>JAMZEH010000020.1:16557500-17757500 GCA_024699665.1 Ostrea denselamellosa
TAGGAAGAAGTCACCAGGAGCTAGGTCAGACGAATAGACAGGATGTGGTATTAATTCATATCCATTTAGCTCTACGGCATCCACTGCAACTTTGTAAGTGTGGACTCTTGCGTTTTCCTGTTGCTGCAAAACATTTTTAAAGAGTTCACCTTGGCGTTTTTCATGGATGATGGTTCTCATCTGGTGTTGAAAGTTTGCATAGTACACTCCAGTTATTGTACTTCTCCAACACAATTACGTCTTTTGCGTCCCAGAATATTGTGGCCATCACCTTGCCAGCAGATGGTTGCGTCTTTAACTTCTTTGGCGTCGGAGACCCCGGTCTTACCCACTGATGACTCTGGGCTTTATTCTCTGGCTCATAATAATGAGCCCAAGTCTCATCTACAGTCACCAGACGCAAAAGAAAATCATTTTTTGACCCAATACACCTTCAACAAGGTGCTGCATACTGATGCTCTGGCTGCCTTTTGCTTATCGCTAAGGGATTTGGGGACCCAACGGGTTGTTAGCTTCCGCATACCTTAACGATCATGTAAGATTGTGAAATGGCCAATGCCTGCGCTATTTCTCCCACCTGAATTCGCCTATCAGAGTATACCAGATCTCGAACTTTATTACACACTTCCTCGTCGGTGGCATCCAGTGGGCGTCCAGACCTAGCTTCATCTTCAAAAGACGTTCTACCGCGTTAGAATTTCCCTGCCCAGCATTTAACCAGAGCATAAGATGGTGCAGAAGACCCATAAACATCGACTAACTCACCGTGTATTTCCTTGCCTGTTTTAGCTTTTAAATACAAATACCGAATTACAGCACGATACTCAACTTTAGATGAAAAAGCATGCCTTTACATCACTAGCCATGTTTGACATTCGATACCTTATTAAAGAATGACTTGATACGCGTGCAATTTTGTACCCAGGTATAAAGCATGTATTGAAACAAGGCATGGAAATCTGACCGTGTTGGTCAATCGGAAATGGGATAGGCTGGTTACTTTTTGACTCGCTCTCGTAATGCAATTTGATTATATGGAAACACTCTAAATTTTTCCTGTTAATTTTAGGGTATAATTTTAATATTTCTTTTCTTAGTGATCAACTAGATTCCGAGAATCAGTAATTTTAAAGGGGGGGGGGGGGGGCTACGAGAATACGAAACAAAAAAAACCCCCCAGATAATGTCGAAAAGTGGGCGTACACGGTATAGAAATCGTTGGAGAAGCTTTCCCTTAACAATCAACATTTCTATCCCTCTGATATTACAGTTACAATTAGTAGCTGTGTTTTAGGCCAACAGAAAATGTTAATGATGTACTTACAGTACATGCCTGCTGATGAATAGTAATCGATATTCTTAAATTAGTCTT
Source organism: Ostrea denselamellosa (assembly GCA_024699665.1). NCBI lineage: Eukaryota > Metazoa > Mollusca > Bivalvia > Ostreida > Ostreidae > Ostrea > Ostrea denselamellosa. Next base: position 16,558,873 of record JAMZEH010000020.1, read on the forward strand.
AGAGGACTTTAATTTCTAATCAGAACCGTTTCTTGCAATTTTTTAAAAGTCGATTAACATTTCGTGCCTCGCGAGTTACATCAATACACTCAGGGCACTATTCTGAAATCAGAAAATGTATGAAGATTACTTATTAGGGGAAAAAAAAACACTTAAAAGGCGCAATAACACGAAACGAAGTATTGTCACAACGCCATGATAATGAATTTAAAGGCGTTTAATGGGAAACAAAGACAGAACAATAACGTGGAGTCAAATGTGTTACAGCATAAGGGAAAAGGCGTAACGACGTTAATGACGGTGTGCGATAACGCGGGGTTAAAAAGCGTGAAATAAACACGAAACAAAGACTTTATTCTGTTACACAACGTAGTGGAGGAAAGGCTAATGATGCGAAATTATACCTCCGCAATTCCACATCCTGAATCAATGAGGAGGGTTATATATATATATATATATATATATATATATATATATATAAGCTTATGAAGGTGCATATGGGAATGATTGCTTTCAGCTGAACATAGGTTTATGCATTATTCACATCAAATATAATATTCACATCAAATACAATGTTCTGTACTCGCGAAGTTGTGTAATGTACTTTTCAAATTAAACGTGAAATTCTGTTACTTTCAAGATCCCTTTCAAGCTTCTTTCTCTGTTACATTTATTTGAAAAATAACATAATTAATATAAAATTAATGGTTTTTAAATATTGTATAAAAATATAACATATATACTGAATCATAATTGTAATTTCATGTCCGTCGGTTTGGGAAATACCTTAGCAGTGTTAAACACTAATGAGGAATGCTGGATCCGGTCTGATGGCAAGGGGTGGGTGAGTGGTGTCCACGGTATCCTTGATATGTATTTATTACGGTATTCAATATCTTGTTACACATCAAAAACAAAATAAAAAAACAAAACAAAACCAATAAAAAAAATCACATATAACCGGTATCTCCGTATCAAAACAATAGTCTCACATGCCTTATCGGTCACCTGAGTATTAGTTAAACGTATCATTAGCTCTGAGGGCTATGAAATCTAGAAAAAAAACAACATGTTCTGTATATCTAAGTTAAATTCTACTATTTAGCAGCAGTATAAAAGAAGGTTTGCTCTTCAAACACGAATGTCCCCCAAAGTTTCCATCCTGATGAAAAACTTTACATAATATATCCTGATATGTTATAATAATACTATACGACCAGTCCTAGGCTCATAACATTTACACTTTTGATACATACCATTCTGCTTTTCCTAAATATGCATTTAGTGTTTATACAAAATCAGCAACATTACAGAAGATTGACATTAATCACTATAATTTGGCCCCTCCCTGAAACCAAAAATCCTACCCCTGGGATCATGAAATTTACAACATTGATAAAAGGCTAACTGCTCCTTCTAAATACAGTGCATCTTTCTAATTTCAATTTAGTATTACCAGTATTAAAGAAGATGTTATCTTAATGTTTTACACATAAACACTATATGACAAGTTTGGCTCCGCCCTGGGGTCAGAACCTCTACCCCGGGGATCATGAAATTTACTACTTCCTGCGCTACACGACTGTGTGTTTAGTTTTCTTATATAGGAGTTTTGAAAATTAGTCAATTATTGGCATTTTTACCAGCCTCTAAGGCACGGTTAGCAGGAATCCTGAAATTTACTATTTATGCCCCCTTTGTCCTAAAGATGCCTCATGCCAAATTTGAATAGAATTGGCATGATAATTATTAAGAAAAGGTTAAAAATGTTCAATTGTTAACGCATGACGGACTACGCAAGACGACGGACATGGAACAGTTGTCTTTAAAGTCTTGTGTGGAAGTGAGTTCACCATAGAAAAAATCGAATTTGATTTGTTAGTTCATCAGCAATCGACACGGCAAATTTCATCGACCAAAAGAGAGACAAACCGATAAGGCGCCAGAAATACAGAAAAACCCATTCGAACAAATTGCTAGTCAATTTCATTTTTAGTCAATTACCAGGCGTTTTGAAGATCGTAGATTTCGCAGCAGCTGCATAAGATGTATAGAAAATATACACCTAATTACAAACAGATGGTTAACGAAAGATCTGGTTTAATTTGTGTCAATGCATTTCCATGCATACAGAATCCTTTAATCATTGAATTATCCCCCTTGTCATCTAAATATCATTTTCGCCACGTCATATCTTTATTTGTACATCCAACCAGATAGGTTACTTCGGGCCGTTCGGGGTATTGTTGTACAAAAAACAGTGTTTATCTCATAAGTTACTCTTTAATACGCAATAACGCCCATGCTTTACAGACGATATCATTATCTATTTTGATGATGCAGTATGCCACAGCAATTTTAACACGAGCAGGTGTACCCAGACAATGTCTGCTTACGTTTTTGCTGCATATAAAACATCACAGGTGTCAATACGGAAGACGGGAATAAATTATCGAACCCAGCGAGTTGTAAAATTAATAAAATCTCCAGAAATTCCCTTTTTAAAATTAAAAAAAAATTTTTTTTTAGATATACCACAAAGAAATATGCTGTGTTTTATATATATATATATATATATATATATATATATATATATATATATATACAGAGAGAGAGAGAGAATTACATGCTAAAATCATATCGTTTGTCATATCAACCCGAGTGGTCCCATATCAGGTTGTTATGGGGCCCGGGGGCTATTTCAGCATGTGATATTCTGTTTATCATACACTGTATTTTTTTCATACTTATTGATAAATGTTGCATACACACAGTATAGTGTTTTGAGGGGAATTATATAAAATATGATATGGGGACCAAGGGCTTATTTTACATTATGGTATTCTTTTTTATCACATGCGGGTTAATTTATTGCATTTTAGAACTAGATCAAGTAATATTTGATACATTGCTCAACCATGATAAAAACACTGCTACAGTGATTTTCTAAGTTAAAATCTTTAGATACAGTGATTTACTAAGTTAAAATCTTTGATACTGTGATCTACTAAGTTAAAATCTTTTGATACAGTGATTTACTTAGGTAAAGTCTTTTGATACTGTGATTTACTAAGTTAAAATCTTTGATACTGTGATCTACTAAGTTAAAATCTTTTGATACAGTGATTTACTTAGGTAAAGTCTTTTGATACTGTGATTTACTAAGTTAAAATCTTTTGATACTGTGATTTACTAAGTTAAAATCTTTTGATACAGTGATTTACTTAGTTAAAATATTTTGACATAGTGATTTACTAAGTTAAAATCTTTTGATACAGTGATTTACTTAGTTAAAATATTTTGACACAGTGATTTACTAAGTTAAAATCTTTTGATACAGTGATTTACTAAGTTAAAATCTTTTGATGCAGTGATTTACTAAGTTAAAATCTTTTGATACAGTGATTTACAAGTTAAAATCTTTTATACAGTGATTTACAAGTTAAAATCTTTTGATACAGTGATTTACTATAATGGTAAAAACGTGATTAACAGTAAAATATTGATTAATGGGAAAACCCTCGATACATTGATTTACAACGGTAAAAACTTTGATACATTGATGGTTACGAGCGACTACATAATTTTTGGATTGACATGCATTTTTGCACGCAGTTCTGACAGGTGGTATTTTATATATATATATATATATATATATATATATATATATGTGTGTGTGTGTGTGTGAATGAGAAAGAAAAGGCAAATGTCTTGTCTTGGTACATAATGCATACTACTACAATCCACAGTTATAATAATGATGATGATTTAAAACACACACACTTACACACACACACACACACACACACACACACACACACACACACACACAATAAATCCCAGACCTCATGGTTATGATAAATTACTCTCCATTTTTTGTTTGTTTTTTTTGTTTTGTTTTGTAATTTGGGCAAGAAATCCAGGGCTTGTTTATGGAGACCGGTTAATTTACAAGAGACAACATTTTTTCTTGGGATAAAAATTCAGATTATCCTCTCTTAAGTATAGATAACCTGTAAAGTAACGCCTTATTTTCCTCCAGTCAGTTTAAAAATTTTATAGTCAAATCGGAATAAAGCGCATCTGCAGATGCTGGGTGTCCGATAATACATTTTCCAAAACAGAGAAATCAGATTAGAGCTACATGTAAAATACTGGACTTTATTTAAGCTCTTAAAAGATTTGAAAGTTCTCACTTATAAGGGAAACAAAAAACAAAACACCCACAATGTTGTAAGTGTTGTGTGTATTTTTTGCGATTAAATAAAATTCCCATGACAATGCGTTATACCTTAAATAAGACCGTTCATATTTGAAACTAATTTCCTTTTTGAATTAAAGATTTAAAATTTTCAAAATTAGGTTCCTACTAGCCGCGTAACTGTAGCTTCCTGGGGGGGGGGGGGGGGGGGGGGGGGTGGTACTGATCTCTATTTTCTAGAATGCGTTGCAAAATGTAATATTTTCAACGCTAAAAAAGTCCTCGTTTCAACGTAGGTAAAATTGCCCCAAGATCAACGTAGATAAAACTGCCCTAAGATCAACATAGATAAAACTGCCCTAAGATCAACGTAGATAAAACTGCCCTAAGATCAACATAGATAAAACTGCCCTAAGATCAACGTAGATAAAACAGTCCTAAGATCAATGTTGAAAAACTGTTGTAACTTCAATGTTGTATCAGTGTTGAATATTTCATGACATTCCACATTGATCCTTTGGACAACTTTATGGCGTGCCAAAATTAACACAAACTCAGGTAATTGAAGACACCTTTAATAAGATTATCCATTGATATATACGCACAACTCAACTGGAGACCTCTTCAAATAATTAATGATATCTTCAATACTGATTATTGCAACCATCTACTTAATTGTTGATAACATTAGTTGTTCTGCTGAATTGATGCGGGCAATAATTGAATTAATACTCCTTTCAAGTGAATTAATTATATCAGCAATTGAATTGATGAGCGCTGTAATAATTTATCTGATACGCACATCAATTTAATTATTGTGCGCAATAATTAGCTCCTCACTTTTTGAGCACAGTTGCGCCAAACTGAGTAGATAACGGTTCAATATTTATTCTACTGGTCCGAATGTATTATATATCTATTACTTAGACCTATCCAATAGAAAAATTGTGATTCGATTCCAATTTTGAGGGTTTGAAAAGAACTACATTTTGTGGAGGAAGGATTCTTTAATCAACAGGATTTAAATTTGCACGCTTTTACCGTTTTTGTTTTATCTAGTATATTGTTAGTGATTATAACCCTAGGCATGTATTTCAATTTTGTAACTTATGATACAAGTAATTGAGACTTTGAACCGATTCAAGTGTTGTAAATTCATTAATTTGGTTGATATGACTTGTAAATAGAACGCCCATTCTTAAAAACATCTGTATTGATTTACCCGAAAATCTGTATGAAAATGACTTCAGCAGTCTGGCGTATAATTCAGAAATTTGATCGATAACCGCTACTTGTTGAAGTTCTTAAATCCCAAGACAATTAGTTATGATTTATGTTCAAATTAAAAAAAAAAGAAAAAAATGACAGCACTCTTACTGTCTTCATTTGAACTCTAAAATTCCATTTTTTAAAAAATATCTATATTGTTAAAAGACATGATGGATTTGTGTTGCTTATGTTGTGTTGACACCAACAGAAAATTAAATCAAGTTTATGTGAATGAATCGTTCGTAAATTTTAAGTGCAGAAAGTTCAAGTTTAACACAATGTAGTTCAATGATAAGCACCATGACCCCAGTTTTTCTTTTAATTTCATAATTCTCCTTTGCTGTAGAAATCAGTAAATATGCTTCCCAACAAAAAGACAATGCAACATAACTCAGGTGCGAACCTCTATAATGATATATCCTGTTTATTAATACTGTACAGAGCCGACTGTTTTACCTCCTTATGGAATGTCAGATTGTCTTGATAATGTCTATCTAGGTTTCAGCCACAAATAGGCAACACATGCACATCAGTATATAAGAGCATTCAGTATCCAGGAACAGTGAGAGGCGGCGACATTCCACGAGCGTTAATACAGTCGGCTAAAAACAAAAACAAAACAACAAAAGCAAAAAACAAACCCCCCCCCCAAAAAAACCAAAAACAACACCCCCCCCCCCAAAGGAGGGGGGGGGGGTTAATGTGCTCACTCCATCGTTTAGTTCTATTTTTAAACCAGGTCTCCTTGATGACCGAGATCATCATAGAAGCTAGAACATTTCAGGTGCTTACCCTCACAAAAATTAACAACATTCGTGGAGTTTCGGGGCGTCTGGACTAGACCGCAGGTGCTTGGGTTCAACAACAACCCCCCTCCAAATAACCTACATGAAATGATTTAATTTTTTTAAAATTAAAATCTCTCTATAGCATGTCTACAATGTCTTGCATACTCCCCTAAACCCAAAATAACCCCACTTTAAATAATACCCTCACTGGATATTGTGAAAGATGTGTATCATTTTTCTCATAATTAGTTATTACGTACGAAGGTATATCGCAAAATGATAACCGCGGCATTTGATCTTTGCAATAATCGTAATTATTGCCGTAATTGCTTCTCGTCTACGCATTCGACCGTCTGCAAGGTCCGCGTCAGCATCCAAACCAGACACAAATGGATGTCTTCCAGAGGATACGACACCTAAAACTACGGGCAGGTGCTAGAAAGGCCGTGAATCGAATTTGGACAAATCTGGATATATTGACTATATATTCCATTGATATTCATGGTCTCGTGGTATCTAGCCAACTTATGCATTATACGATTTGGGTAATATCTGTATTGAATACGATAAGATTATAATGGGTGGTCTGAAAAATGTTCAAATTCAAGAGAAAGGAGTGAGGGTTTTATTCAAAGAGGAATAACTCTAAAATTTACTCAAACAATATTGCCATCAACTTAATTGCTAAAATTAATCAATTTGAAAATTTTCAATATGGTGTCATGGGAACAAGGAAAATGAGAAATAATTAGAGATATAAGAGGAAAATAAGCAAAGCCTCGGGTTTGACCCCTCCCTTTTTTTTAAACACACCTTGGGTGGGACTATCCTGTATTTCATGGCTACTCATAAAACAGAGTTTATAATCTTTACTTATTATGGTATACAAAAATGACTGATGAGCTACTCGCAAAAATAGTCTGTAGTGTCCTTATTGCAAGGGGCCCCACAAGCCTTATCGGTCACCTGAGTATTGGTTATAAGTATCATTAGTAACAAGGGCAATGCAATTTAGAAGAAGAAAAAATTCCTGTTCTGCATATCTATGCTAAATTTGATTTATAGCAACAATATAAAACAAGACGTGTTCTTAAAACTTAAATGTTCCTGAAAGTGCCTATACTGATGAAAGATATATATTAAATATAATTAAATTATGTAACATTTGATATGACCAGTAGAAATTAAAACCCAAGGTTGCAAAATCTCACAATTTTTGTACATCTTCCTGCTTTTCCTAAATATGCACCTAAGTTACTGTATCAACAAACTCAAAAATGTCGTTCAAAATGATAAAGACAATAATCAATATAAAATTTTGGTCCTACCCCGGTGCAATGAAGAATTTTGACCCGGGTTGAAAATTGACCCGGAGGTCATTTTCTCAACGTTGAATATTGAGACCAAAGGTGTTGAATTTAGACCCTAGTCTGATGAAAACTGAGCAGCGTCGTGGAATTTTGATCATTAATCAACAACATAAAAACACATTAATGAATTAATATTTACAACTGATTTATTCAATTAAAAATTTACAGTTGATTAATATTTATTCTTTAGATTGAAATGTTTACATTAATATCTTCATTTTCAAATGGACAGTATGTAAAAAATTCGAACCATCTTCAAGATACGAAGATCTCGAATTATCCGAAGAACCCTCAAAATATGCAAGTAATTCATTCCCAGTGATCTTTTCGCGTGTAATCGCAACGTTTTGTGTGATATTGATATTTAAGAAATGATGTCTACAGTAGAATATAAGTATACATGATTACACGATATACTATTTAGTTCAGAAATGCGTTTGTTTATATTTGCCCTCTCCCTAAAATGGGTAATTTTAGTATTTGGGAAATGTTAGAGGTTTGAAGGCGAAGCATATACATAGCATGCATATTCAGTCAAGTAGAATGCTGTATATGTTAAAGACAGGACCACAACGTAACAATTGTATATAACCGATTGTGCAATCCTGTATAAATAAATAATTATTTAGTAACTATATCCATCTTGAAAACCGTTTTTTTTTTAAAAATAACAGCTGAAAGTGACCTTTCTAGGACTTTCACTGCTTCGTTCACTGCACAGTCAAACCACCAACTCCGTGACACTTGCGTATTTTGTGGAGTAGTCTATCATGGGGGGGGTGGCGGCGGACCCTCCTTTTGGGATTTTCAGAGTTTACAATCTATAGTAAATGAAATAATACCCTCCCAAGTAACACGGATCTCTTGTAAGGGTTTAAAGATTACGTCTATGCAGGAAATCGGCTGGTGCTTCAGAAGTGTTTAATATCCCCCAACCCCAAAAGGTTTCTGTTTTCTTTTTGTTGGTTTGTTTCGTGTATTTTGTTTGTTTCTTTTTTTCGTTTGTTTGGTTTTTATTTTATTTTATTTTTAGGGGAGGGGGATATCAAAAAAGTGATGTCATAAGTAAGATTGTCATGAACAACCATAATAAAAAGCGTGGAACAACTTCCAGTTGAAAGAGAGTTCAAAACTCTGTAGTTGAGTCAGTGTTCAACAGGGTCAATTTTCAAAGTGTCGAGGTCATCAGAGGTTAGAAAAAAATTACCCCGGGTATTACTTCCACGACTTTTAGTCTCAATTTTCAATGGCGAAAAAGCACCCCCCAAGTCAATGTTTAACGTTGAAAAATGAACCCCGGGTCAATATTCTTCGTTACACAGGAACTACAGCCGTTACCTCGTGGGATCATGAAATTGACAATTTTGGTAAACGTCTAAATATCTAGGCCAGCATTTTTTAATTTTTAGGTTTACGAAATAATTTTCAAAATATTCGGGGAGGAGGAGGGGAAAAAAAAAAAAAATAAAACAAATTTTTCACAGAATATTTTTTATTTTGTTTTTTCAAAGCATTTCTTGTGACAACTGGGCGCCCAGCTTGTAAACAGGTTTTGCAGATAGGTCTAACTATGCCATGCTTCCTTTTCAATTCATTAACTTCAGGGGTTGTGGCTGTGTCAGTATCCCCACTGTAATAATAATAATCATTTTATATAGCGCCCTATTCGATCAAAATAATCGCTCTAAAGCGCTGTACATCATAAATCATAAGACAGGTTACATAAATACTAATTTTTAAAAGACAGGTTACATTGTACTAGAAGTAAATGATTTTTTTTTTTTTTTTAATTTTTTTTGTTGTGAAATTAAGTAAAAGTGAAAATGATTAAAATTGAGACATTTAATAATAAGCGAGTCTAAAAAGATATGTTTTTAATTGCGTTTTAAAACTGTTCAAAGTCTGACACCGACGAAGGTTATCAGGCAATGCATTCCATAGTGTCGCAGCTGCCACGTCTAACCGCCTTTTCCCATATGTGGAAGTTCGACATCTAGGTGTCATCAGTGTCAGGGAATTTTCCGATCTTAAAGAACGTTGAGGTTTATAAACGGTAATCACCTCTTCCAGGTATTGTGGCGCCATCTTGTAAACCACCTTGTACGAGTACACAAGAATCTTGTACTTGATACGACTGTCTATGGGAAGCCAGTGTAGGGAAGTCAGCACTGGGGTAATGTGGTCATTTTTCTTAGTTCGCGTGATAATTCTTGCCGCCATGTTTTGCACTCTCTGCAGTTTTGCCAGGTCAGATGCGTTAATGCCGAACAGAAGAGCATTGGCATAGTCGAGCCTAGATGTCACAAGGGCACAGACTAAGGTCTTACACGCATCTTCTGTAATGAGTGACCGTATTCGTCCGATATTACGAAGCTGGTGATAGCATGCACGGGATAAAGATGATATTTGTTTTTGCATACATAAAGATTTATCAAACCAAACACCCAAGTTCTTCACAAACGGTGTTTCACGGATGATGGTGTCACCAAAGTTAAGATGGTTTGATGATGAGTCAATGGCTAGATGTTTCGGAGAGAAAACAAGAAACTCTGTTTTGTCCTGATTAAGTTTTAACAGGTTGGCTGACATCCACATTTTAATCTCATCCATGCATGACTCAAGGCGGCTGGCAGTATTTCGCCACTCCTCTCCTGGTTTGAAAACCAGATAGGCTTGTGTGTCATCGGCGTAAAGATGATGTAAGACGTTGTTACGCCGACAAATTTCGCCAATTGGTTTGGAGAAAATTGCATAGAGCCGAGGTCCAAGGACAGATCCCTGAGGTACGCCACATTTGAGAAGGAAATCATTGGAGAAAGTGGATCCAATGGCCACTTTTTGGGTCCTATCTGAAAGATATGACTTAATCCACTCAAGTGCTGAGCCAGAAATACCGAAAGCAAATTCAAGACGTCTTATTAGAATAGAATGATCAATGACATCGAAGGCAGCGGAAAGGTCTAACATAATTAATGCGACGCTGGAACCCGCGTCTAATGCTGCGACAATGTTGTGATGAACGCGAAGTAAGGCCGTTTCTGTAGAATGACAGGCTCGGTATGCCGACTGTACGTTGTTATGAAGATGATTCAATTCTATGTGATGATCCAAGCATCTTGCGACTATCTTTTCAAGAATCTTTGAGATGAATGAAAGATTCGAACAGGTCTGTAATTTCGATATTCCTGAGAATCTAGGCCAGCTTTTTTGATGAGGGGACGCACTATGGCTTGTTTGAAAGATGATGGGAATACAGACTGATTAAGAGACTGGTTAATAAGGTTTGTTACGAAGGTAAGTATACTAGTACTATCCATGCATGGTTTCAGTAAGGATGTTAGCATCGGATCCAATTCACAGGATTTAGGTGATGCTGACATAATGACCTCAAGGATCTCTTCCTGTGATGCTGGCTCAAACGTACACAAACGCACTCCAGTAAATTCCTGATCGACACACAGTGGGTCGATGTCAGACTGTATGCCAATACACAATTCCCTCCGGATTTTTTGCATTTTTGATTGGAAGAAGTCGCCGAAGGAGTTAGCTAGCGCATCTTCTTCCTGATGATCTGGCAGTACTGCCTCTGCCTTGATACCCAATAGTTTATTGGCCAAGCGAAACAACTGTCTCTGATCTTTACCAGCCTCCTCGATTTTGTTAGAATAGAATTCTTTTTTGCAACGTACAGCACATTTTGCTGCACGAATACAAATATTCTTATAGATTTCTTTGTGGACAGTTAGGTTTGTCCTGCGCATTAGCCTCTCTGCCTTCCTGCGTTCCCTTTTGATGTCCGACAATTCACAAGTGAACCAAGGACAGTCTGGACGCAAGGTGACTACCTTCGTCATTTCAGGGGCGACAGAATCCAGAGCAGTTAGAAGAGTAGAGTTGTAGACTCGCACTGATTTATCAACAGGATCTTTACAATTTTGTTCTTCTAAAGTGGCACTAATGGTATTCTTTAGATCACTGATGACAATATTGCGTAATTTTCGACATCTGATAACTCTGCTATCCCTTGGTGGTTTTGACAGGGCAAGTTTTGAACATACAGCAAGATGATCACAGGTAAGGTTGCCATTCTTGTCATAGAGCGTAGGATCCCTTACGCCAGGATCCCCAATTAGAACAGATGTCTCGTCCCTCACTATAACAACATCCAAGGTGTGGCCCCCTGAATGTGTTGATCCCTTGACACGTTGAACCAGCCCATGATCATCTAAAATCCTAAGAAACTTACCAGCTTCTGGATTTTCCGCATCATCAACATGGAAATTGAAGTCACCGGTGATGATACATTCCCTATTATCAATCGCCAAGCTGTCGAGAAAATGGGACCATTCATCAAAAAAGACCACATTCCGCAGTTGATTTTTTACAGATGGGGGAGGTCGATATACAATACACAGACGAATGTGATTTACAACACACTCTAGGTGTTCAAAGTGCATGAAATCGTCATCATGATTGCTAACTTTCACATTGATGTTAGTCTTGTGAATAAGCAGATATCATCAAAAAGTTGGGTTTTTCCTGCAAAATATAATGTCAACGATATTAAAACAACAGCATGCAATGCATGCTCCTATAATATCTAGCATGATTTTAAATCAATTCTTTTGCATTTTAAAGACAACATTTATAACGTATTATAAAATGCACCCAATGATTGGATATTTTTTTTTTACCTGCAAAGTATGTTGTCTCGATAGGAGTTTGACAATTTAACCCCTCCCGCACCACAATCGTATCCTGGAATTCTCCACCAGGGAATAAAGGACTTCCACAGGCATAGAGAAGTTCCTCTTGAAGTCGGCAAAGTGTCAATAACAGCATTTGTCAGTCGATCTTTATCTGTGTTTTCCTCCCTATTCAATATAAAATGTGTCTATGCTTATACTCCTGTCCCATGCATTTTAATATTTTTGCGCTTCTGCGTGTTCTAGCAGACTGTGTTTAATATGGTATTGTTCACCTCACCAAGATATAGACACCATACCATTGTCACATCATGGCAATTTTAGTAAAATGATTTGTAACTCGTTTTAAGTTTGTCAATCGCTTTGTTTAATATCTTCAGAGCTCAGTGGTTTAAAAGCATCTGACAGTCTATCTAGTGTATTGCACGTTCCGACTTCAAACCCTGCCACTCATGGCTTTTATTCATATACAGTAAATTTACTATCCTTTTCATTTATAAAAATCTTTTTTTTCTTTCATCCCATACTTTCTGCCCTTCTCCCCCTTGACGTATGTAATCATCATATCACCAGTTTCATTTAATATAGATTTGAATCAGTTTGAACTTTTAAGAGAAACTACTTGAAGATATACCCCAGTGATCAAAACATTTCACTGTAGTAGAATAGTTGAATTTCCAATATTTTCCAGTTAATATAAAAGAGGTCTAAACATTTTTGTCATATAAAATGTAAATATTAAGAACCTGTAGACCGTTCAACATGCCATCGTATCATATATAGTCTCAAATGCAGCTGACTGTAAACAACATGCAACATTTAGAGTTCCGTTGATATTGATATGGCATTTACAAGTAACAACACATAATGAATAATGATTGAAAGAAATCAGACTAACCGACGATGATACATGATAAAACAAATTGCGGTATCTTCGGAGACCATGTCGACCAGCATGTTCATTTGCTCTACTTTCAGTTTAGGCCCTAATGTGACAGTAAATAGTTCGTACACAAACGAATTCTTTTCCTTTCTATAAATCTCTCCTTTTTTAAAAGTAAAATGTGTCACAAATATTTTCCGAATGCTTAATATTTTAAACCAAGTGTGATTTGAAAAGTAACATACCTACGAGGAGGGTATTGATCATATCGTCTCCGCGCAGTCATCAAGATTTGGAAGGCATTTGGCTTGCTGGATACGACGGCTGTGTCCCCTTTCTTATAATCAAGATTCACAATTATACTTTTGAATCCAAAGTCTTTTAGAACCCTTACAGGCGTTTCCAGAGGTGTGTAAAAAGTGGCCGTTTCCTCAGAAACGCCGCTCACCACATGGTCGATTATGCAGAGCGTACTGTCAATTGTTTCACCGTCGAGCAAATTCCCGACCGAATCGTCGTCTTCTGCTGCTCGTATTGTGTTAAATGCATATCTTTTTTCCATGGATTTAAAGTTTATTTTAAAAAACGATGTCGATCGTCCAGATCCAGAAGCTTCCATCTTGGTACTTTTGGAACACATAAAATGTTACGTAGAAAACATGTTGATTATGTCATCACTCCTAATTCGGAAAATTCTCGGTCCTTTACCATTTAAATGTACGATGCTATTTTTCATTGTTGCGATTTTTTTTTCCACGGAAGAAAACTTCAGGTCGGCGGAAAAAATAAAAATGATAGCTAGTGTGGGATCTTTTATTTTTATTTCAGTTTTTCCAAAAATAGGGTCGGCGGGTTTGTAAACCGAAATTTCAAAAAATGCTGGCCCTATTTAGTCTCATTTTAATATCGATAGCTTTAAAGAAGACATTTATTTTTTTGTTTTTTACACAGATACACTATATAGTATCAAGTTTGGTCCCCCTTTTTTCGTTTCATTTTTGCAGAGGCTTTCCTGCCCAATATTACTGTGCATTTAGTTTTTCATTAAAATGTGTGGTTGTAGATAAGAAGATTTTTGAAAATTGGTCAATATTTGTCCCGTTCCCAAGGCCCCAGGAGTGCAAGAGTCCTGAAATTTACATTTTAATACCAAATTTTAATTAAATTAAAATGGTAGTTACCAAGAAAAGGTTAAAAATGTTCCTTTCTCAACACATTTAATCACTGATCATTTTGGCCCCACCCTGATACTAAAACCCCTACCCCTGGGATTTAAAAACATACAATATTGTAAAGGGTTACCTTCTCCTTCTAAATATCTATTTAGTTTCAGTTTAGCATCAATAGCATTAATGAAGATATTTTTTAATGTGTTACACATAAACGCTATATGCAAAATTTGTCCCCTCCCTGGCATCAGAATCTCCTCTATGCAAATCATGAAATTTACAATCTGGCAGAGTCCTTTCTGCTCTACATCATCATGCATTTAGTTTTTCTTACACATGTGCGGTTGTAGAGAAGACTTTTTAAAAAAAAAATTCATCAATTTTGGCAGTTTTTGCCACGCCATAATGCCCCAGGGGTGCAGGAATCCTGAAATTTACATTCCAGGTCCCCCTTGTCCCAAAGATGCTTCATACCGGTAAAATTTGAAAAGAATTAAATTTACTCCGGTGAATTAAAAAAATGAAGTAAATACATTTTAAATAAAATTACAGACCAACCAGCTTAACTAACACCAACTACAAAATAATTGCCTTTATTTTCGCTTGACATTTGCAAGGTCTCGTGCCCCATGAGGATCCGGGTTAGAATAGATCCCCAGTACCCCTTGCTTGTCGGAAGAGGCGACTAAATGGGGCAGTCCTTCGGATGAGACCGCAAAAACAGAGACCCCATGTCACAGTAGGTGTGGCACGTTTTAAAAAGATCCCTCCTTGCTCAAAAGCCATAAGCGCTGAGCATAGGACTGGATTTTGCAGCCCTTCACCGGCAATGGTGACGTCTCCATATGAGTGAAAAATTCTCACCACACCATAATACCACCCATTAATGATGGGCGTATATAAACCGTAATATTAAAGGAGAGTGAATGATGGCATCACCATTTCAAAGTGTTATTGGTACTTTACTATATATATATCTATATATATATAAAATTTCATTTATAATTGTATTTTTAACGTATCAATTTCATTATGAATGGTATATATTATTTTCATTACTGTGTGTTTCATTAAATATTTTAAATTGCTAAACTTATTTTGCTCAATGTATATATATATATATGTGTGTGTGTGTGTGTGTGTGTGATTTCATTTATAATTGTATTTTAAGGACAAGGATCCATTCTTTTGCTTACTGTTGACCTGATGCTGAAATTATTCTCCAAGACGTGTAACTTCTTTGCTATTTGGTCAGTATCAGGGGCTTGATCTTATCAAGTAAGACAATAGAGATCATCTACACCACTGTGTCAGTATCAGGGGCTTGATCTTATCAAGTAAGACAATAGAGATCATCAACACCACTGTGTCAGTATCAGGGGCTTGATCTTATCAAGTAAGACAATAGAGATCATCTACACCACTGTGTCAGTATCAGGGGCTTGATCTTATCAAGTAAGACAATAGAGATCATCTACACCACTGTGTCAGTTGCGAGGACTAATACTGCTTCATGAATTAGTTCCAGCAATTAGAAACATCACACACAAAACAGTGTATTGAAAAATAGAGTATATTTGTTTATAAAAATACAAATGGTTGAAATATGTGATTCTCGAATTCTATTACATAAACACACTTTACTGGCAAACAAATTATACACCCAACATTGTGCATGATGGCAAGCTTATTCATAGAACATTTAGTATGTGAAGCAGACTTTCATAAGAAAAACAAAAAGGTATGTCTTCTTGTACAAAAATAAAAATCTCTGTATCATTAAGAAATATAATAGTTGATACCACAAACAACCTTTTCAAAACATACAATTTTTCAAGATTTCAGGATAAAAATTTCCACAAATGAACAAAATACAACCACAATAAATAAATGACAAGGAATGTGATAAGTATACCATAAAAATTTATCTCAAGGAGAAAAAAAGGCTAAGTTTAATATGTGTGCACTTTCCTGTGATATGTTTATTCAATAATACTTTGAAAAAAAAATAATGCATATAAAAATCTAAACACTAATTCAACAAGTAAACTGTAATACCCAACAGAAATGATGCACTAAGGTATCATTTTTAGAAAACGTTTTGGTTTTTTTTGCATAGCACATGCAATGTATAATGCACAAAAAAATTCACTACATTTTTATTGAAATTCATTCCTCCATGGCACCTTTTGTTTTAGCATTAATATATTCTTTGGGTTCACTTCCTGTGTCTCTGGATTGTTAATCACATTTACTTGAATTAAATGTTTGCACTCTGCAAACTTTGAGGCATGATGGGTAATGATGGGAGGTGATACATATGCAAATGAAAAAATTGGAAGCCTCAGAATGGAGTGCGTAGCCATGAACCTGTTGATGGCCAGTCTCTAACACAGTCTACAATCACAACATGGTCGTACTTTCTGTAAATCCTGTTGGCCTTGGTGGCTGGGCTTGTGGATCCTCCCTGTAAACAAACCATATTTCAGTACACTGTCATGTTAAAAGTACATATCCGCATACAAATGCTATTTATAAAAAAATCATATTTTTAGGAAGAAAATCCGAGTCCAAAACTCTTTTTAAGTGCTACCTGTATTTTCATTCAGCTTCACATGTGATCTAATTCATAATTTGAAATAAAAATACTAAATATAGCATATAGTTCACTACTGTACCAAATAGCCGGGACACTGGAGCCAGAGCCTCTTACCCTAGAGATCATGAAATTTACAATTTTGGCTCTACATCACTAAGTATTTACTATTCTTGTCCCTAAGATGCTTCATACCAAATTTCAAAAGAAATGGAATTGTAGTGATCAAGAAGATAAAAACAATTGTTATTGCACTACGATGGAACACAGACCAATAGCAATAGAAAAAAAAAAGGTTACACAAAATTCTTTCAATTCTTCCCCTTGAAGAGTTGGTTCAGATGATTTGTTCAAATTTGGAGTTCACCACCCTAAAGTGAGCAACATAACATTGACAATTTTTTGTTGGGAGTGTGGGAGTGGGTTACTATATTGGAGTCCAGTATCAAAATTTACTACATACGTGCGTATTGCAGCGATTACTCAACCCCAAACAGTTCAGTATAAGCTCTCAAAGGCCACTTAAAACCTTTGTCTGGTCAGACACCAATGTAACACCATTTATCAATAACCCCCCCCCCCCCCCCCCCCCACTAAGTTTGATTGATGTGTCACATGATCCATGGTACAATGTAATTTAAAGTAATTTGATAAAACTGTAAAATCATTTATCGTTCTCTATTGTGCTAGAAAGTTGAGTCCAGTTGAAGTCCCCATCAAAAGTTTTCAATCTAATTAAAGTCTCAGAAAATTTTTACTTGTGCTTCTCAATTATTTTCAGGGAAATTGGATTAAATGGTCAGATAGCAAGAAAATTCATACAATTCTTTCATAAAAACAGATTAAATAACAAGTCAAACCTACTCTTCTTACTAAGTATATTTGGCAGGCCACATATTTTTTTTTGATGGAATAGTCAATATTCAAGCAAATTCAAACCTTACAGGGAAATTTTTGTTTAAAGTGGAAAAAAAAAATTGAAGTCAAAACTTTAACTTAAGTCTGAGATTTAAGATCCAGAACAATGTATGGGACGTAGCATTCGGACTCTAGTCCCTCCCTTCACTACTTACTCTTGGTAAATTGGGTTGACTGCGGACGTTATTCCTTGATCCCCTCCAATGTGCTCTGCTGCTACCACATTTTCACCCTCAAATGTCATATTTATTTCTCCCAAGTCCTGCACCGCCTCGTCTGGTGGGACGTACATGTTCAAACTCTGCATCAAGTAAATGCATATAATAATAAATGCCCCTGTCTTTTCAATAACATAGTTTGATTACATCTATTGACTGAAAATGAGTGGATAAATAATGAATTCTCTTATTTTTACCCGTACAGCTAAAATTAATTTCATTACCTGTGTTTCATATTCCCTGAGGAAACTAGGTGGTTCAACAAACTCAGGTTGTTCATATGTCTTCATATGGGCTTCAAATTCATGTATATATCTAACATACCTGAAAGAAGAAAAAAAATCTCATTATGTCATTTGAGGGGAAATATTCCTAGTCAATTGAGGGGAAATATTCCTAGTCAATTGAGGGGAAATATTCCTAGTCAACTGAGGGGAAATATTCCTAGTTTAAAGAACATTCATTATATGCAAGCTATCCTTCAGAGAAACTATTGATGTTGCAGGTTTTCAAAAACAGGGTTTTACAATAAAAAGTTACTTTTTCTCTGTTGAGTTGGTGGGTACAAATCTTGATGAATTTGTGTGCAATTCTGCCATGTCTATGTTGCATTTAGTTAACCAGAAATAAATCTGCAGATTATTTTTTATAATCATGGATAGTATGGAAATATACACCACACAGAAAATAGGAAGAGGCAGAAGCCTGACAGAAAAGCTGACCTTGAGTGAGTGAAGATGATGACGATGAGTCCCACGAGACAGAGGAGGATGGAGATGGCTGCTAGGGCTACCAGCGCTGCCCAGGGGTCGTCCAGCCACCACACATATGACTTGCTTAGTTGGTAGATGCGGTTGTCCTCACTGTTGAATGGTTTTCTGATGGTGATGACTTGCAGTGAAGGATCTCCACCGATTCTGTTCTTCAGTTCCTCCTGAACATTTTCTGGGAAAAATCTGTTGGAACAATTGTGAAAAGAATTTCAACCCATACTTTTATAATACCCTCACCGCTTCCAATTTTTGGTTCAGCCAGTAAACAAAATAAAATACTGGGCATATAAGTAGATGACTTACACATTCTGTTCTGTATTGTTAATGAGGTGGAATGGTTCAAATGTTTGCTGTAGGACAAAGTACAAATCAGAGCTGTAAATAAAAAAAAACCCCACATTTTAATAATTCATGTTACAAAAAAATGCCTTTATGTCGTCCAGACACAAACTGTTGCATTTCCTGGATATTATATTATAATTCATTTTTTTGGATCACATAGAAATCAGTTCTGGTTACAAATTGCCCTGAGTATACATGTATGACTTGGTAGTATATATATTCAGTACTTGACTTACTCTGGTACTGAACTGGTATCAGTAAGGACATTTTGCAGATCATTCAAATAACGCTTCCTCTCAATAGTCTCAATGATGGCTACCCTCCTTGTCACATTCTGAATAACTCTGTAAATTATGCAACATATTTGGTTTACATTTCAGGACTTGGAGGCCATATATTGAAAAAAAAACCACATGTACAAATATTGCCTTTTTATGATGTCAATCCACAGATATATTAAATTCAGAATAAAGCAGATCCACTGTGCATGAAATACGAGAATGAAGCGATTTTCTCCAAGGTCAATATGATTTTCTTTGTGGTCGATATATCATTGCACCAAATCAAAAGGTTACATTTGCTGCATTATTTATCAATGAAAAATTAACAATAAACAAGTGTTCAGGCATTTGAAAATTTTCTAGCTGTACTCACTGTCTGATAAATTCTTTCTTTGGTAACAAGTCCTCAGGATTTCTGTCTTTGAAAACCATGACAAAGCGATGGTATGGGTGAATTAGGTTTATCTGAAAAACAAGAAAACAACGATTCAGTCTGGTCCATACATCATACGCAGTGCTGGAGAAGACAGCTTTTACTCCTATAAACCTGCTTTGAAGTTCAGCTCTTTACAATACTTACAATAACATTCCCTTCATCAGACTGTCTCCGTGACAACAGACTTGGGTTGTCAATGGCTAAAGCCTTGAAGCGGTACTGGAGTGGTTTGTTTAATTCTGCAGAGAGATCTCTTTCAACGGTAATCTCTCCATCATCAGGTGAGAGAGTAAATGGTGTGTTAATGGGAATTTCTGATGCGTCTTTAATGGAGTAAGTTACTCGACCATTATTGCCAAGATCTAGGTCAGTGGCCTGTAATACGTATATCAATGATCAGATATATGTAGTAGAACTTCTCTTAAGATTATAAAGGACACAGTCTTACAATTTGCACCAGAAATTGCTGGCATATGCTTTTTTATTTTACTACTCGTAAATGGAACTGCAGTTATGCTTACGTAAACATCCAAGACCTTCCTGTCTGGTCTGCTGTCATTGGCAACTGCGCCAAAGTACATCCTCAGTTCTACTGGATTGACTGGATACTGAGGGTAGACAAACTGAGGAGCATTGTTATTTTCATCTATTACCTGAATTATGACGGAAGCAATGGGGTATGTGTTGTAAACTACAAAAAAAAAAATTTATAAAAAATAACAAAATAAATATAAAACAATAAAATAAAACAACAAATACAAGCATGGGCATTATACATGAGAAATCCTATTGATTGTTTATGTCATATTTTTGGTTAATGCATTCTAAAAATTTTCAAAGATAATCAAATCATTCTAAAAACTGTGGTTGTTTGTTTTGATAAGCACATTAATAACGATATCTTTTATTTTAAAATTGATATTTATACTACACGTACATTGTGTGATCAGTCAACATACAAAAAATAAATCTATTTCAGTATACATCGGTGAGCTCCTGAGATAAGATTCAGAGCTCACCATAAATTTCATAATCCTCATGATATTATATATTACTCATCACTATTAATATAAACAGAGTTTTTTGCCCCTGTTCTTTTTGTCCAGACACATATAAATA
This sequence comes from Ostrea denselamellosa, assembly GCA_024699665.1. Taxonomy (NCBI): domain Eukaryota; kingdom Metazoa; phylum Mollusca; class Bivalvia; order Ostreida; family Ostreidae; genus Ostrea; species Ostrea denselamellosa. The sequence continues at coordinate 16,579,942 of JAMZEH010000020.1, forward strand.
TTTGTTCTTGACACCCTTTTCTAGAACATCCCCCCCCCCCCCCATCACATTTTTAATTTTACATTCACCCACATCCCATTTTGTTACTTTAGAGAAATAAGTAAATAATATTTGCCAAATTTTACTACCACCATCTCCTTTAAAGATAGGGGTGAAAATTTAACAGTATGCACAAAATCACAAGGAGATTTTAAAACTTTAAATCAGAAAAGCTCACACGGGCCTTCAGTAATTCATTGTTAGAAACAATCTTCTACCGGTTCTGTTTTAACAGTTTTTGTTTCCCTTCTATCACAACAAAATGATTCGTTTCCCTTCTATCACTACTGTGGGCTGGCTACAAAACAATTCGTTTCCCTTCTATCACTACTGTGGACTGGCTACAAAACAATTCGTTTCCCTTCTATCACTACTGTGGGCCGGCTACAAAACAATTCGTTTCCCTTCTATCACTACTGTGGACCGGCTACAAAACAATTCGTTTCCCTTCTATCACTACTGTGGGCCGGCTACAAAACAATTGGTTTCCCTTCTATCACTACTGTGGGCTGGCTACAAAACGATTCTACTTACTATACACCTCTCGTTTCCCTCTGCGGTTGGTCGCTGTCACACTCACGCTCACATTGTATTTATCTTGTTTGGTGAAGTCCAGCTGGTGCAACAGTGTGAGATTACAGTTTTTATTAAATTGGTCTTTGGTAATGGAGAATTTGTTTTCCCAGAGGTTTTTATCCATAATATTACAGTCGATGGTGGAATCTCCTTGGTTTTCTACGTCTAATTCTACCAGTACAGTATTCAGCGGGGTATACTCCGACACCTCTTTGCTACAAAAAGTAATGAAGCACGATTCTTATTTAATTGATATAGGTCTGTCAATGTTTCTACTTCTCAGTAGAATATGTCCTATATTACAGAATTTTGTGACCAATCCCAGTTGTGCATTGCAGCTTTCCACAAAATCCTACTGGACATTCATTTAGTCAATCATAAAACAAGTTATCCTCATAAAATACAGTAATTCTGAACTTACTGCTTCTCATGATTCACAATTCATTTTGTAGAAAACAAACTTACTAATATACTGGTTGTCTGAAACCAAGCAGTCCCTGCTGTCTGTCATAGTGAGTTAGTGCAATATTCACTGGGACTTCAGAACATTTCCAATTCCAGCTCATATCACAAGCTCGAACTCGTACCTACAAAACATGAAAAATAGATTTCATCTTGAAACGTTATCGTCTGAATCTCTATAACTTAAACACCTTACAGTATATGCATTACCATCAGCTACTTTTAAATTGCAGCATTGGAGTACATAGCTAAATAATAAATAATATGAAACTTGGAAAAGTAATATTTGTTAGTGTGCTATTCTTCAAACCTATGACCTATGCACAAACAAGTTCTTGTCAAAATAAGATTAATATTTGTTCAATAATGCAAAACACCCCCCCCCCCCCCCAAAAAAACCACCTTTTGACTGTAGTCACTGAATTTACTTATATCTCATGCAACTGTTGTACTCACGGTCAATTCCTTCACATCCGGGCTATCTGGGAGAGGCTGATTTACTTTTAGGTTCCCCTCTGGTGTGATTAGGAAATACTTCTGCTGGACAGCGTAGACACCATTTATGGTTATATTCGGTGACAACGAATAACTCACTAACGCATTTGGTGTCTGAAAATTGACAAGAAATTGTAACCCATTACATTCATCTTCCAAAAGGATTTAGAGACACAAAATCTCTGAGACAATTTTCAAGGTCACAAAGTATGATGAAGAAAGGGAATGGAAATTCCACATTCGAGTTTTTTTGTACAGTGTAAAGTGTCCAAACTTAGTCCAATCTAAACTGCTGAACAGGCCATCACTTAAAAAAAAGTAAAATATCACACCCTGGAATATTTTTATACCAGGTTATTTTCACACTGTCTCTATGAAATAGTTTGGAGAAATTACATGCTTTAATATTAACTTTTTCTGCTATAAAGGAAACACTTTAAAACACTCACATTTGCACTCTCTTTAACATTTCTGTCATCGTCTACCGCTGAAACATTTTTTATAGATTTGCCGTATCTGTCCAAATCTCCTGCTGTTGCATTGTAGACTTGAAATTCAAACACAGGTGTATACTGATTTCGAACAACGTTAACAATGACCAGAACTGTTGCATTTTTGGGATTATTTGATACATCCTTGGCCATGATTGTAAGCTGAATATAAAAGAAAACTCATAGTTGTAACATTTGTGCAAATATTCTACTGGCATATGACAAAACTTGTGAGAAAGACACAAAATATGTCTGTGGAATTGTTTGTATATATATGTTTTTGTACAAGGTACATCTAAAGAATATTACATTTTTGTATATTAGAAATTTACAGCTATATTATTCAAATTTTGCAAAACAGGAAATGGGAAATGTAGAAAAACAGCAACTAGATGTTGCTAAATTTTCTTGCAAAATATAATTGTTAACATCACTGCTGACTAGGAATTTGGGAATCATTCATAAGTTCTAATGAATGAGATAATGGGTCATCACATGCTATGAATTAGTCTACTTGTACTAATTTTTGGTATAACTTACATTGTACTGATCCCATGTGCCATTATTGGTCAGAGATTGTGCCAGCTGAATTTCTCCAGTTGTAGGACTGATGGTAAACACTGGACTGGGAGACACCGGACGGCTGTTAGAGATGGAGTACCTCAGAATACCACTACTGCTTTGGTCATCATCGTTATCATTGGCAACGACACGGTAAATGACGGTATAGAGGCTCTCATACTCTGAGATTGTCACAGCATAGCTTGGATTTGGGAACGTAGGTTTGTGGACATTCCGATGGACTCGGATGGTTACAGTGGCTGTGCCTTGAAGAGTTCTGTCTGAGGCAGTGACCAGAAGCTGTAAGCATTGGGAACGACAGTTATAAACTAAATCACTCAAACATAGTACGGCATGGTCACAATCTCACCGTCCAGATGTAACTATGACCACAAGACATTACCAGAAAATGTAACTATGACGACAAGACATTACCAGATGGAATCTTACCACATATTTGTCAGCATCGTCTTGATAAAGGGTGGTGGCAGTTCGGATCAGACCAGTGTTTCTATCGATGTTGAAGTATAATGAGGCTGGTGGGTTTTCATTGATTTTGAATGTAATTGGATCCTGCAAAAGAAAAATTCAAAATTAAACGGTATGGAAATAACCATATCACCATAGACATTACTTCTACAATACATCAGGTCATTTCCTGAAAAATTTTTTATTTACAATTTTTGACTTGTGAAGCAATTAAATCAGAAGTATGAATCTCATTTTCTTTGCCTTTTTAAAATAGAAAATGAGGACAATTACACTTTATCAAAAGTACAACATGGTTAAAGCGAACTTCTTGGGCCAATGAAGAACAATTTGTTACAACCAAGCTATCATATTCAATAAATTTTTTCTTTTTTTTTCTTTTTGCTGACCATTCAAAATACCTTAGTTAATCATTGTAAACATTAAAATTGGGAAAATAAAATTTGAATATTTTCATCTCAAATTGTTCCCATACCCTCCTTTCAGGTAACCTTTCCAATGGGAAAACCAAATATTACTGTTTTGCATGACAGTCTAGAGATTTTGTCTTTAATATGTTCCACCACTTTAACAAATTTTTCCAGAATTTTTTTTTTCTTTCAACTGAACTTTTACTTACTCCGTCAATATCCCGGGCATTTAGCTGGATAACAGACTGACCAACCGTTGCACTTTCATTAACATCTGCCTCGTATGATCTTTGTAAAAATCTGGGTGGATTGGGATTTCTTTCTATTATGATGGTGACGGTTATACCTGATTGCTGACTTGGGACTCCTTTGTCTCTGGCAATAACGCGCAACTGAAAAACCAAGCCACAGACTTTGTAACGAGAATGATAAATAACATTGGGTTCTTTCAAAGAAATATAACAAATGTACTATTAAATGATATAAAATTAGTGTGTGTGTGTGTGTGTGTATGAGAGAGAGAGAGAGAGAGAGAGAGAGAGAGAGAGAGAGAGAGAGAGAGAGAGAGAGAGAGAGAAATTTATATTAAAATTAAGTTTTATGTTGATTGTCATTTGTATCTTGATTGTTTACCAACATTGTGATGTCAATAAATTAATCAAAATGAATTATTTTCTTTTCTACAATAGTTCAGTTCAGGGCAATTTAAATTTGTGGGCAAGCATACATTTAGAAAACAACAAAATATAAACTCTACGAAAATCAACAACTTTACCGTACTTTTTTTTGGTGGGGGGAGTTAAGGTTTCAGTGTGATATTAATCAGCATCCCTAACCTGGTATTGAGGGGTGTTAGGGTCGCCACGTAAATTAGCAGAAAGAGTGATATCCCCAGTTGTTGGATTGATGTAGAAATAGTCGGCAGCGTATACTGGCTGTGACTCCTGACTGCTAAAGAAGTACACAATCTCTCCATTCTCTCCCTGAAATGAAGAAATCATACAATGTTACTGTTCACTGTGAAGCTATATTTCATCCATATACTATATAACACAGGATTTCAATATTGAATGCTGAAAAAAAAATTAATTAAATAAAAAAAAAAAACAAACCAAAAAAAAACCCACCAAACAAAATCAAACAGAAAAACCCAAACAGAAAAAAACCCATCCTGACATTTGTACAGACTAATAGAACTTATATGCAATTCATAGCTAGGTTAACATCATTTCTATTCCTTACTAATAAGTAGCTCTAATTCAATTCTAATGTTGACTGGATATCAAGGACTATATATGGCTACTACTTTGAAGTTTCCTAAAGATTCATAAATTTAGCATTAGTGACCTGCCTAACCTCACCTGATCTGCATCAGTGGCATTAACACTGATGATGAACGAGGATATCTCTGTGTTCTCATTGATGGTTTTCTGTAGGTTTCCATGTGAGAAGACTGGTCTGCTAGGATTTCTAATCACTAGAACGTATACAAATGTCTCAGCCATCTGTGTAGAATCGGACTGCCTGTAAGCCACAACTCGAATCTGATGGGGGGAAAAGACAGAAAGTAAGACACAATACATCTCTGATACAATCAAGGACTCTTTATTTTATGATGATTATCAAACAAGTTCTACAATCTATATTAATGTTTCTTGTTGGCTCTGATTTTGGCATTAAGGATCATTGATGTGGGAGGAAACTGGAGTATCTGGAGAAAACCAAGTGGACGACCACAATACCCTTCGACACTTGTGTCAACAAATTACACGAATTTCTTGCAACTGTCATGGTAACAAGCTAATCTTCTCTGACTTGGACTGAGAAGGTACATACATGACCATTTCCACTCTTCCTTTAGTAAAACTTCCATAAAAATGCAACGACAATAATTCTGACCGAGGATATTTTCACGATGAACACTGATAGAACTAAATAAAAATACACTTTTTATTTTATACCCTGTATGTTGGTGTTTTGTTGTCATCCAAATAGAGGGACTTGTTTACTCTAATGACTCCATCTGCTCCAATCTTGAAGTATTCACCAGCCAGTCCATCGCCCCGAATTTCATAAACAAGAGTGCTCTGGCATTAAAAAAATTGAGAATATTAGAATTCGTTGTCAAGTTTTACAAATGATTTCAGTTTCATTGGAATTTGAATGGCAATCAACAATAAATGGTTGTCTATGACATATACAGGAAAGGGAACAAAGTTAGTAGCACACTCACGCCTTGCAAGGGATCAGTTGCCGGAACAGAAATGACAAAGTCATCCACAGGATCATTTTCATTCTTTGTGGCATCGTATCTTGTATTGGTAAAAACTGGTTTTCCAATTCTCTGAATATTAGCAGTGACTGTAGTCTCCACTGATAGTGATGGAATTCCTTTGTCTCGGACACCCACTGTGAAGGTCCACTGATCTGGTGTCACATCTCGCAGACTGATGCGAGGAAAGATACTACCGGTGTCTGGATTAATGCCAAACACTCGACTAGCTGCTTCTGGTCCCACAAAGTAGAATTCTATCTGTCCATTCAACGACGTCTATCAAGTAATAATGTTATAAGAAAAAGTTAAAAACTTTATTGGATTATCTCCATTAAAAGTCATGCATACTTTGGATTTAAAGGAAAATTTAAAAGTGCTAATACTTGTATTTGTGCCAAATTCTCTCTTGAAAACAATGGAATGAATTAAATAGATTGATGGTCCTCACATGCCTAATGTTACATAAACTACATTTAGAAAAAAAACAACCAGATTCTGATAACTATCTAAACAAGGAAATTTAGCTCAGAATGGTCCTGACAATCTTTAAAATCATAAATTCAGAATGACCTTGAACTTTGCAATATGATCATAAAAGTCACTTGCAGGTCTGCCTCAGGTGGATATACAGATGGACACAGCAATTTTATGATTCTCTGAAATGTGCTGAGGAGCAGTCAAATGAAACCTTCCTGTTTTGATCCACCTTGATAAGCTGCTAACACTTACCTGTGAGTCTGAGTCTGTGGCGGACACAGTAAATAAGGAGTCATACACATTGACTACTTCTGAAGGACTGAATGTAAATTTGGCAGGTTCTATGAATCTCGGCTTTGTGTTCCTGTTCACATTAACTGTCACCGTTGCTGTAGCTGACAGGGGATTTGCACTGCTATCTCTGACAATCACTCGAAGCTGAAATGAAAAATTTAATTTTTATTTGTTAGATATAAGTGATTCAATAATATTTTTAAAAATTTATTATAGACTTTTTACTTGGTTTGGAATATATGCGATTTGAATATGAATAATTTAAATTCTAGTGTCTGATTGGTCAAACTCAGACTAGGATATGCAATTTATTTTGTATAATGTGGTTTGGTATGTGGACCACAGGATAACTACCAGCAACTGGAACTTTTTAAAAAAAAAAAAAAATGTATATAGCAGCACTGTTAAGTTGTAGGCCTTTGATGAAATAGGAAATCGACATGTACAATAAGATACCTCTGTTTAACAGACATTTTGTTTTCTCAATGTTTTCTCAATGTCAAATAAGACATAAAATTTACTAGTATGCAAATCACTGTGGAAAAAGTCAATATATTCTCTGTACAGCTTGAAGCAAAGATATCATATTCAATTTAATGGTATATCAAGTATTTGTAAATTTGTATTTACAAATTTTGCCCGGTTTCATTTTGAAATAATTCTTAACTGGCGGGATTAGATCTGCCTCTCAAAGGAAAAATGGCTTTCAGAATTTTGGATGCAAAGTTTCCTTTCAATTCAATGAACAATGGTCACACAGCTTTCTAAAATCATCTTATAAAAAAAATAAATGTTCTTTTATATAGAAAGAAGTTGGTAATCTTTAAATAGGACATCAAAAATCTATTCATTTTATTAACTTATATAATGGTAGAAATTAAATAATTTTTTCCAATGGGCTCAACATTTTTTAAATTAAAAACACTAGCACTAAAAAGTTAATTTTACCTTAACTAGCAAAAATATTGCAAGTTCAGTGACCAAAAAAGAAAAAAAAAAAGAGAGAGAGAGGGACCCCCCTCCTCCCCAATTCTTTGATAGGACTCAAACCTTTGATCTACATATTGGTAGTCTTACACAATGATCCAGAGCTACCAGCTAGACAAGGAAATTTAGATAGACAAGGAATAAATAAATTATATTCATATAATATTTATGTTTTAAAAAGAGATCAGTCATTATGAATGCTGATGCCATTCTAGTCATAACTACCCACCACATAATTTGATGGTCTGGAGGTATCGGCTGAGAGTCTGGTGTCTATAGATATTAACCCAGTGATGGGATCAATGCTGAAGTATTTAGTGGCGTCCCTGCCATCCTCTATGGAATATATCAGTGTCTTTTCTGGGCCCTAAGGTAAAACGCATAAAATACTACTATCATATTCACATCTAATGTTACAGAAATACTATTGTACGAGTGTTAAATTCATGTGCATTTTAACTTTTTATGAAGAAGATTTGCTATTCATAGAGAAGCCATCCATGATGAAGTTTAATTCTAATAATAGCAATCTAATTAGGTGATAAATTCCTCTAACAAAGTATTCAGAAATCAGAGTAACTCACTGTCTCATCTTCATCTGTAGCATTGACATCAAGAATGGAGGTTCCTGGTGGATCATAATCATGTACAGTGGCCGACATCTGTGAAGGTCTGATGACAGGTGGGTTGACATTTTTCAGGATATTTATTATTACAGAAGCATATGATTTATCGTCTGGATACTGATCATCATAAGCTTCCACTAACAACTGAAAACACAAACAATTACAATCTGAACTGCTTCATCAGGGCCCTGTTGTTCTTGAGAAAATTTTTAAAGATTTTTCCTATATATCCCCATGTAAAACTTGATCCCTTGTTGTGGCCCCACCCTAACATCCGGGACCATGATTTTAACAAATGTGCATTTACACTGTGTAAAGAAACTTTCATGTAAATTTCAACTTTTCTATCCCAGTGGTTCTTTGAGAAAATTTTTAAATGACTCCACCCTATTTTTATCTTTTCTTGATCATCTCCACTTTTAAAGACACTATGACCCTCTATTTGAACAAATGTGAGTCCCCTTTACCCAAGGATAATTTATTCCAAGTTTGATAAAAATTGACCCAATGATTCTGGAGAAGTTGAAAATGTTTAGAGTTTATGGACAGACACACAGATGAACTTACCCCAGACAAAAAGTGATGAGAAAAACTCACTTGAGCTTTCAGATTAGGTGAGCTAAAAAGCTAACCTATTAATCTGACAGTTATGTGGGTGTTTTGAAATTTTTTTTGAAGATTTTAGCTATAAATCTTGGATCCTATAATTAGCCAATGCTTGGACCCTTCAGTTACCCAGTTCTCAGACCCTACAGTTACCCAGTTCTCAGACCTTACAGTTACCCAATTCTTCGACCCTATAGTTACCCAATGCTTACAATGGTGGCTGTGGTTAGAACATGAATCTATACTACATGTGTGTATATGAAAACCATTCATTAAGGAGTTTAAGATTATTCATTTTCTTTAAAAATGTTTTCTGTAAGCTAAAAATTCAAACTGACCTGATAGGATGCAACACTGGGATTGTCCAGTAACCGTTTCTTCACTCGAATCAAAGCAAAACTTGTAGATGGAGCCATCCAGAAATAGTCTGTGCCTGGTGTAAATCCAATTACATTCAACACCAATCTTCCCTACAATGGATGACATGACAAGAAATATACTAACAGACTCTTAAATGTAAGCAGATCAATCAAAGCTAAACAGTATTTCATTATGTAAATTAAATATACAATCAGCATGAGACAGCAGGTCCAGCTTATGCAAATCTTCTCCTAAAGCTAAACAGTTACTGCTAAAAACTGCAAAAATGGCTTATTTTCCTGTGAATCTAATTTTCATTATTTTGATATTTGGGGGTGGGTGGGGTGATTTTGTTTCTTGTTGTACAGAGATACCATTCATAGACATGCTTTTTTTTTTTAAACTCCAATTCATGAATATTTTACCCCATGAAAATCCCAACAATAATATCAATAGTGTGGGTGTGTTGACTTATTTTGATTACTATGAAAATAGGATGTAAAATCTTTGGAAATCTACATTGGTTCCTTTGAGAACACAGTCCCTCTATTATGCTGATCTTTTACCTGCAAGTCACTATCCAATGCGGAGATCGTTTCCACTGTGTTGTTGACAGGTGTCATGATTGGTATACTGACTTCATAGAATGCTTTATTAAATACTGGAGGACCTTGTAGTGGATTAACATTGATGGTTACACTGGCAGTCACAGTGTTTATAGGCTGGCGAGTGTCTGACACATCCACATCAAACTGGAAAAAAAAACCCAACCTCATTCAATGTATTTACAGTAAAATGGCATCTGTAAATGGATTTACAGAGACCTTGTTCATGTGGGCATCAAAGAACAACTTTAATAACCAACTTAATAATACATACATACATACATACATACATTGTTATTGAAAATTTTACCAGTTAAAAGTTGATGTATCATAAACTCGTACTTTTATTTCTTACTTTATACATCTTTTGGATAATCACTCTCTTGCAAGTTACGTATATGAACTGTGTGTTCTTTATATGCCCTCTGGGGCCAAAATTGGAAATAAATAAATTAATATTACCATTATTACACCATATACATACACACACCTTGTCATCGAAAGCTAGTTTCTACATATTGGATTTACCAAGATGGTTGAGCAGGTTCGCATTCTATGACAGTTCATGTGTTGCTAGGAGATGTAATCCACAGGTCACGCATTCAACCCCATGTAGGGGCAGAGGTGGGTATCCATATATAGTGCAATATTCTTTACTTTAATTAAGAGTTCATTACACTCTCTATGCTTTATGAAATATTTCAATGTATTTACAGTAAAAGGGCATCAAAGACCAGCTTTTCCTTTTGATTTTCTGACCTTGCTGCCAAAGTTCACAAGCAACTTCGACACTTTTTATCATTCTGTTTTCTCCCCCCATTTTGGGACATCATGGCAGTTGAAAGTTATTGATTTATAAAAAAAAAAACCAAAAAAAACCCAAAAAACTACCATGGATATAGACTGAAAACCTACACAAGCCAACATGGGGGAAAAATTTGGGGATCAAAGGTCAATGTATTTTTAAGCAACTGTTATTTTTCTTCAGTCCTCAGCTTGTCCTGTTTTTAGAGTAAAATTACATCTATATTGCTAAATATTTCAATGCTATAAAAATGATTTGTGTCAGATAAATTAATCTTTCATCATCTAACAGGAATATAAACTGATATATGATCAAAATCCATGCATTCTGTAAAAAGTTAATTCAAATGCTGATTTTGTTATTCCATGTAATTTTTCCTAAAGCACTTCGACCTTTCAGATATAACCCTGAGTAACCCACAATTAACAGCATGGGATTAATGTAAGATTTGTGTAGAGATTGATCAAATCCAGTGAACTAATAATAAGATATAAGCTCGGACGGACAGATAGATGATCACACTCAGCAGTGACTACATATGCTTTTCTGGAATTATTTGAATATTTCAAAGCAATAGTGGTTAAGGTCTAAATTTGATAATTTACATGCATAAGTGGTAGGAAGTGTTGACTTTGTACCACAATGCAACACCAATATGTATGAAAGAAATGCTCCAAAACTCAAAACATTTCCACCCTTATGGACGATCCAACAGTTAAAAGATAGATTAGCTCTGTCAAGAAAATGACTGAATGCCTCCTGTCACGAAAAATGATGACGGTACATGCCTGAAATACCTACTGTCATGAAGAATGATGACGGTACATATCTAGAATATCTACTGTCATGAAGAATGATGATGGTACATACCTGGAACACTGTTTGCTGATTTTTTTCTGGCAATTCCGTCAAATCTCCGATTTGAATAACAGCTCCAGTTTCTGGATGAACGTAGAAGTACTTCTTGTCGTTTTGGGTTCCACGGCTGACAAATACCAGTTTGTCCTTCAAAATTTTGTGTAATTTGTTAAGAGCGTGTCAAAATAGGATACAGAAATTAAACAACTGATGCAAAAGTTAACACTGTTGAAAAACAAATCCCTAATACCAGCATACTTCAACTTTTTTTCTTAAAAGCTTGTATTTTCATACTATAATTTTTTGGGGGCATATTTTATCTTTGATCCACAAACCAGATATAAAGAAAGAAAAAACAATTGGAGATGTAAAATACTCCATACAAATTCCAAGGAAAATGTACTCAATCAAGGACTTAATTTAACTAACCCCATCTGGGTCTGAAGCCCCAATGGTAACAATGGTCGACCCTACGGGATTGCTGGCCCGGATACTTTCGACGTAACTTCTTTGTGTCAGCTGTGGGCCATTTGTGTTTCTAGTCACCCTTACGGTCAGAACACCATATTCTGGGTTGTTTGGCCATGCATCATCAATTACTCGGATTCTCACCTAGAGATAGTACAAAACACTTTTAACAACAAGTTGATACTACTTTAGTTCCAAATAGAACCAATGTATTATAAATATTACATGTACTGTATTATCATCAAAAGTACTACACTATACTAAATATATGTAATATCAAATCACAGTGTAAACATATTCACTGAAAACAGCTGACAGCACTTTCAATTCTAGGTCACATGATCACTTCTAGTAACGGATTTTAATGATGCTGCTGGCTTATCAAGGTCACTTATAACAACAAACTACCATTTCCCAGTAACTAGGACATGAAAATCAATTATAACTAACTACCATTTCCCAGTAACTAGGACATGAAAATCAGTTATAACTAACTACCATTTCCCAGTAACTAGGACATGAAAATCAGTTATAACTAACTACCATTTCCCAGTAACTAGGAAATAAAAATTTAACAAAAATTTAACAAAGGAATACAACATTATATGAACATATTCAATGACAAAAATGACATCAAACTCGAAACTGTGATATACAATTCATATTGCATAGGTATTATGTAATTATTTTCCTCGAATAACAATGTAACTTTAACATATTAAACATTCAATGAGAAAGATGACAAGAGTTTAACACCAGTATTTCTTTTTTTTTTTCAAGAGAATTCTAAAATGCATTTACATTATAAAAAATGTTAAAGATTTTAAGACATACAGAGGAATTAGACTGTTATCAGAAGGACTATCTCTTACAGTGTAATTGCTGTTCTCTAATCCGTCAGACTTGGGAGAATTTCGGAGGGTAACTCTGCCAGTAGTAGAGTCAATCTGGAAGAAACTTGGAGCTGGAAGGTCTCCTACAATATTGTACTGGAGTTTTCCCTGTAACAGAAAATGTTAGTCATGAATATGATGTCTCTGTGCTGAAATCCTACATCAGTTGCTATTCCAATATACAATGATATTTTTCTTGATACACACACGCACGCACGCACACACACACACACACCCATCCAAATTATTGATTGATTGTTTTGTTTTTCGCCACACTCAACAATTTTTCAGTTATCTAGCGGTGTCCAGTTTTTATTGGTGGAGGAGAGAATCCACATACAATGTACCTGGGAAGAAACCAGCGACCTTCCAAAAGTAAACTGGCAAACTTCTCACATATATCGGTGCAAGAATTGAACCCGCACCAACTAAAGGTGAGAGGTTCTGTGATTTTGAGCATAATGCTCTAACCACTTGGCCACCGAGGCCCTCCATCCATATTAAATTAAAATTGCAGTGTCAGGTATAAGATATTCAAAGAAATTAAAGATACACAAACAAAAAACACAAAGGTGAATTATAATGCAAGCACATTCATATAAAAATCCTCTGGCTTTATATCTTAAAATTGTTTCTTGAGTCTTGCATTATGTTGCTATGATAAATAAACACTATTGATGAAGACCAGTAACACAGTCAAAATATTTCAAAAAGATTTTTGTATATAATGCAAAACAATATTTACTCTCAAGGTGTCTGTTGCTATGGCATCATAGATAGAGGAACCAGTTGGTGTTGTTTCATCAATGGTAATTGTTGTAGGCAGATTCTGGAATCTTGGGCGGGCTGCATCTCTTGGAACAGTGACTCTTACTGTTTTGGTGTTGGACTGCATAGGCTGGCCATTATCAACTGCTTGAATAACCACCTGTATGAAAATAATTATAAACAAGTATAGCTACAGTGTTGTACAAGAGAACTTCTAATCAAAATCTAAGCCAGGCAAGAAAAAAATTGATCACTGAAGGGAGTTCAAAAAAAAAAGGTTGTAACATCTATTTTGGCATGTGAATTTATGTTGATTGAGTAAACATCAATAGAAAACAATTTAATTCTGTATTTCATTATGACATCATATTCAATTTGGCTTTGTAGTGTGACATTCCTTCCCATACTGTATATTGTTTTTTAGGTTTTAACTTAATTTTTCATCTACTTCACAATTACCAATGTTTCTGACAATATTTGGACAGATCACTAATGAAAGACTCGCATAACTATTAAAACTTACATTGTATGTCGTGGTTAAATCTGGATCATCTTTGAGAGATTTCTTCAGTGAAAGCACACAAGAGTCTGGATCAACTTTAAAGAACTCTACTGACTTTGTGTCTGAGATAATGGAGCAGGTAATCTTTGACTACAAGAGATAAAAACTCAATAGTACATCTTAATGGAAAGTATCATATAAATCTGCATGAAAGACAATCCACAAATTTTATCCCAGAATATTTTTTTCCAATATACATATTCTAATCTACTCTCCAATATGAAACTCTCCTAAAAAAAAAAGGTGTGGTCAATTTTAGTCTGATGAATTAGTCCTATTTCTTTGAAATCAAAATTGGTTAAAACTAGTTCAGTGGTATGAAATAGGTGGAAAATGCCAAAAATGAACATAAATTGTAAAAAGGGGAATAAACATTGTAAAATTTGAATATTTTAGTTCAGGTGATTGCTGAACAACAACTTTTGTTCTGTACTGTATCAAAAATCAGTTCTTACACTGTCAGGATCAGAGACATTCTGAGGCATGGACCAGAAATCTGTACTAGTGGTTTCTGGCAACTCAATGTTGTCAGACTGTGGAAAGAACCTGGGGCCATTCAGGTTTCTCTGTACATTGATAGTCACTGTAGCAGTGCTCCTCAGGTCTGGCTTATCTGTTCCATATGCCAAGATCAACAGCTGGGAAAAAAAATTACAAGTATGATATTACTTAATAGAAATGTTTGTCAGTAAAAAAACCCCCAAAAACCAAAACCGTCAAGTTTACTTCCTTGTATTTTTAAAGTAAATATATGTAAATCCTGATTATTTACCTTGTACTGGTTTGTATTCAGTCCGTCGGAGCGAAGGTCCTGAATGACTCTAATCTGACCGGTAACATTATTGACGCCGAAGAAGCTTTGAGCTGGGTATTCACCAATCATCTCATAAACCATACCATACTGAGGAAACATGGAAACCAATCAAAGGGATGACAATACAGATCAATTCTGAAACTAGTTCTGAAACATGGGTACTTGTATGTGTATATTGTAGGAAAGGTGATTCAGGACCCCAAAGCCTGGTTATACACTGCTAGAAATTTCACGGGTGAATTTTTAAAACTTATTTTATGACTATGATTACTGAATTCTTATGTCTACCAGAAGGATAATAACCAATGTATGAATTTTTAGGAAAAAAATTACTGTATATCTTTAGATTAAGCCTTCCTAACCACAAATTCAGAGCTGAATGACATGTGAAGTAATAATTTGACATGATAAATTAACTGAAGAGTCCACAGTAAATGAATAGCCAACAATTTTGTGTGTGTGTGTGTGTGTGTATGTTTGCTCATTTCTCTTCCTATATTCAATACAAAAGCAATTTTCAAAATAAAATAAAAATCCTTTCTAAATTGTTTCAAACAGACAACACAACTCAGGACAAGTTATTCTTAATTAAAGAACCTTCTCTAAATCACTTATACCTTACAAGATTTTACTTCCATGAGTTTAGATTGTACCATTTGGCAGCATGACATAATATTTAAAATGTCCAATTTATTAACAGCACTATGTTGATATATAACCATATTCAAAAGAATCTTATTTTTGCAATAAGATGACTGCAAAAATAAAGTTCTTGCCAAATATAAAGGGGTTTTAAAAGTACATGCAGGACTTTTTGAGGTGGTGGGACTCTGGATTTAGTAGTACATACAGGACTTTGAGGGGGTGGGACTCTGGATTTAGTAGTACATACTGGACTTTGAGGGGGTGGGGCTCTGGATTTAGTAGTACATACAGGACTTTTTGAGGTGGTGGGACTCTGGATTTAGTAGTACATACAGGACTTTGAGGGGGTGGGGCTCTGGATTTAGTAGTATATACAGGACTTTGAGGTGGTGGGACTCTGGATTTAGTAGTACATACAGGACTTTTTGAGGTGGTGGGACTCTGGATTTAGTAGTACATACAGGACTTTTAGGGGGTGGGACTCTGGATTTAGTAGTATATACAGGACTTTGAGGTGGTGGGACTCTGGATTTAGTAGTACATACAGGACTTTTTGAGGTGGTGGGATTCTGGATTTAGTAGTACATACTGGACTTTGAGGGGGTGGGACTCTGGATGCTGTGACACGATTGCCCACTGGAGTGTTGACTGCAGTGTCTTCACGAAGACTAAGAGTGGTATCCTGATTTACAAATACGGGATTGGATCCTCTGGTTACAGTGATCAGCAGTGGAGCAGTGTCAGTCTGTGGTGTTGGATATCCGTTATCTGTCACACTCAATGTACACTGTCAGTAAAACAAGAGATCTTAACTTTAGTGTCAAATAAAAAATTTCTCCAATTCCTGCAACACCCACAAATTTGAACTATCTCTGTTTTCATTCTAAAATCAACAAGCAGTGAAACTGAATAATTTTCTTTGCACTCTACTAGACCGTGTGATAACTGAATGAATTGTATTAGTGCACATTATATAACGTGAAGGACCTACATCAAATCGAACATCAGAAGTGGTTTTAAGGTTTTTGCTTAGGAACAATTCTCCTGTTGCACTGACGATATAGAAGCTGTTCTTACAATCTGCATCTTCACTAAGGCTATACTGAAGGACATCCTAGAGAATAAAGAAGTCAAAAATATAAATTACACAAACTGATAGTTACTCAGACCCAGCTGTGGTCATTTCAGCATTTCTTACTGCAACACACACATCCACGCAGCAAAAATGTCAATATATCATGCTGATCTTCTGTATTCATTTGAAAGTTATTAGAGTTCTCGTAAAATGCCAGTCCTCGGAGAATCCCAGGCAAGTTTTATCAGGCCTGAGAGAGTTTATTTAAAGTGCTGACTGTCCTGTTAAAGGCCTTGTAAAATATTTTTTTCTGTTTCAAATGAGCAAATTTATAGGAACTGATGATACACAAACTGTTTGATAGCATTCCCCCCAGTTTCTAGACCTCCAATTTACAGTTTTGAAATCTTTATGAACAACATTGATTTGCTAATCACAAAACATACACAGCAGTGACATTTAGAAACTCAATTCAGTATAAAAATATTTGACTGTCACAAAACTTTAACTGATTAGAGCAATAATATTAAAAATTGATTTGAGTAATAGCACTAACCTGATCTGCATCTGCTGCTTGAACTTGAGTTATACGGCTGCCCACAGGATCATCATAACTTATTGTAATATCAAATCGGTCTGGGTTAAAGGTGGGTGGATTAACATTCCTCAACATAAAGACATTCACATCCGTTTCAGAGTATTTAGAAGGTGTGTTTCTTTGGTAAGCTCGAACTCTTATCTACAAAAGTTATTAATTTCTTCTAGGTAACAAAAAAAATTCCATGAATAATATGTTCAAATCTTATAACTATATGTGCACCCTACTGAAAATCCCCCCCCCCCCCCCCTTCTCCATGGATTCTTGCCTCTAAATATCTCATGCTCACTACGCTGTATATTGAATTATATTTTAGAGTTTATCATGGTTTGTTAAAAATCTTCACCTAATCATCACTTTACAATTACAATACCTGCACTTAATCAGTGGAAGATTATAAGTACAGAATAAGAATACTTCTGCAAAAAAACAAACAAAACAAAACAAAAATTACTGCACGAAGGACAGGGGACATTTGTGTGAAAGATGTTTGGGACTTTGTTGAATATGCATTTATTTTTCTGCCATTAATTACTGATATTTTGTAATCAAAGGATCATTAATGCAGTGCTAGCTTACTATTTTTACCATTTTTCTTGTTTTTCTAGCAATTTAAAGACTTCTGTGAGGGTGGCTAGTCGGTTGTATATTATTTAACGTCCTATTAGAGAATTTTTCACTCATATGGAGACGTCACCATTGCCGATGAAGGGCTGCAAAATTTAGACTTGTGCTCAGTGCTTATGGCCTTTGAGCAGGAAGGGATCTTTATTGAGCCACACCCACTGTGACATGGGGGGTGGGGGATGGTGGTGGTGTCATTTCGGTTTTGTGCTCTCATGGGGGTATTTTTAAATTATCCGAGTATAGACTTGAAGAAATAAAACAGATCACCATCACATTATGAGAATGCAGTATAAAATTCATTTGGTTGACCAGTTTCGACCTTAGAGAGTATAGCATCATTATGATGCATGACTCAATGCACCATTTCATTAAAAACCTCCAATGTCCCTTAATCTAAATATAAATGTAACATACACTGCAGTAATATAGATACAGTATCTACCTGATGTAAAAAAGAACAATGGCCTACCTTATACTCCATGGACTTGTCTGTTCTCAAATCTCTCTTTATAAGAACATTTCCATTTTGATCCACGGAAAATAAGTATGGCGCAGGTGGTTCTCCAACTATCTCATACACAATATCATTGGAGGGACTGGTGCTGATGGAGACGATACTTGTCCCATTGGCTGTTTTCTCTTCAAGCTGTCTGTTGTATGGGGCATTTATGAATCTAGGTGGATTTATCTTGGTAACAGTGACAAACACATTTACTTCTGTTGATCTTGAAGGTCTTCCTGAATCACTGGCACCCACAACCAGCTAAAACAAATATGAGAAAGAACTCTAAATGGCACATTCAAAGTTGTAATTCCATATATCTTGTATTTATATTACTGTACTGAACTTCTGTATATTTTAATTCTTTTTTTTTTATGTATATGCCATTTAGCATTTTCTTCTTCCATATTTATATAAGGGGGAGGGTTGAGGTTTTCTTTTTTTTCTTTGTTTGTATGGGACGTCTAGTCATTTGGACATTGGCTGTATTCGAAAACAAAAATGAAGATTGATGACAAAGTACTTTGTACAAAAACTGGAGTTTTATATACAAGAACATAGAAGACAGATGTGTCTCTTCCTATGTAATTCCGACTGATCAGATTTTCTGCATTGCACAGTAAGGAACCCTTTGAATACTTTGCAACCTCCACAAAATGTCACAAACTAGACGATATTGTTTGATCTAAAGATGGAAAAAAAAAGGTCCCCTAAAATGTTCACATAATGCAGCTATGAATTCTTCATGCATCTGCGCTGAAACCCTTACACTGAACTGTGTTTGCACAGCGAGTGTCGTCAGTGGTTGTCTCAGGTACAAGCCTCCATTGACATCAATGTAAAAGTAAACCAAGGAATTTCCACCGGTATTATCACGGACAATGGCGTATGATATAGCATCCTGAAAGAAAAAATTATGTGTTAAGATAATTTTTTGCCATTAAAATCTACAACACATACAAAGATCCTGTGGACAGACACCAATTCATTAACTGTGGTCATTATATTTACCATAGCATAAAGGTTCTTACTTGATCAGCATCTGAAGCTGAGATGTTTAGAACAGGTACTCCCATTGGGTATAATTCTGTAACAGTTCTTGAATACGGATTACTATCAAATTGTGGTGGGTTAAGGTTTCTTGCCACATTTATTGTTACAGCTTCTGTCGTGAATTTGCTTGGGTCTCTCGAGTCATATGCTGAGATCCTCAACTAAAAATAGAAATTTCTTTTTGTTATGATTTACATATACACATGAGATTCATGTACATTATTTGGAATAGTGAAATCAAGCCTAACATTAAGATTTTCCATTTGTTTCCTTTGATCTTCAATAGAAATATTTTCTCATATTTAAATTTCCACAGACATCTCAAACCCATTAACCTATGAAGATAATATTTGGAAATTAATTTTGGTACTGACCATATACAGCAATATATATGGGGTTGATTTACTTCAGGAGTTAGTAACAGTCCTAGTAAAAATTTTACTTTGTTGAGAAAGACCTTATCCCCATTGATAAATATCACATGTGTCAAAACAAGATGTGTATGTGAAACACTAATGCCTCTGAATTACAACAAAGTGGACTGTAAGTTTTGTAAAGGTCACTGGGTCAAACATTTGGTGTCAATGGAAAGGTCTTGCCACATGGAATACATGCAAAATATGGTGTAAAAGATATGACCAAGTTTAAATTTTTTTTGGTTGAAAATTTCTAAAAAACTAGTCAAGGTCACCAAACCTGGTATTGTTGGAAAGGTCTTCTCACAAGAAATGCACATGCTAAATATAAAAGCAGTAACAATTTGAATGATATGGCTTCTATTCAAATTTTCTAAAAGTAGATCAAAAGTCAATGTAAAGGTCACCAGGTCAAATATATTGTTGTCAATGGAAAGTTCTTGCCAAAAGGAATACACAAACAAATATTAAATATCTACCTTTTATGGTGTAAAAGATATGACCAAGGTAAACATTTATTTGTTGGAAAATTTCCAAAAACTAAGTTAAAGGTCAATGTTAAAGTCACAGGGTCAACAAATCTGGTCTTGTTGGAAAGGTCTTTTTACAAGAAATGCATATGCTAAATATAAAAGTAGTACCTCTTATGAAAGATGTGGCTTATATTCAAATTTTCTAAAAGTAGATCAAAGGTCAATGTAAAGGTCACCAGGTCAAAGATTTAGGTGTCCATGGAAAGGTTTTGCCACAAGGAATACACACACCAAATATCAAAGGTCTACCTCTTATGGTGTAAAAGACTGACCAAGGTTAAAGTTTTTTGCCACAGACACACATATGGGACAAAAACTATGTGCTCCCAAATCTTCAATTCTGGGGACATAAAAAGACACACCCAACAACCTGCACTTGCAATGTATTCAAATTATAATTAAACTTACTACACTACAAATAAAGGGACACTAAAACAATCACATTACAGAACACATCGTATGTGCACTGCATCCGTAATCAATCTATAAAGTTCAAACATCTTTTTTACAAATATGTCATAAATTATGAAAACATCTATCATACTGCCACCTAGATTTTTACAACTAATGATCATGAGAGGCATCTTGACCAATGAAAGAGCAACATTCTAATCTGAGGCAAAACTATAAGGAGGAAAATTTACCACATAAATTCCACTAGCAGATTTATCTTCCTTGAGATCTCGGATGATTCTGATTTGTCCCGAGTCTTTATCCACATCAAAGAAGGAAGGCGCAGGGTAAATTCCAATCAGCTCATACTGTATCTTACCCTAAAATGTAATATAAAGTGTATAATAAAATAATACCTGGTTTGTTAAGAGTTTACATCACTAGTAACAATCAGAATTACTTTTCTTTGGTTTCGTTTTACTGGAAAAAGTTAATTGTATGCATTACTTGAAAGATAAGTATCTAACACATTTTCAAATTTTGCCATGAAAAAAGGAAGATTGAATAATTTTTTTGAGCCTCATTTCTTTACGTTTTTTTTTCTTTGGGTATGAAATTTCCATGATCAGGGAATCCCATTGATAGGGGGGCAAATGACAAAGAATTGTGGAGCTTTGTAGCAAAACTAATGAAGTAGTTCTTCCACTGATGATAAATGTCACATTAACAAATTCATTTTCGTGTGCTAATAAAAATTTTTTTGTAATCATTAATAATGCACCATCATTACCATTAATGGTAAATCGTTCGCTAATGAACAAGTTTTTCATTATCAGATAATTTATCATTAATAGTTATGATAGTGCATCATCAAGGGTACATTTTATTCATTAACACACACAAATAAATTTGTTAATGCCACATTTATTGTTAGTGGATTTTATATCATTAGTGGTTGTCACAATGCTTTATGAAATATCTACTAGTCAGACATTATCTTATTTACTACAAGCAAGAACGTTTCTTACTGACCAGGATTCAAAAAAGGATCTTCAACTATTGGAGGGGAAAAGCACAGGTAAATATTCCACTATTTTGGTTTACTTGATTGAAATACATAATGGATGGATTGGAGATGAGTTACAAATACTAAATATTCCAGTTTTGAGTACAAATCATGCATCATTTTCAGATTGGTTCTACAAAAATGCTTTGGAGCAGAAAGGTGAGGCTGGTAGGGAGAAAGTATATATAAGATATAAAATGGACAAGTACACAGGTATAAATTACCAGGCAGCTTAAACAGAAACATAATGCCAACTTCAAACATGGCAATATGTGATCTTTAATTTAATCAATAAAATTTGCTTTTCATAGTCTTCAGTCTATTACATCCCAAACAATGGTCCTTTACCAAAATTTTCATGCATGTTTTATATAAACTAAATGTAAACTTCATGCAACCTCCACTTGACATCATTCTACGCATGCATAATTTTCAAATCTGCGTAACTTGTTTTTCATTACAGACATGATGATATAAATTGTTTTTGTCATTTTCTCAGACACCATATCCAGTTTTTGAAATGCAATTACAATCATGCAGAATGATTCTTATAATCCCGAAATTTAAGCTTCCACCAGATTAAGAGATCCACTGAGGAGCTATCGGTGTTCAAGATATCATACAATAGCCCTATGTAAAGCCAGAAAGCACAAGATGGCCAGATGAATAACACAATGTACATATCAGGAGAAAAATAGCTAATCATAAACAGCCCCAATGCAAAAAAAAAAACTAAAAAAAAAACTAAAAAAAAAAACTAAAAATTGTTTGTTAGCAAGTTTGCTTTTAAAAATTTTTTCTAATTTTTTTCTTCTTACTTTATCATCAATACTGAATATTGATGACAAAATTCAAATAGAGAAATGCTTTAGATAATTTTGCAAGTGGAGTTGTTCATAAATATATTTTCTACTGCAGCAAATTGTATACTTGTTTTGACTTTTATAAATCTGTCTCTCTGACAGACGGTGTACTTACTGATCCATCCTATTAAACACAGTAAGTTCATGTTAACAACATCATAACACTAACAAACATTGTATGTGTACCTATTTTATCAAGATTTCTATTTTAGCATCATTTGTGCCGAAGAAAAAATGCTATTCTATGGTCTGTGCTAAACTGTAATGTTCTTTAGTTATCCATTATATACATTCGTGTTGATGCTAAACAGAGTATCAGCTTCTTCTGAGCTAAATTTTCAACATGCTAAAATAAGTATAAATACAGTAATTAACCACATAATTCAATAGCATTTTCCCCTAGCAAGTTTCCTTTACAATGAAAACTGTGGGAAAAAATTATACAAGAATAACCCTGAGCACAAACTATATACTATAGAAATTACACTGAGAAGAAATTTTAACAAATATTTTGTTAACCATATTAGCAAAATCTTGACAGATAAGACAAACAAGGAGACAAATAAAGGTACTACAAGACATCTAAAGTTGAACTTTTAAGGCATTACAGCAACACATGCTTATAACAAACACACTTATAACAAATTCATGCTTATTGCAAAGTAATATTCATTTCCCTATGAAAGGAAAATGATGAAAATTGTACTGGATTTAATATGAAGTTTGGTTAAAATGAACTGTTTAACTGGTCCTGGAGGTTCTCTACAAGTGCATTTTAGCTGTAAGAACACACATATGAATTACAATGCCTCCCCCCAAAGTGTTCAATTTTTTTGTAGCAAATTTGACTAACCTTTAGCAATCAAATAGTAATGACCTTTTAATTTACCAAGTAAAAATCTAGTTTTATTATTATGAGAGAGAGAGAGAGAGAGAGAGAGAGAGAGAGAGAGAGAGAGAGAGAGAGAGAGACTCGATAGACACAGATAAAAATTTCATAAAAAATAGATACCCTAACTGAAACAAAACATGAATCAAGACAAAGACACCAACAGATAGACAGCTTATTATCATCATCATCATCATCAATTCTGATAAGCACTTACTCTAAGATCTGGATCAGAGGCTGTAACAATCCCAACAGTAAAGTTCACTGGTTTCTCTTCATCGGTATTGAAAATGTATGGCCTATTTAGGAACACAGGTAGCTCCAAGTCTCGAGCTACGTTGACTGTGACTTGAACTGTGTCTGATCTTAATGGAACTCTGCCATCCTCTACTTTTATCTGAAGCTGATAAAAGAAACAAATTTGATGGATATGAAATTATTTCTGAATCTTCAAACACTTACTTAGAATTTCACAAGAAACCACACTGCTAATGTTATATAATATTTGAAACCAAAGGAAAGATAGAATTACTGTTCTACATGCACCATAGTTATTCTGAACCCAGTTACTTACATGATTTTTTTAAACAATAAAATCAGTGTAATTTTTGACTATGAAATGGATTTTATGAAACAGGAATAGGTACAAACATTGAATGTCCTTAGATTTGTCGTGTCCAAACTCTTGATGAGAATGATTGCCGCTGTGTCTCTGTTCACATAGAAGTATTCACTGGCATCGAGATCTCCTGTCAAATAATACTGCAACTTGTCCTGTAAAATAATTAAAAATATGTAAATATCCCCAATATATTTACATTTTAAACACTTATCAGATAAAGAGTGAAACACAATTCAAATTACTAATACAACAGAGCACTGCAATGAAAATTCAGTGTCATTATTATCTGAGAGTTTTTTTTGGGTTATGCTTTTTATTTTTGGCTATATTCATACAAGAAATATATACAGAATTAAAATTACCGTATTTTCAGCTTCATGTATACTTTCTGTATATTTTGTGTACACTTGTTACATGTAAATTTCAAGCCATGACTTTTGTCTTGTGAGTTTTATCAGGTAGACACAATTTATTGCAAAAGTATAATTTGTTAACAAATGTCATACTGGAATATATTTTTGCAATAACTTCATGAATTTACCTGAAAATACAGATCTCATTAACAAAGGCGATTTGAATTATCTACATATCTAAATTTTTGTTGTTTGGAGCACCAAAATCTGACCAATACATAACAAACTCACTCCATCAAAATCAGAGGCTGTTGGCTGACCAACGACAGTGCTTGGGCGTGTTGTGTCTGTAATGTTGTATATATAGAAACGCTGGGAAAACCTGGGTGCATTTGTATTTCTCAGAACGGTGATTGTTAAGTTGCTGGTTGTTCTTATGTTGGCGATCTCCTGGTCATATACAGACACTTGTAGCTGCAAAGAATATGCACTAAATAAGCACATTTTCAAATAAATCAAAAGATGGCTTTTTTCCCAATGACAGCTAAAATGAATGACTGAGGTTATTAATTGATCTTATTTGGTTTCATCATATTAAATGGAAGGAATACACACTGTTCATATTCCAAAGGAAAAAAAAAACCCACCTACAAGCATAAAGAAATAAACGAGAATCTAACAAAAGTTACGATATCATGTAACCATTGTTTTGTCAAGGCTGATAACTGGTAAATTATTTCTCATCTTGTGAAAACTGAATTCTTTGTACATGTAGTATCAAATGTAAATAACATTATTTCACTAATGTCATGCGACATTTTTATTACACAAATGTATTCCTTCACAACTGCCAGTCAACCCACCACATATTGTTGTGCTGTGTCGTTTCGCAATCCTGATGTTGGTCTAACTTCTCCAGTAGCATTATCCAGGCTGAAAAAGCTTGGACCGGAACCATATCCCACCAATGTGTACACCAGTCTTGAGGTTGGCTGTGGAAATATTAAGTCCGAAATGAAAGTTTTCCAAAAAAAAAAAAAAAAGATAAATAAATAAAAATCGTAACATTGTGAAACATTGAGTAATATTCTATTTTTGGCTTATTACTTAGGTTATTTCTGTGAAGGTTAGTTTTCACATTATAATTACATTAAAAAAAATATTTCAGAAGCTGATTTGCAAATAAAAAACGAGGACACAAATCTCTAGCAAATTTACAATTGTAATTTTTCTGACTGGCTGTCAGTTGTAGAAAATAATCATTGCAATGACTCTGATTCAGACGTTAGACATGTAAGAAATAATACACTGCTGCTGTGTGTGCTACCTCTAATTTGATTGTTTATGTTTTAAATACCCGCATATCTGCATCAGAGGCCAACACAGTATACACCACAAAGTTATCAGCAGCATTTTCAGACACAGATGTAGTTTCCGGCAATCTTGCAAACACAGGGGCAATGTTTTTGCGGACCCTGATTCTCATTGTGGCATTGCTAATATGTGGTGGACTTCTCTGGTCACTGGCTAAGACTAAGAACTGAAAATAGGAAAGCTTAATTATATTATCATTAATTTGACCATATCATCTATTAATATTCCATGTTGACAATTTTTTTGGTGAAACATTTCTTAAACCATAAAACAATAAATTGTTTCTTCACTTTAGTATGTGGAATAAATGTCTAGCTTGTTTGTTTTATGGGACTTTCTGAATGGAAGCATCGGACCATGCAGAGATTACCTCAAACTTCCATCGTTCTTATACATGTGTCTTCAACAATATAAACAGGCAAGACATTTTTATAGTTGCATCAAAAATTGTTCAGTTTTTTTTAAAAACAAGTATAGGCTTTTATTTCAAGCTGAAAGGTAACAAACTTAATTACCCCAATTCCTATCAAGAAATAGTGTACCAAGAAACAGCAAAACTTCATTACTGATTAAAATTGGTCAATGTAAAAAAAAAATAAATAAAAATATATATATATATATATATATATATATACCCCAAAAATATACCCATACTCACAGATATGTTGACCATCCATGTCTTAATCAGAGGCTCAAGCTTTCAGAAGTCTACTTCCTATCTATACCAATATTGTTGCACTTAATTTTATCTTGTGCAGTTTTTCACATCTCTGATTTTCAGAGCCCTCCAAGACTATTGTTTCAATGCTTATCTCTTGAGTGTGAAACACAGGCGAGTAAACAGCATGACTGCAAATTTGATTCTACTTTTGTCATTGCAGCTTTATAAACAAAGGCTTGTCACTAATTATGTTTAATTTTTAGCTTTGGTACCAGTCTGGAGAATTCTCATGGTTGACGCTAGATATAATTAATATTTTGTGACAGATCCATGCATGTCCGTTCAAAGAATCTTGCGGTGAACCACCGACAATGTCATAGAGAGGGTCACATTCGAAAGTTATTAGCTTCAGATTAAATCTTGTGTGGCAACTGGAAAGTTTTATCTGCACTAGGAAATTCTTCCGGGATACTGCGGAATCATCAAAGTTCATGGGGCCAATGTTCGTGGGTAGACAAATATTTACTAGTTCATGGGGATGGCATTTCGAGGAGTAACGTTATTTGGAAAATATACATTACACTATAGAAGCTATTGCAAAGAATAACTGGTTCGTAGGGATGTAAATTCATTGGTAAAAGGTATCCATGAAATCAACAAACACTGAGCCCCCACGAACAATAATGATTCCACAGTATCTCTTGAGACTTACATTGTACTCGGACACTGATGGGTTTTCACTTGGAGATCTTCGAATGTATATTCTTCCGCTATATTTCTCTATGTAGAAGAAATCGTTTGGCGGTTCAATGGAAAAAAGGACCACATCCTGTGAAACAAGGCACAGAAACTCACAAGATGTTGTCAATGGACTTTCCCTTTAATCAAGCTATTTTTGAACACTTTGTCAACAGGTTTGAAATCAAGGATTCTTTATCAGCAAATCATATTTGATGACTAGAATTAAATGCTACTAAAACAAATGCATGATGTGTAATCATGCAGGTAGAGGTAAATTGAAATTATCAAATTACAATGTTTCATTCTTACTCAGTGCAGTTATCATAGATCTTTGATTAGATTGCAGCTATTGCTCATGCACAGTACCCAGACGTTATTTTTTTCTTTTTCTTCATATGTATGTGTATTTTGTAATTAATTTTTTAATAAACAACAAATTTCTTACACACTATTGATAATTTCAGTATTTGTTGGTTAATTTGCAAAATATTTTTATTCCAGAAAGCAAATAATTTGTTTTCTATTGACCTTTATATTCCTCATGTACAGGTAAAAGCACACAAATCAAAGATAATCAATTTCTGTGTTTTGTTTATTTTGTAAATTTACAATTGCATGTTTTGTATAAATTTTTAATTTTCATATGTAAAATGTTCAATTTTAGTGAAAAGCTTGATTAATGATTCCTAATTGTAAAAAATAATATTAGAAAAAAGAAATGGGGAGAAGACAGACAATTATTTTGATTTGATTTTGATGTCTATGTTACCTCGTAATAAAATTTTAAAAATCTAGAATATCTTACTTGGTCAGCATCGCCTGCAGAAACAGTAAATACAGTCAAACCAAATTGATGATACTCGTTGATCTCTGTCTCATAAGCACTTTGACTGAATTGTGGTGCATTAGGGTTACGCGTAACAGTGATCCGAACAGTTGTGTTGGCTTTATTGTCTGGGTAGAAGGTATCGTAAGCCACAGCTCTCAACTGTCAATACAATGCAGCATATCAATTTACAACAACCAAAGCTTGCAGAAGTTGACCTTAATTCAGATTCCTTCTGCTATAAACTATCTTATCCTATCCTACAGACTGAAAAAGTACGATTACTAAAAATAATTTCTTTTGTGAATAGAATCATTTTTGTTGCTATCATGTCATAGGCATAAAAATAGAATCAAATCATTTGTTTTTGTGGTTTAAGAAAACTATACATGTTTGAAGAAAATTGATTTTATTGTTAAACATTCAGAATTTGCACTTTGTGGAAGGATTCAAATTAGTGAATATGTCCACAAAATCACCAATATTTAATAAAAATTTTAATTCACTATAAAAAAATTATCATTTTACAATAAGTCATTCTGTATAGCATTATATAAATAAACAGGCACCATAAACTAGGAATAAAAAACTTTTCTGAGACCAAAAGGTATGCAATTACCACAAAATTGGTTTCATTCGTTGTAAGCAAACTCTTCTGAACTGTAATCCCTCCTGTATTTCTATTGAGAGCAAAGTATGCCATAGCTAATCCATCTCCTTCTTCTTCATAAACTAAAGATCCCTGAAATATTCAAACACTCAGATGAACTGGATTTTCTTCATAAATAAATTATCCTTTTACTCCAGAACTTTCACTATGACAATTCACTAAGCAGGTCCTACAAAGAACTGGAAAATGACACATTCAAACTGAAATTCAATAACTGTGAAAGACAGTGACTTATACAGTAAATGATTAAGATTTCTTTTAAAGAGCAAATGCACACAAACAGAAATAAAGAAGATCTTTTTTGGAAATCTCTATAGTGATCCATGTGCACATATGTAACAATGTTTGTCTTCTAAAAAAAAAGTTTTCGCGAATCAAGAGAATTTGCACTACACAAATTTTGTACACTGTGGTGGAATAAGTTCCGACAATATCTTGTGTGCAAATAAAATATTTATGGAAGAGGAAAGTTAAACAATGATTATTTAACACAGCAAATCTATTGACCTTCTAACTTTTTGGTATACGTAATATGGAAGATCTCAAGAGATCAACCCAAACAATCAGTAGGAGAGAAGTCTATGATAAAGATGATGTACACATTTCAAGGTCAACACCTTTTTAAAGGTCATTACATATTTTCATCCTTTCAAGGATATGTCAGAAAAATGTTTAGACCACGGATCCCCACCCTTTGATAATCAGATTACTTGTCGGAGTTTAATGGATCCTTACCCTGAGGGTGTCTGTAGCCAAGATAGAGGAGAATGGGATAACATGGTTCACTGGTTCTGTTTCAGGCACTGTAGCGAAATATTCCCGCTGCATACTAGGAGGACCGTTGTCTCTGATTATTCTAAATGTTATTCTTGCTATGGCAAACCTCTCTGGACGACCCTGGTCACGAGCTCTGACATCAAACTGTTTATGAATAATTAAAAATACAAAATTGAAGAAACACAGGCATTAGATTAAAAAAACATTTCTTAATCATCCATCACCCTCTCTTCTTAGAACTTGTGACTTGGGGAATGATCCAATTTTCATTTACACAAATCCTCAGTGATTTCTGGAATACATGAACTTTTGCAATGTATATATATATATGACACACTGAAAGCTACTTACCTGAAACAAGTTTTTGTTGGCAAGTCTGAGATCCTTTGTCAGTTGTATTATCCCACTTTCTCTGTTCACCAAGAAGAATTCATTAGCGCTGACTCCATTGCTGTCTTGAACAACATCATACAAAATTTGATCCTGTATAAGAATGATGAAAAAAAATTATGGAAATTATTAGCAGTTTAGGAAAATTGTAGAATTGCACATATCTGTAGCAAAACAAAGCAAAAGACTAACTGTATTTATCAACATTTTAAAAAATTTCCTCAATATTTTACATCAATGAAATTGGGAGTTCTTTATTCAACAAAACTGAAATTATACCAAATATTATCAATAGTTTTGTTTTCTTAAGGTCTGCAAATTATTATGTTTTTTTTAAAAAAAAAAAAAAAGAAGAAAAAATAACCACAAATAGCAAATTTAATGATATTTTTGTACACTTCAAAAATGTAGTGGAAATTAGATCATTAAGTAAAATGTTACATAAGAACAAAATGCAGACGTTGAATAACTCACGCCATCATCATCTGTTGCATTGACAGTGAGCAAAACAAAGCCCACATTCCGATTTTCTTCAATCGGCATGTCGTAACTGCCAACTTCAAATCTTGGAGTGGCTGGGTTTCTGATAACAGTTATGAAAGACAATCCCTCTGCTCTCAAGCTGGGGTTGTTAGAATCGTACGCTTCAAGTCGGAGCTGAATAAAAGTTATTAAAATCATATTTATTTAGATGTGCATCTTGATTTTAAGATCATATATATTATTATTGTACACAATATACTGCACGCAATGTATCCCTGCTGTGTAAAACTTTCTAAGAGAATGAAATTTTACACACCATGAAATGTTTCAAGCTTTGTTGCCACATGTATCTTTACGGGCATAGGATCTACGATTGTTATAAAATTTTCCATGTGCCAGAAAGGTGGCAAAATCAAAGATTATACCTAGAAAATCACAAAGTTCTTCAGAATTTTTACAAACAATAATAATAACAAATTAATTCCCTGTTGTGTGTTTGGCTATCTCATTAATTATACATTGTTGTTTGGTTCCAAGATTGCCGACACAGCACGTGTGATGATGCAACAATGTATTGGCGCTATTTTATATCACTTTGCAATTGCTGTGTACCTGTGTAACTAAGCTGCCGAATGAAGTTCAACAAAGGTCATATGAATATGGGTGGGGAATTTATTTATATGTTGTCCTCTAGGCAATAATTTTACTGATTACTAAAACATGAAAATGATTTCGATTTCAAAGCCCTGCAGCTTTAGATACCTCATAATTAATTCTACATGTTCATTTTTTAGAGTTCTTGCAAAATACTGTGAATTCATTTTCGAGATAAACAATAGATACTATCTTTTTAAGCTAAATGGTGCACCATTCTTCAACAATAAGCATATTAACATGAATTCACCCTAATGATTAGACCTTTTCATAGCAAATCAGTATCTACTGCTATAAGGAAGGTTAAAAGAAATTCTTGGTAACTGAATGAATATTATTTGCTGAAAAGGCCACACAAAAGATTTATATGCAAATTCAAATAGCAAATGCATTGTATCATTGACTTTTTTGAAATGCTTAATGTGCATGTGTAAGATGTTTTAAAATCCAAACCAAATACTAGTATATATAACATGACTACAAAGGACATCTTCTACTCTCTAATCCATGTATTTAACAAGGAATAGTATGAGGTGTTTAAATAGGTTTTATAAGTTGGTAAAAAGCAGTAATAAATCTGGTACAACTCACTGTGTATTGCATCGTTTCAAAATTGTCGGTGGCCAGGTCGTTGGTGATGGTTACCGCACCTGTTGCATTGTTCACAGCGAAAAAATTCTGGGCCGGATAAATTCCCACAAGTCTATATACAATGGATCCCTGAAAAAGTTGTTTACCTATATGTATTTAGTTTGTTCTGAACAAATCCTATTGATAATAATGAAGAAGGATAAAAAAGATGAATCCCAAGTTTTCCTTTATTTAACGAGATGTCACGTGATGTCTTGTTTTTTTAAAAACAAATTAAGAGCTGCTTGTGTTGAGCAAAATGAATTTTCAAACATATTTCAACACTGAGATATGTTGTTAATAATACGCATTTTAATTTGGTCATGGTAAACATTGCAGATGACACTTCCTAAAACAAAACTGACGACAATAACACTGATTTTTTTGGCCATTTAAATGAAAACTGCAAAATCTGCGTGTAATTTTATATGATTTTGTGCATAGCAAATTCATGATTCCTTACATAAACATTTTACAACATAGTGCTATAAACACTTTTGTTATTTACATAATTTAACATTACATTCAGAATTATGGAACAAATAAGACTAGGGAATTTAATTCTTTGTATACAAAGTATATTTTATCTTGCATTTCATAATAAAAACAAGCAACTCCTTCTTGTTCCAATGGTTTAAAAATGTGATCTAAAAAACTGCATGAATTAGTTCAGTCGTTCATATCAAACAAAATAAAGCCAATCTTTTACCACTGGGTTGGGATCTTGTGCCTGCACTGAAAGGACCAAGGTGTTGATGGGCTCTCTAAATGATATGGTTCGGTTTGGAGTGGAGACAAAGAATGGCTTTTGGTCTTTCTGGAAGCGAGTAATGGTGATTCTGGCAGTTGCATTTGCAGCTCTACCTCTGCCATCCGAGGCCTGGATTGTCAGCTGTAAAAAAATATCACTTGCTTTGAAAGTTCTTTCTTTTCTTTTAGTAAAGCGATAAGAGTGCTAATTTGGGAGATTGACTTCAGTAATATATCTGCTCTCTTACCTGATAGAAATTATCTTGGGCATTTGTCAGCACCTGCTTTGTTGTCAAAACTCCAGAATTTGGATCAAGGTAGAAGAAATTTTCTCCAACAGTGGGCACGGATTGTACTATTTCATATGTTAGAGGATCCTAATAAATCATAAACCCATAAAATAATGCTTAAGCAAACTAAGCATTTTACATATGCTTTGTGCTAGTGATGATTTTCAAAAATTTCCAGAAGTACAAGACTTTCCCAGACATCCAATTTAGAACTGTAAATCGAGCTTCTGATATTTACAGAAGGGAACAAGTTGGTTTCACTTACATTATCATTATCCTGGGCATTTATGTCTAATACTTGATAACCTAAGGTGACATTTTCTTGTACTGAAGCAGTATAATCTGCTGATGGAATGAACTGCGGGGCAAATGGATTCCTGATGACCGTAATCTGAACATCTGCTGTGGCTTGTAACCGTGGATACAGTGAGTCATACACCACAACACGCAGCTGTAAAAATTATTTAGGAACACATGTACAAAATTATCCTTAAAACACCATAAAAGAGAAACAACTTTCATAAAGCATGGGGAGAAAACTTTGATTATCAAAGACCACTGATTGAACCACCATAGTACGAAAAAGGGAGATTACTTTACCTTCCATTCAAACAGAAATCATAAAAAAGATAAAAACATGTATATGCTCAATTGTGACAAGGAAAAAGTATCTTAAAATTATAGTGTTGTATGAAATAGAATAACTGTTCAAAAATTAAGAATTGAAAAGAATTTTGAAAAAATAAGTCTGTCTCATACATCGGTTCTTATGACCAGACAACAGGCCAAAATAAGACATTTACTGTGTAGCTCTGTAATGCAGATGGATCTGACTTTAGGTCCCTGATTAAGTTGACTGTTCCATTAGTGGGGTTAACTTTAAAGTAATCTTCAGCCGGATATACACCGATGGCTTCATATGTCAGATTGCCCTACAAAGAAAAATCAAAAGAGTATGGATGTACAGCTATCATTGAATCATACCATTTCATCCTATGCAGGTTTTACCAATGAAAAACATTGAATGAAACATCAAAATGAGCCATCAGAATTAAATGTCCTGTGAAGAAATTGAACTTGATATCCTGATTCATGTCAAGATGTTCGTAGGTAAAGAAATTTTTCTTTCCTTGCAGAGACAGAAAACTCACTTCATTTCAAACAGTAGTGATAAAAATGGAGTATCAAAACATATCAGTTTAGATTATGCACAGCCTCAACACAAAGACCTCTTATAAATTCTTTACTAGTGTATTATCTTTGATCACAAAATTATTGACCATTTTGAACCAACTCAACTTTTTAACAGTATCTATCTACCTTTAGGTCTAAATCCCTTCCTCTCAGTTGTGTTACAAAATCATTGACAAGAGCTGACTCTTCCATGGTGGCTCTATAAGGGAGATCAAGAAAGCGGGGGGCATCATCGAAGTCAATATTGACAGTCACTGTTGCAGTGCCTGTTTTTTCATTTACAGGACGCTGATCCCTGGCAACCACCAATAACTGCAACAAAACACATTTGTGACATTAGGAAATATTTTTCTCCTGATTACTTCAAAACCTGTAAAGAGAGTGTCTTTGGGGTATTATTATTTTAAAATAAAAAATATCACATTTTTTCTTGGTGCACCAATGGAATGTTTTGTAAAAATGAAGCTTCTGCATTGTAAAATGAGTCTTTTTAAGTACCTGATACTGTTGTCTTGGTGGGTTAGTCAGTAACTCTTTGAGGAAAATTACACCATTATCAGGGTCAATGCCAAAGTACATTTGCACCTCAGCCTGGGGACTGCCCGTCAAGGTATATCGGAGAATGTCCTGAAAATTCAAACAGATATTTAAGATGATAATATGCTTGCACCTCAGTAACAGAGAGAACAAAGTACTTGTAAGTTATTCTGTTCTAAATTACTATTAAATGCTTTCCTGAAAATGAGAGACAGATATTTCTGAACATTATAAATAACTTTAATTTTCATGTTCTCCGTAATGGAAGTTTTGAACTCGGGTATATAAATTTCTTGTTTTCTCTTGTGCTGTTAGTTATACCCCATCATCATCCACTGCTGTGGTGTTAAAAACCACAGATCCATAGTTAGCATTCTGATCCAGCACTGTGGAGTAAGGAGTCTGCAGGAAGCGGGGGGCATTCAGATTACGAATAACAAAGATGGTAACATCAGCAGTAGACTTGTACTGCGGCTCTCCGCTGTCATAGGTGGAAATTCTGAACTATTAAAATCAAACACAGAAATTAAGTTCAACCAATCTTCCTCATGTTGAATATTGTTCTGCTTATAAATAAAAAGAATAATTGACAGACCTGTTACTCTTTATTGAAAATATGTATTCCATCTTGACTTGTTCATGAAGGATTAAATCAATCAAGAGGGGCAGAGGCCTTAATGGTCATCTAAATACCGTAGCCCATACAGAGATGATGCATTTATTTTTCCTCACACATGTCTGAGAGTAGAGATTTTCTAAGATTTAATGTATCTTTACTATATGGCCACATTGGCCCGACCCTAAAGACTAAACCCATGACCAAGGGACCATGAATTACACATTTTGGTAAAGGGCTTCATGGACATCATAAGCATACATTTGGTTTTTCTCCCATGTGTGGGAGAAGAGAAGATGTTTGAAAATTTAGTAATTTTTTTGCCTTTTTTGGCCCCATCAATGAAGCCCTGGGGGAGCTATGATCATAAATTTCACAATTTACATTCCTCTTATCCTAAAGAAGCTCCTCACCATATATGGTAATAATTGGCCTTGTAGTATTAAAGAAAAAGATAAAAAATGTAAAATTGTTAATGAGCAATGCGCAATGATAGACAAAGACCAATGATAGCACATCACCTGAGTGACTTAGGTGACCTAAAATTAAAGACTTATACAGGGAGAAAAAAAAAACATCTAAAAATAATATAAAGAAGTTAAATGGTCTATGTAACAGCAATAAAAACCATTATAAAGTATTAAATTACCAAATCTGTGGTCAACTATATACAATGCCATGTTGCAGGACTCAATGAAGGTTGTCAAAGATATTATTAGATTGCTTACTTGATATGTAGTCTCCAAGGAAGTGTTCAGAGCCTTAGCAACAGTAATATTGCCCGTTGCTTCATTAATAGCAAAGTATCTCGTCTCAGGGGGTTCCATCATGTATTTTATGGAAGACTGGAAAATCAAAAAGTACAGGTAAGTCAATCAATACTGTAAAAAGTGTTCATCTGATTCCAGGCAAGTTAATCAGTCAGTAAAGAGTTTATCAACAGACACAGTTACAGTAAAAAGTGTTCATCAACAGATGCAGTTACAGTAAAAAGTGTTCATCAACTGACAC
This sequence comes from Ostrea denselamellosa, assembly GCA_024699665.1. Classification (NCBI taxonomy): domain Eukaryota; kingdom Metazoa; phylum Mollusca; class Bivalvia; order Ostreida; family Ostreidae; genus Ostrea; species Ostrea denselamellosa. Next base: position 16,616,102 of record JAMZEH010000020.1, read on the forward strand.
AGTTACAGTAAAAAGTGTTCATCAACTGACACAGTTACAGTAAAAAGTGTTCATCGACAGACGCAGTTACAGTAAAAAGTGTTCATCGACAGACGCAGTTACAGTAAAAAGTGTTCATCAACTGACACAGTTACAGTAAAAAGTGTTCATCAACTGACACAGTTACAGTAAAAAGTGTTCATCAACTGACACAGTTACAGTAAAAAGTGTTCATCGGCAAACACAGTTACAGTAAAAAGTGTTCATCGACAGACACAGTTACAGTAAAAAGTGTTCATCGACAGATGCACTTACAGTAAAAAGTGTTCATCGACAGACGCAGTTACAGTAAAGTCACTGAGGTGATGAAGCAATGATGTATTTCAAATCGTAACAGAATTCTACATGGTGGAGCAGAATTCTGATTATAACCATGTTTTACTGTAACCAGTCAACTAAAATGTGGCACATTTTTTGTCTTTAACGACTCAGTGCTTTTTCTTAGTTTTTGCTAATCAAAAGTGGTATAATGATAAATAATGGTCTAGTCCTAAGGATACCTCGGTACATATAAAAATTATATGTCTTTACAGGAACAAGAAAAATGCATTCTTTGGAGAAGGAACATTTCTGAAAGCAGAAGACCATCTAACTTCTATCAAATGAATAATTATACATATAATTGATTAAAAGGTAGGGACAAATGGGGTGGCTAACCAAAGAATTCTGAAAAATATCAAGAAGGATGAGGTGTATACAAAAGTATGAGTTGGTTAACTGGTCAGACAAGGCGTCTAAAATATGGTTTAATTACTTTCAAAAAAAATGAGATAATTTACAGCACGTAATCCATTCGAACAAGTAATTTACGACAAGAAATTAATTCCAATATTCATGACAATTTTTGTTTCTTTTCGAATTTACGAAACAAAAATTGTAAGAAGAGTCTGTAAAAATTTCTATATTCCAAAGCAATCATGCACAAAACCTTCATGCAACTTTCACTTCTTAGGTAGCATAATTTCATGCATTCCCATATCCACTAATTGATAAACCATTAACCAATATCCCGAAATATCTGATCCATAAACTTAACAGATTCCCCATATGCTTTTTATTTCTAAAATCTGACATACACAGAATTGAACTAGTCACCATACATAGCATATATCCTGAAGCAATTTGGGACAAAAGCTTGAAGAAAGCAAGTAATGTTCTCTGACATGACTGCCAGTTTCATTGTTCACTACTTAATACATATTTTGTTGGTGTATAAAAATTGAGTACAGAATGTGTATCTGGTCCTAAAATAGTACTTTACTTACTGCCCCAACCTGCTCATGTAATACAGTAAAACACATTAGTGTTATGAATAGACATATTTACCAATATGCTGATTGTACAGTAAAAACACATTATTATATTATCAATATGCTGATTGTACAGTAAAACACAATTACAGCAAACGTTTGTAACAAATTTAAACTTGTAGTGAAGTGATTTTCATTCCCTAATAGATTTAAAACACAGAATGAACTTACTGGTTGTAATAATTTATTGTTCATCTTCAGCACTTTGCTATAAGATTGTTTTACTGTACAATTACAGCACAACTAGATTATACAGCAGGCACTGAAATCTTCCTCAATATACTGGACTTCTTTAAAAGTATCTAAAGGTGATCAAGTTTACACCAGTACAGTCAAAACAAGATAAAACATACATTCAAAACATGCTCAAAATCAATATGATGCAGATAACTGAAAATCTATGGTGAATTCATTCTTATCTCCTTAAATTATTCTTGCATTCTGCCCAAATCTTCATATTTTTAATAAAATTCAATTTAACAATGTGACAAACTAAAAAAAAAAAAAAAAAAAATTATCCCCAAAATATCCCAATGCATTTCATGAAATTGGTATATTTTGTGTATTTATGACAGATTTACATTCTGAAAATACCCTATAACATAAATCTTTTTTTTTCTGCTTTTCTTTTTCTTTATATGATATCACCATTGACTTTCAGTCTATTAAAACATGGCTAACATTTATTATCCTGCCAAAGTAAAACATCCATTTGACCTTAACTGTCTCTCTCTCAAAAAAAGACCAAATAAGGAAAAAAAAGAAAAGAAAATGATTTAAAATGAAAACTAGGAAGTTCATCTGCATCACAACTTCTAAAGAAGCCAGTGAATTATTCAGAAGTTGAGGAATACATGCACAATATTAAAACTTCCGTTTTACTAATGAATAAATTCTTTTTTTCTGTTTGCTAGTTTCTAAATAGGTACTCACCAATAGATTAGCATCAGTTGCTGTCACAACTATAACTTGCTGCCCAACAATGTAATTTTCATTAATTGTCATGAAGAAGGGAGAATTTAAAAATACTGGTGCATCTTTATCTTGACTGATGCTGATTGTTACAGTAGTATTGGCACATTTGTGGGGAACACCGTCATCACAAGCCTGAACCGTTAACTACAACAGAATATAAGCCTTGCAGAGGAAAAAGAATTCAGATTTCAAACTTTAAGATGAAAAATATTTTCAGCAAATGCACTAACTTCTTTCTTAAGATAAAAAGAAAATGAAATAAAAGAGAAAGAAATTTAAACCATTTGAAATCTGATAATATACTTACAATAAATTTGGTATATGGTGTATTCAAAAGAGATGTCTTGAGATAAATTTTGCCATTGTCTGTGTCTATGTAAAAGTTGTCTGACTGCCCACTGCTAAGAGCTTTCTCATCAATTTCATTGACAATATCATAGCTGAGTTTGTCCTGTAAGAAAGAAACAAAAATATTTAACTCTAAAGCTTATTTTAAGGATAAACTAGCATTGAAACTAAATGCCTTCATCCGAGGTGGTTCATCCCCACTCAACTGCTATGTCCCATGTCCTATCAGTACAGTCTACTGGAATTTGAATTGCTCTGAAAAGTAACATTTTCTTGGGAGTACTATTTGTACTAAGTATAGAGTATGGACATCGAATGTGGAGTGAAATATTAAGGTTTAAGTAACTGCTCTCAGATGTTGCCACCAGATTAACAACCCTCACTGGCCTGAATTCAGCTGGGGGGGTGGGGGGGTGGGGGGGGGTGACTACAGATCAGCTATACATGTATATATAAACATAATGCATACCTCCTGATCTGCGTCAGTGGCAGTGACTTGAACGACGGATGTGAATGGTTGATGGTCCTCTCGGATGGTGGCAGAGTAGGCAGGCAAGGCCCATGAAGGTGTGCTGGGATTTCTGGTGACAAGAATGGTGACTGTAGCAGAAGCCTTCTTGTTGGGACGGAAAGAGTCATATGCCACCAATGTCAGCTGGTAATAGATAAAAAACTTGAAATGAAATTTATTTTTCTTTACATCATTTTTCTTGTTAAAATGTGTTTAATTTTGGCAAAAGTTTATCCATTACAAATTTAGAGAGTGAAAATAAGATGCTCCCTCCAATCACGAGAGGTAAAGTTACTTACTTTGTACTCAGAGTTTGATCGGACAGCTTCAAACTGCAAGTCTTTAGCCACAGAAACAATACCATTAGTTGGATGAACAGCAAACAGACTAGGAGCAGGATACACACCTGTGACTTCATATGTAATGACTCCCTACCATTAAATAAAAGCACATGAAGCAATGAGGACTGAAGAGCATAAACTGTGCAGCAAAACCTCATCTGTTGTATCAATAGCTGACCCTAATTACAGAGCAGAAGCTGTAACAGGTCATCTACTTACAGAGCATAAGCTGTATAGCATCAGCTTATCTTTACGGAGTTGTCTTATCTTTATATATGTCATATTTGCTACAATCTGTATCATAATACATGCATGTATTTCTAGAAAATCTCAATGAGGTTTGTCTATGGACTAAAATTGAAATTAAAAAACGAGATGATAAGGCTATTAGCATGAAGCTAGCTAAGAATTAAGGCCAGTATGATACCAATGCATCCAATAAGTCAACTAAATAAAGTTCGGGGACTAAGTTTCAAAATTGTACATTTAGCGAAAGTGAGTGACGCATAAATGCAAACAGTTTGCCCCCTCATAACCACTGAAGTCACACAAACCTTGCCAATCATCAAAATTGCTTTGCAATCTGGTCAAAGGGCAAATCTTTCACCTTAAAAGCATTCTCACTTTCTTCATAGGAGCATGGAATAACCTTAGCTTGACCTTATCTAAAGAACACTGAAATTGTCTAAACTTCCCACATTTGTTAATTTCAAACACAATTCAAACATATATTCTTGTAAACAGATTATGAAGCACTTGCCACTTTATCGGCATCACTCGCAGCCACTGATGCTACTGATGTTCCAATTGCAGCGTTTTCTGACACTGTAACAGTCTGATTCCCTATAGAGAACTGTGGAACTGACCGATCTCTGAACACCGATATCACCACTGATACTGCAGTGCTCTTAGCTGGGTTGCTATTGTCATTTGCAAAAACTGTGACCTGCAAAGTGATGAGAATGTTAATGACCATCAATAAAATGTACAGGTATCTCAACATCAACTTCAACTTTAAAACTTTTCATGTAAAATCTCTCTGCAAAGAATAAAGCATACAAAACTATAACTTTGTACAGTTTAGTTTATACTAGATTCAAGACTGATGTCTCAGATAACTATTTGAAATTCTCGGGATTTTTGGAGACTCACTGTGTAGGTGGCTTGTGTGTCTGTGGTTAAGTCCCTACTGACTGTGATTATTCCTGTGTTGGGACTTAGGTAGAAGAACTGAGAAAATGGTAAGGGAGCGGAACCACCATATCCATACGTTACTCTGTCCTGCATACACAGACATTTAAAAAAATATATCAAAAGCAGAATGTTGCAATAAGGATACAAAGAATAATTAGATATCTGTACTACATTTAAATATCAGTACTATATTTAAGTACAGATTGCTAGGCTTTACCTCTGTGTCTCTGTCTGTGGCATTTAGACGTAAAATCACCACATCCAGGGCAGTGTTTTCACTAATGTTGGCAGAGTACGCAGATTTATCAAACACTGGCGCATTTTCATTACGACGGATTGTGATTGTTACATTTGTTGTAGCTCTATCACTGGGGTATGCTACATCATAGGCCTGCACTTGAAGCTGTCAAAAAAAAAGAGGAAAGCTTAGTTTTACAATTAATTATCACCAATGCCTTCATTTTTAACAAACAAAAACACTCTGATTTTTAAAAGCCAAATGCAGGTATTTAAAGAGAATTCATCAGAAACTTACGGTGTATGAGAATATATTTTTCTGAGATCTGAGATCATTCTGTATATATATTGACCCATTGGTAGGCGATAGATAGAATAAATATGGTGCTGATCCAAATCCTGTGGCCTCATATCTTAGAAAACTTGTCGGCTGCAAAGAATGAGACAAATTTTTTTTTTCTTCACTAAAGCATGATTTTTAAACATGCAAAATAAATGCTACTCAAAAAATCATTAAAATGTATTGTGTAACCAGTACTTATGACAATGAACTATTTAATTATAAAGGTATCGTTCTCATTAATTGGATATCATGTACAAACCTGCATGTCATTGTCTTGGGCAGAAACTTGTATCAAAGATGTCGTTACAGCTGTGTTTTCAGAGATGTCTCTTGCATAAGTGCCGGTAAAGAATGGGGATTGACGATTTCTGTTCACAGTGACTTTAACACTAGCCTCCGCTTTTTTCTCATAATCAGAATATTCCTGGTCCCGCACTTGCACTTTCATCTGTCAATGGATTCAGAAAATATTTGTTTATGCTGATTATAGAAGGCCGCCATTTTTTTCATCGTAATGGTCATGAGTTTTTAAGCATATTGTTTTACTAAGAGCAACTTACGTTATATTCACTAGCTTTTGTTGAATCATCCATCAATGATTTTGCCACATAAAAATACCCAGTGCTGGGGTCAATTGTGAAATACATCAAAGCCCTGATAGAATCTGCAGTGCCATCACTCAGCAAGTCAAATCGCAGAGAATTCTAAATCAAATATACACAAACCATGCTTATTTTTGTTAAATTTCACATTGAACATAATCATCTATACAGGTGCTGAACGAGGGTCATCTAAAAAATGTGGACAATGCCAATTTTTTTTCTTTTTCTGACATCAAATTACCACAAACAGGAAAACTTCCCAAACTATATCAGTTAGAGAGCATGGCTTATTTTCAATGAATGGTTTTTGTTACAAATATGGCTGTTAAAACAGTTCAGAAACCAACATACAAAACATGCTCATTAAATTTTTTCGGTAATCTCTGGACTATGTTCTGGCATGGAGTACAACAAGGAAATATCTCCATTATCTTCTGATCTTCATGATCAACATTATGTATTAAATTAAATTCTGTCTGAACAAAATTGGAACGTGTTACGGAGATTTTCTTGTTTTTCAAAGACCACTTCTCTCTGAAAATGACTTACATAACATCAAAATGAAATCACATAGCAACATGCAATAAATCTGAATCTTAAATGATGTTAGGCAAAGTGATTCTGAAACAAATTATTTGTCAGCTGCTGGTTTGCGAGTAGTATATGTGATATTTGGAAGAAGCTACTTTGAGTTGGATACTGTGAGACTTGAACTTGCTCCATGCTAAATGTACTTAGCCCCAGATTTTAAGTTCCAAAGGAACAGGATCGATAGCAGTAAAATTTAATAAAGAATGGAAAATAGATGTATGCAGGGTGGATTTAGTGACAAAGACTTTGTCAAATATAAAGGGAATTGCATGTTTTTTGGAAAAGATGTAAAACTTGCTTTGCTAATAATGCTTGTTTAAAGGAGACTGTTGTACCATTTAGGGTCATATCCAATACAGAACAGCAGAATTAATGCTGCATCAATTGTTATAAATTTCTGGGACTGAATGGGTAAAAGCGGAATTAGGTTGTGGCTATTACTTTTGACCCCCCCCCCCCCCTTATACACTTAATACATAGTTTGTCTACACACATATATTTTTTTCTACTAAGCCTTGTATATCTGGTATTATTTACGAGAATTTTATTTATGAGAAATTTTGTTGATGAGAAGTTTTCAGCTGCTGAGGTCCATTACGAGAGAATGTAAAGCGCTAGCAAAAATTTCATCTTCTTTGAAATCAACAATGCAAGAGTCTTAAAAATTAAGTCTTGTTCAAATTTTCTAATCTAGAGCATGGTAGGTTATCTTTTATCCGAGTATAAAGATGAAAACCCACGCTGTCTGCGTCCACTGCTGTAATATTCATTATATTGGATCCAGGTGCCTTGTCCTCCCATATAATGGTGCTGTACTCTCTCAGACCAAATGTTGGAGTGGCTGGGTTTTTGGTTACATCTATGGTTAAAGTAGCTGTTGCTGTCTTTCCAGGTGAGCCACTGTCATATGCCGTGACAACAAGCTGAAAAAAAACAATATAGCACATGAACGTTAAAACATCAAATGAATTTGAGAGGAGGGGGAGGCTTGGACATTGAAGAAAATCTCTTTTAAGCAATAATTAGTTACTTTTGAAAGAAAACTGTGTAGCTATATTCTATGTGAATTGCCCATGCATTGATAACTTAATCTATGAAATAAAACAAGAAAATTCAAACACTAGGCAATACTTACTTCATACTGCTGTTTAATGTCAGTTCTTAAGTTATTGATAGTGGTAACTTCTCCACTTCTGTTATCAACCGCAAAGAAGAAGGGAGCATTCAGCGATCCCACCACACCATATACAATCTGACCCTGAGAGGAATCAAGTGTCAAACTGATTAAATATCTCATTGGATGTAACCATTTTTCTTTGTAAAATACCAAAAATGTATATTTTCATTGTTTCAGTACAAAGCATAACATGTTCAATACTTTATATAAGCTTCCACTACTTATCAGTGATGATAATGCTTAAAGAAAACACAATCATACTTCTAGTCTCTCCCCGGGGAGACATGATCACACTTCTAGTCTCTCCCCGGGAAGACACAATCACACTTCTATTCTCCCCCCAGGAAGACACAATCACACTTCTAATCTCCCCCCGAGAAGACACAATCACACTTCTATTCTCCCCCCAGGAAGACACAATCACACTTCTATTCTCCCCCCTGGAAGACACAATCACACTTCTAGTCTCCCCCCTGGAAGACACAATCATACTTCTATTCTCCCCCCAGGAAGACATGATCACACTTCTAGTCTCCCCCCTGGAAGACACAATCACACTTCTAATCTCCCCCCTGGAAGACACAATCACACTTCTAATCTCCCCCCTGGAAGACACAATCACACTTCTATTCTCCCCCCAGGAAGACACAATCACACTTCTATTCTCCCCCCTGGAAGACACAATCACACTTCTAATCTTCCCCCTGGAAGACACAATCACACTTCTAATCTTCCCCCTGGAAGACACAATCTCACTTCTAATCTTCCCCCTGGAAGACACAATCACACTTCTAATCTTCCCCCTGGAAGACACAATCACACTTCTAATCTTCCCCCTGGAAGACACAATCACACTTCTAATCTTCCCCCTGGAAGACACAATCACACTTCTAATCTTCCCCCTGGAAGACACAATCACACTTCTAATCTCCCCCCTGGAAGACACAATCACACTTCTAATCTCCCCCCTGGAAGACACAATCACACTTCTAATCTCCCCCCTGGAAGACACAATCACACTTCTAGTCTCTCCCCGGGAAGACACAATCACACTTCTAATCTCTCCCCGGGAAGACACAATCACACTTCTAGTCTCCCCGGGAAGACACAATCACACTTCTAGTCTCCCCTGGAAGACACAATCACACTTCTAATCTCCCCCCGGGAAGACACAATCACACTTCTAATCTCCCCCCTGGAAGACACAATCACACTTCTAATCTTCCCCCTGGAAGACACAATCACACTTCTAATCTTCCCCCTGGAAGACACAATCACACTTCTAGTCTTCCCAGGGAAGCCCTTAGTGTTCAAAGTTTACCCCCCTTCAACCCTCAATTTCTGCATTTTTGCAGACCATTTATTTTCATAAATCCTCCAAAACCATTATTCAAATGCTGTTTTATGTTTTTTCTTTTCAAATTTGGCCTCAGTAATTTCCCAGTTGCTGTGACCTGGACACAGTATAGTGGTGAGACTGTGTTTGATGCTTGATCTGCTAATTACCATGGCATTCATTAATTCAGTTTGTTTTTTTTTTTGGACAGGAAACTGACGAGATTAATGAGAAAATGTTACAGATTTATATCATAAGATGAAATTTCAAAGAATCTACTGACAACAAATTTTAAAATTAGGGACATTATAGCTTTTAATATCAAGATGGCAATCACTTCTACCTTAATTTGAATATATTATCATGCTATGATTTTTATTTAGATATTTCACTTGACATACATTTGTCTAATATTGCATTGACTTGCAGTGTATTGATGATATATTTAATGATGTGATTTTTGTCATCACAATTCAACAACTGGACAGAGGCCTGTGCCACTTAGTCCATGTTTTCAAAAGCTTTGATATTCAAAATAACTCTCAAAACCAACTGAAGTTAAGATATGATAAATATTTTAAAACTTGTGTTTTTGGTGTGAAGAACCTCACTATAAAAAAGAAAACATTGCAGAAAACTCAGTTAATATGTATAAGACATGAGGAAGTCTGTTCACAGGTGACGGTGACCTTTTATTAGAAAGTTTCCTCATGAAAAAATGCCTTTCTACCAAATCAACTTCTATATGAAATCTAGAGAATAAATCCGGCTTACTCACCTTCTGATCTGGGTCAATGGCGCTGACAGTGAAAAATCTAACATTGGATTGCTGGCTCTCAACAATAAGAGCTCTGTATGGTACATTCTGGAACTGTGGGCTCTGGTCCCTAATGACTTGCACTCGGACAATGGCGTTGCTCTCTTTCCCACTTGGATCTCTTGCTATTACATCAAACTGCAAACATAATTCCCAATTGCCAATACATACCTTGCTTTGCTTTTGTTTTCTTAATAATCAAAACAAGTATGTCAAGTGAATTTTAGTCAAATTTTTGGGTGGGTCATTCTGTTAATAACTTCATATTAGTATCAACAAAAGGCATTGTTGCACGGCTTTGTGAAAAACGGGGCACAAAATTTTTACAACCTGCCTTTTCACACAGTTGAATGTGTACCAATCCAAGATCAATTAGATATCATCAGTAACATTTTGGCTTGAATGGGAAAATATACCTGTACTAAATTTAGTATTTCAAAAATATGCCTATAATCATACTTTGCATTTTTAAAAAAAAACAATTCATCAACTGATCTTGATACTGATGATTTATGGGACACGTCAATATTATCCAATTCGAACTCAGCCGAACCTACATAACAAAGTGGTTGGTTTGTGAACTCAGATAACGAATAAATCAAAGGTAATTTTGCTGATCTGTTTCTGTTTTTGTTTTAATATTGGTTACGTGGATAACACTATTTTCAAAAACAAACTACCTTTGACAGCAATTCATAAAATGAAAATTGAAGATAGAATTTATGATTGCAATAAATAATCTTGAGCCTGTTTTTGTACAAAAGTTTGAACTAACCAAATTATGCACATATTCTTATACATGATTGCAATAAATATTCTCGGGCTTGTTTTTGAACAAAAGTTTGAATTCACTAAATTACACACATATTCTTATACATGATTGCAATAAATAATTCTGGGCCTGTTTTGTACAGAAGTTTGAATTCACCAAATTAAGAACATATTCTTATACATGTGAATATAATCCCTTTTTTCCCATCTGTACTGATATTATTCTTTAAATGGAATACAGGGTCAGTAAATTCCATATACGGTGAGAGCTACGCAGAGAATAAGGAATTTACTGACTACATACACACCATACAAGGTCAACTACTAACCATGTAAACAGTATAACTTAGTGCCTTTTATAAATCGCATAAATGTATGTGCAATAAAACTTGGATGATTTTGAGCAAACATATAGGATACACTTTGACCTAAAACAACTATGACATCACAAGTGACATGAGAAATTGCATAGCGAATGTATCTGTAATGTATTGTCCACGTTCTGTTTAACAGATTGAAAATTATTTCTTGACTGTGTCACTGAGCACTCCGACGCTTTGAAATCCAAGTAAAAGTGAGAAGGGAAATAAATTGTCTATGAACTAATCTACCTTTTGTGAAATTTTGAATGAAATCCATGCAGCAGTTTTTTTCTTGTACACAGATAAACACCAACCAACACACAATAAACAGGGTTAAAAACCTCCGGAGCAAATTCACAGCAAAATTTCTAATTACCTCAAAAAAGTTTGTCGTTGTCGAGGTGAGCAGGGTTTTGAGAGTTATCACTCCTGTGTCCGCATTCAGATAGAAGAAAGTCATATCATCAATTCCTGTACTTCCGGTTGGGCTGAAGAAATAACTGACTTGATCCTGCATTAAACAAGGTAAAAACGTTTGTTCTGTAAGGAGATATGCCTTGGTTTTTGGTTTGATCTTACACTTTAATGTAAGCAACTGAAAGAACATATACCCATCATTTGGTACACATGCATGCCCAAACAGTGAAACCTCTCTAATCTGAAATCCTGTCTGGGAGACACATTCTGTGCCAGATTAGAAAGTGTCAAATTACATGATGTATAAAACATGGAAAAAAGAGAATTGAGGGAGAAAATAATGATTGATTCAATATTGTTTAACGTCCCGCTTGAGAATATTTCACTCATATGGAGATGTCACCAAAATTTAGGCCTATGCTCGGCGCTTATGGCCTTTGAGCAGGGTGGGATCTTTAATGTGCCACACCTGCTGTAACACGGGGCCTCGATTTTTGCGGGTCTCGTCCGAAGGACCGCCCCATTTAATCGCCTCTTACGACAAGCTGGGGGTGCTGAGGATCCATTCTAACATCCCGGATCCCCACGGAGAAAATAAGGATTGGAAAACACAGTGAAGAGTTTATACAGGTGTCGGATTAATCAGGTTTGTCTGTATATACATTGATCATACCACTCCGACACTTATACCAAAGTCAGATTATCATTTACTTTGTGCATTTTTATTTTGGCCTTTTCATTTTCAGGTTCAAATTGAAGATGGACACATGGACTAAAAGCAACATGCCTTCAATCTTTGGGCATAAAAATCTAATGTATTTAATTTTTCAAAAGACTTACATTATCTGCATCTACAGCTTGAACTTGTGTGATATTGCTGCCAAGTGGCAAACTTTCTGCTACTTGTTCAGTGTAAACACTGGGGTTGAATACTGGGGGGTTAGGATTGCGGTCAACATTTATTGTCACAGTGGCAGTTGCTCTATCTGTTGGATATTGTGTGTCATAGGCTATCACCACCAGCTGCAAAAAAAATTCCATAGAATGAAATTCAGCACTTTTTCAATGAGAGAGAGAGATCTATACCATGCTATCAGAATACATATACATACTTCATATTGTGATCTCTGCAAACTATCCTCCATTAAGCCACGAGCAACCTTGATTTGGCCTGTGGTCGTGTTCAATGTGAAAAATGATGGGGCTGGATAGTTGCCTACTGTATCATACATAATGCTTCCCTGAAACAAAATATTAGAAGCTCATAAATAATAGAGTATTATATTTTCTTCCTTGCTACTGTGATAGTCGATAATTGCCAGTGAAAACAAAACATCTTATTTTCAAGAAGGATAGACATACAGTGTTTGGATTCATATCCGGATCCGTAGCAATGACAGTGAGGATAATGTTATTTGAAGCCTGTGTGCCTTGACCTAACTTTGTGATGTAAGGAGTGCGCAGGAAAAATGGACTTCGTTCATTGCGATCAATAGTGATGGATGCTACAGTCTGGACACACATTTGAGGTTCTCTCTGATCACAGGCCTGTACTTGAATCTGAAGAGAAAAAGAATTTAATCCATTTATACAACATTAGTCAAGTCTGAAAGGTATCATCATCAACCCAATGAAATGTGATAATGATCATCAACCCAATGAAATGTAATAATGATCATCAACCCAATGAAATGTAATAATGATCATCAACCCAATGAAATGTGATAATGATCATCAACCCAATGAAATGTGATAATTATCATCAACCCAATGAAATGTGATAATCATCATCAAGAGACTGTTACTGAATTTGAAGAATCAAATTTCCTTCCAAGATGAATCTAAAACACAACATTTAACTAACAAGAAGGTACTTTATTCACTGTATTTTCCGAAAATTTATATAAAGGAACCATGATGCTAATTTGCAGTAAAGTATCTGAAAAGTGGGGAACTGGAGGTAATTATTTAATTTCTTTATGACACCAACTATGTCATTTCCTGCTTTTTTGCTGAACTAGCAGAATATATTCTATTTCCATTGAAATCATTTTAGATTAAAAGAAAAGATATAGAGCATGTGTATTGCCAACAACCAAACTTATATACAAATATATGATTTAAAACAGTCATATATTTATGTGGCCAATGAATATTGACAACTTTTTACATGAAAAACTGTAAAATAATGGCCGTTTTCATTGAATTCTTTAAAAATAGATATACAAGTTAATGATGTGACAATACTGTTGCTTTTACACTTTTGGATTAGAAACATTTCACTTTAATTCTCTGTCAGCTGGATAAAGTTGAAAGATACGCAAGTCTAGATAGAAAAAAACTACCTGCTTTTTCATTGGCCAATTTCACTTTATTCCTCATTACCTGATCGGTGAGTTGGTTTCCATTACTCAGAAGAGATTTAATTGTAATCCAGCCTGTTTCTGGGTTTATGTAATAATATGTCTGGGCCCGGATATCTCCAGTGATGCTGTATCGGACAGGATCCTGAAAGAAAGAAATAAGCCAAAATAAAACGTGTGTTTTCTGACCCTACCTACGTTTTTGCTGCTGACCTTGAATTTTTTATTGATGATTTATATACATAAAATGAAAATTCGTTATTTTTTGACTACTATGGATCTTCAAAATGTTTGAAAAGTATTTGTAATGTATACAGACCTGTATTCAAAGCAGATTAAAAACGAAGATTTTGAATAAAATGTTTTAATAAGATAAAATGTTTCATCTACCTACCCTACCTAACTTTGAGGGGAGTGAAATAAGAAACAAACATTTATTTGATTTTGGCCTTAAGATTTGCTTTTCCATCTCCTTGTGAATCTCATTTCTCATTTAATGTCGCAAATATACACAAGGAATTTATTATTGTGTAATTTTGCAAGGAGCATTACTCACAAAATAAATTACTCACTTTTATTTTTATATTGCTAAAATACATGCAAAACCCCTTGATCAACAGGCAGTTCATAAACTCATATTGTTGTGATTTGACGTTTATGAGTCACTTCACGATATTAAATACTTGCATAAAATAAGGAATCTATAGTAGTAACACCAACACAGGCTTCATATCAGGAATGTAAGTTTTCGTTAAAATGAATTTTCGATACTTACCCCATCACCATCTGTGGCATTCACTTGTATCACATTAGTTCCTAAAGGAATAGTGTCCAAAACAGTTTCACTGTAGGTCGGTGGGAAAAATACTGGAGGATTTAAGTTTCTTCTCACTGTGATAGCAACAGTTGCTGTGGCCCTGTTATTTGGATAGCGTGTATCATGTGCAGTGAGGCGGAGCTAAAAAAAACCAAACCAAAAACCAATATTACAAATTATCTTGTTTCAGTTTTAAAAGCTTCCATGCATTATTATGTGAAATGTTTGGACTTACTATGTAATTGGTTCCCACATCTTTCCTTAGAAGTCCTTGGTTGATGATGGTAATGTTCCCTTTGTCTGAGGTCACTCCAAAGAAGGCTGGGGCAGCATTGTCTCCAATAATAGTGTAAACAATACTCTCCTGAAAAGCAGCCAAATTTTAAGTTTGTCAGTTAGAACTTTCTTCTTTCTTCTGCAACAATCATTGCCTACCATCTTTGCATCAGAAATGATCTAAAATCTAGTTTATGTTTGCTATAAATGGTGTTGGTGAATAAAAACATCATTGCATAGAAAATGGCCCTCTTTTTTTTTTTTTGGAGGGAGGGGAGGGGGTTGTTGTTAATGTCAATTTTTTTCTATTTGGTGGGGGGGACCATTTTTCATCTAAGTAGAGAATCTGTTTGTTGGATGTTGGAAGACTTAATCAATATCAAGCAACCAGAATTCTGCCTACTCTAAGATCTTGGTCAGTGGCTTCTGTGCTAAAGATGGTCGTCCCACTAGGAGTGTTTTCAGTGGTTACAGAGCGATACGGAGTGCGGATAAACTGAGGGCTGAACTGGTCTTTAATAACGGAGACCGTTACGGTGGTATTGGCTTTGCGCTCCGGAACCCGCTGATCATTAGCCTGCACCGTGAACTGTAACAGAAAAAAAAGTTCATTACATCTTTATTTCTTCTATGAAAAACAAAACTCAAACCTAATTAATTAATCATTGGTCAGAAAAAAGCAGCCCACCTCTTTAAATTTATTTTTATACAGAAGTGGTCAAATTACTCTTTGTTAAATTATTTACAGTGTATTGGTTTTCTGTTCTTCCCAGCAGGATGTTCTTCAAAGTAATGACCCCTGTCACAGGGTTGAGGTAAAACAAATCCGTGAACGGGGCTCCACTCATTATTTTGTAGTTCAGCTGGTCCTAAATACAAAACAAACATCTTTATAAACTCTCCATTATAAATGTAAAGCTCTCTACCATTATTCAATGAATGTCCATCCTCATTGTTTGTAAGGTAAAGCAAGACAAAAAAAAACCAATTCCACCCCACCCACCTTCTCAAAGAAAAAAAAAATATCATTCCAATTATTTCTTGTGATAAGGAATCAGAAATGATAGGGAATTAGCACAGATTGATAATTTCAATCAACAACTTTCACTTTATAATTCAACAGAATACATCGTCACATCATTTGGGTTTGACTTCCGTTTATATTGGGAAGAAAATAAAACCTCAGTAAATATTCCACTGAAGCCTTTCGTGAAATACATATTTTGTTGTGTGAAGAAGTAAATTATTTTCTGATTTTCACATATCTTCAAGATATTGCTTTTCTTGAAAATATGGTTTTCCATGAAATATGTTGTAAGAAATGAAAGTACGAATTTATATTGCATCATTTTGTGTATGTCATCATCACTTTTAAGAGATGTACATGTATGCTCTGCCAACAAACAAACAGTAATACAAATGAGGAATCTAAACTGTGTCACACTTTCTCAAAAAACAAATACCAAGAATCTGTGAATGGTAGTTTCTGAAAAAAATGTCATGAAATTTCATACTTGTGAATTACACACAAAAGACGGACACACATAATAGTCAGAAAATTCGGCCATTTGCAATGAATCCTTCCGTATTTTGAGTAACAGTTTAAAACTTTTCACCAGTCTTATTGATTTTTTTTTTTAGATACTTGCATTGTCAGCATCTGTTGCAGACACTTGAGTGATGTTAGAACCTAGAGGCTTTGTGTCTTCCACTGTAACAAAGTATGGGGTCACAGGGAATACTGGACCGTTCTCATTTCGTGTGACTTGTATGTTGACAGTGGAGGTGGCTGTCTGTATCGATACTCCTTGATTTACAGCTTGAACCAGCAACTGCAATAAAAATCACAGATTACAAATCTCCTTTTGGTCACTAACACAGAAAACCCTATAATACTATTTTCCTGCTAAAGAGCTATATAAATGTATATCATCTAGATCATATTCAACACTGTGGCTACATGTACCTACCCATACACACATACCAGGTTTTACTCATGACTAAATTCTCATTAAAACTGATACAGCCCACATCAACAACTTCCCAACAATTCGTTATCTTTTATGTTTTATTTATGATACCCCAGAAATGGACAGATTCATATATATGAAAATACTGTTACATGTGTCCAATGTCTAGAACCAGGGATTTATCAGCCTATTTTTGGGAAACACCATTTTTGGGAGAATGGGAAAATTTAATGAACAATTGAATGAAATTGTGAAAGAAAAAAAAAACATATTTTCTTTTTAGATATATATCTGGTTAAACAACTTTGACAACATGAACTCTAATTTTGAGTTTAAAGAGAAAGAGTGAATCACATTCAAACTTTTCGAAATCAAGCAATACAAAATTCTGGTTTTCATCAATTTGCTCAATTTATGATTGATTGTTACAGTTAGATGAACAATTTACCTTACTTCTGAGTCATATTTTTATTTTCTAAATATCAAATCCACTTCAGGGGCCAGAGTCAGTGGTCATTGTATCTTCTTCTTTAACTTTGAGTAATCATTAATTACTGTTGATTAAACCATCAACTGCTTACATCTTTATCAATTTGAAAAAAAAACCCTTACTCTGTAGAAGTTGAGTCTTGATGCATCGAGGGTCAATTCTTTTTTCACAGTCACCAGTCCTGAGGATGAACTGACAGCAAAGAACTCTGGTCCATTACCACTTCCAATCAAGGAATACACAATGTTGGACTATTCAAATAACAAAAACAATTTTCAGATATTATTTACTACCTCAGACATTCAAGAAATAATTCACTGTAGGTGTTCTCTGGTTTAATTAATGTAATTTAAAAATTAAACAAAATATACAATTGTAGGTCTTGGACAGTTTGGAGCAATCAGAATCAATACATATATTGTATAGTTGAGGGTAACATTGAAAATTTTAACAAAGCACAAAAATTCAACTGAATTTCTTTTTTTTGATTGATTTTGTTCTGAACAAGTGACAAAAAATTTTTAACACAATAAAATTAATTCAAAATTAGTAAGTTCAAAATTTAACTTTGTGCAATAGTTACACAGTACATGCAAGTACCAATATACCAGCCACCCTGTTGATTATTGTTTGTTTCTTTAATCAATTGATTTCATTTAAAGTGTCACTGTAATACACTGCAGACCGTATCTATTTCAAATGCTCAAGGGACATTTTTCTGAAATCTCTGGCAAATAATATAAGCATCAATTTGATACACATTATAATTTTTTCTTTATAAAATCAGCCATTGTCAAGTAATGTTTCCTGTTGCTAGACCCTATCACCCTGGCTTTTATTCACACAAGGAATTATTTTTTCTTCCAACATTCCTTGGCTAATTTGAATTAGATTGGCTAATTAGAATTAGAGTATTTTACATGCCAAAGTATAATAGTAAATGCTATCAGTATTCATCTGTATCAATAAACACTATCAGTGTCTGCATCAATCAATATTATCAGTGTTTGTCAATATCAATAAACACTATCAGTATTTGTCAAGATGAATAGACACTATCAGTGTCTGTATCAATCAACATTATCAGTGTTTGTCAATATCAATAAACACTATCAGTATTTGTCAAGATGAATAAACACTATCAGTGTCTATATCAATAAACATTATCAGTGTTTGTCTTTATCAGTAAACACTATCAGTGTCCCTTTATCATTGATATAATCATGCATTCTATTTTTGTGATGATAATAAATAATACAATTGGTGATTAGTCCAAAAAGAATCAAAACACATCAATGTTATAATAAAACACACAATTACAGTCATACCAACATATGTCCGATAACTATTCTACTGATAAATACTCAACAGTGATAAAACTAGCACACAGAGTGTGCTCATGATTGCCAGAAAATGACAGTGTATTAACAATCAACTTAATCAAAAGTAAAGACTTACTCCAGGGGAGGCCACTGTTGACATCACTGTGGAACCAATCCCCCTGTTTTCACTGATTGTCACATTATAATTATCTGCTGAAAATTTAAGCACCCCATCGTCTCTCAGAACATTAATGCGTACAATGGCAGAATCAAAAAGCTGAGGGCTTCCCTGATCTCGGGCTTCAACATTCAGCTAAAATGAAAAAGAATATTTAATATTAGAGAATGTAAAATTATATGATTTGTGTTATGCATTTTAGATTATACTCTAATATCATATTATCTCTGGATGCTCTTGAAATGCTTTAATATAAACTTCTTTGGCCATCTTTGAAAGTATAAGTTGAATAAATGAATTAAAAAACTTAATTTGCTATTCAAACACAACACATTCATTAAAAGCAAAATGATACCTGATCCAAACAGAAATTTGAAGAAAACTCAAGACTTGTAATATAGTAAATATTTGTGCGTTTGCTAATTCATTATAAATGTTTCTTGTGTTACTGAAATCAGAATACCGTTACATTATTTTTGAAGAGACAAATGTATTGGTGATGGGGATTTTTCATGCAACACAAAACAAGAATGACTACTGAACAGTAAAAATATTTCAGCAGAAATCATGTTTGTTTCCAGGTATTCCTCCTGTACTGGAAAACATCCACGTAACTAAACATTGCAACTTGTTACATTGTTTTTGCTTAATAGATGTACCTGGAAACTGTTGGTGGAGATTGACTTAACAGATTTCCTCAGAACGATAACTCCTGTGCCTGGATTTATGAAAAAATATTCCAGAGGAATTCCTATTCCTCCAGTTATGACATATGAGACCACATTGTTCGGAACCTGCAAAAGGGAAAACAGAACCATATGCACAAAATTTATTGGTCAATTGCAAGTGCAAACTAATTTTCTATCACTTCATGGAAGTAATGCAAAATGTTTCAGCAAGAAGACTTCCCATTCAGAATTTTCTTCAACATGAGATTACTATTTTAAACATCCATCCAATCAAACTTACAAAAGCATCATCATCCGTAGCATTGAGGTCCAGGACTTCTGAACCTGCAGATAAAGTTTCTGCAATGTTTATTGTGAGGTCCTTCAGGTGCAAGAAACGAGGTGGATTGAGGTTCCTTTGCACAGTTATCGACACCTTTGTAGTGTCTGACAATGGAGGAGATCCACCGTCTGTAACTTGGATTCGAGCCTTGAATGGAAATATAAACTTTGTTAGTGATCTTGAAACAGGTTGTTTAAGTTCTAAGGAATATTTTTTTGCTATGTGTGATCAAGTCGGACAATTCTCATCATAAAAAAAAAAAAAAAAAGGCTTCCAGTGAATCATTGCTCATCACAACACAAGACACTCCCAATATACAGAGTAAAAAAAAATCTTCATTCCCCAAATACACAGTAAAAAAACCATATATATCAAATGATGTATGCTTTCAGCAAACACCATTAGCTGAAATTACCACTTTGCAATAACTATATTTAATTGTAGGGAATAATATAATATATATGGCGATATTTTTAGCAATAATATAGGAAATACAATGTATTTTCTTAATACCACAAAGTTCCCAGATGTTTGAGTCAAGTTTGTTGATGGCCGAGTTGAAATTATTCCATTGCTTGGATTAACTTGGAAAAGGGAAGGTGCAGAGTCATCACCAATCAGGGAGTAAGTCAAGTTGTTGAATGGGCTCTGTAGAAAAATTATTGGAATCTTAGCAACTGGGAAGACATTTTGATGAAATATGCTGTTAACTATGTAGGTAACATTTGTGATACTGTGCATTATTAAATGGAATCAAACTTTCAATTTGCCATGTGAAAAAATTTGTAAGTCACTTTGACACAGGCAACCTCTTCCTGTCGAATCAATAGATTTTGTGGAAGCTCAATTTTTTTTATGGATTTCATGGATAATGATAATCACAATAATATGAATTTCAAACCATAACTGAATACACAATTCACATAATGTCTCAATGTACCGAAACCACATATACCCCGAAAAGTATGTCCCAATGAGACTGTAAAATTTTGACAATCCATGAAAATTGGCTCCCGCAATTTTAAATGATTTCACAGTACATATAAAATACATTTTGTTCAACACTTTGAGATGCTAAAAAGTGGGAAAAAAATTTCAAATCAGATTACATATATTAAAAAGATTTTAATATCATAAGAAGTATTTGTTACGGTGAGCCTTACGTCTGTATCTGCATCATTTCCTGTAACTGTGTATATGCTAGTGCCACCTGGTGCAAACTGCTGAACCCCAGCTTGATACAAATCAATGGCAAAAGACGGTGCAGTATTTCTAACCACGGATATAGAGACAAGCTGGGGGTTGCTTGCCTGTCGTGGTACACTTCCTTTGTCTTCTGCATTGACTTGGAACTGAAAATTGCAGCAAAAACTTTATGCATGTTAACATTGATTGAGAAACAAGCTCTGAAACACATATTTATTACTCATTCTGGCTTGAAAATTGGCATGGGGTCTTTAGTGCAAGAAGCTGGAGTAGCAGATGAAATTCACATGTCACACAAAACTGCCAATCATCATGTCTGACTGACCATCAAGCACTCTCATACACACACAACTGCCAATCACCATGTCTGACTGACCAAGCCTTCTCACACACACACACACACACACACAACTGTCAATCATCATGTCTGATTGACCATCAAGCACTCTCACACACAACAACTATCAATCAAAGGGATTAAATCTGGGTCACTGCAAAAAGGAACAAGTGTACTAACAACCACTATTACACCGACTAAAAGTTCAGAGAATTTACTATTATTGTTAAGCATGGAACTGATTATACACATTTTTCTATCAAATCTTAAAGAGAGTTTAATACAGTTTATTGAATAACACTCGACTATCCTCGGCAGATTCTGGTATACTTCATCTAGCCTCCGCTGTATGATGTAATTTGATATCCGCATAAGCCTGTGCATTTTGCGATGCAAAATTTAACGCAATAGAAATCAAGCATATAAATATGGCATCCTTTGATGAACGTTTGCAGTATGTTAATTTCGGCTTGTCTGATAGAGACTTGTAAGACATGTGTTTCTTAAATTCTTTTATTTACCTAATGAAACCATTCTCAAATACAGTGTGTCTATATATTATATCTAAAATTTAACAGTTGCAATAATTGTTATTTTTCTTATCCGTTATTTTACGTCATAATGCATACACATGTTTGACATTGCAGAATTACACAAATGAAAGTAGTTCCAATATGGTACGATGTATTATATAGCCAAGGTTAGAAGTGCCAGGTATATTGAATAAAAGATCACGATATGTCAGTGATGACTTTTAATGATTGTTATTTTAGATGTCATTTCCACCATGACATGGTCCATCATAAAATATGTTCACAAGACCCAGACTGAATGCAATTTATACTAGTCTCTATTGAGAATCTTTGTTTGAAGTAGTACAGAAATTTATCCCCATTTGGATTTCAATGTCAGTATGGATGTCAGCATTATAGGGATATGTAACTTCTCCTTTTGTTTTTTTCACATCTTCTTGGTATCCATCTTTTTTCTTCAAGGATACATGTATCTATTTAAGGTAAAAAATGAATCTGCTTACATTTACTGTGAAGCGTGTAGCCCGATTTGGATAATCCAACATCGACTTCTTCAGCATGACAGCACCAGAGTCCTCATCCACCATAAAGAAATCGGATATGGTTGTGTTGGAACCCACGATGTAAAATCTCAGCTGATTGTTTGGAGGCTATGTTTAAAAATACACACCCTGAGAGTTACTACATCATTCTGAAGCAAGTTGTTCTCCATGTTAATTTTTAATGCAAGAAATCTGAAACTTTTCATATACATGGTTTTGTAGGCTTTGTCAATTGAATTGTGTACACAAATAAGTTTTGTGCTGGTTCTCTTCTTTTGTGTTTATCTAAGTAAGCACACAACTTTGTGCAAATTCTAAAGAGAAGAAATTGTGCTCCAATTTATAGAAATGGAAATAACAGGGATGAAATTTTCCCTGTAGACAGTATTTGATGCACTAAAAATTCATTTTTCAGGTTATCAAGATTTCTGTTGCTGTGTTGTGATATAATATTTAATAACTCCTTGCTTGCGGTGAACAAAAACAGAAATTTCCCAAGGAAAAGAAATGTGTTTAATGATGACTAGGTTATCGGTATTTATGACCCCATAGCTGACTTACAAATTTATCCCTGTCAGTAGCCTGGACTGTGACCAAGGGTTGCGAAACTGTCTGAATCTCCAGAATCTGTCTACTGTACTGCTGGGCAGTCATCACCGGATTCAGTAAATTTCTATCTATTCTAACAGTCAGTAACTCCTCATCTTGTTTACTAGGAGACCCTCCATCGTTAGCTCGGATACGCAGCTATTAATAATATATGCATTCCTAAACTTAATGCATATTGATCAATAGGAAACTGGTCATTCCTTTTTTACGAGATGTGCAAAAAATGACAGTGTTTTCTAAATCACAAATGATAAACTAAATAAATTATTTCTGACACACTGAATTCAATCATCTGCTATCATGAAAAGTACAAATTAAAAATGCGTTTAAATTTCCTTCTGACAGAATAAAGACACTTACTTGGAAAGAGCCTGAAGAATCTGTATCAACTGACTGACGGAGGGTAACGGAACCACCAGAAGCCACTTGGAAGAAAGTGGTTGCTGCATTGTCTCCCACAAGCTCAAAGTCATAACTGTTGAATGGAATCTGTAATAGCGCACCATTGTTTAAATCAGACATTTCAACTGAGTATCAGTTACAAATTACAAAACATGTACATATCATCACAGGTAATTTACACAACATACAGAAGTATCATTGTCAATGGCAGAGACAAGGTAGATTTCCTGGTTGACAGGCTGATTCTCCGAGATGTTGACAGTAAAAGGCAGATTCAGAATCACTGGAGGAAACTGGTTACGAATAACATTCACTGTCAATGTGGCAACGGGGCTGCTCTTGGCAGGGATACCACCATCTGTGGCAACAAAATTCACCTGAAAAAAGTATGCCATCAATTAAATTTTTAATTAATCCAAGTCCATTTATATTCCAATACAACTGTGTATTCTGTATTTTAATTGGTTAACAACTTGATGTTTCCAACCCTTATATCAGCATTAACAAACCCAAAATATTTTTGTATTCCTCTTCGCAGACTAGAGTAAACAATACTGGTTATTCACCAATGTATGGAAAGCTTTGGAAGCCTTATAAGGTGTGGAGAGCTCTGGAGACTTATAAAGTATGGAAAGCTTTAGGAGTCTTATAATGTGTGGAGAGCTCTGGAGGATTATAAAATATGGAAAGCTCTGGGGTCTTAAAGTGTATGGAGGGTTTGGGGACTTATAATGTATGGAGAGCTCTGAGGGCTTATAATGTATGGAAAGCTCTGGGGGATTATAATGTATGGAGAACTTTGAGAAATGACTTTATGAGTAAGAAGCACAACAGCTTGTGCTTGCAACATACACAAGATATTTAGTACTTTCATCCAAACAAATGATACAATTTCTCACCATGTATTTATCGCCTGCAACTCCTACTAAGCTATTTCTCAAGTACACAAAACCATCAACATCTACATAGAACAAGTTCTTGTTGGGGTTTGTGGATGTCATAGCATAGCTAACTACATTGTTTGGTGCCTGAAAAAAAACAAAAACAGCTCACTTGTAGATATTTCTAAAACAGTTCAACAAGCAGATGAATTGCAAACAGTTCTTTCCTCTACAGAATAAATACTTCCTTTTATTTGTGAATAGTTTATCACTTATGATTTTCTTTTCAGTGACATTCTGAAACTCACAGTCTTGAGGAAGAGGTTTCGTAAAGAACAGAATTTGCAGAAGTAACTCACCTTGTCATCATTATCTGTTATAACTCACCTTGTCATCATTATCTGTTATAACTCACCTTGACATCATTATCTGTTATAACTCACCTTGTCATCATTATCTGTTATAACTCACCTTGACATCATTATCTGTTATAACTCACCTTGTCATCATTATCTGTTATAACTCACTTTGTCATCATTATCTGTTATAACTCACCTTGTCATCATTATCTGTTATAACTCACCTTGTCATCATTATCTGTTATAACTCACCTTGTCATCATTATCTGTTATAACTCACCTTGTCATCATTATCTGTTATAACTCACCTTGTCATCATTATCTGATGCCTGAATCCTGGCCACAGCCTGTGATACACTGTGTGTTTCGAAGATTGTCACAACATAGTTATTGGGTGTGTTCACATTTATCCACACTGGGTCATTCAGGTTTCTATTAACAGTCACACGCAGAACAAGATTTCCTGAGCAGCTAGTGGCAGTATTTACAGCATCTGTTGCTTGAACCCTCAACTGATAAAAAAATCTCTCATAAACTCACAAAAGATGTCTTAATGGCTAAAGCTTTAGGAACAAGTACATGTAATGCGAAATCAAAAGGTAGGAATTAAAATCTACCTGTAATAACTATAAATCATTTGACTTTGTGAAAATAAGTGATACACATTTCAAAATCCTTTGTTTACTGGTCTTTTGGCATTCATAGTTTTAATAAATCGTGGTTACAAGATACAGATATCCATGAACTAGTGTGATTTACCTGGTAAACAGTGCCTTGATCAGAAAATAATGATGGCTCTACTGTAGTAATCTGTCCAGATTGTGAATCAATCCTAAAGAATGAAGGTGCACTCTCATCCCCAATCACAGAGTAAACTATTGTGCTGAATGGGGTATTCTACAAAAAAAAATTATTTTTTTTTCATTTGACCCTATAATCTCCCAATAAATGTATTCCAATTTTCCAAAATGGAAAGATTCTTCAAATGAAATCAAAACTGAAAATTGAACACAAAGATCAAATGATGCTTACAGCTGCATCTAGGTCTGTAGCATTAGCATCGTAAATCATTCTACTGGTGGTTGACTGGTCGATTGCAAATGCTACACTTGAAGGTGTAAAAGTGGGACAGTTTCTGTTTCGTAGAACTGTCACCCTGACAGTAGCTGGAATACTACTGAAGAGTTGAGGTGTTCCTTTATCCATGGCCCTCACTGACAACTGGCAAGAAAAAAAACTTGGATTAAACTTTTTATACAGATCAGACAATTAGCACCTGTCCACAGCTGACTTTGGCAGATTCACATTACGGTCCTCCGAGAGATTAAAACTGTATCACGGAGGGAATAAATGTCTAGGTTGTTTCCATTTTTGGGATATGTACACACAATGGAAGCATGTGATATGTACACACAATGGAAGCATGGAATATATACACACAATAGAAGCATGTGATATGTACACACAATGGAAGCATGGGATATATACCACAATGGAAGCATGGGATATATACACACAATGGAAGCATGGGATATATACACACAATGGAAGCATGGGATATGTACACATAATGGAAGCATGTGATATGTACACACAATGGAAGCATGGGATATATACCACAATGGAAGCATGGGATATATACACACAATGGAAGCATGGGGGAAATTTGTTTAATCGGCAAAGGCAAATGCAGAAATTAATCCATGCTTGCATTGCTTCAATATGCCACATAATACAATCTTGACAATGATATTGGTTTTTATATCAAACTGAAAGGTAATTGCTTTTATCATGAAAAAAAACATATACCTTGAAACAGCATAGGTTTATTAGTAACAAAACATTTGTAAATGTCTGCATTTGCAAATAACATCTCTGGGGCTACACATAACATGGAAATCCTATAGATTATACAATAAGCTCTGCCTGCGTTGACTGAGTAAGCTACATATTCATAGTTAATCACTAATATTCATGGTCATGTTACAGCATATAAAAATGTTGTGATTATTTAAATTTTAGATCAAACTTAATATAAAAGGTTTAAACAATATTTTAAACTTAAGATGAAATCTTACAGTGTAAAGCCCTGTGTCAGCAGTGTCATCTGTGAGTGGTATTCTGACGTAAATTCTCCCCTCATTATCGATCCTGAAGTACGTCTGAGCAAGTGCATCCCCAATAATTTCGTAAGTGACTTCATTATGTGGAGCCTGTTACAAATAACCAGGAAAAATGATCAGAATTCAAATACAGTTCATCTGGGTTTTTTTTTTTAACTCAGCAAGAACATATCTGATAAAAATAGGAATTTCATAGTAATATTAACTATTTATCAATCTATTTGATCTAAGGCTAGAAATATAGTCTGGGCATATTCAATTCACATATCAAAAGTTCCTGTGGCAGTGTATGTACAATATGAACAACCCAAGACACTTAACTTTGATTTATCATGTATGAAGACTCATGCTTTGAAGGCAGCAGTCATATTAACAACTATTCATGAATTATAGTTATTTCATTCAAAAGTGCATTTTTCAAAATACCAGGCCTGGATTTCTCAAAGAAAACTTAAGTTGAACCTTAAGGTTTTACTGAAAATTTAACTGCTCATATAAAAGAAAACTCAAAACTTAAGTTTAAGTTACTTAAAAGTTTAAGTTAAACCAGGTCTTACTTTGGTGTCATTGTCCCTCGCAGAGACTTCCTGTACAACAGTACTCAGCTGTTGAGTTTCCCAGATAGTAGTTGAATAGTCCTGCTGTACAAATACAGGACTTCGAAGGTTACGCTTAATGCTGACAGTAAGAATTTTCTCATCATACTTAGGTGGGTTTCCGCCATCAGTGGCTCGGAGCGCAAGCTGTAAAATGGAGATATCAAATAAATGATGTGTTTGAAGAAGCATCTAAAAGAAAAACAAGGAAACTTTCAGCAGACAAATAAAAATTCACCCTGTATGTGGAGGCTGTATCAGGTTGAACGGACTGCCTCAAACTAACACCACCAGTCAAGGAATTTACTTGGAAGTAAACAATAGCTGTGCCATCGCCCACCAGGGAGTATGTGATGTTATTAAATGGACTCTGAATTGTACAGTTTCATAAATATTGATTACACTGTAGCCAAAACAGAAAACAACATCGACTACAAACTGTTCAATATTCACTACTTCAGAAAAAAAAAAAAATCATTAAATTTCAAACTCACTACTGTATCTGCATCCATGGCAATGGCTGTGAAAAAGACTTGTCCTGTGACCTGATTTTCATCAATTTCTCTAATTACAGGGATGTTCTGAAACACTGGAGGGTTAGCATTCCGATCTACATCCACAGTGACTGTTATGGAGCTGGAGAGTGGATTTAAACCTTGATCTGTGGCAGTGACGGTCATCTGTTTTCAAAGCAATTAAGAATTAACTTCAAAGTAACTTTCTTCTGACAACAAAATATATACTACAAAAGAAATGTCTTTTAAAGTATAGCTTATCTCAACAAATTACAAGCAAATTTGAAAAAATAGCTGTCTATTTCATGAATACCATTTTCAAAAGTTCAAAGTGACTCTGGCTGCTTTAACTAACATCTTGCTATATTAATATCCTTATAATGATATTTTGTAAATAATTTCATGTTAGGTTAAAGGAGACTTTTGATAAGTATCAACCAAGTATGAAGTACCAGTATCTGTTCCACACATTATACACATAAAAATGACCTTGCATGGTAGCAACCTTGACCTTAATGACCTGCTGATTAATAGGGACATTGATATGCAATCATACATCATCCTACTAAGTTTAAGGTCTGCGAGATGAAAGTGTTTTCCAGTTATCTATTGAACAAGAAATGGGAGACTGCAAACCAGTATAGTCCCCTCCTTCTATGAATGAGGGCATGAATATATTGAAAGAAAAAACAGAAATTTTTTAATTTATTGGTTTAAACGTTTAAATTTACTATAACTAGGATTAAAATTGGCTCCAACAAGTATTTTGAAAAGACATCATTTTGTATGAAAATTTAAACCATTCTGTTACTTTTATGACTGTTTATTATAATTTATGCATTATATCAACACAGCACTTTTGTCAGTATCTTAATTCTCAGAAGGATTATTGTAATATATAAATGTATATTGTTTAGAGTCTCACAAAAAAACCCCAAAACAAACAAAAAACCACCCAACCATCTCAAGATTTTGTTCATAACTCACTTGATATCTGCTATTTGTACATGGAGCATACAGAAGGGACCGTCTCAAAGACAGACTGCCTGTCACAGAATCAATTAGGAAACACTCAATATCTTCAGGACCAGCTGTAAGGGAGTATCTCACAACATTATTTGGTGCCTGTAAGATAAAAAAAAAAGGAGAGGGCATTTTTACCACCACTGCAACAAAGTTAACCTACATTAAAACACAAATGTTTTTAAGTCATCATAAAAATTTTGGTATTCCTCCCATATTGCTGACAAATTCATTAAAATATATTTAAAGAGTATTAGCAACAATTTTCCATATAATCTAATATTCAATTTTCAGTCTTCCATACCAGTGCGTCCGTGTCATTTGCAGTTACTGCAATAATCTGTTGACCAAGGCTCTGTGTTTCAGGAATACGTTTGAAATAGTTTTGTTGGTTAAAGGTTGGACGCTGATAGTTACTTCGTACTGTCAGGGTTACTACAGAAACGTTGGTCTTACTTGGGTTTCCCTGGTCATAAGCCTCCACTCTCACCTAAAACAAAAGTTATCTACATATTTTCTGTTCATTCTTTATTTTGATCAAAATATCACTATTAGTTCTAAATATTTTCCATTTTTTCCGAATCCAAGTTAATGGCTTAATCCCTATTTTCTGATAAGCAATATCATGCTCTCTCCTATTTGCCCTGTACAAGTTTTAAAATATTTCTAACAAATTAAAAGATCACCTTGAACTGGTCTTGATTGACTCCACTCAGAACACGACTGACAGAAATCAACCCTGTGACAGGGTCAATCTGGAAATAAGTGGGTGCCAAGTCATCTCCAGTAATTCTGTACCGAACCAGGCCAAACTGACCCTGATCGTTGTCCCTGGCTGTTACCGTCAGTACAGAAGCACCGGGCTGAACATTACCCTCCAAATCTCTGGAGTAGGGGTCATTGATAAAGAATGGAGTATGGTCATTTTTTTCCACATAGACAGTGATGGTCGCTGTTTTTATTCCTGTGGGTGTCAGTGGAGGATTTCCTCCATCTTGAAGAGAAACAGTTCCCTAAAATGTATCAAATACATGTAAATTTAAATTAATTCACACTACAATCATATTACAAGTATAAATAGTTCATGAATCAGACAAGAAAGTACATTCATTTCACTGAACATATGATAGCATAATCATATTGCAAGTGTGGTTTTGTAATATCAGTTATGGAAAGCTAACTGAGTCTATATTTCACATCCTGTTCATATTACTATATAATGCTGCTAGTTCTTATCTATCATACTTTTACTTCATCATACTTCAAAAAGACTTGCTTTAAAACTTGAATATTAGACAAAGCAAACAAAAGCAATGATCTTAAGTCATGAAGCTTAAAGGGGAAAAACCAAAGTAAAAAAACAAAAAACAACAAAACACCCCCCCAAAAAGTACAAAAAATGTCAAAATAAAAAATCTGAATATTTCTTACTGTGAAAGTTCTGATGCTTGTACGTGTTAAGGGACGTTGTACAGACAATGCTCCATTTTCTGTCAGCCTAAAAAATTGTAGCATGCTCGAATCTCCAGTCAATGTTGTGATCCTTGTATTATATGGTGCCTGAAAAGAAAGAGATTAACTGTAGAATTCCATATGGAATCACACTACTTCAAAGCTGCATTATAATTCATTCTAATTCAACATGCACCCAGAATGCTTTCTACTGCAAATTACTGTTCAAACTAAAGCATGTAAGGCACATACAATTATCAAATCATCTAATGTTTGAAATCCTTCAGTTCATATCAAATGGCATAATCATTCTTTCAGCCTTTTACTAGACATTACATTTACTGGACATTATCTGGAACTGTTACTAGACATTATCTGGAACTGTTACTAGACATTATCTGGAACTGTTACTAGACATTATCTGGAACTGTTACTAGACATTATCTGGAACTGTTATTAGACATTTTCTGGAACTGTTACTAGACATTATCTATAACTGTTACTAGACATTATCTGGAACTGTTACTAGACATTATCTGGAACTGTTATTAGACATTATCTGGAACTGTTATTAGACATTTTCTGGAACTGTTACTAGACATTATCTGGAATTGTTACTAGACATTATCTGGAACTGTTATTAGACATTATCTGGAACTGTTACTAGACATTATCTATAACTGTTACTAGACATTATCTGGAGCTGTTATTAGACATTATCTGGAACTTTTACTGGACAATAACTTTTACAAGACATTATCCACTCTGTCAAAAATCCCAGAAAATGTATTGCATCAAATTCCAAACAATATCCTTTGGTATAAAACCTGTGTATCAAACACTCCTCCAATTAATTTATAGATAGATTTAATATGACACTCCTCCAATTAATTTATAGATAGATTTAATATGACACTCTTCCAATTAATTTATAGATTGATTTAATATGACTAAAATAATGGAATTGTCAATGCTTCGAATTATCTGCCACAAAAAAATTTACACCTACCCACAACCCAATTTGAAAAGCTGCGTCAGAGTACATAAAACAATCATATTATTAAAGCTGGCCTAGTCCTCTCAAAATGCTTTATTTCAATATAGTAAAACATTGCAAATTTTGCAATGCTGCATGAATGACATTTATTCAAACCTGAACATCAATATCCCTTGTATTCAGATTCGCAATGGTGATTCCTAGATCCTGAGTTTCCGTGGTGTTAACCGTGTATGTAGTAGTGATCCATTCTGGACTGTTCAAATTTCTTGCGATGGTGACCTCTACAGAAGAAGTAGCTGTCAAACTGGGAGTGCCTCCATCTCTAGCCATAATCAGTACCTACAGTAAAACAAGATTGTTTTCATTCCACTTCATACAAAAAAAAACAAAAAAAAAAACCCATTAATGGAGAAAAAAATTCTCTCACTTTATCATTTCCATGCATACATTTTAGAAAATTGATGCCAGCAAGTGCAGTGGAGAATTCAATAAAATATCACTGGCCTGAAAAATGCCGGTTTAAATTTTCATTGAATGCATTGCATTTCAAACACAAGATCATTCTTAGCACATTGATAGCATTACTCACATTTAGCAATGTTAGGCATGCACGTACACACCTATTTAGAGTTTAGCTACTACAGATCATCTCCAATTGATTAAGACCTTTCTCACTTCAAAAAACATAAGTTATTCATCAGTCACAGAGATTTTCAGTGTGAATTTTCATTGCTAAAGTACAAATGACATTTAGGTATCATTTGCAAATAAAGGCATGATGGACAGAACCATGAGTGGATCCAAATTAAAAGTATCACCCTCCCCACCCCCCTCTGTTGCTAAACTGGATGGCAAAAAGGAATAAAATTTCCCATGATGCATTTCACATGTTCTGTGACAAATACTTACAGAGGATTTTTCAACATTGTTATTCAGTAGACTCTGCCTGGTGGTAATCAAACCAGTAGCACCATTGATGGTGAACAACGTTTGTGCTGTAGCATCTCCGATGATTGAGTAAGTCACTGTGTTGTGGGGACTCTGCAATAAATACATTTCTAGAGTCTGACAATTGTTGATGGTAGTATACAGAGCTTTAAGAGCTTTGTAAAACACATGTGGACTTCAAATATTAACTTGGCAATTAGAACAGTTTTGAAAGAAATTAATACTGTATAAGGAGAAATTTTAGTGAGGATTTAATTTTGGCATTATTAGTGGGAGTGATGATTTTGCTAAAATTGATTATCGCTAACAATTTATTCCGTATTGGAAGTAATAGTTATCTCTCCTGGAATTTTAAAGTCGCCAAAATTAGCTCTCGTTAAATATATATATATCCATTTTTATGGAAAAATCGCTAAATTTGTGTCTCACTAGACATTACAGTACTCATAATAATTGCTCACCATGTAAACTTATACATAGAATCTGATGTATTCATTGAAGAGTCTTAAAATATACACTAAATACGAAAGAATGATTGTTTCATCCCAGTACATGTACCTGAGCATCTGCGTCTGTGGCATTGACTTGTTTGACAGAGGTGCCGCTGGGACTGTTGAAATTTATGGAGGCAGAGTAAGGAGCACCTTGGAAAATGGGTGGAACTAAGTTCCTAAATACGGTGATTCGTACTGTGGCTCTGGATGCAGAAAACTGGGTGGGATTGCCATTGTCATTAGCCAGAACTGAAAACTGTAAGAAAAGGACATTTCAAAAATGCATTAAATTTCATTTTTTATTTTAAATCTGGTAACTTTATAACTCATTTCTCATTTAATCTGGTGTGTTGCATGGCAGTTTTTCCATTGGCAGGTGTGAGATAAATTCATTCACAGTGATTTAATTCCTTTCCTTACTGCTTCTAAATAAATATTCAAATAAACATTCAAATTGATTTAATGGAATTAAAAGTTCTTAAGAATTGGGTCTTATACTGAAAAGGTATGGTGTTCCCTCTGACAAGAGAAATAACTTTTACACTGATAAATAAAGAATTTGACAAACAAGACTCAGCGTGGATCTCAAACTCTGGATCCACTGAGATAGGTCACAAAATATATTAATATCTATTTTAAATTAGTTTTAGTTGTAAAATCCCCAAGTTTGACACAAAGTATATGTTGTCAAGAGAATTTTCCTAAGCTGCCGAGAAGTCCTACTGATTTTACATATCAAGATACATAATCATTTTAAAATTTTAGAGACACAAACCGTGTACACCGGGGTGTCCTGATTATCTGTGTATAAGGGCAGAATGATGGATATGATGCCAAGGTTATTTTCTGATCTTATGCGAAAGTAGGTCAAGCCATTCTGGTTTGGTGTGGTATCCGTCATCTCAAAGGATATTTCATTATTTGGTCTCTGAAACAGATGATGGCAGTGATGATCTAACCCTAAAAATTCCTTTTAATTATAGAAAAACAACAAACCTATTCTTGGTCAATTTTCAGTACACATGCATATACACTCATTTGTGTGAATGATGATATTAATCTTTGAAATATGCCAGAATTACAAGATTTCCCATTACATTTGTTAATAAAGAAAAAACGGAACTAACAGTTTTGATAATTGCAAACTGGTATCACTAGCTCAGCGATTAATGTGAGCATATTAACAATTTTATTTCAGTTCTTTAGTAAGTATGGAAAGAACCATTACTAGGAAGATGATCAAAAACTATTAAGCCACTCCACATTGTATGCCGTCAATCATTTAAATTTTAATATAAATGTCTTTACATCTGTATAATCAAACAGTACCATTACAAGCCAAATATAAATTTACAGAAGAAGAAAGCCCTCAATTTTTAATTACAACAGACAAAAATCACTGAGTTAACTCACGATCTGATCAGCATCAGTGGCTGTGATAGTGACAACGTCCAGCCCTACTTGTTGAGTTTCATATATGGAACGGTTATAATCATTTTGTGAAAACACTGGGGCGTTAAGGTTCCTCAGAATTTTGATGGTAGCTATGGCGGTAGCAGATCTTGGTGGGGAACCTCCATCTTCAGCCACAATACGACCCTATGGGGGGGGTTGAAAAAAAGAATCCTGTTTAAATCTGATTACAATGTATTTCATACATCTTAAAAAGTCTTCAAAAATAAAAGTTTTAAATTTTGCATGTGAAAATATCTTTATAACAATAACATTAAATTTTCACATGAAACTTGCTTTATATAAAAAAAAACCCAAAGACTTAAAAGTATATACATATTCAGCAATAAGAGACAGTCAGATTTCAACCTAAACACCAGTTTTCACCTGATATGACGCCACATCCTGTGAAGTTAGTGGACGTTGAACTGTAATATTTCCGCTGTTAGCATCGATACTGAAGAACTGTTGGAAGTCTCCATCTCCAATTAGTCTGTATCGTAGCTGCCCATAGGGCGATGCCTATAAGAGGAACAAATTCATAAAAAAAATAACAATGGAACATAACTAAAATAACTATGCAAAATTTCATTTATAGGTGAGTGGTTTTTCTGACTTCGGAAGTTTAATTTTAATTACATTTATATGGACTGTGAAAAAAATCTTACATTTGTATCGGCATCTGTAGCAGTCACTCTTAGTACACTAGTGCCGACAGAAGTGTCTTCTCCAATACTGGTAGAAAATGACCCAGTGAAAATAGGATCATTGTTGTTTCGTGTGATTGTTACAGTAACAGGGGCTGTAACTCCTGACGTTCTTGGTGGAATTCCATCATCTCTCAGACGAACTTGAAGCTGAAAAGTCAGATTTATGCACTGGTGAATCTTTGTATTTTACCTGAGAGTAAAGAAGGATGACTATATTTGCAGAATTTCTACATCTGAGCTGAGACACCAGCTGTTATGTAAATGACATATTTATATTGATAGTCACAATGAGGAGAATGCCTACACCAGAAGCCTTGTATTGAATATGAGTATACTCAATTTTAGACAGAAATACAACTCGAGCTTGATTCAAAACTTATCACAACTACACGCTACAAGCTGAAAATTAAATTCCACCTGTCTCAGGTGAAGATCTGGTTGTAGTCTGTTGTGCTTACAGTGAAAGTCTGGGTTGTAGTCTCGGTTGTGCTTACAGTGAAGGTCTGGTTGTAGTCTGTTGTGCTTACAGTGAAGATCTTGTTGTAATCTGTTGTACTTACAGTGAAAGTCTGGGGTAGTCTCGGTTGTGCTTACAGTGAGGGTCTGGGTTGTAGTCTGTTATACTTACAGTGAAGGTCTGGGTTGTAGTCTGTTATACTTACAGTGAGGGTCTGGGTTGTAGTCTGTTGTGCTTACAGTGAGGGTCTGGTTGTAGTCTGTTGTACTTAGAGTGAGGGTCTGGGTTGTAGTCTGTTATACTTACAGTGAAGGTCTGGGTTGTAGTCTGTTGTGCTTACAGTGAAGGTCTGGGTTGTAGTCTGTTGTACTTACAGTGAAGGTCTGGGTTGTAGTCTGTTATACTTACAGTGAAGGTCTGGGTTGTAGTCTGTTGTACTTACAGTGAAGGTCTGGGTTGTAGTCTGTTGTACTTACAGTGAGGGTCTGGTTGTAGTCTGTTGTACTTACAGTGAGGGTCTGGGTTGTAGTCTGTTATACTTACAGTGAAGGTCTGGGTTGTAGTCTGTTATACTTACAGTGAGGGTCTGGGTTGTAGTCTGTTGTGCTTACAGTGAGGGTCTGGTTGTAGTCTGTTGTACTTACAGTGAAGGTCTGGGTTGTAGTCTGTTGTATTTACAGTGAAGGTCTGGGTTGTAGTCTGTTGTACTTACAGTGAGGGTCTGGGTTGTGGTCTGTTGTACTTACAGTGAAGGTCTGGGTTGTAGTCTGTTATACTTACAGTGAGAGTCTGGGTTGTAGTCTCGGTTGTGCTTACAGTGAGAGTCTGGGTTGTAGTCTGTTGTACTTACAGTGAAGGTCTGGGTTGTAGTCTGTTATACTTACAGTGAGAGTCTGGGTTGTAGTCTCGGTTGTGCTTACAGTGAGAGTCTGGGTTGTAGTCTCGGTTGTGCTTACAGTGAGGGTCTGGGTTGTGGTCTGTTGTACTTACAGTGAAGGTCTGGGTTGTAGTCTGTTATACTTACAGTGAGAGTCTGGGTTGTAGTCTCGGTTGTGCTTACAGTGAGAGTCTGGGTTGTAGTCTGTTGTACTTACAGTGAAGGTCTGGGTTGTAGTCTGTTGTACTTACAGTGAAGGTCTGGGTTGTAGTCTGTTATACTTACAGTGAGGGTCTGGGTTGTAGTCTGTTATACTTACAGTGAAGGTCTGGGTTGTAGTCTGTTGTGCTTACAGTGAGGGTCTGGGTTGTAGTCTGTTGTACTTACAGTGAAGGTCTGGGTTGTAGTCTGTTATACTTACAGTGAAGGTCTGGGTTGTAGTCTGTTGTACTTACAGTGAAGGTCTGGGTTGTAGTCTGTTATACTTACAGTGAAGGTCTGGGTTGTAGTCTGTTATACTTACAGTGAAGGTCTGGGTTGTAGTCTGTTATACTTACAGTGAAGGTCTGGGTTGTAGTCTGTTATACTTACAGTGAAGGTCTGGGTTGTAGTCTGTTGTACTTACAGTGAAGGTCTGGGTTGTAGTATCAGTCAGAGACCTGGACACGGTCAGTAGTCCAGTAGCTGGGTTTAAATAGAAGAAATTAGTTCCCTCCACAGGATTGCTGGACTCTAGTATGTACTCAATGGTGTGCTGAAATAAAAAAAAAATCTTCCACAATTTGAAGACATTTTGCAGATTTTATGTTTAATATGTTAATTCCATTACATGGGAAAAAAAAGAAAAGCAAGCCTGACCTGATCTAAATCCTGAGCATTAATCTGAAGCAGACTGACTGACAGCGGGTAGCTTTCATTGATGGTTTTACTGTAGGATGGGTTGATGAAGCCTGGGGCATTTGGATTTCGATTGACAGTGATGGTAACATTAGCATAAGCCCTCTGGTCAGGATAATCACTATCGTAAGCTGTCAGTCCAAGCTGGGAAATAAAACAAATTGGTTTCAAATTATGATATTCTTAGTTAAGAAACATCTCTACACAAGGATGGAGGATGTAGCATACTGCAGACAAATCATGACACGTCTATGAACAGATACAGGAGCAAAAATTCAATTTCTTAACATATTCAATGTCAATTGTTTACATAAGGACATGCATATCCTCAAGGGCTTCACACCCACCTAAAATTAGCTACACTCTTACCCACGGAAAACAGACGGATTGAAAACCTTGGCCTTTAAATACCATTCATAAACCTTAAAGTAAACTTAATATGTTAGTAGCAAATCATTTTCAAACCTTGCTTTTTTAGCATGTGGCGAGACATTTTGTAAACATCTCTTGAACGATGGCATACAGTGAGATGATGACTATACCAGTCAAATGGCATACAGAAAGATGATGACTATACCAGTCAAATGGCATACAGTGAGATGATGACTATACCAGTCAAATGGCATACAGTGAGATGATGACTACACCAGTCAAATGGCATACAGTGAGATGATGACTACACCAGTCAAATGGCATACAGTGAGATGATGACTACACCAGTCAAATGGCATACAGTGAGATGATGACTACACCAGTCAAATGGCATACAGCGAGATGATGACTACACCGGTCAAATGGCATACAGTGAGATGATGACTGTACCAGTCGAATGAATCTAATTGTCTCTTTCATAATAATTTAATTATTTCCAGATTACAAGTATCACATTTAGTACAATTTTACATTCCTGCAATAATTGTCAAGAGACTGATTTTCGTTATTAATGTACATGTATAATACAGGTGAGAAATGAGAAAAAGATGAAGAAAAAAAAAAACCAACACCAGGGCAAAAACCTATTGTGGTATATAATATGAACCTCTTTCTCCCCAGATAAAATTCTAAAAAAGTGTGCATTATACTCTGCTATAGAGACTATTATACTTCAACTTTTGATCATAGAAAATTTGTAATCCCCCAATCATTTTCCAAGAATTCTGTATTTGTACTTATTACAACAAAATTAAGACCCCCTTCCTATACACACACACACACAAACACACACATATGTCAACCCTTTTTTTTTGGCTTGAATCAGATGTTTTTGAGCACACAGTTATATCTTTTGTACTTACAATGTATGACATTGAATCCGATGTTTTTGAGACACACAGTTATATCTTTTGTACTTACAATGTATGACATTGAATCAGATGTTTTTGAGACACACAGTTATATCTTCTGTACTTACAATGTATGACACTGAATCAGATGTTTTTGAGACACACAGTTATATCTTCTGTACTTACAATGTATGACACTGAATCAGATGTTTTTGAGACACACAGTTATATCTTTTGTACTTACAATGTATGACATTGAATCAGATGTTTTTGAGACACACAGTTATATCTTTTGTACTTACAACGTATGACAGTGCTGTATCATTGGCTAAACTAGACAGCAGGTTGACCTGTCCGTTGGAATTAACTCCAAAGTATCCAGGAGCCGAAAAGTACCCTGTCACTTCATACACTAGTGTGCCCTGAAACAACAACAACAACAAAACTGTACAGCAGGTAAAACGGAGATGAATTTTAACTTTCAGTTCGGCGTCAGATTTTATTGTACATTTTCCGTACATAGTGTGAGATTGAGGTGAGAGTTGATAAGTCTCAGCATTATGGCTGCAGATCCAGAGATCTGAAGACAACATTTTCACCGAGATCCTAAAATCATTACCGTAAAACTAGGAAGTGACATTTAACTCCTTTGAAAGGAAAATAACAAAACTTTTACTCAATATAACAAAATTTGGTTATAACGAATTGTTTTCCTCTGGCTGTATAGATTTACTATAACTGTGTTTTACTGTTTAGTATTAATTCTTGACATAAATACCAAAAAAACCCACAAAATATATTTCAACTTCTGTCTTATGAAACTGCTGAGCTTGGAGTTGACTTAAGAAGTTCACTTACAGATAAATCTGGATCTCTAGCTTCAGTAGTAATCACAAATCCTGGATCCCTATTGTAATTAATTGCTGCTCCATATTGAGCTCTGACAAAAGACGGAGGACTTGTATTCCTCGTTACCGTCACCACTACCTGCGACTGCCCAAATTTCTCTGGTTTGGACTGATCACGAACTCGCACACCGAACTGTAAATAATAGTCCACATATGTTACATATAATGAATAACATATCCAAGTACTTTAAATAATAAATAAAAAAATTTAAATATATGCAAGAAATTCATTAACATACAATTTCGTGAGAAGCTCCACTTGCAAATTAAATTACCTTGCTTTTATTGGTGTAAAGTATAAAATAAAAACAAAACAAAACAAAAAAACAAACAATCCACTCACTAATTCATGTTTTCATGATCTGACATTTGCAAGTCATTTTGTGATATTGAATAATCACATAAAAAAAGGAATCTATAGTACACACCTTCAGGAAATCTATAGTAAATACCTTCAGGAAATCTATAGTGCACACCTTCACGAAATCTATAGTGAATACCTTTAGGAAATCTATAGTGCACACCTTCAGGAAATCTATAGTAAACACCTTCAGGAAATCTAGAGTATACACCTTCAGGAAATCTATAGTGAATACCTTTAGGAAATCTATAGTACACACCTTCAGGAAATCTATAGTACACACCTTCAGGAAATTCTATAGTGCACACCTTCAGGAAATCTATAGTGCACACCTTCACGAAATTTTACAAGAGAACTGTCCTACAGTACTCCAGCAATCAATAGTCAATTTTTTTTGGAGGGGAGGGGGTGGGGTGGGTTGGAGTGCATTTTTTTTTTATTTTTTATTTTTTGTGACATGAAACTTACCCATCAATTCAACACCAACAGAAGGAAGTGAACTACAGTAAAATGAAAACTTCCCAACCACTAAATCAGACCTCCTCTATGGTGCAATTTAATTTTCAAACCATAAAAATTGGGACCCTTTGAAGCAATTTTCCAGTATTACTGAACGACATGTTTTCAAAAGCATTACTGGAGAAAGTGTCTTTTAAGACCTTTTCAAAAAATACTAGTGTGAAAAATATTTATATCCTTTTATTAACTCTAACCAACATTTTTAGCTTTCTTTTAGTTGTTATCTTACCCTGTAAGTAGTTTTGGTGGAGCCAGAGAGAAGCTG
Source organism: Ostrea denselamellosa (assembly GCA_024699665.1). NCBI lineage: Eukaryota > Metazoa > Mollusca > Bivalvia > Ostreida > Ostreidae > Ostrea > Ostrea denselamellosa. The sequence goes on from JAMZEH010000020.1 coordinate 16,656,649, forward strand.
CTTCAGAGTGATAACGCCAGTGCTGGGAGCCATGTAGAATGGTTCTGTCTCTCCAGTTTGATCCACAATGGAATATAAGAGAACATCCTGCAAGAAACAAGATTCTTTTTGTGAAGCACCATAAGGATCCACCCAATATAATTATAAATCCTCAATTGTCCAGAAATTTCTATATGAGATTTGAAGTCCCTAACTCAAAGCTGTTGAGTGCTAAGAGCGTATGAATATATCTTTAATCTCAGGATACAACCAGGTCAATAATAATAATAATAAAAACAACCCAAAACAACCCAAGCTGCAAATACTTCACATGATCAGCTTACTCTTTCCAATATTTTTTAATACTATTGCTCTGTGTTGCTGGTATGTTTTATCTCTACCTGTGCATCAAGATCTGTGGCAAACACTTGTATGACTGATCGTCCCAAACTGTACTTTTCGTCGATATTTGCTCGATACTCAGTTGAGTTGAAGGTAGGAGAATTGGCGTTTCTGAGTACTGTCACATTCACTAGGTTTTCTACTGATTGTAGTCCATTGGGGAATTGCTTCTCTGCTCTCACTTGTATCTATGCAACAACATAATAAAACTTCCTCATCCATGGTATCTTACTTATTCATAATATGTTCTGTAATTTTGAATCTGACCCAATATATATTTTTCTTTTGAACTGTACAAATTAAGATATGGAACAATATCAATTTATCAAAATATATTTAAATGTTTCACTCCTAGTCAACAGACATTTCAATTACACGAAAAACTCACCAAATAAGTTGATCTCTTTGATAAATCAGTACGGAGATCTATTTTCACAGAAATAGAACCACTATTCTCATCAATTTTAAAATAGTCTGGACTATCACTGAAGCCAATGATTGAGTACTTGATATTTGGCTGAAAAAAAAGTACAGTTTATTGAAAATTATTAGACAATTTTGCATTATACAGAAAGCCTCCAGTTCAACACTAATGTTCTAGTGAAAGAGATGTGGTGACTGACAGAATGACTGATGGATGGACAAACAAATGGACAAAGTGATTGCTACAGAGATCTGAGCTTTTCCTTTACATTCTTTGAAAACCTTCTCTAATAATTTAAAGTTATTGTGTGCCTTAGAAAGTTTTATTACAGGCCGCGCAAGAGTGTAGTCTGTTCTGATATGGGTTTTCAAACTGTGCATGCATTTCTGTGGGATTTTTTCAAAAAGATTTTTTTTAAAAATCAATATAAGTATTTAATTGTGGATTGAAGTTATTGGAAATAATATTAACATTTGAATTATATAATCTCCTGATATTAGCCATGCGTATTTAATAAATAATAGACATTATAGTTGTCAATTTGTACTGTATTGGTTTCAGATTCAACAGACATTATAGTTGTCAATTTGTACTGCGTTTGTTTCAGATTCAATTTATTTCATTTCTTATCTGTCTATTTGTTCATGAAAAACAAAAAGGGTGTGTAGTGTTTCGTGGATTAAAGACTATTTTGCGAATCCATACAACTACTAATGTATTAAAGTGGTGATAAAGGGAATTGACTCCAGACAAGTGAAAACTCCAAACATGCTTACTGACTTTCTTATGACAGCAATTAAAATATCTTAATCAAAGTATGACTTCACAAATGACTCCTAGAAGTATGTACAAAACGCATATCATCAGCGTGGTCCGATCTTTTAAAAAAAAAAATGGGACTAAGAAATTGAATAATTTCTTCCATTTTTTGCAGCTTGATACCTTTGACGCTTCTTGTTATCTTACTGAATCAGATATTAAAAAATTCTAAGTCCCATAACTCTGTAAAGATAAAGTCAGTATATCTAAAAATAAAAAAGGATCTTCTTCTGTCTACTTCAAGTATTAAGTATTACATATAAAAATTATGAAAATCTTCCCAAGTAAACTTAAGTTATCAGCCATAGAAATTGCTGAAAGATGGACAGGCAGAGTGGTAACTATAGGGCACCTGCCATGTGGCGGGGCCCTAATAAATGTTAAGACACATAATACAAAGGATCTGTTAATGAGACACTCGACCCTAACCCCAACCCAGACACTTGAGCCCCTTACCACAAATGAACAAGTCTTATGGTTGCAAATAGCAGCTTTTGTTCTCCTAATATACGTACATGTACATATTTGTCAGTAAAGCATACATGTTTAACCGAAACTATGAAACCCTACAGTGACCAGCTGCATCCTAGCCCTGAGTATCAAGATTTCATAAAACTTGACTTGACATCATTTAAGGAGCCTTTAAGTATCCCTAATCAGAGACTCAAATTCCCATTATCCAAAAATGTTTTTTGCCAAGTGTGCTTAAAATCATATCACCAGTTCTGGAAAAGATGGAAATAAACACTACGAGTTACAAAAATTTCAGTTGTAAAAACCCAAGAAAATTTCTGCTAGACGACACTTAAAAAAGACCCCCACCCCCACCCCCACCCCAAAAAACCCACCTTAGCCATTAATTTTTTTTCCCACTATCATAATTGTTTAGAGATGATTATGATGCAGGCCATTACCTATGTGGTATAGTACAACCAGTAAATCTCACCTGAGGACTGGCAGCTACTGTAACAACGGGACTGTCTACGGGATCATTCTCATTAATACTGACAGTGTACGGCTGGAGCTGTGTGAATCTAAGAGTGTCATCAATTGTTACGTTGACCAAAACTGTTGTTTGCCCACTCCTTGGCGTCAACCCCTCATCAGTAGCTGCTACTAGAAGCTAAAAAAACAATCCTTATCTTTGAAGTGAGCAACAAGAAATGTTTAAGAAAGATATATGTCCCCTCCCATGTGGCAATATTGTAAAGGATCAACTATTCATTAAGAATGCCTGTAGTAATAATGAAAAATATGGGTTATCTACTAGTCAGGGGCAACCATGATAAGTTTGGTCTCTGAAGATGCTGAACTAGTCATTTGTCATGACCTTTGACCTTGTGATCTGAAAACCAATGGAGGTCATCTACTCTTTATGGGTCATCTATTCCTTAGGTAGAAGCAGTGTACCAAGTTTGATTTGTCATACTAAACATTATCTAGATATAGAGTGGACAAAATCGTACTATGTCCAGTTTGACACTTGACCTTGTGACCTGAAAATCAATAGGGGTCATCTACTCTCTAGGGGCAACCACAGTAGCAAGTTTGATAACCATCAAACGAAGGATTCTTTAGATATTGAGCAGACAAGACTTGGTCTACAGATCGATTGATAGGTGAAAAACAATATACCCCCTCTTTTTCAAAAGGGGAGACATATATAAATATTTAGGAAATATATGGTATAAAACATCTGTTAATGAGGATATGGGTCTGGGGTAAAAAAATACTTAAGAGTTCAAATATCACCTCAGTTTCCCTCTTTATAATGAAATCTATAAGTGAAATCTTAGATCGAAATCAAATTAGAGCTTATCCCACTAAGACCTCATTTGCCCATTACAATTAATGACACATAATCCATCCCTAACTTTAAAATATGCAGAAATTTTCAGATTCATGATGTCAACCACTTAAAGTATTAACCATACAAAGGACTACTCTCATTAAATTCAATATACACAATTATTTTTATTTTACGTAATGCTCAATAGAATTTAGTTGTGTATTCAAATGTGATGATTCATCAAATTTACTTTTTCTAGGTATTATTTAAAATCATGAATCATTTATTGACACCTTGTTTTCAATGTGCTAAAATCAGGAAAGCTGACACAGTTGACACTGTTTTATTCATCTTTTTCATTTGGATTGTTCAAAACCGACATATAGATACCCTGAACTGATTGATTCCAGTTCCCTTGATAGTCTGCTTTAAGGAAAGTCGTCCGGAGTCTGGATTTATGTAGAAATAGGTTTGTGCAACTGCATCACCTGTTATATTGTATTTGAACACGTTGTTTGGAGCCTAAAAAAAAAAAAAACAACCGTTAAAAGTCTTCAACAAACTGCATCGGTAGTCTTAATAAATTCTTAAAATTTCAAAGGCAATACGTTTGTACATGCTATGTTGAAGCACCTACAAATTCAAATTTATTACCAAACACATTGTATTATTACAATATAAGAATACTCTGATACAAGCTTAGGAATATTTCCTGCTTCATCATGTCTTGTCTGGAAAAAAAGTTTTAAAATAATCCCACCTGTGGATCAGTATCTGTGGCAGTTACTGTGATGATTTCACTTCCAACAGGAAAATTTTCTATGATGGTTTGGCTGTACAATGGGAGACTGAACTGGGGAGGGAAAAGGTTTCTGTTCACATTGATTTCTACTGTTGCTGTGGAAGTTTTCTTGGGAGAGCCTCCATCTTCTGCCAGTAACCGAAGCTGTAAGTAGTCTCGACATGAATCAATGCTATCTTAAAATCAAAAGGTTTTGTACCATCCAGTATAGATGGATAGTACCATTTTGTCACTTTCATCACAATTTATTGCTAGTCAAATGTTAGCATCCAAATGCATTATCATTGAAAAATTCAAGCTTGATCAACGACATCTTAATAATGCAAAATTTCCTACTTTATAAGAGTTGGCCGTGTCTGCTGCTAGATTGGCTGCACTTGGAACACGGATGCTGTCTCCATTCAATTGAAAGAGGGACACGGCAGAATCATCTCCGATTACACTCACAGACACAACATTGAAAGGATTCTGCAAGTTTATAAGATAAGGTATCAGATAAAAGTAACATCAATGCTTTGATCTGTTTATGGATGATTACATGATCTGATACACAGCAAAATTCTTTTTTTTTTTCTTAGCTGAGTGCAGGGTTTATTTAAAAAAAAAAAAGCAACAACAAAAACACTTTTCCAACCATATTTCAAACATTTTCAAGCTCTTTTGGGCAATACAATCAAGTAAATGTTAAAAAAAAAACTGACACAAGATATTGATTAGATTTTTCAATTCTTTGTTTCATTCATTTAACCTCTTATTTGGATTTTTTTAATTCAACATTTCAAGATCAGAGGTTGCTTGAAAAAATTAAGTCCGATTTATACTTTTTATTTTCTGAAACCATGTCATGGATAAACAGTCAGAAATCAACCCCGTTCATTTCTTACATTCATCCTCTTGCATGTGAGAATCCCCATATCAGTGATGTTTGTTAAGATCCTGTCATATTGTATAGACAGCTCTTTTAACAGACTGAACACTTTAGTTCTGACAGTTATACTTCAATTTCCCAACTTGTTGTTTAAAACTTTCATCCAATATTATCATAAAACAAAAAACAAAAACAAAAAAACAACACCAACAAACAAACAAAACATGATACAATCAAATTATCCATCGGTACCCATCCTTGTTTTTGAGATACAGAAAATGTAGACAGCATAGCTTATTGATCTAAACCAAAGGTGCAAATGGAATTTGAATTCATGCTTACAAGATGAGAATGTTCACAAATTTGATGATACTACAGTTTGGCTATCCAGGTGCATTGTGGGTTGACAATAATTTTGCAGTTGAGCATAATTACAGTATATTTTGTTCTACTGTTTGGGAATGGTACTGATATCAGTTTAATATTGGGGAAAATTTGTGTCAAAATAGAACAAAATATATATACCTAACGTTCAATGTTATATATACCTAACGTTCAATGTTTGCAACTTTAGAATTAAAGATTATTATCATTTTTATTATTTGAGAGGAAGTAAAAATTTCTCTTTACATGCAATAAAGATATTTAGGACCTAAGTTGCAGTTGGTGTCACACATTTAATTTTTTATTGATTTATTCTTTATTGTAATATATATCTGCTTTGTATATTTGATAAATTTTACGGTTTACAAGGAATAAACTTCACGTACACTCAAATGACTATTAAGGTACCTCACTACACCAAGGCTTATACTCTTTATGACACAACGTCACATGATGGCGATTTAAATCTTTTGCGAAATTATTTGTATAGATTTGTTTGTCCATCATCAAGGCCCAGTGGTTAATGGATCAAGCTAGTAAACTGCAGATCCCGAGTTCAAATCTCAGTTGACAGAGATTTTAAAAAGGATAGCCCTACCTTAACAAGAGATTATTTCAAAAAGAAATATTTTCATGTTAGTGTCATCCTTAAACATGAGTACACATAGTTAAAACTGTGGGAAAGCTATTCATCATATACAATATTCGAGTAGTTCTTGAAAATAAGTATGGAACTCTCCTGGCTAAATGGTTTGAATGATGTAATTTGATTTAAATCCACTTAACATATCACTATCAAGTCAAAATATCAATAATGGAAATATTTTGTATCCAAAAGTATTTAGTGTTTTTGCTCTATAACCAAGATAATGGCCACAAAAAACTGAAGTGCCCCTCGAATTACCCTCTGCTAATGATAGTGACCCCTGACTTACAGAGTATCAAATCCCCAACTTCTTGTTTATGGTTGTAAAGTCAGTTTTGGCTATACTGATATACTAATCATCCATACTCGACTTAAATATCTGAACTACAATCACATGACTCACCACTGTATCACCATCTGAGGTTCTTATAGAAACACCAGGCAGGACCGAGTTATCTTGGACTAATCTTGTTATGCTGGAGCGGTATGGAGTACTCAAAAACTGTGGAGCCTGAGAATTTCTGTTGACATTTATCGTCACTGTTGCTGTATTTGTCCCTGGCAAAGAAGGGGAACCATTGTCCACCACAGACACCGTCAACTGTCAAAAAAAAAAGTACATCAAAATATAGCATGTTTACGGAGCTTCTGTTGGGACAAGCGAAGACAGTCTTCACTTTTAGGTATAGATTTTATCCGTAATAAGAAAATTCTGAAGTTATCCGAACATGCATGGATAGCTGTCAAAACATCTTAACATCTTGCAACATGACCTTCGACATATTATCCGCCTATTTAATCAACACAGTAAATATAACACAGTTGATGTAAACAGTGCATTATGACAGCATATTTAGCTTAGCTGTTATCAAGTGTCAAACAACTGTGTTCAATATGACAAACTGTAAACTGAATAAAATCAGAAATATAGTTGTTACTGTTATAATGTTTTGTTTTTTGGTGTTTTTTTTTTAAAGCACAAATTGAAGAGTTTGAGTTTTTCCAAACATATTGCTTAAAAACAACCCACTTATATCGGAACAGAATTTTTTAAATTGATGTCATGAATGCTTAAATTTATTTGTTTAATCATGCACAGTGGAAAGAAAAGTACTGACATTTCTGCCACACATAATACAGTCAATATTTATTTGTTATTGAATTATGAAACATTAAGCAGATCATTTTTCATATTGCTTATGTTTTCAGTCTGGAAAATAGAAAGTGAAATTGATACAGAAATATTTCTTGTTTCAATATCACATTCTATAGCAGCTTGAAGTCACCGGATAACGGTGTGTAATTCCGTAATATTATCTGCGTGTTTGAAAAACCTAAATGTCCCATTCTAGAACATGAGTCAATGGAAAAATCATGGTCTGAATTGCATAGATGTGTTACGGTGACGTCTTATGCAAGTCTCAAGAAAATAAAGGTACACAATGTAGTGCAAACTTTGTATTTTGAATGAATTCTCTCTTATACATGTGTTACAATAGAGTTTGCTGTGTTCACTATTAATAAATGAGAGTAAGATCATTTTATTCATAAATATTTTGTGCATGCTTGAATATTATACCTTTATCAGTTTTCTTTTTAATTTTTTTTTTTTTGGGGGGGGGGGGGGGGGGGGGGGGGGGGGAGTTGTCCCAAATCTTGATCTTGTATCAATTTTAAAAAAAAATAATTACTCACAGTGTAACTTAATGTAGCTGCTGCATCATCTCGGAGATCTTTGTACAGGGAGATAACTCCTGTCGCTGGATTGATTTGGAAGTACTGATTTGCTAATGAATTTCCAGTAAGGCTGTAAGTGGGTACATTATTTGGTGCCTGAAAATTTGAAAAATAAGACTGAGTAGTTCAGACAGGGCCAGATATAACTCACTTAAATATTTTGCCCCTTAATATATATATTTATATAGTTTTATACTGTTCCCTGCTGTAGGGTAAACCATAGATGCCAAACTTTAACAATCTGAAAGTTGGTGATTAGTTTATTAAAAGTGGGTGGTGAGGAATTTTGCAGAGGAACATACAAGGAAATTCAAATTTCAATGTGGCATGTTTTTATGAAAATAACTAATAATTTACCAAAAATTTTGGGGAGGTAGATTAGTTACTATGGATAAATATGTACAGTATTAATAGGCAATACTCAATATTCTACAGGTTACTTACAGTGGTATCTCCATCATTAGAAATCACTTGCAATATGCTGGCTCCTAGAGTCTGTGTTTCAAGGATTGTATCTTGGTACTGAGTGTTAAGAAAACTTGGAGCGACTAAGTTCCTTGTCACATTAACGAGAAGCAGTCCTGTCGATGACCTTTTAGGAGTTCCAAAGTCTCTCACACGCAGGCGAACCTGAAAACATTTTTTTTGTTTTTTTTTTAAATTTATGAAACTCACCTGAACAAAACATACTGGTCATTGTTGCAAGTATAATGCCCCCCCCCTCCAATTACCACCAAAGTCCCATACCTATAACTGTAAGTGATCTAAAGTCCCATACCTATAACTGTAAGTGATCTAAAGTCCCATACCTATAACTGTAAGTGATCTAAAGTCCCATACCTATAACTGTAAGTGATCTAAAGTCCCATACCTATAACTGTAAGTGATCTAAAGTCCCATACCTATAACTGTAAGTGATCTAAAGTCCCATACCTATAACTGTAAGTGATCTAAAGTCCCATACCTACAATGGCAAGTGACCTGACTGATCTGATTAGCATTATTATGATGGCATTGATGGGGTGGGGAAGTTACACTAACAAAATCAGAAATACGCTTGGCACCTACAGCATTCGACTATTGAGTATGGCTTATCAGGCTTTTTAAATATAACATGTTTTACCCTCAAACTGTTTACAAATTCAGGAACTTTTATTGCTGTTTCTTTTAGAGTTTTTAAAATTTACTCAGGTGTGTTACCTGGTACACACAGTTAACTAGCTAGGGACTGAATGCTGAACTAAGAAATGGCTACACCAAATGACTACACCATCTGCATTTTAATGATTATTAATGTTTGTACTATATGAAGAAATATTAAATAGCTAAAGTTCCTTTATACAGTGTCACTCTGAGCTGTAAAAAAGACATCTCCATTATGTCACAAGTGTACATAAGGCAGGATCATTCACTGCAATTTCTAACCGTCCAATGTAACCTTTGATCCAATCAAAATCACTTACAATAACATATTTCCGTTTTTCTGTTGAAGTTTATAAACTGTTCCCATTCCAAATTAGGCGATTGCTATCATCAGTGGATAGTAAAACAATATAAAAAAAACATATCCATGTTTTAGAAAAAATTAAGAGCCTTTGTAAAGCGGACTTATCACAAAACTGAACCAAATTGACCTCAGTCAACTTTCTTGACTCTCATTATGGAAACTTAGAGGGCACATAGTAAACCACAGTTATGACTTGATCAGTGATAATCTGAGATGATAAATAACAATTCTAGGCCATTTTGGACATCGAGCACACGGAGAAGATCATGAGAAGATCATGAGATGGTACAAAACTAGGAATTTATATGCTAAGGAAAACAGAATTTGCAATGCAATATTTTACGCAGGGATTGTATTGCAGTGTGAGGGAGCACTACACAGATTCAGCTTATAGAATTCATATTTGTTTCATCTAGTACTTTGCATGTAGTTTCTACTCCATCAATATGCAAATTTGATGTTAAATTATGGTATTACATGTATTCAATTTGCATCACACAATTACAAGAAATCCATATGCATCATTTGTATGCAACAAAACAAAATCATTCACATTTTATAACTCTTGGTTTGGTTTGCAATAAGAAATGTCTCCCAAGATGAGTGGGTTCCTTACATGCAAAGAAACTTGTGCTAAAACACCAAATCATCTATAATTCGCTGCATGTACTTTGTTCCAGAGAATCATTTATTTATCTATACCCTGTATTGCTCAGCAGGGTCCGTCCTCAGTGTCGAGGCAACAGTTATCCTTCCTATCTGATCAACAGTAAACAGTGCAGTAGCAGAATCATCACCAACGATTGCATACTCCATACGCTGGAAATCATCCTAGTAACAGACAAAACAAACACTTCTTAAATTTGTATCATTTTTCTAAATGACCTTCATTCTCTCTACAATGACCTACTTTCTGAAATTTTAGCATCCTGATTCAAGTTGTAGTTCAGTAGATGCAAAATACATATTAAAGATCCATTTATAAATAGATAGAAGATATTCATTTATAAAATAGATATTACATATTCATTTACTCACACATTAAAAATATGTGATCTAAATATATGTACTATATTAGTATTTCAAGTAAATCACTTTTAATCTTCAATTTCTAAATGCTGTTTCTCTCGTAAACATCATAAAACAAAAATTGTGCGTGAACTTACGACAGTGTCGGCATCTGTTGACCTCACTGTGAATACTAAAGTACCAGTCGCAGCATCTGCTCTGATTGTTACGCTGTCGGGCAAGTTACTGAACAAAGGATCAAAGTCATTTCTCTGAACGTTGATCGTCAGCGGAACCTCTATACTTGTTCTCTGTGGCGAGCCAGAGTCTGCAGCTTGTACCCGAAACTATTAACAGAGGACACCAATATTTTACAGTCAAATGTACTTATAATGAATTCACGCTTACAGCAAAGCAATTTTCATTACCTGAAGTTTTAAAAAATTATGAACTTATTGGATATAATGAATAATGCTAAAAATGAATCATAATTATTCTTCCCCAGCATTTCATTATAAGCATGTTTTCCTGACATTATTTAAGGAATTACACAGAATGTTTTCCGTTCACACACAGTATTGAAATGCCATCTGCCCACATTAAATTTGGAACTCTTAATTTTTGCTTATTAATTAAAAGCAATTAGACAAAATAAATAAAGTAAAAATATAAATGTAACACAGTAGAGCAAGAATTACGGTGAATGTCTTTTGTTCTTCAGTGGTTAAATCCTTTCGAATGGAAACATCTCCTGTTGTGGGATTGATCAGAAATCTTTCAGAAGGTGTGGCTGCAGTGAAATAGTACTGAACAACATTGTTTGGACTCTGAAAAAAAGAAAATCACTTTTCATTAACATGTACATTCAGACCAGACATCGATTCTTCCCAGCAAATGAATTAATCAAAATGGATCTAACTATTTTCTATCCTTAACCTTTCTATTCTGAGCTGTATTTCCTCAGATATAATGCACTACAAACTTCAAATCCACCCTCAGGCCTGAGCCCTTAACCCTGGGGTCATGAATTTCAAAGTAGTTATAATAATCATGCCATTAATTTGACTGCTTGATGTCCAGGAGTAAAGACTTTTGAAGACGACATTGATTTTGATGGTTTTGGCCCCACCCCTCAGGCCCAAGATAGGCAGAGTTGATGAAATTCACAATTTCTGTTCCCCTTCACCCTTAGGTGTTAATACCAAAATCGTTTGAAATTGATTCAGTAGTTTCAGAAGAAGCTGATATGTTCAAAAGTCTGTGACTGGAGCATGATGACATCCAAGAACCGATAGCAACAGGTCACCTGACTCACTCAAAATAACACACAAGTTACTTACCACAACTGAGCTAATTAATGAGCCTTATCCAAGATTAACTCCATTAAGAATTTGCAGAATTTTCATCTGAAGGGTGGGTAGTTCAGAGCTACAGCCAAAATAAATAATCCTATACTTACCGCAGAATCTGTATCTGTCGCGATGAGTCGACCAAAAGAAAATCCAATGCTTCGATCTTCTCTGACGTCCATGGTGTAGCTATTTTGTAAAAATCGTGGGGCGTCAAAGTTTCTTTGTACTGTTAGAGTTAGAATGTCAACAGCTTCCCTTCTCGGACTGCCATTATCTTGAACTCGTACACGCAACTACAAAACAAAGAATGGTACTTAATGTCAATCTAAATTTTCAAGGCATAGACCGTTTTCTTGTAAATTGTATAACAATACAATTTCATTGAGCAGATGCTTGAAAAACTCCTACTGTGTATAAAGTAGTTGTTTGCTGGAAAACAGACTGTAGCAGTGTGATGACACCAGACGTAGGATTTATGGTAAACACACTTGCTGAATCTCCGTCTCCTATTAGACTGTATGTGAGCTCTCCAAAAACACCCTATTGGGAGAAAAAATATATGCATATACAATTTTAAGAGTGACGATCATATGATGCACACACCAAAAAATGAGAAACAGAAATCTTTTGTTAAGTAATCTGAAACAGAGAAAACAATATTTTAATTTTACAAATTAACCAAAATTCATCATATTTTATAATATATATATATATATATATATATATATATATATATAAAATTTGTAAAAAAGATCCCGTATTTCATACAGCAAATATGTATCCAATAATAAAAGTCAAGAAACACAAAACTCAAATTAATTACATTTCACTGTAAGCGCTTTCAGCTTTAATGCCTCTTCAGACAGTTATAAAATGAAATTTAATTGCTTAGTATCGTCAACATATGACGATATATATATATATTGTTTTTCTCCATCAAAATTCAATATTACCAGCATCTCTTGACTGAATGGCTTGTTTAACTTACTTGGTCAGGATCAGTTGCACTAGCAGTATAGACTGTAAGTCCTGATGAAGTGTTGTGATTCATTAGTCTGTCCCTGGGCAGGTTAGTAAATGTCGGAGAATTGTTATTGCGGATGACAGTCACTCGCACACTGGCTGGAATGGTGGCCTGGAGATTCCCACCATCCAATGCAATCACAGTAAACTACAACCCCAAAATAATGTTTCCTTCAGGAACTAATATACTGTTTATATTCTTAAGACAGACATTTATTATAAAAAAGCACAAACTTTTGAAAAATTCTAATGTATTAGTCAAATTTGTCTAATTTGGCCACCACTTTATTAGAAACCACTTTTAAGATTTCCATGATGAGTTTTTTCAATTGTATAATTTAAAATTCACCTGTTTACCATGGCCAACAGCAGCCACCTTAACTAGGTCAAGTGAACACAAACACAATATATTCTAAGGCCAGTGTGACACAATTACCAGTCGGTTTGTCCAAAATGCCTAACAATCATAATTACAAGTCCCTATATAGCCTCATACAGAGATTACTGTTTGTGCAAGCATGATGCAAATGTACCCAAACTGTCAAAGGTACCCAAACTGTCAAATGTACCCAAACTGTCAAAGGTACCCTGTCAAAGGTACCCAAACTGTCAAATATACCCTAACTGTCAAAGGTACCCTGTCAAAGATACCCAAACTGTCAAATGTACCCAAACTGTCAAAGGTATCCAAACTGTCAAAGGTACCCAAACTGTCAAAGGTATCCAAACTGTCAAATGTACCCAAACTGTCAAAGGTACCCTGTCAAAGGTACCCAAACTGTCAAATGTACCCAAACTGTCAAAGGTATCCAAACTCCCAAAGGTACCCAAACTGTCAAAGGTACCCAAACTGTCAAAAAACAGCCATAAATACCAATCAAATTTAAAAGTGACTTGATTTGGTCTTGCGTGCATTAAGTCTGGAATAAACAGTCATTTTTGTCAGTTCCCAAGGGGCCAGGTCTCTTAGGCATAACATAACATATACATCAGACACATTGTGTACGCAACATCTTCATTGTATTGCTGACCTAAGATTTAGTGAAATCAAATAACACAGACTTCTATAAAGTTAATATGGAAAATACTATCAGACTGAGCATTTAAATTATGAAAAAAAAATTTACCGTATAATCAACGGTTCTTGAACTATCCAACATGGGAGATTGACGAAGACTAATGTTTCCTGTGAGTTCATCCACCATGAAATATTGGGCACCCTGAACACTTGCAGGTTCAGAGCTAATAAAGTATCGAACTTCATTGTATGGTGCCTGCAGATTTAATGAAATTAGAAAATGATGATAAACAAATGCACACCAAGCCCAAGTTTATATCTCTGGTATTTTTCCTTATACTTATGCTTTTCAAATTACTTTCTGACATGTACAATAAATTCAGTTACCCTTTGATCAGTGTCTGTAGCTTTCACTTGCAAAAACGGAAGCCCAAGCTGTCTGGTTTCCAGAATGGTTGCATTGTAGGACTGTTTCTCAAAGATTGGATTGTTAATGTTGCGCTGTACATTTATAGTGGCAACTGTTGTTGCTGTTTTAGGGGGAGAGCCACCATCTCGAGCCAAAATTCTCATCTGAAATTTTTATTTTCAACAATCTCAAGACACATATGCATTAAGAACAAGACCAAGATAATTTGTTTTCACAACCTCAGACACATATATTTGACAAGACAATCACTATATCAATTGAAAACAGTCTAATAATACCCCCCCCCCCCCCCCCCCTCCCTCCCCAGGCCAACATCTGTGCATCAAGGAACCCCTTGGAAATAAGCTTTTGAGCTTTCATGGGTTGTCTTGATATGAACATATATTTATATGTTTACTTTCCACAGCTGCAGCTAAAAAAAAAAACAGGGTTCATATAGCCAGGGCTGATTTCCTGGTGGATCCCGCAGCATACAAAAAATGGATGTAAAAATCCGATTTTATATAGCCGAAGGTGTTTTTCCATACAACAGCCAAGCAATTTGACTGAAATCCCTGTTTTAATTTGATTTATCAATTAATATTATGTAAGAATATAAAAAATTACTTAGTTATTCTTAAAATATGTTTCATTACGTGTACATCATTAAATAAAGTAACATTTAACAATTCAAACTAATTACATAATAGGTTTCACATATAAATAATCACATTTTTGTAAAAACTTTAAAACCTACCATTATATAATGATATAAAAAACCTATGAGAACATTTACACATCTCCAAATTTAAGGAATAATTATCCTTCACAATCATCAATTAAATTACTTTATAAATGAGTGTTTCAAAATGTTATGGCATATCTGAACTTGCTAATTCCCCAAGAAATAAAAGACCCATATCTTCAAGCCATAACGTATAAAAACATAACCAACAAAGAGGGCAAAAATACAGTGGCAAAAGTCTTATCTGAGTACGTTAAATCATGCTTTTGTATGGGCTTGGTTTACTCATGCAAAAAGGAGTCATGCTGGAATGATCCATAAAAATAGAAAAATTTGAGAAATATTTGAATAGGTTATGAAGAAAATTCGAATTTTTTTTTACACACATTTATGATAAAGCTATAAAAAGACATTTTTTTTAATATATCTGTTTTATTACACTACATGTGTCTGTTATGAAATCCCCCTTGGATTTATGAACCCAGATTTTCATATACATTTTTTTTTACAGTACAGCCAAGCAATGTCTGTATAAATACAATGTCTGTATAAAAGGATGGGTATTTCCATAAAAAGCAGATTAAAACCCCACACAGAAACAGCACTGTATCTGAATTTGGACCTTGTAGAGGATTGAGCATATTAAGCATAAATTAAATCCAAACTCACCAGATACTAAGTGTCAAAATTCACCACATACTGAGTGTCAAAACTCACCACATACTGAGTGTCAGAACTCACCACATACTGAGTGTCAGAACTCACCACATACTGAGTGTCAGAACTCACCACATACTGAGTGTCAAAACTCACCACATACTGAGTGTCAAAACTCACCACATACTGAGTGTCAGAACTCACCACATACTGAGTGTCAGAACTTACCACATACTGAGTGTCAGAACTCACCAGATATTGAGTGTCGGAGTCAGCAGTTAGAGCATTATTTACAAATACACGTCCATCACTTTCCAGGCGAAAATAGGTCAGAGCTTTGTCATCTCCAATAGCTGACACTGTCACAGTGTTAAAAGGTGCCTGAAATGTTTTAAAATTCAACGAAATTACCAATATTTTGTTTAAACATCAATTGTGAACACCTAAATTCTTTTAAAATTTAGTCCAATTAGAGAATAATCTGAATGTTTAACTTATTGATATTGCTGATTGTTGAATCTTACATTTGAGTCCGAATCTCTAAAATTAACTTGAAGTATGGAGGTCCCAATGCTTGTGGTCTCTCGAATGTTGGCATTAAATGGCCCACCAATAAAGGAAGGTGTCTGTAAATTCCTGTAGACATTAATTGTCACTGTGGCATTTGTGGCAGAAGTCTTGGAGGGAGATCCCATATCATAAGCTTGCACATACATCTGTCAAAGATAACTCTTGAGTAAAAAAGCTTTCAGCACAACAAAGAATAACAACATGGCAATTCATTTACAATATGCAATAAAAATGAGAGAAGGGTTTTATAAAGGAACTTTTATCATATTAAATCTCCACCATTCAGATGAATGATATTTATCAACTTAAAAAAAAATTGCATGTTCATCAACAGTTACACCAGGCGACCACTTATATTGCAGACTGAATCTGTCCTGGAAGAAATTCAGGGGATGTAATTTGAAGATTATAATCATTTCAAACTTGTAAATAAATGCATAAAATAGTTCTCACTTACAGAAAGTAACTTGTATGAGTCATTTGGATTCATTTTAATTCTTTAAAAATATTGAACAAAATTGCCTTTACTATCTTTTTAAATGCAGCTTGAACACAAAGAAACTAAGTTTATGTGCATGTCAATGTCTTTTCATTAATATAGCTATTTCATTGACATGCTTGCTAAATTTTCATTCTGCATACTGCTGAAAAGTTATTAACAGTATCTCATATTTTAATGTCAATTAACAATCATGCATATTATGAAACACTTTATTTATGTTCAAACATGTATATAGGGAGAGGGTGGTCTAAGTTTTTAGAACTTGTGCCTGATCCCTTTGTAATTATATTAAATAATAAAATACATTCAAATCAAATCAACTGTATCTCCACTGCATAAATCGGATCTACTATACTCTTTATGCACTCCCATTCCAGCCTTGGGTGTCAAAAATGACACTATTTTCACAATTTTTTAGGTTAAGTAATTATTTTGTTTTTGTTTGCTTATTTGGTTTCATACTATTCTTTTTAATCAAAACAGAATTCTTAATCAGATTGTGAATCAAATAATTTTCATTGCCTTCTATACTGACATGTTCCCTACTTTTTCCCAATCAAACATTCAAAAGACCCTGAATTTCCCAAGTCCCAAAGAAGTCCCCACCGCATGCGCATCCATATGGCAAAATAATCAACATGTTGATGGTGGCCATTATTGGGAAGAAGAAGAAGGTGAAAATTCTGTATTAAAAGTACCACATATGTGCTGCCTGTCTCCAAAGTCAGGTCTTTTTTGACAAAAATGTTTCCATTCAAACTGTCCAGATCAAAATAATCTGATGCAGGCTGTGTAGCAAACATTCTGAAGCGGTACTGGTTGTGGGGAGATTGTGTGTCTCTGTCTTGAGCTGTAACGGTAGCAATGGTAACTCCCAGATTCTGGGTCTCTGGAATGCTTTGTTGAACATTAGGTGAAGTAATCTCTGGTGCAAAGATGTTCCTTTCCACTGTAACAGTTACGACAGTCACATTGTCCTTGGCTGGAACACCATTATCATAGGCTCGAACACGGACCTACATGCAGTAAAAGTAAATTCAAACAAGAGCTCATTTGTATATTATTTCATTCTGCTCTATTAACAGTGAGCACAAATGAAAAAGAGAAGATAATAAATATCCACATCTGATTCATGATTTCCTTAATCATCAGAAGAAATACATTTTACACAATTACAGGTCAGCTACTTTTGATCTCAGTCTCATTAAAATAAGCTTGTCTCACTTTTCTGGCTGTTAGGTGTATATATATATATATATATATATATATATATATATATATATATATAAAAAAGGACTAACTGTCATGTGTGTGTTAATGAGTTGATAAAGCAAATGGAGCACATGGTAGTTGGCAGAAATGCTGAAGGTGTTTATGTGTACATATACCATGTACTCCAATGCTTTATCAACACATAACCTCCCCACAAACAAGACAGTTATTCTTTGTGTTTACATTTATTCTATTCCTTTGATTACTCCTTCCAGTACTCTATAGCCATGACATTTACTGTGTATACGTAATTTGACATCCTTTTAAATGTGTGATAAATAAAACACATACACACAAGGTTTGCATCTGAAATTCACAACATCACAATAGGCAAGTGACATCACAATAGATAAACAAGAGTTAGGTGATCCCCGAGATCATAAACCCATAAAAACATAATATATATGTTGTGTGTGTGTGTGTGTGTGTGTGTGTGTATCCAATAATAAAAGTCAAGAAATACAAAACTCGAATTACATTCTACTATAAGCGCTTTTGGCTTTCAAACACACACACACACACACATATACACACAAGCAAACATATAATCTTGATTTAAAATTAATTGACCATGTCTCTAAATTTAAATTAATCAATATCCTTCTTACATAATAAATCTGGTCAGGTGATGATGCCAGGGAGTTGGCCACGGTGATTTGTCCGACAGATGGGTTGGTAATAGTAAAGAAGGCTGTTGCATCACCATCACCAATGATCTCGTATCTCACTTCATTGAAGAAAGTATCAATATCTGTCGCCACAAGTATAGATCCAACAGCCTGCCCAATTCCAGCTTGTTGTGAGATCAAAGCTGACGTCATTGGGGTTTGCCACTGAGGAGCATTGTTGTTTCTGATGACAGTAATGGTCAGCCTGGCTTTGTTGTCAGCGGGGCGGGGCGGATTTCCACCATCCTCTGCTCTTACCACTAGCTGTCAAAAGATGAGGTATGTATTTTCTTATCATATCTGTTTATGAATAGAAATCACATTCTTTGGAATCCCAGTAATGACAGGCAGAATACTGCCAAATCTTCTCTTTTTGTGAGTGTATATATTCATTTTGTCAGTTATGTGATATTAACAAAGCTATGAGTTCAAATCGTCCGTGAATAGGAGGATGTTAAAATCATGACAAAGAACAATGATACAACATGAAAGAGAGATCATGTGGAAGTGTTATTGTTTCTCAAAAAAAAAAACCAACCAAACAAACAAAATAAAAAACAAAAAAAAACCAACCAAACAAGACAAAAAAAAAAAAAAAAACCAAACAAGAAAAACAAACCAAACAAAACAAACAAAAATTTGTAACAAAAAGACTATAAGACATGAACTGAGATCATTCTGTGAAATGATAACCTGATAACTACATTACCATCAAGCATGTACTGCATAAAACAAGCACACAATGCTGAACTTCACACATATTTGATTTACACAAGGAAAACATACCACAAACTGGGTTTCTGTTCTTTGCAGTAGAGATGTTTTCAAGAATGTCTGTCCATTATCAGCCACCGAGAAAAAGTTGGGTGCAGTGCCCTCTCCTTCCACTACATACCTCACACTGTTGTAAGGGCTCTGTCAAATGTAAATACGAGTAGCATATATCAATACAGGTCATTTCATCATATTTGTATTGATAAATAAACTGGATCGGACATCATACAAATTATGGGAGATTTCCAGTGGTGGATAAATTTCTAAAAATTCTAAATAGCTCTCTATTTTAGTTCAACTATCAGTGTACATACCCGAAATCCAACATCGACAGGAATGCTTTTTCAATGATGTTGGATTTCTGATTTTTATGTTGTGTTTGTACTAAAATTACACAATTCCTGTGGACTGGGTATATGATCTATTAATATACTTTCTGACAAACCTTTCCATTTTAGACTTTAAGACTTGAAATCCAACAAACATGCAGCAATTCACCCCCCCTTCCCAAAATTCTACTCCCCTATCTTTGGATTATTGGATTATTTCATATCCATCAGCCTCTTGGAGTTCAAATATATAACATTGCAAGGCTTAACTACACAGATTACAAAGCAATCATATCTCTCTACATTAATAATTTTTTATACAGAAATCTTACCACATTGTCTGCATCATTAGCTTGGAATGTATACACCGAAGTGACATAGTCATGGGTCTCGAAAATTGTAACGGCGTCTTCATACGAGGTCACAGCACCAGGTGTCACCCACATAGGCTTCTCCAAATTACTGTCTACTTTCAAAGTCAGTGTGGAGTAACTCCTTCTAGGAATATTTGCTCCATCTTGGGCCTGCACCGTCAACTGCAAACCAACAAGTCATCATTTCATATAATTTAGATGACAAAATCTATGACTTCTGAACATATAAAATACTTCACTTGAAAAACTGTGTAATTGTATCATCTGATTTATCACCAATCATATCATTTTAAGTCAAATAATATACATGACGACTTATGGTCTGTACAATGCACCATTATCTCATCTTTATGATTTGATGTCTCCCCTCCCTTGCCCTCCATTCCCCTATAAAAATTGTCATCTTTAGAAATGTACAATTCCCCCTCATAAAAGCTGGCTAAGGAAAAAGAAATGACTTACCACATATTCAGCCTGAGTCAATGTGTTTGTCTGTAATTCTATAACCCCAGACACTGAGTTCATACTGAATTCATTTGTCCCAGACACTAGGGAGTATGTAACAACATTAAAGGGAGACTGAAATGAAAAAAAACAACCCAGAATAATTGGTGTGAAGGAAGAACAATGACAAATGTCCATATTCAGACTTCATTCTGGATAAAAAATATAAATGTATATCACAGACTCCAGTTCTTATTAATTGTCAGGGTTCATGCTACCTTTCTTGATATTTTATCATCTGATATTCTGAATAATACCGATACATTTACATGATATTGATAATACTAAACTATAAGAATATCACTTCTATTGTTGAAATGTATAAGGAACTAATTAATTGGAAATGTAAAAATTCATCTACAGAAATTCACAAAAGTATCAAGAACTGAAAATTTCCAAGATTTACGTGAAAAGGCTAAGATAACTAACAGTATTCAATCTTGGAATTCTTATAGAAAATACAAATCAGAGAGATGGGTAAACACGGACCCCTGGTCAAACCACAGGTGGGATCAGGTGCCTAGGAGGAGTAGGCATCCCCTGTCGACCGGTCACACATAATAATTCATAGTTGTAGCTTAACATAACACAGATAATAGATAAATTACTTTAGCATCACTGTCATTGGCGAAAGCAGTGTAGACATTAAATCCAACTCCTGCAGTTCTGGGGAGAGACTGGGTTATAGGCAGATTGTGGAACACTGGCGAAAAAAGGTTCCGTTCCACTGTTATTGTGACTGTGGCTGTCTGCTGTGAAACCAGTGGGCTTTCTGCTCTGTCTGACACTCTGACATTTAGCTGCAGCAAAGAAAATAAAATTTACATTCTACTGGTGTTCCATATGTTAAATGGATTTATGAAAGATATCCTATCATATCCTGTAATAAAAATGTAATGACATTTTCATTTCAGTCAGATATTGCTTTTATTTTATATTCACTTATTCACCTTGAATCAAAAGCACACTCTTTAAGTTCATTATGATGTAAAGATATGATAAGTATCTAAATTTTAAAGATTTTGAAGAGAGTGAGGCAAATGTGTTCTGCATAATGACAACAAAAAACCATGCCAACCGAGTATTGAGATGAAGTTCCAGTATACAGGGGTTGTCTGACAAAGACTCTTCCAGTGGATTCGTCTACATCGAAGTACTGCATGGCACTCTGATCACCAGTAACTGAGTAAAGAACCTGATTATTTGGTGCCTGAAAAAAAGAATCCATTGAATTAGATATACCTACATATATTTATTTTGACTATATATATAAAAGCACAATTCTAATGAACACACTTAAACAAATTCATACTTATAACAAACCCACTTGAAATATATTTGAACTTGTAACGAACACACTTAACATGAATTTACATTTACAACACAATTAAAATGAATTGACACTTACGGCAAAATGATATTTATTCCACTATGAGATGAAAATAACTATAATGAAATTTGATTATAATAAACTGGGGTTTTTGCTGGCCCTGGCAGAGGTTTGCTGTAATTGTGCTTTACTATGCATGGTTTAAATGTATGCATTCAATCAAAATTTCAATAAAAAAAAAATCAACCCAGTAAACATTTAGATTTTTAGTGAATTAAACTAGAATTAGAGCAGCTTGTCATACCCAAATAGTCCTCATTTTCCTATGTGTGTTAACCGTGCCCCCAGATCATAAACACAAATAAACATAAAAAACTTGCATTTAAATCTTGATCTGTGGCAGATACTGAAACATTTGTAAGTGATCCAGCTGGTAGATTCTCCTGGACGGTTGTGGCATAAATCAGTGGATTAAATGCTGGGGCCCACAAGTTCCTGTCAATCGTTATGGTAACCACAGCTTCATCTGACAAGGACGGTATTCCACTATCTGAGACTCGTACCAAAAACTTTTAAAGACAAAGTCAAATCTGAATTCATAAAACTAAAAACATCCTCCTTCTCTTTCATTTCTGGACAAATATATGTTAACCTCCATTATTCAAGAATACATTAATAATTATACGCTCAAAGAAAAAAAAAAAAAATTTGGCAAATACTCATCATACAATCTCAACTTCATTAAATTATTTATACGAATCAGTAAGAAAAATTAATAGAGAATTAAATCTGGTGTATCAAGCAAATGTGACACATCAGTAGTTAAACAATTATATAAAATTTAACTGTAAACAAAAGACTTACCCTGAATTCTGAGTCAGGTATTGTATTTACAAGATTTGTTAGCGTGATGCGACCATTAGGATCAATAGCAAAAAATACGCTTGGAGACCCCACTCCCAGAGATTCAATTGCGTAAGTCAAGGCACTGAATTGTGGAATCTGAATAAAAAAAAAAAATGACCTATATACATGCCCCATAATCACAAACAGAACTTCATTAGATATAGAACTTTAAAAAGTTCAGCAAAGGCACGCAACATTTCAAAATTTACTGTGTGCTCTTTTCTATCACAATATCTTGCAATTTAAAAATGATGGACATTACGTATGCGTTTATTTGTATGTTGGTCAGTCTGTTTATACATGATGACAAATTACTCTGAATCCTTTGAAGAAAATGCACCACGTTGTTTACTTTGGATACTGTTAATGGCATCAACTGCGACTAGTTTAGCCATTTCCACAGCATCCACAGGTTTATTTTCATCAAGATGACCATATTTTAATTCAATGTGTAACAAGAGCACTGTACATAAGCCCATTAGAAGGTTTTATATATATATGGGTCAAATTTTAATCTATGAATCATAGGTTTGAATCTCACAGAATCAACATTTTTTACTGCAACAACAAAATGCACTTTTGCAAGATTTTATGTAAATTCTATTACAACAGCTCAATATAATATTATGAATGTAACATTGAAGGAAATCAGACAGATATTACTTTACCTTAATACATTCTATGAAAAGACAGACGTGTAAGAAATGAATTAATCCTTGTATTATAGAGCATTAAATAATCTGTAATAAACACATAATTTAAGAATAAAGGTAGTTAGACAGACAAATCATGTAAAATATTTCCACAAAACGGACTAAGTTCAATAATATGTAATTTTTTTCCTCAAAAATTAGAGAAAATCAAAATCCTTGGCACATGCACATCTTCAATACCGATACAAATACTCACAATAACAAGACGGTCCTAACTTGAAAATTGTAGGAGTTTGCTGGACAAAATACTATCTTTGAAATATTTCCTCACAACTGATTAAGTTCAACAATGCTTAATTTTCTCAAAAATTAAAGAAAATCAAAATTCTTGGCACATGCACATCTTCAATACCAGTACAACACTCACTTCATTGAGAAGGTCCTAACTTGAAAACAATGGGAGAAGTTAGCCACACAAATTATGTACCATCCATATAGCATTAATTTTTTTAAAAAAAGGGGGGGGGGGGGGCAAATTCTGCCAAGAGAAGTTGAAATTGATCAAAATTGCAACATGATCTAGAGTGTCTCATAAAGAAGCTACATAGCAAGTTTCAGCTTGATATGTGAAAGAGAAATGAAAATAGAAACAAAAATTCTCGAACATATGTTCAGATGGATAGACATCGCTGTACTTTAAAACACCCTGTCTACAGATGTGCATATAAAAAACAACACAAAAAAAAAGTTTCAAATTTAAAAATCTCAACACAAAAAAAGCTTACCCCTGTGTCTGGATCGTTTGCTGTGATCTGTCCAACAAAGCTTGTTATCACAGCATTCTCTTTCATTGTGAAAGCATACGCTGGTGAGGTGAAAACAGGAGCTCTGTTACGTTGTACGGTAACACTGACAGTTGCATTGCTTGAGCTAGTTCTGGAAGGATCTCCCAAATCATATGCTTCCACCAGTAACTGTAAATTTTTAAAAAATATATAATCACTTTTGTGGGGTAAAATGTGCACACTTAAAGGGACTTAACATGGTGGTTGATGAGCTGTTATTCTTTATTGTGTCTCCATATCTCTTGGTGGAGGATTAACATTTTTGACAGTATATCCATACCATATATGGAAAATGAAAGCCCCCATGAAAAAATAATTAATGTATAGTTCATCAATAAGTATAATAAACTTTTGCATAAAATAAAATAATAATAAAATAAAATGTCCCCGGGTTGATAAATTCAGCTAAGTTCCATGGCACCAAGGAATTCACAAGTCAAAGGTTTCCATGAAAATAAATGTACCTCATACACTGTTGCTGTTAATCCCATTAACGGACTCCTCACTGTCACCTGCCCACTGGTACTGACCGCAAAAGTGTCCTGTTCATTTGAATACAGAGTTGACCCTAACCTAGCATTAATGGCTTTCAAGCGGAAGTTAACCACATTGTTAGGTGGCTGGGCATCAGAGTCACTTGCACCAAGTGCAGTCGGGCTCAGACTTATAGGTGAACCCACTGTCTGTGTTTCCAAGATGGTGGCCTGATACTGAAGTGTGTTCCACACCGGAGTAAAACGGTTGCGGTTGACTTTGATGGTAACCATGGCATTAGCTGACTGGGATGGACTACCACCATCTGTGGCAACTGCTGCCATCTGGAAAAAATGTGAGGCTGTCACTGAAAATCCATCACTTTCAACTTCAACATGTATGTTTTGCTGTGTTTTATTGACTTTAGTTTTTTTTTTACTTTTATGATGTACACTGAAATAAATTTACTACTTTCAGTTGAATTTTTTTTTTTTTACATCACTGATACCAGAAAAAAAATCAATATGTTCTGAACTGAAAGTTTAAAAATATTTAAAAGTCATGTATTGCAAAAACAATACTCTTCATAAACTACTTTGAATGAAAATAACATATAGTAAAAACACTTGCTATATTCACAGTGCAGATAGAGACATAAATTCAGAAATACGAAACAGTGAAGCAGTTAGATTTAAAAAAAATCTTGTCTAAGCTACCAGACGATATTACATAGCCAATCAGTATATTGTAAATCAGTAAACTGTAATCTTACATACTTATTTTTAAAAAAAAAAATTTTAATTGTCATGTTTTCCTTAAATAATGATTTGCATTCACCTTTAAACACCTGATATAGCTAAAACCAGGTTTATAATCACTCACACACACATGGATTTGGTCTTGATTTACCTGTGCATAAGATTATCTTGGGCTCTGACAAGTGATTACCTAATACTGCAAACTTTATTTTTATCCTCAGTTTGTAAATTTTGTTTATATTGTTCAGTTTCTTCTGTTCAAATAACTTTATTCATAATGAATCAATTCAAACTTTACAGGACAAAACTGCACAACAAAGTGTTTTTCGAATTTATGATGAACTTAATCACTCCACCCACATTGTGCCATTTCTGTTTGTCTCGAATAATGTTAATATTCTTTCCTTTAACATATTTTGTAGGGCTTGTGCATTGGATAATGGGTGCCATGTAAGATGCCAAACTAATGGAATACAGTATTTAACTTGCAGCAGTAAATAAATAAGTCTCTTCATTATTTTAATGATAATAATGATTGGTGTTTATATACCGCTTTTCCAGCATATGCTGCTCAAAGCACTTCACAATACATTATTACCCCAGCAGACCTTATAACATTCCAGAGCTTTCTCAGTGTAAGCTGCCGTTAAGGCGCTAGAGCACTAACATTCTAACAATATCTTTCATTGTCTATAGCCAGGTACCCCTTTTACACTTGGGTGGAGTAAGGAAATTTGTGTAAAGTGCCTTTTCCAAGGACACCACGTCGGTCCTGTCGCGGCCAGAACTCGAACCCACAACCTTTCGGTTGAGAGTCTAACAGCCTAACCACTAGGCCACTGACGCCACTATTTTTGCATTGCCATGGATTGAGCAGCTAATCCGATAGAGGTTTGAAATGAATTTTTCCATACTTTAGCCAGTTTAGCCCGTACATTTCAAATGAGTGACCAAATCTAAATACTCTATTTAAACCATGAGTATTGCATAGTTAGTGAATACATCTATGGTCATCAATGGGTAACCTTAAGTGAAAAATATTTTAATATGGCATTGTTTTTGCCATAAGATAAGTAAAGATATGTTGAGAAGTAACTCCCTTCTTTTTTTTTTTTACAACAAATTCACAAATTTATCAAACTGTGATCATGTCAGATGAGAGAAAATTGTGAAAATTACAACCCATGCAATAAATATCCTATACAATACATGTAACCAAACAGTCACACAGATTACATTAAAGGAAAACCTCTACAATGGAAAATTATCTTCCCATTTTGTTGTGCTTACATTAAAAGTAACAGTTGGATCACTAGTCAGAGCACTTTTCACTCTAAGAATGCCCGACACAGCATCCATAGAAAACAAGCTATTTCCAGCTGTATCTGCCAACAGTGTATAGGTGATGGTTCTGAACTGCAGCTGAAAATACAAGGAAGTAAATACGAAGAAGTAAATATGAAGTAAATACAAGGAAGTAAATACAAGGAAGTAAATACAAGGAAGTAAAAATTTATCAAGTCAAAATCATTTTTGGGTACATGAACCACACATTTTGTAGCATAATTTGATTCACTTCAGGGTTTGCTTTGATATGCTTTTACCTCTGGATCCAAGTCACTGGCTTGTACTTGTAAAATACTGAAACCAACACCTTGTGTCTCATCAATTTCTTTGTAGTATGAAGCATCAAAGAAAACTGGGGGATTTGTATTTCTGATAACATTCACAGTGAGTGTGAACTGCTGGGCTGCGACTTTGTTTCCGCCATCTCTGAGCTCGATAGTCAGCTGAAATACATGCAACACACAATGTAACTTATTTCAACTTCTGATTTCATGAACTGAATTTAAGTAAAAAGTCTACTGAAATTAAAATGAAAATTAATACTTTACAGAAAATTTACATCGTTTGCTCGGCTTCCAAAAAATAAATAAAATATAAAGTCATATGAAGCACTTAATATTTTATCCAAGTCTTGTTTCAATTTCATTACTTTTATAAGCAAATGACATACATTACATATAACTAAGTGCTGAGACAAAAATGAGTTTGTTATGATTTGTATCAGGTATAATATGCATTATACATGTATGTAGATCAATAATTTGTGAAAATATTTCATACTGTATTACACAAAAATATTAAAAGAAATTGAAGGATTCCAGCTTACCACATATTGACTGACCCCACGATCGATAGCCAGCGAGCGAATGATTTGGACATTTCCCTGACCATTAACCTGGAAATGCTGGGCAGCACTAGCAGTGGACAGAATGTTGTAGACTTTCGTATTGAATGGTGACTGTATAATTGAAAGTTCAATGATTAACTCTCTACTATGGAATACATGTTGTTTGGATATATTTGTTTACTGAAATGTGTGTTTTTGTATGTTAGCAGAAATATGTAAATGAAAAGTATTGGAGAGAATTTTCATTTCTGCAGGTATCATTCTGCATGTTCAATTAGCAAATTCCACAAAAAATACTGAATGGATTTTCGGTTTTGCAGGTTTCATTCTGCATGTTCAATTAGCAAATTCCACAAAAAATACTGAATGGATTTTCGGTTTTGCAGGTTTCATTCTGCATGTTCAATTAGCAAATTCCACAAAAAATGTTGAGAGGATTTTCATGAAAATGTTTTTAAAAAGGTTACAAGTAAGGCTAACTGTAAACATGAGACTCAAGTTTCTAGATCCGCATTGCATTCAGCTTTATGATGCCTGAATGAATTTATGTAAGTTTGAAGTTTAATGCTTATTCATTACACTTTCTATATAAAAAAAACCAAACTCTCTCTGATAAAATTTCTGACTGAAAAAATTTCTTTCTCACTATGGTATTGCTTGTGTTGACATATACCTGTATATCAAACGTGTTCCATCAATATTTCATTTGATATTTTGTAATCATCATTCTATACCTGAATATCTAAATCTTGTGCTGAGAGGGTATATACTGTTTCCAAAACTGGTCTATTTTCGGTTACATTTACTGTAGCTGTGAAGGGTCCAGTAGTTGGAGTCCATTGAGGGTCAAACAAATTGCGATTCACTGAGACGGTAACTGTACCTGTGTCTGATAGACCTCCATTGTCTGTCGCTATGATTGTCAACTGTAATTACACATAACTCAGCAGACATTTGTCCTCTATATAGGAATGAAACCATACAATTTTTCTTGAAGAATATATAACTGCCCCCAACTTGTTTTTTGGGTTTTTTTTTAAATCAATGTTAAATAATCCAATTAATCAATATGTAATTAAATTAAAATTTACAATAAACATAAAATTCCATGTAAATATTTCAAAAATTATTTTTTTCACTGAATTTAGTAGTTTGCAGATAAACAGTTTTATACTTTACAAATTCTAGTTTAGAAATATAGAACTTACAAGGTATTGAACAGCATCATCAGCTGTGAGCGAACTGATTAGAGTAATCTGCCCATTGGCAGAATCCAGTCTGAACAGGGAATTTGCTGTGGTGTCTGCTACCATAGAGTATGTCACTTGGTTAAACTGAGGCTAAATAACAAACAAAAAAAAAGTTGTCATTGAAGGTAAAAACTCCAGCATTGCTCCTTTCTGAAAAAGGGGGGGGGGAAGGGAAGAAAGGAGGAGAATAAGGTTTTAATTGACTCAATATTACTGTATGACTGTATAATATTTGGGAAAATATTCTTTGACAACTATTACATATACATTTTTTAATAAAAAAAAGGGGGGGGGGGGTTAGATTGAATTTTAATGTGTTTGATGAATATTTTCACAGCTACCCCACCTCATTATCATTGTCCGTGGCTGTGTAAGTAACGATTAGAGAATTAACTGTCCGACTGTTGGGGGTAGTAACTAATCTTGATTTTGGAGCTGGGAAGAACGGAGCAGTGTTTCTGATTACATTGATGGTAATGGTGGTAGACGCAGCCAACGAAGGCACTCCACCATCCCGTGCCTCCACGATAATCTGAATTAAAAAAAGAAGTAACATATCTTATACTAACAAATAATGTAACTGACACTTTGTATAATGACCAAAATTCAATGCTGCATATATATACACAATTCTCTATTCATACCCAGGTATCTCGAGACATATAATGGGCTCACACATGTTAACATATTCTTATTTCTACAGTATATTTTTCATTTACCTGTAAAATGTTCAGTAAATCAGTGCCTACAATGGACTCATTAGCTATACATAGATCAGTAGTGACCTTTCAAAAATAATTTGAGTATTTGACATATTTTCCTAACTTGGAACTCTTTTAAAAATGAGCAATTGCTAAATCATTCCTTTGACAAAATCTGAGTACAGAAATTGAAAAACTTACATTATATCTTGCAACACCAGGGTCTTCTTGAAAGGATCTTCCCAAAATGATCTGCCCAGTTTGAGGATTGATGTAAAACCATTCCCTGATGTTTGTATTTTGATTTGAAGAACTGGATGTAACAGACATTATTCGAAAGAAGATCTCACTGTTAGCAGTGTTCTTCAATGAGAAAGAAAATATCACATCATAAACAAGACTGAAACACAAAAATGGAATCTATATTGCTTTTGCAATATTTAATGAATATTCAGCGTTTGCAATATTTAATGAATATTTAGCTTTTGCAATATTTCCTCTCACTTATTGTTCATCACTGTAACATCAATCACTTTAATCTTGTATAAATGGATGCCAAACTTGAAGAAATAAATCTCATGAAAATTTCCAGATCTACAGTGGTTTGTACAGAGTAAAACATGTCTGTTTTATGAACTTACTGGTGGATCTGCATCACTGACAGTGATACTGGAGAGAAGAACCGTTCCTATGCGCACGTTCTCCAGAAACTGAATATCAGCAGGCAGAGGCTGAATCACAGGAGAATGATTGTTGACATCCTGTAAAGAAAGAGAATACATTCTAATCAATCCCACCACAGTAAAACAAAGTTACAGTGAATATAATACAGTCATGCTTACAGTAAAGTGATTTTCATTCCCTGTAATTTTAAAATACATTATGAACTCATTGGATATAATGAATTACGTTTTACACAGAATAAAAATTGTTTATCCCCTGCACTTCAATATAAGCATGTTTAACTGTATCAGAATTTTCAGAGTTCATAAAATGTGTGTGTGTGTGTGGTGAGGGGGGGGGGGATCAGGAATTGAACCCATCTTTCTAAACATCTTAAACCTTTGGATGAAATCATCTCCAGTTGTGTACAATCTTGTATTATCTTTACTTAATTTGGAAGCCTGCTAGCTAGTTCATGTTACACACCAGGACATTAATGGTGACTGTTGCTGTTGCAGACAAGGCATTGGAACTTGCTCCTTCATCTGTAGTCACTGTGAACACATAACGATTCTTTGTCTCATACTGAAGAATCTGTTTGGTTGTGATGACACCACTATTTGCATCAATACTAAATACACTGGATTCCCCTCCGCTGAATGTATAGGAAATGCTCTTTATCGTATCCTGATCCAGTGCCTAGAAACATGAGGAAACATATGAAGGAAAGACAGCATCAAACTAGACAAATCTATTTCTAGAAAAAGCAACACAATATTTAAATTCTTGTAGACATAAGTACATATACTTGGAAGATACTGTTTAAATGAAAAAATATATAAACAAAACTTCAGCAATGTGTAAGTGATCAATCGTAGGTTTTAAAAGGATGCATGGAGGGACGTACCGTGACTTGCACTACCAGTGTACCAATTGGCTGCCGTTCATTGATGGATCTCTCAATATTAGTTTCTGTAAACAAAGGAATGACATCCTGCACATCCTGTACATTGATGGTAACAGTTGCTGTTCCAGTTCTGGGACTAGCTCCTCCATCGGTACCCAACACCAGAATCACGTGGGAAGTTCTTGTCTCATAATCTAATGCACTGGCTGTTCGAATTTCTCCAGACAGTGAAATGGAAAATCTGGAAATTTGAAAAGTATTTATATAGTAAAACCAATCATAATCATGTACGTACATAAGTGCTAACAATTTGAAATGTTAAAAAGAATATGAATGAAATTTTCAAATCACACAAGGCTTCTTGTGGCCAAAAATAATATGGGGCAGAAAGACACATACACAGATGTATATTGCGAAAGAGACCATTACCATAGAATCATTTGTCCCCTTCCACCTTTGTCCATAAAAATGAAATTGAGGATATAACCGTAGGAAATTTTCTAGTGTTGCTGTGGTTGGTTTCAAAAGCTTACAAATCTTTCTAATAAAACTATCAATGTTATAAAAATGGATATTGAAATAATCTAACTATTGTATTCATTATTCAAGAGACAACAGACCCTTACACTGTAGGTCCTTTAAATGTACACAATGAATTTATCATCGTATAATTTCGCGAGAAACATCACTCGCTAAATAAAATTACTTGCTTTTATTTTTCGGTTACTAAAATACATGTTACTAAAACTGTTGATCAATAGACCATTCGCGAATTTATGTTCTTGTGGCTTAACATCTATAAGTCACTTTGCGATATTAAGTCATTGCTTAAATAAGGAATCTACAGTTTCTGTAAATATCTACCAACATCAGTACTCAAACAGTCACCTTAACTACTTTTCAAGTTATATGACTATACAATGACATTTTGTAAACCATAATCACCAATATCAAAATCAAAAAAAAAATCTGCTAATCAGCTGACGGACTGCACTGTAGATTATTATGACATTTTACTACATACTCGTCAATTCTTCTGTTCACTGCTAAATTTTTGCAGAGAGGTACACAATAAACGATCATTACCCAATAAAATATGAATTTCAGCAAAATAGTATTTCAATAATACAAGATACCCTCCCACACTGTTTTGCTACAATAGCTCTAATAGAGGACATGCTTAATACTTACAAATTGGCAGTGCCTGTCGATGAATAAGGTGATATCTGATACACAACATTTGCATTCATACCCTGGTCCCCATCAGTTGCCTTTTGAATAAGAACAAAAATCAGATGTCAATAAAACATAACAAAAGAAACTTCTTATCATATATTGTACAATGTTTGTCTGGGTTACAATGTCTTCACAATTTACTCCATGACACTATATATAAACATGATGTTACTGTGTTCCTCCGACACTATATATAAACATGATGTTACGGTGTTCCTCCAACACTATATATAAACATGATGTTACGGTGTTCCTCCAACACTATATATAAACATGATGTTACAGTGTTCCACCGACACTATATATAAACATGAGGTTACAGCGTTCTGTCGACACTATATATAAACATGATGTTATGGTGTTCCGCCGACACCATATATAAACATGATGTTATTCCGCAGACACCATATATAAACATGATGTTATTCCGCAGACACCATATATAAACATGATGTTATGGTGTTCCGCCGACACTACATATAAACATGAGGTTACAGCGTTCTGTCGACACTATATATAAACATGATGTTACGGTGTTCTGCAGACACCATATATAAACATGATGTTATTCCGCAGACACCATATATAAACATGAGGTTACAGTGTTCTGTCGACACTATATATAAACATGATGTTATTCTGTAGACTCCATATATAAACATGATGTTATTCCGCAGACACCATATATAAAAATGATGTTATTCCGCAGACACCATATATAAACATGATGTTATTCCGCAGATACCATATATAAAAATGATGTTATTCCGCAGACACCATATATAAACATGATGTTATTCCGCAGACACCATATATAAACATGATGTTATTCCGCAGACACCATATATAAACATGATGTTATTCCGCAGACACCATATATAAACATGATGTTATTCCGCAGACACCATATATAAACATGATGTTATTCCGCAGACACCATATATAAACATGAGGTTACAGTGTTCTGTCGACACCATATATAAACATGATGTTATTCCGCAGACACCATATATAAAAATGATGTTATGGTGTTCCGCAGACACCATATATAAACATGATGTTACGGTGTTCCGCCAACACTATATAAGCATAATGTTTACCGTTACAGTTCCCACAGGTTCATTAGTTCTTCCTTCTAATACCGAGAATGTGTAGGTACTTGTTGAAAAAACAGGATTGTTGTCATTCACGTCTTGTATGATAATTGTGAGTGTTGTTTGTGCAGACTGAAACAAGAATATTCATAAAGCTTTAATAATGCAATGAAAAGGTGGAATATGAATATTCATGATCTTTGATATCACTAATTGTGAATGTGAACGATTAAGGTCATCACCTTATTTTATAATTCTGTTCAAAACTTCCATTATGTTACAGTTTCTGCAGATCTTGTATAAAATTTTAAACAATTAAACAAATATTCCACCACTGTAACAGAATTTTTTTAATGTTTGTAAAAAAATGCTTCTGATAATCAGTGACATAAAACTTATGTGAACAGCTGACCTGTGAAGTTTGGTCTCGGACTTGAATATTTAGTGTGTACTGAGGTATTGCCTCTCTGTTTAGCAGTCTAGCTGTGTTAAGCTCTCCCCTGTAATGAAGCACCCACAATCAGTTCTAAAACTGTTCACAACAGAACACAATCTTTTAATATTTACCAGTAACAGCATTCAAATTCAAAAACTGGAAACTTGTAACATCACAGAAACATACGTTGTTGAGTTCAAGGCAAAGTCAATGTTGATATTTCCAGATAGAATTGTGAAGGTTAATGGTAGGCCCTCTGGATCTCTTGCCTGTCAAACAAAATATACAATGAAATTTACATATACATGTGGTCAAAACTTACCTGTAAACACTCTACAGAAATTCCAAGAATTGAAAGAGGATATAGGCATGAATTTCTGACAGCAAAAGCTTAAAATGATATACATTAGAATGCATGGAAATGGTGAAGCGGGTGCGTTAAGGACAACAATCCTCTGCACAGAAACAAAATGAAAGTAAATTTTCACTGAAGCATCTGCAGTGTCTACTTCGTCCCACTATTTTTCAACTATAAACCTGGTACACGTAAATATCACCTAAGAAAGCCAGCTGCAGTACTGTCGGTATGAATAAAGTGTTATTTTTTCCCATTCTCTGCATTTAAGTGTTAATTGCTCACAGTATTGAAAGACTGAAATATACATCAGCATGAACGACATTCACTAGTGTCAAATCACAAAAAACATATAATGCCACAGTTAATTTGGAAGGGACCAATTATCAAAAAGTTGAATGCCTTGTTTGAGCAAAAATAACACTACATTCAAATGGGCAGTACTAATCAATAAATAGTACTCTCTAAATTGTACTTATATATCCAGAGAAAAACTACTGTATATAAATGAAATGATTTTACAGCTCTTTTACGGATACTGAAATGAAAGAGTTCTATTATAAAAATGAAGCCAGTGTTTTACTTGATCAAAAGTTGACCAATCAAGTTTTCTTACCGACCATCCTCGCACCTGCATGAATGAAATCATTTGTTGCTAATTAAAAACTGACTAAGAAACTTGTGACATAATCCAAGGACCTACAAAAGGTTAATACCTCATCACATCCTTGACCTTGTGACCTCAAAAACTAAATGTTCCTTTCTTCGAACATTATCCACCTACATATCAAACATGATCAAATTGTAAAACAAAATTTCTACATCGTCTGTCTTTTGACCTTGAACCCTTTGACTTTATAATACAGAAGCATGGTACAAAACATGACAATGAGGATTGGAGACACGACAAAAAGCACATGAATGGAAATATGGATTGACATTTAGATGGACAAACTGATTATAATTGGGATCCAAATTTCAAATCCTCGATGAATTATGAAAATGGTGTTTGTTGAAAATTTTTGAAAAATAAAACTCTGTACATCCTAGGTTTGTTGTAGTCATTAATAAATCATATGAAACAACTTCTACAATATATCCTTTAAGGACTTTATAACCAGCACCAACATTCCAGTATAACATGGTTAATAGACAAGAAAGAGTTCGACAACAGTGACAGCATGTGCATTAATGCGATTCATCTGTTGTCGTTTGAATTGAACTTCACTAAAGCCCATTATGTTATTGTCATAGCTTTTCTTAAAGTTTACTTTTTCCTTCATCTTATTTCTTGTTTTGCAATTAAGACTACAGATTGGGTTTTTTTTAAAAATGACTTTTCAATGTATCCTGATTTTCACAAACATACAATTAAATGCAAAGACAAAATTGATTTCTACCCTTGTTTTGACATTTTACTTCATTCAGTCATTCATTGTAAACACAGTATTATATTTGAATGATACTAAATATGTATCAAACTTATCATTGAATTCGTATTCTATACTTTGACCTTCTCTGACATACTGAAGATACCTTGTACTGGAGCGTACCTAAACTTTCTACATTAGGAGATGTTTCAATTTGAATAATTTTGTATGAAATCCAACTATTCTACTGATTTAAAACCAACCCCTTTCATCTATGTTCAAGCATTACAGTCAATGTAGCATATTAGTTCGATTATGTTACTCATCATCTTTCTGATAATCACACTTTCATATGAATGACAGTGGTGGTGGATCCAGAAAATTTTCAAGGGGTGGGGTTCAATCCAAATCTGTACCTTTTCCTAATATTTCATTTAAATATAATGGGTTGTTTTGATTGCCTGCATAAAAAATGAATCTACAATAAGCACGTAGAATCCAGGGTTGTTGCCCTCTTTTTTTCATAGCATTTACTATCCGATATTTTTACAAATAAAATTGGTTATTTCAACATATAAATAAGACACCCCCCCCATCCCCTTTCATTGTATGTAGTATTACTGAATGGAAAGATTGTATGCTTGAACTGATGAATTGAACACATGTACTGAAGGATAAATGCTCCCCTTCCCACCTTGATAAAATTCTGGAATATGAGGGGAAAACATTTGAAGTTTTTTGATTTAATATTCTCTGTCCCTCACCCAACAATTGTAGGATTTTAAATACTGGAATATGAGGGGAAAACATTTGAAGTTTTTTGATTTAATATTCTCTGTCCCTCACCCAACAATTGTAGGATTTTAAATACTGGAATATGAGGGGAAAACATTTGAAGTTTTTTGATTTAATATTCTCTGTCCCTCACCCAACAATTGTAGGATTTTAAATACTGGAATATGGGGGGAAAACATTTGAAGTTTTTTGATTTAATATTCTCTGTCCCTCACCCAACAATTGTAGGATTTTAAATACTGGAATATGAGGGGAAAACATTTGAAGTTTTTTAATTTAATATTCTCTGTCCCTCACCCAACAATTGTAGGATTTTAAATACTGGAATATGAGGGGAAAACATTTGAAGTTTTTTGATTTAATATTCTCTGCCCCTCACCCAACAATTGTAGGATTTTAAATACTGGAATATGAGGGGAAAACATTTGAAGTTTTTTGATTTAATATTCTCTGTCCCTCACCCAACAATTGTAGGATTTTAAATACTGGAATATGGGGGGAAAACATTTGAAGTTTTTTGATTTAATATTCTCTGTCCCTCACCCAACAATTGTAGGATTTTAAATACTGGAATATGAGGGGAAAACATTTGAAGTTTTTTGATTTAATATTCTCTGCCCCTCACCCAACAATTGTAGGATTTTAAATACTGGAATATGAGGGGAAAACATTTGAAGTTTTTTGATTTAATATTCTCTGTCCCTCACCCAACAATTGTAGGATTTTAAATACTGGAATATGAGGGGAAAACATTTGAAGTTTTTTAATTTAATATTCTCTGTCCCTCACCCAACAAATGTAGGATTTTAAATACTGGAATATGAGGGGAAAACATTTGAAGTTTTTTGATTTAATATTCTCTGCCCCTCACCCAACAATTGTAGGATTTTAAATACTGGAATATGAGGGGAAAACATTTGAAGTTTTTTGATTTAATATTCTCTGTCCCTCACCCAACAATTGTAGGATTTTAAATACTGGAATATGGGGGGAAAACATTTGAAGTTTTTTGATTTAATATTCTCTGTCCCTCACCCAACAATTGTAGGATTTTAAATACTGGAATATGAGGGGAAAACATTTGAAGTTTTTTGATTTAATATTCTCTGTCCCTCACCCAACAATTGTAGGATTTTAAATACTGGAATATGAGGGGAAAACATTTGAAGTTTTTTAATTTAATATTCTCTGTCCCTCACCCAACAATTGTAGGATTTTAAATACTGGAATATGAGGGGAAAACATTTGAAGTTTTTTGATTTAATATTCTCTGCCCCTCACCCAACAATTGTAGGATTTTAAATACTGGAATATGGGGGGAAAACATTTGAAGTTTTTTGATTTAATATTCTCTGTCCCTCACCCAACAATTGTAGGATTTTAAATACTGGAATATGGGGGGAAAACATTTGAAGTTTTTTGATTTAATATTCTCTGTCCCTCACCCAACAATTGTAGGATTTTAAATACTGGAATATGAGGGGAAAACATTTGAAGTTTTTTGATTTAATATTCTCTGCCCCTCACCCAACAATTGTAGGATTTTAAATACTGGAATATGAGGTGGAACTACATCTTTTGAGTTACAAAATCCAATGACAAATATATTTATCTTATGCCATAAATTTGGCCATCTCATGATGAACATTTTTAAGTTCTTGATGGTTAAACTTTACTTGTGCTCATTTCTATCCAAAAACATTACATACCGGAACGGTCCACACAGATGAAGCAACTGGCAGAGCCTCACTGATAGAAATTGTAAAGGCAGGGGCATCAATGACAGGGGGGCGTGTCCCTAGAGGAGTTACGGTCACTTCCACAGGCACTGTAACACTCCTGTGCAAACAAATCATGATTATAAATATCTAAATTTCCAATGTCTTAACAAGTTGCAAAGATAGCCAGTCCTCTTTGCTTGAAATTTAAATATCTGTTAGCATCATGAAACACCTTCAAAATCAAGACACCACTGCATAAATCTTGTGGCAAGGTGGCAATACACCTCATCACAGAGCGCCCATAGTCATGGGCAAGTTCTGTTCATAATATATATCAACTGTACTTGGCTGGTAAAAACCAAGACTGTTATCCCATATCAGTTTCAACATAGATGCAGACCACGAGTTAGAAGAATCATCTCGAGATGTGTCATATGATCAAGTTTGGTCTAACCTACATGCTGTCTTTAACCAGAGTCACCCAAGCATAAAATGTTGATGCAGCATTTGGACCATATGAGTTTGAAGAGGTATCCCAGCATGCATCATAAAAACATGTTTGCTTTGAAATCCAATTTGTTACTAGCTGAGACCTAAAAACCATCCTTAACCTCCTGTCTGAGACGGGTGTCACAATTCAGTATATTTTGCTCATTTTGCGGACACATTACTGAAACCATTTAACATTTTTGTGTATTGTAAACAGAAACCATGTGACATAAATCATTTAACATATTTTTGTGTATTGTGACGGAAATCATTTCACATATTTTTGTGTATTGTGACGGAAATCATTTCACATATTTTTGTGTATTGTGACGGAAATCATTTCACATATTTTTGTGTATTTGAAATTGATCAATGTCTAGATTTAAAGACCTGTAACCTTAAACAAATGCAGTATAATCTGGGCAGTATGAAAAAATACATTGGATTAATGTCTTTCACATTTTTTCCCCTGCTTCAACCCCTCCCATTACATAATTTGTGCTATGTGTGTGAAGGGAGGTGTGCATGTCTTTGTAAAACACAAAAAAGTTGAGAGAGAAAAAAAGATGACAAAACAGTGACCTACTATAATGTAAAATATCCCTGAATGTCATAAATTTGTCAAAGCAACTTCAAAATGGTTTCTTTCTTTCAAGAAGTAAACACTAAAGTATAAATACCTTCTCTCAGAGACAGGTTGACCCTGGTCTGTAGCTTGGACTGTGAGGACATAAACTTCTCCATCTGCAACACTTCCAACACAACTAATGGTAGCTCTTCCTGTTTGTGCATTTGGTTGAATGGAGAATTTGGAAAGTCCATTGTTTGAGACACTTTGTATGGAATATGCAATGTCTCCAAAGTCACCACTGTCTGCATCACTTGCTGAGACCTGTAAAGGATTGAGAATGACGTCATTTAAACTATAAAATATCAAATGCTAATAATCAAATTTTCAGCTCCTGCGGCAACTTGAACTTGCAGTATAATATAATCATAATGACCACATATTTACTGTACAATATAATCATAATGACCACATATTTACTGTACAATATAATCATAATGACCACATATTTACTGTACAATATAATCATAATGACCACATATTTACTGTACAATATAATCTTAATGACCACATATTTACTGTACAATATAATCTTAATGACCACATATTTACTGTACAATATAATCATAATGACCACATATTTACAGTATCATGTGTGTCTACTAGATATCTTGAAATTCAGGGGACTGGTTAAATACTGTCAATGTATCTTTATTTACAAGTTCAATATCATTGAAAATGATTTCTTTCATCCTGTTTGGAAACATTGATATTTGATCAGTGAAACATTGATATTTTATCTTAATCCCTATTTATTAAATCTATGCAAATCTGAACCATATTAGCTAATTACATATCTACTAGTTTGTAAACATACTGTAATAAAATAAAGTGGAAGTAAGTTAAAATCACGTACTGTAAAGTACATTATGATTGGTATCGAAATTAAATATACTGCACTACAGTCAAAATCTGGGCATGCTTTCCCAAAGTTCTGTTAAAGCCAAGACTGGCCTATAATCAATCAACAGCAAGATGGGTTTGAAATTAATTATCATAAAAACAAACAATGAAAATGTCTGAAGTAAAGAACTGGTTTCGGGACACGGCATGATGACATGTTCACTGACCATGAAGACGACTGATTTGGTGAATTTCAATCAACTCAGCAAATTATTCATTTACTTCAAAGAAGCATCATTTTAGTGCTTAAGAAAAAGGGAATATGATGTAGAGGAATTATTTTTATTTTAGAATACGTACACACTGATTTCAATATTGAGTGGATCAAACTGCAATCATAAGGACTACATTCAGTTGAACTCGATAGGACCGAGAAAAATGTCGAAATATCCAAGGATTCGAGATATTGAGGGTAAAATACTTTAAGAATAAGTTGTTGGGACTTCTGAATCACTTCGACATATCCATGATATTCAAGATATCGGTGTTCGAGATACCAAAGTTCAACTGTACTTATAATATAGTATTTACAACAAATATTTATAGCATGATATAATCATTACAAAACCAGTGCTATTTTCTTATCAGAACTTACATCCAAAAGAACTTGGTTGCTAGTACTGTAATCTCCCTCCACAATAGTGGCTGAGTACTGGGGTGACCCAAAGGCTGGAGTGTTATCATTCAGATCTCGGACATTCACGGTGACCTGCACAGTCCCACTTTTCGGGTTCTGGGTTCCCACTTCAGTTCCAGTCACCTAGAATTGATGTATGATGTCAAACGAATTCAAATATCGTACTGTGGAATTATCAATGTTCGTGGGGACCAATGTTTATGGGTAGCCAAAAATTTACTGGTTCATGGGGATAGAATTTTGAAGGTTAATGTCATTTTGAAAATATACAACATTATACTATTGAAGTTATTGCAAAAAATAACTGGTTCTTGAAGAGTAAATTTGTTTATTAAATGGTATCCACGAACATTAATCCTCCACAAACAATAATGATTCCATAGTATTCAAAACACAAGCAACAGGATAAAGAGGTAGTATTATCCTAGCTATTCTAGTTACCTGCAGAATGAAATTACAGGTGTTGCTTTTATTGTTTTAATTATTTAATCAATCATAATAAAATAAAATATATGTGTGTTTCCTATTCTACTTCCCTAAAATTAGGTTGGTAAAGCATTATATAAATATTTTTCAAACATATTGAAGATTAATTATATTTTTCAAAACATATATCAAAGAAACTTCACCACAAAAAAGAAAAGAAATCCAGTTTGAAAATTGTGAATTTTTATTTAATTTATATAATTCATCAATAAATTATATAGAGTCAGCAGAAAAAAATGTAGGTGGGGTCGGAAAACTGGAAACACCCATGTATTTTATTATATCTACCTGTTTGTGCGCCCTTTCTAATCTCCGATCAGCTACAACAATTAGTCAATTCCTCACTGTCCTAATATATTATCACTAGATTGTAATATAGGCTTTTAAATGGGAAACTAATATCAGTGTTGCTGAGAATTGTGTTGCTTATCAACAGAATTTACTGTATTTCCACAAAAACAACTCACCAAATAAAAACTCTGTGCTACAATTGACTCAGCAAATGAAGTACAGTAATTTCCATGTTGAAATAGTCAGAAATCATAATGAAAATTATTATCCATCATACTGGGCTTTGTTGGGATTTTATTTTGGTTTGTTTTTGGGGGTTTTTTTATCTGTAAATTATCTCCATAAAAATTGTTTATAAATGCCAATTTACACTGGCAAACGTACATACAAAACACTTTGAAACCAAAAACCTAATAAAAACATATTGATTTTTATTATGCCAGTTGAAATAACATGATGGGACATCCATATGTTTGTGACACCGCATTCAGTAAATTCAAGGCTTATCTACCTTATCTGTTCGATGATAAATATATATCAATACCCCTGTTATTTTTAAATTTCCATAATTAGGACAAAATTATTCTGTTTGTGACCTTGGTCTTTTGTTTGTGTCACTGATGAGGGGCGTTCCCTACTTACAGTGAAAGTGACGAATGGAGTGGTCTCGTAGTTAATTACTGCTGCAGCTTCCACAAATCCCTCGTTGTTTACACGGAACAGTCCCGTTCCAGAAACTGTAAAGGTGTATGTTCCTGTTTCACCTAAAATCTAATTAGGTCATAACCATTAGTACAAAGACTATGCAAATAAAATATATTGTGTAAGTCTGTCAAAAAAAATTTTGCTTTTCTGCATACAGTATTGAAGCACTGTACATGTAATTATTTAGTAAAACATGTATCTTAGCCGTTTGTTGGTGCTGAAGCAAGAAAACTAATTAATGGTTGGGCTAAAATGTAAAATTTTCTCACATTATCTATTATCAGACAAAATAAAAAGTGCTAATTCATGATTATGTTTACCAGCGCACCAG
Source organism: Ostrea denselamellosa (assembly GCA_024699665.1). Lineage (NCBI taxonomy): Eukaryota > Metazoa > Mollusca > Bivalvia > Ostreida > Ostreidae > Ostrea > Ostrea denselamellosa. The sequence continues at coordinate 16,699,369 of JAMZEH010000020.1, forward strand.
TTCCCAGTCATAACTATGCAGAAGTATAACTGAATTGATGAATTCCTTACCAGATCTGCATCTGTGACAGATATCTTTAATAGATTCGCACCAACGGAATCCCTTGGTATTGTTCCTATGGGTGAATTTTCGTTGATGAATCCTTGGAAGGGTACAGATAGCACTGGACTGTTGTTGTTGACTGCCTCAACAGTCATCCTTACTGTGGCTCTGTCAGAGTACCTGTTTGTCAGGGCCTCTCTAGCCTAATTGCAAAACAGAATGAGAATTGAAATTTCAGTAGATGTGGAAAACCTATACACCAGCATGGCATGTCTATTAAAGAAATCAAACAAACCTCCAAGTAGAGTTCCAGCTCAGGAACTTGGGACCGATCAATAGCAGATATATAAGTTATAATGGCCTGGTACTGGTTTGGAGAGCCAGAGACTTGTTGAGTGCTGACTTGGAATCTATTTTGATATCCTGCTGGTGAAGCTGTCAAGAGATCAAGATTGTAAAATAATTTTCTTGCTTCCATTATACATAAAATAGTGAGGTTCATAAAATTGTGTTTTTACACCTGTATATATACACGGTACAACAGGGATTATGTACTCTCTATATGTGTAAAATGAAAGTATTCTGTACAACTTGTATGTAAAACAAAGATTATTTTTTGTACCATTAATCAAAATGAAAGTAAATCTGGACACTATATATATAAAACGAAAGTCTGAACACCATTGTAAAATGAAATGTCATTCTCTACCATTAACATTTATGTAAAGTGAAAGTAAACCTGGGCACCAATACATATAAAACATGTAAAATGTAAGAATATCTTATTTAAAATGAAAGTAAATCTGGACACCATATTTGTAAATTATAAGTCAACTTGGAGACACATATTAAATAAATGTTATTCTTAACACCATATAATATGTAAAATCAAAGAAAATCAGAACACCATTGGAAAATGAATGTAATTTTCTCTACAACATATATATAAAGTGAAAATAAATCTGGGCCCCATACACATAAAATGAAAGTATATACTGACACCTGTATACAAGGGAAATAAAAGTAAAATCTAATTGGCAGCTTTTCCCCTACTTAGTCTTGTTTATGTATATAGGTCGACTTCTGGGCATATTCACATCAGTTCTAGTGAAAACTTAAATGCTGCAGCTGATTTGAAAATAAATTGCATCAAAGAGAAAATAGTTAAGGCCCTTGAAGACATCATAATGGACAAAGTTAATGTTATTCTTCCCTGATAAATCTGACAAGGCACAGTAACTAAGTCTCCTAAAATATTTAAATTCATGAACGATTGATACTCCAGCTGCTCTAACTGGCTTTATTCTTGGCACAGAATGTAAATCGCTGAAAACTATAAAATCTGTGATGAAAATACTGTGAACTCACTTAGTTGTAAACTAAATGCAACTGGAGCATTAAGGGTGTCTCTGTCCTGTGCAATGATGTTGACAACTCCATTTGGATTACTGGGATCAGTTGGAACAGGCCTGAATACAAGTCTGCTATTCTACAAATAAATTAAAAGATCACGACTGTAAAACAATTGATAAACTAACTGCAAGGTGCAAAACGAGACCAAAAATTTCATCATGATACTATCTAGAATATTACATTGTTTATACTTTGTATATTTTGACCCTCGTTAATATTGCCATTTGTCTTTTTTCCATATTCTTTACTCTGACCTTAATCAGACAGGGAAATCTGTCTTCCAGAGAGTGTCAGCTTAGCCAGGTTTTACTGTACAGGACAAACTGTCTAATCTAACACCTGTGCAATCTGTTGTTTCACTGTATATTTTAACCCCTTACTTTCATCCCTTATTTTCCATAATTTTTGCATAATGTATAAATCTGACAGACTGTCTGAACCAACCAAAAACAAACATTGTCTCCGAGTCCATATCAGATTAGACAAGTTTTCTAAGCTAATTGTGGTGATAAAAGGAAGTCATAAATACTGAATCCACACACACCCACACACACACCACATATACATATTCCATACCTTAGAAATTAGAAATCAACAACTTTATATGCATATTCAAGACTTGCCTAAAGCTTTTGCCTTCTAATTTTAAACATCAGTTTGTGTAGGAAAAATGATATGACAAATAATGGATGCAAAAACAGAAGAGAAATTTGAAATTTTCTGCATGATACTCACCAATGATGAGGAATTAATATTAGTTGTGTAGGTTGGATTGAAACAGGCATTGTCAACAAGAAAGCAAGTGGGATACACAAATTTAGGTCTTAGATCATCCACATCATTTACAGTAATGGTGATCGTGGTGGTGGTTTGTCTTCTGTCCACAGTGTTACTGGCTTTATCCTGAATAAAACAATCATATATCAATTATGAGACCTGGAAAAATTCAAACTTATGCATAATTTAAAGTATTTTCTAAAAATAAATATAATTTTACAATTATAGATAAGTAGTTCTGAAAGATGTATGTATTTGGCTATAGGTATATTTGTAGCCATAAATTTAGCAGTCTACATGTAATCATATAATTAGCAGTCCATGTTTAGACATAGCAGTCCATGTGTAGACATAGCAGTCCACGTGTAGACATAGCAGTCCACGTGTAGACATAGCAGTCCACGTGTAGACATAGCAGTCCACGTGTAGACATAGCAGTCCACGTGTAGACATAGCAGTCCACGTGTAGACATAGCAGTCCACGTGTAGACATAGCAGTCCATGTGTAGACATAGCAGTCCATGTGTAGACATAGCAGTCCACGTGTAGACATAGCAGTCCATGTATCAATAGTAGATGTGCAGTCGTATACCATATAAGGAATATTTTTTTTGCTGTTGGAAATTTTTGAAGTTTGATCCCTAAAAGATAGCAAATTATATTTTGCATTCCTAATTTCTTTGTTTTCATTATAAATGATGAACTTAGATGAGATCTTAATCTTGTTTAGAATATTTTGCAATTGTAATGTTTGATTATATTTCTTAGATCTGTAAAATTTTGTGAAAAATGGACAACCACAGAAAATACTGTTATATGGTAATTAAAATTACATGTGTAATCAAATAATTAATGGTATCCTTGAATTAACAGTACAAGACTAGTGGTAAAAAAAAAAAATATTGGTTGTCTTCAAATTGATGTTTAAAAAAAACAAACTACTGCTTTCCTCATTCGTGTTTAAAAAAAAAAAAAAACAATTTATGGCTTGAGAACCAATGCCATTTTTTCTGAAGAGTGGGGAAGGGATTGGTCGATAATGTATCGACACTCTAAAGAATGTGTTGTACAGCACAAGGCACATAATAGTCAATTTTGACTGGGTGCCTCTACCGATAAGAAGAAGTTTTTCCAACCATCTGAGCGTGATACTTACCGTTGCAGATATTGTGAGAACATATTGCTGAACAGATTCAAAGTCCAACGGACTACTAACAACTATCTCTCCTCTTGAAGTTATAGGAAGTGCAAACTTGGTAGATCCATCATTCTAGAATTGAAGAATACAGTACAATTATCAACACTATGTAAACTCTGTGGCTATTGTGAACAATGTCAAAATTATGTTTGAATTTACTGCTTTTTTCTAAATGGACTAAAACGCTTTCCTAACCCCAATTCAAATCCACGCAAAATTAAGAACATGCACGGCATTCCTCAGTAATAAATAATTTTTTGTGAAATTTCACATACAATTCACTTGCACTCTCATTTCTACAAAAAATGAATAAAAAAAATTTAAAAAATTGGGATATATTACCATGTCTGTTTCAGAGTAAGCATTATTTGATAATTCCTAGTTGTTGCAAGTAAAAATGTAAATTTACCTCTACTATACAAATGGGCATTACCATAGTAACGAGGGAGAGAAAAATCTTTGGAATGGTCAAGTATTGAATTCAGGACCCTTTCATTACAAGTAAGGTGATCAAACCACTGAGCTACCCAGGCCGATGTGAAAATGTTTCTGAATATTACTATACATCATAAAATTCAAACCTATTTTGGAAATCACACAAGAACTCTTCATATTGAGGAGATGAAAAAATAATTTTAAAGAAATTGTCAGAAATGTCATGCATTTCCTTAAGATAACTGCGCAAGAGGCTAACTGTTGATGGAAAAATCAGAGAGAGGGTGGCATATAAAATTTTGAGATAAGCTAATTTTGACTTCAATTAGAATTTTATACCCAAATATTCATATTTGTTCATGTTTTGTTGGTGATAATCTATAATGAACAAGGTATTATTTTATCTCGGAATAATTATATGTTTCGGAATTTAACTAATTGAAAAAAAAAAGAAATAAATTTATTGTTTATTTCTTCATAGTTTAGAAAGGGGGTTTCTACAACATTTCTCAACATGAAAACAGTTTTCTACGATCTACGGATGCCTTTTACATTTATACACATCAATTAGTTAAATTCCGAAACATATAATTATTCCGAGATAAAATAATACCTTGTTTATGTTGTTTCAATATAAAAGACAATTCATTAGTCTCCATATTGAATACATGTCAGGAAATTCAACTCTCTATCACAATAGATTTGTGATAGGGAATAAATTATCACGGTTTTTAAAATACAGGATAGTCAAGCAAACTTCAAGAACAAAAAAATGGTGGAACCTGCCACGTGTATCACAGTCACAATCTGATTTTCAACAGACAACCTCTTATTGATAAACCTGTTTAGTATATATAACACCTGTCAAAGTGGTTGGAAATTTACTGAATAAGGATTTAAAAAAAAAAAAAAACTGCTACAAATTAAAAGGAAAATATAAATCTTTCTCATTAGGTACAAATTCTAGTCAAGACTCGAAAATGTGGCAGCAATCTACAACAGATTGTATGAAATGATGAAACTCACAATGCTTCCATCTCCTGGCACTATCGCATAGTCTATTTCTTTGTTGGTCCCTGCATCCAGATCAGTAGCAGATATCCCAGAGTACACAGTAGTTCCTACTGGTGCAGACTGTCAAATAAAAACAAGGCTTTAAAAATTACATGTATTCTTAACTTGAAACATAAAACCATTCAAATATTTTATCAATTCATTAAATGTGTAATAATTCACATTAACTTTTAAAACTATTGTTGAATACTTTTGCATTCAGTGTACTTGAAACCATTCATGCTTGAAATTATTTTTGCAGAATTATGACATTTCTGTAAGAAGCTTTAAACAAAATTTGGAGTTTATGTAAATAAAGCAATGTGAATCACGTTGATTTGTATAGGTGATCAAACCACGTGACAGAAAATGCACATGATTTGCCTCACCTCAGCTACGGTGGCAGTGTATGGTGTATTAGCAAATATAGGCGCGTTGTCATTTATGTCCTTAATTTCCAGCTGCATCAAGAAGAACTTGGATTCAGTAGGGTTTTTCTGAAAATGAGGAAGAACAATACATAAAATGAAATGCAAGTGTTCAATATTTTTCAAAAGTATTCTCTATGAAAACTTTTTAAAAAACACTTTCACTTCAGGCATTTTTTTTAAAAATACTAATTTACATATACTCTCAATTAAAATCATATTCTTTGATCCCTCATGTAGATCGCTATAGAAGATGATCTACACGAGTGGATCAAAGGATCTGATTTTAATCTGACTGCATATACTCTATGAATAGCACAACTAAATAGAATTTCTTTGTACACACACATCACCAAATGAATCAACATGGCATTACGGCATTATGCACTCAAAATCAGCAGCACACAACCAGCTTTAAATTTAGATGTCTCAATATGAGTGAAAAATTCTTGACGGGACGTAAAACAAACAATCAATAAATATTCCCCCATTTCAACAGTTCAAAATCCACGTGCAGATTTGCCTGTCTGACGATGACAGTACATTTGGACTACAATTCACTAAAGAGTTGACAGACTGTAAGTACAACAGAAGACTGCAAAGTTGAGCATTCCCTTAGCACCAAAGTATGCTTAAAAGATGCCTATTGCATGGTGCGTTATATTTCTTTCCCGTGGGGTAATAATTTTGGCTTATTTTAGCAGTTTGGTATCATGTCATCAAATGTTTGATAGTTAAATTTCAACTCAAATGTGACTGCAATCAACAACAATAATTATTTTCATTTTTCTCTCCAACTCTGTTGCAACAGAATAATTGATACTTTCAATTAAAATTGTTTCATGTTAAGGGAATTATTTAACGTGAATTTTTTTTTTACCACTATCTATTTTTACTGAATGTAGCCTAGAAATGCATACATATGCTTTAATGTCAACCACATCATAATTATCTGGATTCTCTATGAATGGGCATGTGTGCATAGCAGGTTTAAATATGGTTTATAAAATGATACATTTATGTTCAAATCACGTTGGTACAAGCATGCTCATTTTGTCTTGATGCATTTCCATTTTTGAATATATTGAAAACTTTCTGGAAGACATTGACCTTAATTGTATAATTTAGAGGGGAAAGGGATGGGGGGGGCCAAAACCTGTAGAAAACCATAATAGTACTCACCCTGGAGGCGCATGATATTTCAAATTCTATTGTGTCAAGGTCATCACTAGCTGTGAAGGAAGTTCCCTAAATAAAAGAAATAATTTTAAGTGTCAATAACACCGTTGATCTCATAACAAAATTTCATCTATTCATTACATATCAAATGGAACAAGAGGCCCATGGGCTAAAACCTCACCTGGGTCACTTTGCTCACACAGAGATTTTACTAGACACTAATAATAGCTCAACAATAACTAGATCACTATATGCACTATATCATGACTCAAGGTGCTTGAGTATCATTTTTCATCAACTGTTCAGTGTATTCCTGTTGGAAAGAGTTTAAGAGATTTTCACAGCTAGTTAGGTTTCTGCTGTGGTAGGACACTTTAGTCCATGGCATCATGATCGAAATAAGCTAGAAATATCACAATTAGAATTGTCTCTTTATTGTGGACTCGGGATATGTTATACAGGATTCTAATTCTTTGTTGGCGCTAAAGCACAAGCCATGTAAAATAAATAAAAAATTCATATATACTGTGTCAATTACTAAAATATTAATATAATATGATTTTCTTTCTTGGGGGGGGGGGGGGGGGGGGGGGGTCTAAAAAATTCATTTTACTTGTCAAATTTTTTTTCTTTGTTACAAATAATATAATGTGTATATATTACAAGTAATATAATGTGTTACATGTAAAACTTACATCTCTGTCAATTGCTTGCTTTAAACGGATGAAAGCCCTGCTTCCAAAAGCTGCCCCACTGACTGGCAGCATTATCAATTCAAACAGATCATTTAAGTTGACATTAGTTGGTGTGGCTGTTGAACGAATAATAGTGAGGTTGACCCCTGAATTTACATCAGTCCCCAGATTAATTCCTTCTATAAATGTGTCTGTTCTGTAAAGTGCAGAATTTGGGTCAAAATCAATGAAACTGGATTCAAACACAGATCCGGCAATGTTGGGGCCTGGAGAACTACATGCTGTAAAACAAAAAACAATGTTCAAATTAAACAAAACCCAAACATTGATCACATTGATCAAAAAATGATCGCATTAAACAAAAACCAAAATTATCATTGCAATGATCTCTTAATGAGGAAAAAATTTTCACTTTAAGGCTTTATTTTTCATGAAATTTTACAATAACACAAAATTGAACATTTTCTTTTGCTTGCGAGTATTATTTACATTCATGTGAATAAGCTTACATACTGTCAATGCAAAAGACTGTCTTGCAAAATGTTCAGGATCAACCGAAAAATTTAAGCCTTTAGTAAGGTGTAAAAGATATTAAATATTTTTATACAATTTATTTCATAAATGAAATTTAAATGGTTAAACATCTCTTACGTTCGGACTGGGATTTCACTGTGTGTACCGTTAGCACCAGAAATAAAAGAAGCACCAGAATATTGTCCTGGTTCCACATCTTGAAATCGGAGGAACTAAGTCCTCTTCTGAAATAAAGCAAAATTTCTTTTACAATTTTTTTTTTACTTTAAAAAAAATTAAACTGTTGCTATAGTTAAAATCTCTCCCTGTCTCTTATTTCTATTCAACTTCTCTCTTGCGGTGATTTTATTTACCACTGCTCACTTGAAATTTAATAGGTATCCAATGTGCTGATATGATAAACATACAGTATGATAAATTTCCAACTGTTTAAAGAAAGACTGCAGTAGTTTTGGAATTCTTAGCAAAGTTTAAAATACTTTAACCAAAATAACTACTGTATCATTCAAATGTACTCAAAGTGGTTTGATTCAATAAATTTTCTAAATGACAAGAACATCAAATTAAGTTTTGTTTGTCAAATTTATCCTCATCAGGGATGAAACACCGAATCTAATTAATGGATTCAAGTAGCACACAACTCGCACTGCTGCACAACAGTTTACTACACAAAAGTAAACTTTTTAAAACACATTTGAACAACAATGCTGGCGATACAATATTAATCATTCAAACAATAAATATATGACTAAGTGTATATGTATCAGAGCTTATGTAATGATTAAACTCTACAACACCGTACCACCCGAATTTGAATACACATCCAGTGAAGCATTCAGTGTTTACAGTTAACATGCCCTACCCATTTCAACTGGTAGAGCAACTATAGTTGCTTTCTATATATATTTCTTTGAATTTTAACTATTGATTAATCATAATTTACATAATGCTTTAAATCCCATCATTTATTTTGAACCTTTGCTAATCATTCAGTCACAATTATGATTTTCTCCCTCTGATTAACTAATACATATGACTAGATGTAGACAAGTATACCGATACATATATCGCAGTTAAACAGCTGATTCTTCTACCAAAAAATAAAAGGATATATCTTTGATAGCAATTGCAGTTCAACAATAAAAACCTGTTTTAATGCATTTACTCCAATTTTAATTCTTTTCTTTTGTGCTTAATCAAGATATAATTTGATATAAAAAAAATCACTTTTCGAAGAATTCAAGCAAGATCTCCAAAATTACATACGGTCTATCTATATTAATTCTATATCTCAAATTTCTCTCCTTTCTGCATTTTTTGTTTACTAAAAACATCTAGTTGCAGAACAGGTTTATCTTCCATTGATACATTCCATTAATTAATAACTTTCCATTTATTTTTTTTAATTCAAAGTTATATAATATGATATAATATAGACAGATTTAAGTTTTAGTACAACAAATTATCACGATTACTTTCAATTTCTTATTCTGTTGCATAAAGCGGGTGGGTACCCATGCATATTCAAACATGCTTGCATTTCTCTTGTTTTAAACCTTCAATCATACCGGTTCAAGACTGACAAATATACAAAAGTTGAATTAAACATTTACCTGCAAGTTAAAATCCTGATGAAAATTGAATGCAATCGATCCAATAACGCATGTGATCAATCACTAATTAATCGAAAATGATTTTTCTCCACTGTGCCGCGTTGCTGATGTCAAATCAGTTGCCTCTCATGCTCTTGAACAGCGGCAGTGTTTTACCACACCTTGTGAAGTCAGGTATGACAATGATATATTCAATGATTTCAATATGAATACCTTTACACTACTACTATTTTGGAATCCTAATCGACTCATTGCAATCCAGGCGTAGGTTGAAAAACCGGTTCTGCAAGCTTTGAAAGAAGTTCGCCAACTTCATCTAATTTTAGTAGCCAATGATATTAAAGGTAAACCCCCAAATGACTATATGTTAGTTTCGTATTTTTCATTCACCAATTTAGGTAGCTAAATATAAATCATTAAGAACAGAACTAGACCTAATTCTTGACGGCAGAGACGACAAATAATTTCAATTAGCTGTTTGCATTATGGTATCTATATATTAATATTACAAGTTTATTATTTCCAGTATGTACTTGTGCATATCTCAAATGGCCCTTAATTAGTAAAATAAACGTATTCATTCATACACTACCCCCCCCCCCCCCCCCCCCTCCCCCGTCAAGGTCAAGACAAATCGAATTAATTAACTGATTTCAAGAATTTATAAAATCAATCTTCAAGTGTGATTTTTTTTACACCAATGTTAATTATCCTTGGTATCTAAAAATCAATTACTGATACTAGAATGACATCGCCCAATTAACTAATTTCTGTATTGATATTAGTAAAATCAAATAGCGATATAAACGTTAACACGAATAACACAGAATCGTTGATCTCGAAATTAGTTCGAACATTCGAGCAGTCTCTGTTCGTATCCTCGTTCTTCTATCTTAAGTCAAGAGTTTGTCGTCTTATCTTCACTACCCCCTTTGTGTGTGTGTGTGTGTGTGTGTGTGTGTGTGTTTTAGATCAACTTTCCTCAAAAATATGGTCCACATCACAAACTCTTAACTTGGGAAGATGTCAAGTCAATCTTCGGGATCTTTTTTCGAATATAGTGTCTTTAAACTTTTATACCTGGTTTTGGGCAGTAAGTTCACCTATTCTTCATTTCCCTACAATCTCTCCAAGTCATTTTTGTATCGGCCCCACTCCATTGTTAAATGTTGTCAGGGCCCTTATAGATGCACCATTCAAATTTCTACTGTGTGGGTCTTGAATGATTTTTCTTATCGTCAATGCCGATTGCGAGTAAAAAAAAAAGCATGCCCGCTTCCGTCTTATTGATATGTAGGTAGATCTACCTATTTACACACCAATCTAACTTGAGTGTCTAGCGTTTAACATAAAATAAGTGGGCCCTTACTTTTAGTGCCTAGTAAACTACATAATCCTCTAGCAGCCTGTATAACAAGATTTAAAAAAAACAAGACGTTATAATGTACGCCCAAATATTCTTTTAAATTGATACGTCTTTCCATATCCACCTACACGTATATCACCAGAATTCATCGATTCAAAAACCAAAGTGGGAATGAAGGGGGGGGGGGGGGGGGGGGTAGCTGAGGACAGTCTCGTTACTACTACCTCTGGGTTAGTCATTTACACATGGGCACTTGACGCGCCAACGGCGCTGTAGTTAATTCTGTTTAGAGTCGGTACTATATACATTCAAACAAATCAACACAGGCTCTCTAGAGCTATTTGACCAATTATCACATATATCAAAAGACAAAGACACATAACATGCATATATCAGATTAACCCCCCCCCCCCCAATTAAAAAAAAAAAAAAAAAATTTAATAAAAAAAAAATCATGGAAGAATATATAGATAAGAAAGGCATATGATTAAGAAGAATAAACACAATAAAACCAAAAGTGGATGCCACATAAAAAAAATTTCAAACAGCACTCAGAATCAGTTACTTTCAAAAAGCGAGGCATTGACTTGCATCAACATAGAAAACTTCGAGGTGATAAAACTTTTAAACTGACTTTCGAAAGTTTGTTTAAGACACCTATTTCATTTGGTAAAGGGCTCCAGATCTTGGAAGCACTGTACCTAAAAGATTGCAATCCATACTTGTAGTTCTCATACTCGGCATCAACAGTATTTGTATATTTAAAACTGTAAAAGTAGATTTTATGAGGTCATGAGAGAGAGAGAGAGAGAGAGAGAGAGAGAGAGAGAGGGGAGATAGAGAGAGAGAGAGAGAGAGAGAGAGAGAGAGAGATTTGAAAGTGTCATAGCCAGTGCATGCAACATGCAAGCGTCTTAATTCTACAGTTGGGAGATGAAAATTTTTTGGAGCAATTCATCCATGTTGATACACAGTCATTATAAATAAAACCGAGTGCCTTTTCTATAGAATTCTTTTCAGAGTAAAAATACCAGGTAAGAGTAAAGTAACTAAAATTTACTAGAATAAAAGGAATAATAAATAGTAACCTCACTCTGTCGACTAAACTTATGTCCTATTCTTTTCAAAACATTTAGTTGCTTAGCAACCCTCTTACAAATGTCACCAATGTGGGAATTAGATTTGAATTGAAAGTCTATGGTCATCCCTAATAGCTCACTTCAGATTCACTGCATAAAACAGTTCTCCTTAAATCAAAATCTTCACTTTTCTTTTCGACTGAAATTGTGTGGAATTTACATGTATCAGGATTTGCCTCCACTGTAGTGAGGACCAATTTATAAGGGACAGGTTATTGGTTTTTGAGGGAAGATTTTTAAAACATCTGTATTATCATAAGAATAAAAGACAATGTTGTCATCGACAGAGCTATAGACAGAAGAATAAGAGACAAAGCCAGAAATATCAACACCGGTCCAAGTATTGGGACCCTACAAGACACCTTTGAGAACAAGTTGAAAGCAGTGGCGGATCCAGGATTTCAAAAAAAAAAAAGTGGAGTTTTTTGGGTTTTTTATTGGTTATATTGGAAATTTGTTGCTAAAAAGTCCCCTCCCCCTCTAAATTCGCCACTGGAAAGGAGCTAGAAAAATCCCTAATTTTCACATATTCTGATATCTATTACTACCAAGACAAACATTTCTCGAGACCATATAGTGTTTAATTTTTAAGAGACAGCTCGACAGTCGAGGACTTGGAGAGATCCATAAAGTGGCCGCTATATACATGAATTCATTCTCATTCTTGGAAGACCATCTTCCAGTCTTTCGTGATCCTCTGCAGGGGGATTGCCATTCATATCCTGTTCTGGAGGTTTCAATGAAAGGGTGGAATATGGAGTCAAAATATTCAGGAAGTTGTATGTAAATGGCTCGTTCAAAGAGTTGAGAGACTGCTGACAAAACACAGACAGGTCAATGTTGTTGTTCTACTGAAAGATATTTGTTATATCCAATATTAAAATAATAAAAGGTAACTTAATGAAATATTTACCCATTTATCAATGTACGAGTATGAATATAACTATACCTATACGAAAGCACTGATACTGAATTTTTCTAAAATGAAGGATGGACGTTGTTTATAATATACACACAGCGATCTGTACTCGGGTCATATATAACTCAAAACATCGTCATAGTGTACGGGTTAGATACCTCAACTCTAAATCGAAAAAAAAAAGTGTGTGATTTTTTAAACAGAAAATGATATTAAAACAGTGAATTTTTATTTATTAACACGTTTGAGAACGTTACCATTAGCGCGTTAGACGACAAACTTTTAAGAAGGTTAATTATGTACCCTAAGACGAAAGTGGTATGGGTGACTTCTTTATACACAAGTTTAACTTTGAAAGAGCATTAGCTGCAAAAGTAATGTTTGCCGATTACTGTATTAAATTACCAAAATGACCTAAACAGCTTTACTGTACATAAAAATCACCACTAACATGTTTATACAGAAACAATGACTGAAACATTATTGCATGGATGTAAACACTGCGGAGAATTTGCAAAATTTTCATATGATTCGATTGGAAGTTGGTTTTTTGTTGTGACATTTACTTCTCTAATTTCTCGCATTCCAGTTCAGAATAATAATAATGATAATAATTCTAATAATAATAATAATAATAGGCCCATGGGCCACATCGCTCACCTGAGTCACCTTGGTCCATATTAAAGATTGTCACTGTATATATCCAATACTTATGGCTGCTAAATTGGAAGATGATAACCTTCATAATACTGGCATACAGGGAAATTGGCAGGGACAAATAAAAAAGCTGCGAAATAAACTTAAATTTTTCATCATTAGATATTATTTTAAAATGCAACTACAAAACATCGAATTCCCTAAACGTGGAAAATTACTTTTACAGTGAAATTAAGAAAAACTATGAATTACAATATTATTTATGGAAAATTACTTTTACAGTGAAATTAAGAAAAACTATGAATTACAATATTATTTATGGAAAATTACTTTTACAGTGAAATTAAGAAAAACTATGAATTACAATATTATTTAAAATTTCCAATTGTGAAAGCAGTGCGCTCCAAATCCACAAAAACACGCATATCTGTCCATCTTTAGAAACTGAAACTGGTAGATATTCAAAATCATGTATTCTAAAAGAACGTCATTTTTGTCAGTTTTGTAAAGCTACTGTTGAAGATCAAGTGTATTTTTTTTATATGACTGCTTCATGTATAAAGATACAAGAAAGAAATATTACCCTTTGATTGATTGATTATATATTGTTTAACATCCCGCTCGAGAATTTTTCACCCATATGAAGACGTCACCATTACCATTACCGGTGAAGGGCTGCAAAATTTAGGCCTATGCTCGGCGCTTATGGTCTTTGAGCAGGGAGTGATCTTTATCGTGCCACACCTGCTGTGACACGGGGCCTCGGTTTATGTCGTCTCATCCGAAGGACCGCCCCATTTAATCGCCTCTTACGACAAGCAAATGGTTTTGAGGATCTATTCTAACCCGGATCCTCCGGGGTTATTACCCTTCGAACACCTACAATTCAATTGATGATATATCAAAGGAAAACCATTGTAAAGTATTATGTAACCCTGTCAATGTAGTTCATGCTAGAAGGTTATGTGAATTTTTACATGAATGTTTTGAATTGCTCAATAAAAGCAAAGTGTTATTATTATACTAATGTTATAAGCAATACTAACATTGCATACATACAGTTTGACATCACACACACATCATTATATATCTCATATTGCGCAACATGATTGTATGCAAGCATGTTTGATGAATCAATAAAATAATTGAATATATTCGCATGTCAAATTTTCATCCCATATTGTGGCCCCAACCTACCCCTGGGGGCCATGAATCAGCACTATGCCAGGAAGCTTCATTGCAAATTGGAAATTTTCTGGCCCAGTGGTTCTTGAAATTTTTCATTGACCCCACCCTATCTTTGTAATTATCTCCCCTTTGAAGGAGGCATGACCCTTCATTTGAATAAACTTGAATCACCTTCACCTAAGGATGATTTGTATTGAGTTTTACTATAATTGGCCCTATGGTTCTGGAGAAGATAAAACAGTGATCCCCTATTGTGGCCCCACCCTAATCCAGGGGCCATGATTTTAACAAATTTGAATCTGCAGTATGTAAGAAAGCTTCCATGTAAATTTGAACTTTACTGGCCCAGTGGTTCGTAAGTAGATTTTTAAATGACCCCACCCTATTTTTATGATTATATCTCCTTTGAAGATGGTATGACCCCCTCATTTGGACAATTTTGAATCCCCTCCACCCAAGGATGATTTGTACCAAGTTTGATTGTCACTGACCTGCTAGTTCTGGAGGAGATTTTCAAAATTTGTACTTTTTTTTTACTTCACCCATGGATGCTTTTAGCCTAGTTTAATTGAAATTGGCCCAGTGGTTCTGGAGAAGATGAAAAAGTTAAAAGTTTACGCCGACGACGGACAACGGAGTTTGATTAAAAAAGCTCACTATAGCATTCGGCTCAGGTGAGCTAATAATAATAATAAAACACCAAATGTTTACGCCTTGGTCGATGTAAATGTCCTTTGATGAATACATTAACCTGGATTCAGATTCTCGCGATTAGCGTATCTTCCCAAGACTTAAAGATCTAACACAGGCAAATTTTGTGAGAATACGATATATTTCGCAAACCCTGGAATGCGAGTGCTAACTCACTGTTTCTCCCATTTCGACCAGCTTGCATGTGTAAGTAGAATAAATTTCCTAACTATCGATACCAAGTTTGAATATATATATATATATATATCTATATATATCAAAGAAAATTTGCCATCATTAGGTGGCGCTCCTTCCAAGCCTTCGAATCCACCTCCAGGCATTCAGCCTGGGCTCTGGAACTTGAAATCTAAATGTCTTTCACATTGTAAGACTTAAAATGTTGTAGAACGCGAAGACTATATTTTTGTTTCAGATGCCTATCCAACAGGCATACAGAAGCAAGGAGGGTGTGTCTGTCACTCCCCGTTAATTTTACATGCAAAGGAAGATAAATTGGCCGAATCCCCTATCTATTTTTGATAGTAGTATTGAATGGTATGAATGAAAGCTTGAACTGATGAATTGAATTTATGTAGTGAAGGATAACACCCCCCAACAGGTCATGTTCATTTCGGTGGTCCCCCCCCCCCCCCCCCCCCCAGTTCTGGAATATTTTGCGAAAATATATAAATCACTTTCTAATAAAATGTCTAGTGATGTAGAGAATAGAAGCTGAAAAAGACAACCCACAAACAATACATTTTAACACCATATTTATTTCCCATCGGGCAAACACTATTAATACATGGAATCAATTAATCCTAATAATATGTACAACGTGTAATAAATTATAGTCTTACGTATGTAAAGATTTGAACGGCAGTCTGTTTATTGGCGGGGGTGGGGGTGGGGGGGTGGGGGTGGGGGGTCGTACAAAGAGCTGAATCACTCCTTCAAATGCTTCTTTATATTAAAAAAAAAAAAAAAATGGAAGAAAATAAAGTCATATAGCTAAATATTGGTTGACATCCAGATCCTCCGCAATAAAAATTCGCCATTTCTAAGACACATGATTTTCTGTCATATGATAAATATTAATAATAGTCATTTCGTCAATTCGTATTAAACACTGTATTTTTAATCGGTCTCATCTGAAGGTTCTGCTAAAAGATCTAACTGTACTTCGTACGACTTTCCAGAATATATATCTTTAGCCTGAAGTTGCAACTCTGTTTCTCCAAATATCATACTCTCTTCTAATTCGATCGATGCGCCATCTGGTAGATCCGGAAGGGGAATAACCAAGACGCCCAACCGATGACATCCAGGATCATCCACAAATTGTGGATCCTTGTTGTCGGAGATGTATATCGCACATTCCAGTTTTTTCTCTTTCGGGTTTAAGGCTTGAAAAATTTGTGATTTCTGATATCCAACAGTTAAATGTTGTCCCTTAGTTATGTATTTGAAGAAAACGTCTTTACATCTTGCTTTACCGTTCACTTCCACTTTCTTGCTGTCGGGATGTTTGGTTGGGTTGAATGCGGGCCAGCTTTGGATACCGTACGTATATCGAGCTGTTCGTCTAGATATTGCATCGGGAATGTGTCCAAAGTACACCGCGCCTTTTAATACTGAAACACCCGCATCATCAGGAACAACAACGCGTTTCATCTTGAAAGACTCTCTCACCGACTTCTGGACCACTTCGCATTCGGCAAAGCCTCCTACCATTAGAATAGTTTCAACATTTCCCATTTCACTATCAAATAATATTGTCCTTATATGGTCTTTAATTTTCTTGATTGTGCTTTCAAAGAAACAAAGGAAATCTTCATTTTTCCATTTCAACTTCCAGTTCTCGAAAGTGACTTTTCCTGCATGCGGCGACATTTCAATGGCTTTTTCAAGAGATTTGAGTGATTTGTCGTTCTTAACAATTTGCACAAGACCCAGTGGAACCGACAGATGTGTATTGCCTTCTTTTCCAGGCTTAGCGGATCTTTTTTTGAATTCGAAGTTCCTCATTAGTTCTAAATAATCATCGAAACAGGAATTCTTTAACTCATTCATGCATTTTTCTCCAATAATTTCCTGAATATACTTTTCAAATTCGTCATCCACTGATTTTCCTCCCCAAGGTCCACCGCTGGCCTCCCGCATTTCCTCCAAAGATCCGTCATCAACTTTGTGATGCACTGTTATATCTGCAGTACCACCTGCAAAATATTCATAGTGGTGGTCACTTAACGAAAACGCTTTATGGTACACTTTAAAGATATGGACAATAAAAAGGATAATCACATTTTTTAGGGGGTGGTGGTGCATAAAATAAAAGGCTCATGGGCTGTTACACTAGTCTGAGTAATGTTTGCCCCAACTTCTCATTTCCCCCTCCTTCCCACATGTATTTTCATAATGCCATGTCGTCGTCTGGATTTGCTTCTTACTTTTTATCCCCCCCCCCCCCCCCCCCCCCCCCCAACTTTCGGAGATCGGGATTTGACCCAATTTTGAATAATCATATTCAGAGAATAACTTTTGAATGATTAGTGATTAGGCTTTCATTTTTTACTTGTGTATTCCTTGTGACAAGACCTTTCTTTGGGTACCAAAATTTTTGTCCTCATGACCTTGGAGTTTGACCTAATTTTGAAAAATTTTACGACCATAGCTTTTAAATGGTTAGTGATCAAGCTTTCATATTTCACATGATTATATAATCCTTTCTTTAGGTAATAAACTCTTTTACCTCATGACCTTGACCTTGAAGTATGATCTACTTTTGAAAAAAACAAAACAAACTTTAACCTTGGCCATATTTTTTGAATGGTAGTGACAGGCTTTTCATATTTCACATGTGTATTCCTTGTGGCAAGACCTTTTTTTTGGGTACCATAATTATGAGGGAGGGGCCTCCATGGCTGAGTGGTTAGAGCATCGGCTCAAAATCACAAAGCCTCTCATCTCTGTCGGCGCATGTTCGAATCTCGGCCGCGGCGTTATGTGAGCAAGTTTGCCAGTTTACTTGCGGAAGGTCGGTGGTCTCTTCCCAGGTACATTGTAACTGGGTTCTCTCCTCCACCAACAAAAACTGGACGCCACCAGATAACTGAAAAATTGTTGAGTGTGGCGGAAAGCAATAAATAATCAATCAATCAATCAATCAATAATTATGAGGGCATCAGTTTTTCACAAACACATTTTGTTTCTATCATTTATAATCAATATATAAAAATAATTAAGAGGCCATTGTGCCATGTTGTTCACCTGAGCAATTGCATTTTTAATAAGTGTACTATGTCAAACATCCCAATTAAGGCTTCACCATCACCTATCAATTTTACATATCATACCCTTGTGATTCTAAGAAACAACATATCCAGAGGGTTCCTGAATGTAGTTCTAACTCCTACTATGAACCGTGGGGTGGGGTTGTGGTGTGAATCTATTCTACACGACTGAAGATGCTTGCATATCATTTTGACAAATTGTACATGTAGCAGAGTGGTTCTTTACAAAAACATTTTTGATGTACTTTCTTATATCATTTCTGGAAAACTGTAAACCACAAAGACTTTTGAGTAGGTGATCAAAGTGTGAACATTGACATGAGGGATCAAAGTGTGAACATCGACATGAGGGATCAGAGTGTGAACATCGACATGAGGGATCAGAGTGTGAACATCGACATGAGGGATCAGAGTGTGAACATCGACATGAGGAAACTTTTTAACTGTCATATTCTACCCATGAAAGGGAGATTTCAAAGAATTTTTTCCTATTGAACCCTTTGTAATTTTTTTTTTTTTACAAGACCAGGGCTGAAAGTCTGATCATACTTGAATTTACACTACATGAAGATGTTTGCACATTATTTTGAATTATGAATTTAGCTTTTTGTCAGGCATTGAACTTTTGATCTTGCTCCTTATGCCATTTCAATGGACTGAGTTTTTCTGCCAACAATCCCGTGTAATGAGCATGTAATATAACATACCACAAACAATCCAGAAAAAAGACTGATAACATGAATCTCAGATATACAGACCTCCCAAATCAGCAACTAAATACTTGGTTCCAACAGTAAGCTCTCCAAGGTACTTGGAAATAGACAGGTTAAGATTTTTTGCTGGTAAATACTGGCAATGAATGGACGCTGCCTCAGGTTCCAAAGCAACAGTCAAGGAAGATTTTTCAATACCAGCCTGTATCAGAAAAATGTATAAATTGTAATATGATAAATCTGAAGTGGGTCTCATGAAAATAAAAGAGAAGAGTTTAAAAAAAAAAGATTGACATTTTATCTGCAAACAAATAGATTTATTTTTAAAAAATTGTCTCCTCCTGTTTTTCTAGTGACTAACCATAATTACACTAAACAAATATTTAATCAATGTAAATCAAATATGTACAATACAGATTCATGGAAAGGAATATTTGTGTTAAATATTTGTTCTGACAATAAATTGGAGAGCTGTCTGTAAATGATAAAAGTACAGATAACCCTGTGCCAAGTAAACAACATTTTCACACTGTATGTTTTGATGTACCTACTCCCTACCTCTCGTGCAGCTTCCCTCATGAACTGCTTCGATCGATCATCCCAGATAGCAGGAACAGTTATAATATATTCAACATCTGAATTCTTTATATCCGGGTAACTGTTTCTTAAAGTTTTCATCAAGTCTTCCACAAGATATTTTATTGAGAGCTCAAACACTTTTATAGCTTCAATATCTTTACCTGTGGCATCTTTCAATTTTGTTTTTCGACTGATTGCCTAGTAAAATGAAAAATTAAAACACAAACATTAATTATCATCATGATAATTATAAGATTATATAGCACACCACAGATGACTATTTCAATGAACTTGTACTGCATGCACTAGTTTTGATTTGCATCAGTTTTCTAATTAATTCTTGCCAGATTAAGTAAGCACAATTTTTTACATAAGGGGGGGGGGGGGGGGCAAAAAACACTACACTTCACAAGCATCATAGTTCATATCTTTATATTTACATTTCCAATGTTTTTGTCCGTGATATCATTACAAATTGTAACCAGTCATTTCCTCATGAACATGTTGCATTAGTAAACAATGCACATATGAATTTTGATAAAATTGTGACAGAAATGAAAGTGAAATGTAAATATAAGAAATAATTTCATTTCATTTCAGTTTTTTAATTCAATATTTAAAGTCAGAATAATGAACCAAAATAACAAATGGACCTGTTAATTGCACATCAGTAGAGAGTACATTTATAATCTATAGCAGAGTATATATAACAATTTTGGAACTTGCTTTTTCAGAATGAAGTATCATTTTAAATCGATGGAAGAAATAATAATCCTCATGTTCATCATCTCGAGCCAAGTCTAAATACTGGTCCTCTGCTTCATATCCAAATGCCACAAATTCTTTGTCTGAATTCAGCAGTAGAGCTGTTGGTGTCTTCAAAGTGATGACCTTCCCTCCTGTCCAGTTACTAGTCAAAACTTTGGACCAATTGGATGTGGCGGAAAATGCATAACCAGAGTAAGTAGTGCCAAAATCGATGGCTGCAATGAAGAGCTTTCTGCATTTTGATCTCACAGAACCTGAAAAATTATAATCATAACATATACATAAGGTCTTTCTCTAGGCTGTAATATGATATCAACAAGGTATCCAACGGATTGGTTACCTAGGCCACAAAGGAACCAAGGTTCAGCCACCTAGGCTATATGTATGAAGTAAAAGTACATTAAAATTACCTTTCTTTAATCAGAAGAATGGCCAAAAAAACCAAACATTGATAAACAGCAGAGATAGTCATTAATTTTCCTTGGACAAGTAAACCCAAATTTTGACTTGCTTGAATTCTATTATTAGTTGGCCAAAAAAAAAAAAAAGAAAGAATATCACTTAAAATTTATCATATTACAATTTGGTTTTCAGTATAAATACTCAAGAACAGTAAAGTGAAACAAATTATTTCAGAAGTGTTGGAAGTGCAGCATGGAGC
Source organism: Ostrea denselamellosa (assembly GCA_024699665.1). NCBI lineage: Eukaryota > Metazoa > Mollusca > Bivalvia > Ostreida > Ostreidae > Ostrea > Ostrea denselamellosa. Next base: position 16,720,709 of record JAMZEH010000020.1, read on the forward strand.
ACCTTTTTTTTTGCATGCCATCTCATGTCAATTCTGTTTAAGACTGTATTCATTCGTTGCAACAGGGTCTGTTCCTTGTGCAATTGTGTCTGTTGATTTTGTTTTAAGCTTGTTTGTTACATATTTCAACATGTTTTTGAAAATTAGTTAATGTCCTTTTACCCTTTGCACATTCAATATATAGCACCTTTCTTGTTCTTCTTAAAAGGACTGCCACAATCACAAATGTTGACACACTAGCAATTGTTTAAATTTTTGACATTGGTCATTGTCGCAAGCCACGGCTCAAATTTATGCTCCTCCCCTTTTCACCCATAGCTCTTTGCATGAAAATTTTGTCATTTCTCATACATGACAAGACTGATGTCATTCACTGACCAATAGAATCAACACTTAGCCTAAAATTGAAGATCTGGTTTAGCACAGCTGTATTTAACTCAATAATGGCTGAGGCCATGAAAAGTTTTATGCAGCAAAACTATATTGACAAGAAATCATATACCCCAACATTTCCTTTTGTGTATTTGTTACCTGTTCAATGTTGAAATTGCCATATCTGTAAAAATATGGGTTCTGTTTTGGTTAGTTTACCGAAGAAGTGGAAGAACAAGAATTCTGATTGGTCAAGAGTAACTTGCTCACATTCTATAAACAGTTTAAATCTCCAACTAACTTGTGCTTGGAAGCTCAGCGACTGGCCAAATTGCATCATAAAAGTTTATCAGAAATGAGAAAATTGGGCAAGTATGTCTAGAGTTCCACTTGCCCAAACCAAGATTTTACTTGCCCTGGGCAATCGGGCAATGGTTAGTGTTCATCACCAGAGAAAATGTGTCCTTCCAACAATGTCCAGAGAAATACTAACACTTCACATCCACTCAAACATTAATCAAGTAAGAGTTGATGAGAACTGCCAACAATACGCAATTTCTGAGATATCAGCTCTTCTATGATGGAAGTGCATTCTGTATTCCATTAAATGCTTCGGTGGGTATAGGTTTAATATGTAGATGACAATAAAAGCTATGAAAGCATGTATTTTGTTTACATTAGCTAGTGGTATACATTGAATTGATCATATGAAGAAGAAATTGTTTGAACTAGGCCATTGATTTAAAAATGTAATTATCATTCTTTTCCTTTTAAGCATGATTGATACTTTTAACATAGAAAGACAGTGCATATTGAGTTTTGTTTGAGCTATTTTATTCTCAAGATGAATTTGATTTTCTTTTGCATAGCAGCTGGTAATAATCCTTTCAGCAATATATGAATGCAATAATAAGCATTTGTACCCAACGTGAATGAATGAAAATATGTTTTGCATCTCACCGTACATATGAGTTCAACAAAAGGAAATAACTATATGGCAACTTGGAAATGCATATTAACAATGAAACTGGTAATTTTGTCTGTAATACAATAACATAAGGAATGAAACCAATTTTACTCAAAACTCCAATTCAAAATAGCTCTAAAATTCTGCTTTTATCATTACCCACCCCAAAGTTCTTTCCGATCCAGTAATTTCAATATTTATTCCATTGATCTACCATAAAAATAATCCTCATCAACACTTCATGTAATTATGAAGCTTGTTTTACATTAATCAAAAAAAATTATATGAATGTTTTTTGTTCTAACACATTTACATTTGATATAATTGCATCACAATATTTACCTTAAAGATTGTTTTTCAATGTTCAAATGATTTTCAAACTTAAGAGTTACCTGCTTATATGGGATACTGGAAGTGACATTATACATGGCCACCACGACCAACGAGGAAATGACATGAAAAGTGTCTTGAAAAACTGTTGAATATTTCTGGTCACATGTGTTGATGAGGATTATTCCTTGTGTTTTTTAATAGGGGGTGGTATTCTATACATCCTTCCTATTATTATTACAGACAAAATTACCAGTTCCTGTGGTATTAGTTGCAAGCAGTTGACACAGTAAGTCATGTTTTAACACATCCTCCAAATACATATCATAATGTGTAGACCTGGAAACAATGTATCTTCAGTAACAAGCCATGTCTTTCAAGCTTTCCTCTATTCACCACATATTTCACTGTAAACAACATATGCTGCCATAATTCTCATTCAAATATGCTTACAATAAATATACAAAGGGGCCAGCAATAATTTCTGTGATAATGATAATAGTAGGGGTCATTCTATATCATACCATTCCTTTTCATTAAGTGGTGTTAAGGTATAAACTCCTACTATTATTGCTGACAAAATTACCGGTTCCTGTGCTCAGATTGAAAAGAAATATTACAAATTAACAGGTTGGAACACTTCCCCTTCTCGCTACAATGCAATTATCCCTCTTTTGCGAGAAAATAAATATGACCATAAACGGGTGTTTTGGTGTTCAGATTGAAAATAATGGCAAATCAAATTCTGTGCAATGCTGATTAAGTGTGACACACACTCAATATGGTGCGATTTGTCTCGATGAAATTGACAACACAGTCAAGATATTGTTTATCAATGTTGCTGTGTATGAGGGCAGGATGCTAGGATCCAATGCATGTCGCGAGTGTTTTTTGTTTTGATTTACATGTTTGCAGTAGTTTAAGACATTTTAGCACTTTTTCTTCTTTTCACGTAAAACACAAGGATATGTACTCCTTGGGTGTTTCTCCCGGTGGTACAGGATATATTTACTCTAGCTAAAGAGGGATAATCGCCTTTTAGTGAGAAGATCTCACTATAGGGATAGTGTTCCCAACCTGATTAATACCAAATTCATTTACAAAAACTTGAAATCATAAGTCATACTGAAAATATGTAGTGGAAAAGCGAGAGTGTGAAAAACTCTCGGTCAGATTTACACTTTTTCTTCTTTTTATTTAAAATTTTTGTACTAAGCAAATTCGGATTAACTTCCTAAAATCGAAAGTAGCATTCCTAGAATTTGTTATTTGCCTCTGGGCTGTGGATGCAACATTATCATGCTAGGAATATTTTCCTACCAAAATGTCACCAACAATGATATTCTTAACTAACAAAATTTCAAAATACAGTCACTTACTGTTTAGATTTGACATTTTAATCCTGCAAGAGTAGGACCTGTATCTGCAGAAATCTATTTACTTCCCTCTTCGATCCAATAAAGTTTAAGCTTAATCCTTAGCATCTGTTCATTTTAATAATGAATTATTCTGCTCGTAATACTTTCATACCTTTAAAGCTGACATTATTATAGCATATAATTTTTAATGATTGCAATACAACTTTCCCTTTCGGACCAGATAAAGGAACTATGAGACGTCGTACCTTAACTAATTCGGCTTAAAACTAATTCGAACGAACTCGAGCTATACAAAGTCTAGCCTAGTACCCGAGGCCTTCCAAGCACTCGGAAGACCTCGGATACTTGATATGATTGATTGATTATTTATTGCTTTTCGTCACACTCAACAATTTTTCAGTTATCTGGTGGCGTCCAGTTTTTGTTGGTGGAGGAGAGAACCCAGATACAACTTGCTCACATAACGCCGCGGCCGAGATTCGAACACGCGCCGACAGAGGTGAGAGGCTTTGTGATTTTGAGCCCGATGCTCTAACCACTCGGCTTCGGAGTCCCCTAATCTGATGTGTGCGCATACGTATATAAATAGAATAATTTTCGATAGCCCTCGCGCATGTACCATACCCTAATAGACCTGAGGAAAATACTCATGACGTTACAAATTCAGACGCATCATTTAAAATATGGCTGACTGAGCAGGAAACGGTGTGTTTGATAGTGTGTGTGATCCAACCCAAAGACATTGCGCACCATATATACCGTATACATAATTCTACCATGGGTATAACAAAGATCATGGGAATTAATGCCGCGGTCATTTTAAACAACAAAATAGATCCCGGTATCCCTACCATGTCACCTTTTTTCATGTAGGCCTAGTCCGTTTCAAGAACCGACATGACGTCACGAAGCGACGCGTCTGTAGGCTATTGCTAATCGTCGGTGCCGTGGTAGAATAAAGTTCTTGCTTTCGTGGATGATGCAGGATTACCTCCTCAGTCTCGAAATATTTGAAATATATAAAAGCCCCGGCTTAATATTTCAACACAGTATTTCTCTGCATCCAAGGTTATTCTTGTTGTAACTCGAGATTCGTCCGAAGGAAAGCGCTAACGTTTTATTAGAATTGCGTTGTGCCTTTATTATCATTAATTAAAAAAAAAAAAAAAAGCAAGCAACTCCCTTAGCAAACGTAGAACTGACTATTTTTACCCCCCCCCCAAAAAAAAAAACGAAAAAAAACCCTCATTTGCAGGGGCTACCACAATGATCCAGACAGGCAATGTTCAATGTTTCAGCTACACTTTTTATATATTATATGATTTTTCAGTTGTTCCGATAACTTCGGGACTTGTTTAGCTGTGCCGATAACTTCGGGATTAGGGACTGAAACACACCATTAACAGACTAACAAGGCAATAAAAAGTAGTCATGGTTACTTAGAAAAACGTAATTGTAGTTTAATCAATTACTATCCCATGGTGCAGTAATTTATTAAATTGTAATCATGAAATTTTAAAATAATCCTAATTCAGTCAATTACTTTTCAAAGTAAATGACTGCATAGTGACCTATAAGCTTCCTTTCTGCACCGATGTCAACAAAATGTGTGTAAATTGGTGTCCTCCATTCAGTAACTTGCTTTAAAATGTTTCTTAAATATCCTAATCCCGTTAACAAGTCGATCTGACGTCCATTGTGGACGAGAGAGGTGGTGATTTCACTCAGAGCAGAAAATGTGAAAATATTTGAACGTTGCTCTTGGGTAGAGTGGACAAAGTGATGTAGAGGAACTTAAATGTTGTGTTAATCATTCAAGACATCATCACTAGGGTTTCGTTCTTGATGGACAGTGAGTGTTTTCTTTGAAGGCCTATTGTTCATATACAGGTGGCCATTTTTTCGTGCTTGAGTTATTCGGTGAGTTGTTTACTTTTTGTTCCATGTCTAAGATAATTGACTTTATCAAACGAAAACTTTCTGACACATCATCAGACTCAGATTCAGCAACGTCACCGATTCAAAAGCAACTTTCTAAGAAAACTAAAGAGTGTAATAATATCTCGTCTGGTGGTACTCCACCCCCTGGGATTCCCTGAGGGGGCCTCCGTGGCCGAGTGGTTGGAGCACTGCACTCAAAATCACAAGGCCTCTCACCTCAAGTTCGATTCTCGCTCGCGCCGATATATGTGAGAAAGTTTGCCAGTTTACTTTTGGAAGGTCGGTGGTCTCTTCCCGGGTACATTGTATCTGGGTTCTCTCCTCCACCAAGAAAAACCTAGACGCCACCAGATAAATAAAAAATTGTTGAGTGTGGCGGAAAGCAACAAACAAACAGACAATCAATCAATGGGACTCCCTGTCCTCGGCCCGCGACTTCCCATTACCCCCCTGCAGGATACCAGAATTTGCCACCCCAACAAGCTTTCATTTCTGGGACTGATGTCCAGCGTAGAGCCCTGGCTGTTAAGTACTAGTATCAGAATTCCAATCTATGATCGAACCTCTTCAAAACGAAGTTAATGTATTGAAGAAAGAAAACGAGCAGCTAAAGTTGATGACCTAGACATACATAGCAGAAGAGTGGCGGGGGGTGTCAGAAGATCTAACTGACACCGAAGCGGCGATCGTCAGCATCTCTGATTTGTTTGTTTGTTTTACGTCCCGTCGAGAATTTTTCACTCATATTGAGACGTCACCAGCTGTAGGTGAAATACCACAAATTTAGACCTATACTTAGCGCTCAGGACCGAGTGAGGGTTCTTTGACGTGCCAACGCCTACCGTGACTCCGTTTTTAAGGTCATATCCGAAAGACCTGTGATTCTCACTTCTAAATGCCGAGCGTTTGGCGAAGGAGCAATCACTACCTATTTTTCGTCTTAGGTTTGACGCGGCAATGGCACGAGCGGGGCTCAAACTCACGACCTCCCGGTTACGAAGCGAACGCTCTAACCACTGAGCTACCGCGACCGGTCTCTATTGTTCGTAATCTCCGATATACCCCGGAGGTCATAAGCTCGGAAAAATGCGAAAGAGAAGCACTGTGCACGTGTCAATATTGTAAACTAAACAGTTTTAAAGTGATGTGCCAAATTCATTAATAAGATTTCATTTGAGTGGCGTAATTTAATTACTTTCTTACACTTATAATACTTAAAGTCATTATGACACGTAATGTTTTAAAACAAACGAAACGTGTAGTTACTCACGCCAGTCTCTGTCTTTGTATGACCTCATTGCAACCCGATTATGTTTGGCAATCCTCATTCCCATGTTCCTGTATACAATGCAATGACGGTTTATTCGAAACGCTCAATGTACAAATGGTCTCAGACAATATTCCTTTGTTTATTTTCCAGAATTTTTCTTCCGATCTTGGGGATTTTATAAGTTATACCCACAGGTGATAATAGGTGGATATTTAGATAGTTGAAAAATACCGTCAGCTACAGCTTGTATTGCTTTAAGATTGTTGACGTCCTCTTTCTCAACAATACCCTCATACGTGGACGATTGTAATATTTTTATGCTTGGAGTAGAAGCGTGCTTTTATGATTCTTACCGGTGTCCAATCCAGCAGTGCCCTCTTTTCTCCTTCGCTCATCGTTATGGCCACCCCATCTTACCGGTGTCCACTCTAGCAGTGCCCTCTTTTCTCCTTCGTTCATCGTTATGGCCACCCCATCTTACCGGTGTCCACTCTAGCAGTGCCCTCTTTTCTCCTTCGCTCATCGTTATGGCCACCCCGTCTTACCGGTGTCCACTCCAGCAGTGCCTTCTTTTCTCCTTCGCTCATCGTTATGGCCACCCCGTCTTACCGGTGTCCACTCCAGCAGTGCCTTCTTTTCTCCTTCGCTCATCGTTATGGCCACCCCATCTTACCGGTGTCCACTCTAGCAGTGCCTTCTTTTCTCCTTCGCTCATCGTTATGGCCACCCCATCTTACCGGTGTCCACTCTAGCAGTGCCCTCTTTTCTCCTTCGCTCATCGTTATGGCCACCTCGTCTTACCGGTGTCCACTCTAGCAGTGCCCTCTTTTCTCCTTCGCTCATCGTTATGGCCACCCCATCTTACCGGTGTCCACTCTAGCAGTGCCCTCTTTTCTCCTTCGTTCATCGTTATGGCCACCCCATCTTACCGGTGTCCACTCTAGCAGTGCCCTCTTTTCTCCTTCGCTCATCGTTATGGCCACCCCATCTTACCGGTGTCCACTCTAGCAGTGCCCTCTTTTCTCCTTCGCTCATCGTTATGGCCACCCCGTCTTACCGGTGTCCACTCCAGCAGTGCCTTCTTTTCTCCTTCGCTCATCGTTATGGCCACCCCGTCTTACCGGTGTCCACTCCAGCAGTGCCTTCTTTTCTCCTTCGCTCATCGTTATGGCCACCCCATCTTACCGGTGTCCACTCTAGCAGTGCCTTCTTTTCTCCTTCGCTCATCGTTATGGCCACCCCATCTTACCGGTGTCCACTCTAGCAGTGCCCTCTTTTCTCCTTCGCTCATCGTTATGGCCACCTCGTCTTACCGGTGTCCACTCTAGCAGTGCCCTCTTTTCTCCTTCGCTCATCGTTATGGCCACCCCATCTTACCGGTGTCCACTCTAGCAGTGCCCTCTTTTCTCCTTCGTTCATCGTTATGGCCACCCCATCTTACCGGTGTCCACTCTAGCAGTGCCCTCTTTTCTCCTTCGCTCATCGTTATGGCCACCCCATCTTACCGGTGTCCACTCCAGCAGTGCCTTCTTTTCTCCTTCGCTCATCGTTATGGCGACCCCGTCTTACCAGTGTCCACTCTAGCAGTGCCCTCTTTTCTCCTTCGCTCATCGTTATGGCCACCCCGACATGGACGTTGGACATAAGTATCTCCAACATTCACACAGCCATTCTGCACGCTTGTTAACACCATCCTCTTCCATCTGCTCTTGCTAATTCCCATAATCTACATCCTACACTTCTTCATCTCTTTGGACACTTGTGCAATCCTATAGTTTTCTGCCTTTGTGCGTACATTACGATGATGGTCTCCTGTTTTGAGTCTACTACGGATTCTGTCACTCTCTTGGTTTCTCGTTGGGTTTGGCCCACCAGCATCATATCAGTATTCGTAACGGATTTCCGATTTTCATGAATATCTAAATATCCAGGCGCGGATCCACCTTTTTTCATCCACGGGGGGGGTCCAAAAGGCCAGGAATCTGGGACTGGTTCTAGGGCGAAGCATCCGGAATTTCCACGTTTTTACAGATAGTAGACTATGCGAATTCTGCACCCAAAATTGCAGTACGGTAATTTTCATATTATGACCTTGAATTTTGAAAGCGTCCTCAGTGAGCGAATAAAGTAGAGCGAGAGACTTAAATAAGCAATATTAAACGCGATGCTAGGGTGAAAGATGACAATATTTTCTTTCAGTAGGAAATTCCAGGGGGGGGGGGTGTCGTTCCCCTCTAGATCCGCGCTTGATATCTACATGTATTTTTCCATAAATAGTTATTTTACGGGGTATGAGTCCAACCTCCAACCTTGAGGACCTGTGGTGTCCGTCTTATGTGGTTAACGATTGAACCCCCCCCAAATAGGTATTTTAATCAGAGAGTTTTCCTTTTTCTAGACGACTGAGTCCCGTCTAACTATCGCCCTTGTAGTTTAGCCTGGGATTTATCTTGTTCAGTTTCCACGCGTCATCATGGGGATGCTGCGTATGACTTGATTTGGAGAGGCTGTGAACTGGCAAGGGGAGCTCTCCTTTTCGCATTAAACTGCTAACCAGCAACGAAGAATGGAAATTGATTGATTGTTGTTTTCCACTACACTCAACAATTTTTCAGTTATCTGGTGGCGTCCAGATTTTATTGGTGAACGTCATACAATGTAACCGGGGAGAGATTGAAAATAAACTGGCAAACTTTCTCACATATATCGGCGGGAGCGGGTAGCTCAGTAGGTAAACGTGTGACTGCTAATCTGTCGTTCGTCGTTGGAATCTAGCAGGGGTTTTTATTAATTTTTTTATAGATTAATTTCTACTAAAAGTGCAATTTTTAATTAAACAAGGTAAATTTGAAACCTTTTAATTTCAAAATATTATTGTGCATATTCTTAACTTTTCACCCATACCAAATTTGTCAGGTGTTTTAACCCTTCTTAAACAGACACCCTATACGCATGCCCAACTCATTGTCGTTCGTCAACTATACAAGGTTTGATTTGCCTCTGACACGAGTTGAGATGTCTTTTGGAAAGTAATATAACTTCAAACATTATTTTGTAAGTAACATAATATGTACAATGTATTACCTGTTTAAAATGACCCGCACGAACCTTTATACGTGTGCGTTTTGATTTCTGAGTTTTAAAACTCAAAGTGAAAGTAGATATTTGGGAGTGTATGTAATTCGTCTAGGGAAGAATTTCAAACATAGATGTACAAGTTCTGAGTCAATAAATATTTGACGGTTTTTTTCCCATACAAAGTGCTGTTTTCATTGAATCATCACAGTTTGTTTCAGATCTATGGTCAAAGCTTGTTGCATTATTACAGACGCATAAATACAGCATTAATTGATAGGAGGAGTTTTTATTATCTAAAAATGTACACATGTATACCCTTTGAAAGGTTAGATGAAGAAAATTTTCGCAATCTCTAGAATAAATCAAGAAATACATGGAGTTGTGACTGACTCTCAACTTTTGTTTATTAAATTTTGGTATCCGCAATATCGTTATCATGTCAACGTTCCAATCCGTAATTTCTAGAGGAACAAGAAACTCCGAAAATCTATTTTTAGATATATTACATAAACGTGAAATTTAATGCACTACGTCAGGACGAAAGAATAGAACATTTATATACAAGGGACTATAACTGCAATATATTATTGTCATCCTTTATAACGACTTGAATAACTCTGATATTGATGCACTTGTTTAACAAGCAACAGAAATTTATACTGAAGCTGGTCTCAAAACTGGAAAATTTAGAAGTGGTAACTATAAAACTTGTAAACGTATTAAACATATTAAGACTAAGAAAGAAGGGATGTCTAATAATTTCTTAATGTGACGTCTCCATATGAGTGAAAGATTCTCTCAGGATTTGAGAGTTGTAGAAAATAACCCCCTTGATTTTCCATTTACTCCTAAAGAAGTGAAAATAGGCATTTCTAGTTTGAAACCTGGAAAATGTTTTGGTGTAGACTTTGTTCTTTATAAATTGCTGATGCATTTCTGGTTATAATAGTTAAACTATTAAACAAAATTCTACAGACTGGTAAAATGCCAGAATCCAGGAAGCACTCGTTAATCACACCACTATATAAATCTGGTGATCCGGGAAATTGCAATGACTGCAGTAGGACTAAGTGTAACCTTTTTAATTACAACACGTCTCAATAATTATTTAGAATCTGAAGGATTATTAAGCCCAATTCCAAGCAGCATATCTTCATTTTCACCCTAAATATCTTAACGAACAAATATCTCTTTGAAGAAAAGAAGGAACTTTTTGTATGCTTTATTGATTTTTCAAAAGCTTTTCATACTGTGTGGCGATCGGCACTTTTATTTAAGATTTTGAAAAAGGGCATTGTGGTTATTTTTTCAATATCATAAAACATAAGTATTCTACAACAAAATATGTTGTAAGACAAGGAAATTATGTTGTGACCTTTTTAGATACATCCGCAGGAGTTAAACAAGGAGAAATTTAAGTCGCCTCATTTTATTTAACATTTTTGTTGGTGACTTTCAAAGCTATTTTGATAAGGTAATTATTAATCCTGTATCCCCATTTTTTGCTGATGATCTTGTTTTTTGTTTTGTTATCAGAATCAGCAGAGGGCCTTCAATATTGTATAGACATTCTTTCAAAATATTGTACAGAATGGGAGCTGCATGTAAACGTACAAAAAAGTTATGGTTTGTTCAACAAAGAAGATAAAGAATTGTTATTGATTAGTCATAACAATACTATTTCAAATATCATAGATATTGGGGGCCTCCGTGGTCGAATGGTAAGAGCATCGCGCTCACAATCACAAGGCCTCACACCTCTAGTCGGCGCGGGTTCGATTCTCGCTCGCACCAATATATGTGAGAAAGTTTGCCAGTTTACTTTCGGAAGGTCGGTGGTCTCTCCCGGATACATTGTATTTGGGTTCTCTCCTCCACATACAAAAACCTGGACGCCATCAAATAACTGAAAAATTGTTGAATGTGCCAAAAACAACAATCAATCAATATAATAGATAAGTACAAACATCTTTGTATATATTTACAATCAAATGGTGGTTTAAAATTTGCTTGTGATGATCTTGTAGCTAGAGCTAGGAAAGCTTACTTTCCTAGATATATAAAATTCCTTTTTGCTCAGATCTTTCATGAAATTCTGGTTAAAACTATATGAATCGATTATTGATCCAGTTTTAAGATATTCATCAGAAATTTGGATTTCCGATTTTAATATAAATCTCAACAATTTTAAGAAGATTCAAAGTTTCATCTTGAAGAACATTCTGAGTGTACACAATAAAGCATCCAACTTGGCTACAAAAATTGAACTAAAGGCCAATCCCATTACATGTCAAAATATTTCAGCTTGCATTTAATTACTTTTCCAGATTGGAAAATCTGACAAAATCAAATGCTCATTGTAACCTTCTTTTAAAAGATGCATTTTTAGAAGATAAAAGTTGGTTGATAAAATTGTTGGCAACGCTCTATAAAACAATTACAAAGAAAGTGGAATATTAGCTGTAATACAACAAATACTGAACTCCATGATTTCTTTAATGAATTACAAAATGTCAATAATCAATGTGGAAAACTAAGGATGAGGGGAAAACACAACAACTAAATATACAACCATATTTGTGTCCTCTGATTCACAGGAGGTTGCGCTTGCGCTCTTACAAAACTAAGAATAAATTCACATCAGTTTTATATATATCTAAACAGGTAGATTTTGTAATCCTGTCATTCCTAGAGAAAACAGATTTGCTACCATTGTAAGGCCAGTGTTAAAGATGAAAAACATTTTTACTAGATTGTCCTTTATACAAGGGGGGCCTCCGTGGCCGAGTGGTTAGAGAATTGCGCTTAAAATCTTAAGCCTTCTCACCTCTAGTCGGCGCGGGTTCGATTCTCGCTCGCGCCAATATATGTGAGAAAGTTTGCCAGTTTACTTTCGGAAGGTCGGTGGTCTCTTCCCGGGTACATTGTATCTGGGTTCTATCCTCCACCTACAAAATCTGGACGCCACCAGATAACAGAAAAATTGTTGAGTGTGGCGGAAAACAACAAATAATCAATCAGTCAATCAATATATTGCATGGCTAACAACAGGTCGCGGTAGCTCAGTGGTTAGAGCATTCGCTTCGTAACCGAGAGGTCGTGAGTTCTATCCCCCTCGTGGCGTGTTCGCGTCACACATAAGACATAAACACAGGTAGTGATTGCTCCTTCGTCAAATCACGGGTCTTTCGGATATGACCTTAAAAACGGAGGTCCCGTTGTGGCGGTAGGCGTTGGCACGTTAAAGAATCCTCACTGCTACGAGCGTTAATATGGGTCTAAATTTGTGGTACTTCACCTACAACTGGTGATGTCTCAGTGTGAGTGAAACATTCTCGAGGGGACTTAAAACAAACAAACAACATGTCGTTAGTGCTAATAAAGAATTGAAATTGTAGAGATAGAAAGAGAGATTTAGTGTTGTTAAAGTGCAAGTGTTTCAAAGAATCAACAATCCACAATTACAAGTAGTTGATATCAACTGTTCAGTAACATGTACGTGTATTCAGTCTTTGTTTTTTTTATTTGATTTACTTCCCTTTGAGAATGTTTCACTCACTATAGCTTAAGTGTAGTACCACAAAAATTCATATCTATACATAGTACTAGCAGTGAGGGCTCTGACACCTGCCGTAATACAGGACCTCGAGTTTTAAGGTCTCGTCCGTCCGCGACTAAAGAAAAAGCCATCACTACCTATTTTTAATTCTTACATTTGCCACGACAATGGTACAAGCGGGACTCGAAACTCACGACCAATTACAAAGCGAACTCTCTACCCATAGAGCTACTGTGTCCGGTTGAATGAGATCACCTTCTCGGATGATAACTTATTTATATTGACTTGGTGGTTTTACCTATTTTTTGTGTAAGCGATGTCAATGGTAATAAGTATACCAAAAGTACCTCTTATAAGAAAGTGTCTTCAGTGGATGTTTATTGTCGAATAGAGATAAATGCTTTTTACTACTTCATCAAAAATACTTTGTAATATTGTGTTAGTCCATTTGTGTAAATGTTTTGTAGCAGTGAACACGCGTTCTATGAGCATGACTTCGTCAAAAATTCCAAGCAGAAACTCCAGACCACCATTTTTGTTTGTTGCTGCCATCGATTTTGGAACAACATATTCAGGATATGCATTTTCCTCTAGAGACTCATGGGAAACTGTGCGTACTAATAAATGGATTGGCGGCAACATGATGTCTGAGAAAGCGCCTACCGTAATTCTTTTAAATCCAGATCAATCGTTTAATTCTTTTGGTTATGCGGCAGAGAATGAATACGGCGAACTAGCAAAACTTCCAGGAAAAAAGTACCGGGATTACTATTACTTCAACAACTTCAAAATGAAACTCCATGTCTCCAAAGTAAGATAATTTTATGTACATTAAATTGAATTTTAACGTGGTCAATTTTTCGTGGTATTTTTATTGTATTTATGGTGTGGACTTGCCACCCACAAATACGATACAATGAACTACCATTATTTAAGTAATTATAAAAATACACCATTTCTCTAATCATTGCATGATTGTTTAATCCCATGAAAATAGATGATTTCATAATATTTCCGCTTTCGATCTGATAATAGACCACAGTAGCTCACCTGAGCCCAAGGCTTTTCTGTTCAAAACTTTCCATTGTCCGTTGTTGTCATCGTCGTTTGTTTATTTGTTTTACGTCCCGTCGAGAATTTTTCAGTCGCATTGAGACGTCACCAGCTGTAGGTGAAATACCACAAATTTAGACCTATGCTTAGCGCTCAGGGCCGTAGCAGTGAGGGTTCATTAACTTGCTAACGCCTACCGTGGCACGGGACCTCCATTTTTAAGGTCATATTATTATTATTATTATACTATTTTTATATAGCGCCTTATCTAATTATATAATTACTCTAAAGCGCTTAACATATAAAACAAGGGCAATATAAAAACGAACATTATATAAATTGAAAGGTCACAAAAATAATAATCATCTAAAGTCGAAATGGGAGGTATTAGTAATTTTTTTTTTTTTTTTTTTTTTTTTTTTTTTTACTCTAAAGCGCTTAACATATAAAACAAGGGCAATATAAAAACGAACATTATATAAATTGAAAGGTCACAAAAATAATAATCATCTAAAGTCGAAATGGGAGGTATTAGTAATTTTTTTTTTTTTTTTTTTTTTTTTAATTTTTTTTTTATTATCATTTTTGTTAAAACAGAAAATAACTGGATACATTATAAATCAAAAGCAAGTTTAAAAAGATGTGTTTTTAGCTTTTGTTTAAAAACAGCAAGTGATTGTTCACAACGAAGGTTCAGCGGGAGGCAGTTCCACAGGGTGGCCGAGGACACATCGAACCTTCTATCACCATACACCCTGCTGTGAGTGCGTGGCTTTAGAAGGCACAATGAATCTCCAGACCGGAGTGTACGTTGTGGGCGGTATACCTGAACCAGTTCCTGGATGTATGCTGGGGCTTTTTGATGCAGTGCTTTGAAGGCGTACAAAAGGATTTTATAAGTTGTTCGATATGCCACAGGTAGCCAGTGAAGAGATATGAGAATCGGTGTAATATGCTCATATTTCCTTGAACGTGTCACTAGCCTGGCAGCGGTGTTTTGAACTTTCTGCAGTTTCTGCATGGACGTGGCCTTCACACCATAAAGAAGAGCATTGCCATAATCTAGTTTAGATGTAACGAGTGATCTTACGATTGTCCTGCATGCATCCTCAGTTATAAGGGATCTTATCCTACCGATGTTACGAAGATGGAAATAACAGGATCTAGACACTGAATTAATTTGAGAATCCATGCTAAGTTCACTATCGAAAAGTACCCAAGATTTTTGACACAGAAAGCATTAGTGATGACAGATCCCCCAAAGGGAAGTTGACATCCTGAAAATTCATTTGCCTTACGTTTTGGGGAAAAGATGATTAGTTCTGTCTTTTCCTGATTCTGCTTTAGTATGTTGTTTCTCATCCAGTTTTCTACATCCGAAAGACAGCTTTCAAGTCTATCTGCAATGTTGTCCCAGTTTTCCTTCGGATTTATGATCAAGTATACCTGAGTGTCATCCGCATAGCAGTGATAACACATATTATGCCTCCTGCAAATCTCTCCGATTGGTTTGGAGAACATACAATATAGACGAGGTCCCAGGACAGAACCCTGTGGGACACCAAAGTGGAGTAAGAACTCTTTGGACAGCGCAGTTCCAACAGCAATTTGTTGACTTCTACCTGACAGATAAGACCTCATCCATGATAAAGCCGACCCTGTGATACCAAACGCGTACTCAAGTCGCCCGATGAGTATGTTATGGTCTATAACATCAAATGCAGCCGAGAGATCAAGCATCACGAGGGCAACACATGAATTCCTATCCAATGCAGAGGTAATATCATGGTGCACCCGCAAAAGGACAGTTTCAGTCGAGTGACAATTTCGGTATGCAGATTGCACTTGGTCATGAAGCTGGTAAGCATTTAAGTGTTTTTCGAGTCGAGCTGCCACTGCTTTTTCCAATACTTTAGACAGGAAGGGTAAGTTTGAAACAGGTCGGTAATTTTTTAATTCTTCCTTGTCAAGTCCCTGGCGTTTGATTAATGGCCGTACTATGGCTTTTTTGAAATCCACTGGTACTTTTGCTTCTAAAAAGGATTTGTTGATAATTGCAGCAACGGTTGGTAAAACACACTCTAAACATTGTTTCAAAACTTTCGTTGGTATCGGGTCTAATTCGCAGGACTTCGTTGGTGCATTACTGATGATATCACGCACCTCAGAAACTGACACTGGCTCAAACATTTCCAGAGGAAGACCACTAAACTTGATGTCAGCTCGAATAGCATCATCCATAGACGATAACATGCTCGAAGAACATAGATTATCTCTAATTTTCTGAATCTTCCCAATGAAGAATTCGCCAAATTTGGATGCAAGATCCAATTCGTTGTCATGCTCAGGCAATACTGATATATTTGTTTTCCCCATGAGACTGTTAGTAAGCTTGAAAAGTTGTTTCGAGTCACTGCCTATTTCCTGAATTTTGTTTGTATAGTATTGAGTTTTACAGTGCCACAAGAGTTTAGTAACCTGCGTACATTTCTCATGGAAAATTTCCCTGTGCACAGATAGTTTTGTTCGTCTCATCACCCGTTCAGCCCTCCGCCGATCTCTTTTGGCGGAATGTAAGTCGTCGGTAAACCAAGGAGTATTTGGTCGTAAAACGATCTCCTTTGATTTCTGAGGGGCATGCAAATCGATGGTGGTTTGCAAGATCGCATTATAATTCACCACAAGTTTCTCAAGAGATGTTTCTTCATACGTTGTATTTGAAAAATCCAAATCATTTTTGAAACTGCCAATGTCGATGTCACCAATTCTCCGAAAAGTTACCGTTTTCCTCTCCCTAGGAGGTCTGATAAGGCGCAGTGAAATATGAATTGCAAGGTGGTCCCCACTTATGTTGCCATTGTTGTCACATATACCAGGATCAACCACGAACGGCGTTCCATGAAATGTTCGACAATCATCCCTGGTTATTAACACATCTAATGTATGGCCATGAAGATGTGTTGCATCGGAAATATGCTGCGTCAATCCATGCCCCTTTAATATTTCTGTAAATGTTTTAGCATCCTTGTCATTAGGATCATCTAGATGGAAATTGAGATCCCCTGTGATAAGTAACTCCCCAGGAATTAACATGAGACCATCTAGATAGTTGGTCCATTCTTCAAAGAAAACTGAGTTCCTGAGATTATTAGATTTCGATGGTGGTGGGCGATAAATAACAGAAAGGCGAATAAAGTTGTTTTTGACACCAACAGAGCATTCTAGGTGTTCAAAATGTGTATAATTGGCATCTTTCTTCGCCGGGATCACACGAATATGTTGTGAGTGGACAATCGCTAGGCCTCCGCCCCTACGTCCCAACCTTGGTTTATGAATGAAATTGTATCCATCTGGTGTTAGTTCAGACAAAATGGAATTATCCGCCTCAGATCCTAGCCAAGTTTCAGTCAGTACCATGAGATCCACTTTATTTGACTGAATGTAATCGTTGATGGACAATGATTTATTTCTGGAAGACCTACAATTTAACGTACACAGTGAGAGACTTTCTGATGTGTTGGCTTTCAGAGAATCAACTGTGTCAACCATGAGCAAATTCGAAATATCTCGACAGTTTGGATTGTCAATTTTCGTTGCCCGGTGTTGGATCAATGTTGGAATAGGGAGAGTTTTGCATAGTTCATCATTGACCTTTATGTCGACTGCCAGGATATAAACCAGGTTATCTCTGTTCACCCCAAGTTGATGTTCCACATCTCCCAATCGCTCAACAAAGACTGTGCGGATATGTCTGCGGAACCTACGTCCACCCTTTGTTCCCCTTCTGGTACGAGAATTTTTCGTACGACCTGTCACTTCAACGATAATTGGTGTTACACAACACATCGTACGGCAACTATGTGTCTTGTTGCGAACGAAAATTTATGGAACAACTTATCAATACAATGCGACTACAAGAGAAAGACAATTTGTACTAGTAAAAGTCGCAGTAAAAATTTAAAACATTTGCTAAAATTTAATCTAAAAACGAGGTTTTCGAGAAAAAGTTTCTGATGCTGGGTTTAATAAGTTGTTACTTAAAAGATCAACAAGTCTTAAAACTATATATAGAGTAACAAGGAGATATTAAACTAAATAGTCGGAGGTGGAGCTGCCATGTTATAGCGCTAACACCGCCTTTTGTTTACATATCCGAAAGACCCGTGATTCTCACTTCTAAATGCCAAGCGTTTGGCGAAGGAGCAATCACTACCTATTTTTCGTCTTATGTTTGACGCGGCCATGGCACGAGCGGGGCTCGAACTCACGACCTCTCTGTTACGAAGCGAACGTTCTAACCACTGAGCTACCGCGACCGTTGTGTCATCGTCGTTGTCATTGGCGAAAACTTTTCACATTTTCATCTTCTTCCCCAGAACCACTGAGTCAATTTCAATCAAACTAGGCAATATACATCCTTGTGTGAAGTTAAGTTTGTTCAAGTGAAGGACCATGTACCCTTCAAAGGGGAGATAATCACATAAATGCAAAAATAGGGTGGGGTCATTTACAATCTAACTTAAATTAGATCTTTTTTAATAGTTACACTGGAGAAGGATCGGACAGCATTCCGTTTGAGGTAATGTTACTAAACCTTTCACACTTTCCTGACATAGAATTCGATTCAAGTTTGTGCACATCATGGTTCCCGGAGGTAGGGTGGGGCCATGACAGGGGATCAAAATTGCATATGCTGATATATAGGAAAATCTCTTGAACCATTAAAGCTAGGGCTTTCATATTTTGTATATACATTATACGGAAAAACCTTTCATGTGATGCAATAATGTGTGATCTTGTGACCTTGACCTGGAAGTTTGACTTTTAATACTTTTAATAAATTATGACCTATTCAATATGCCCTGAACTATTCAAGGTAGAACTTTCATATTTTGTGTATAAATGTAATATGGCAAGGTCTT
Source organism: Ostrea denselamellosa (assembly GCA_024699665.1). Lineage (NCBI taxonomy): Eukaryota > Metazoa > Mollusca > Bivalvia > Ostreida > Ostreidae > Ostrea > Ostrea denselamellosa. The sequence continues at coordinate 16,739,580 of JAMZEH010000020.1, forward strand.
TCATATCACATGATCTATGACCTTGTAACCTTTGTCTTATCCACAACAGCAAAATCATAGTAGTCATGTTAAGGCATCACTGTTTGTTTCACGTGAATTCATTTTCAGTTGTGTTATGATCCTTTGGGATAAGGTTGGGGCCACAATATGGGATCAATAATTTTCCATGGGAATGATGATTGATAAAAAAATCTTTTAGAATTCACAACAGCTGAACAACGGCATGGCCAAGGTGACTTAGGTGAGTGATGTGGCCTGTTTTTTTTATGAATGGTATTAAAACAATTAAGGTATAAGCAATAATTTTGTAAACAATTGTGTTTTTTGTGGGTGTTTTTAGAATGTTACCGATGGTTCGGTGGTAGAGGACGTCACTGGTAAACCCATGCAGGCTTTCCTAGTATTCGCCCATGCGATTCGCGAACTCAAGAAACTCCTCTTAGCCCAATTAAAGAATGCAATAATAGGAGCAAAGGATGAAGATGTTTTGTTTGTACTCACTGTTCCTGCTATTTGGGACGAAAGAGCCAAACTTTTTATGCGAAAATCTGCTATTCAGGTAAAAATACTTATATATAGAAATATTAATTTATGAAATTCTTTAGATTCCACTATTGTAAGTTAAAAAAAAACATGTTCTGGTATCGTTGCAAGAGATTGTTTTGTTTGTTTATATGTTGTTTTACTTTCCATTCGAGAACTGTTCACTCGTATAAAGACGTCACCAGCTTTAGATGAAGTTCAACATATTTTGACCTGTGCGTGGCACTCGAAGTCTTGGCAGCCTGTCAATGCTTACTGTGGCAAGAAACATTTGTGTTTAATAAGTTTTACTTGAAAGACATTTGGTCTTTCTCTTTTAATACTGGGCGATTACCGAATAACAATCATTGCCTATTAACGCCGAAAGGATTAGGAATGGAATCGGAGACCTCCCAGTTGCAAAGCATGCTCCCGAACCAATAGGTTGATGTGACCTTTCTGAACAATTTGTTTAGTTCCACGTCGGAAATATTTCAATAAATCCACGAAGAAAACGGACTACAAATTACTTCAGCATGTCATCATTTTCCATGCTGGGATATACCTAGTTTTTTTAGTTGTGACGTCAGCTTGTTGTCCTTTTCCAGACTGGTATACACAGAGATTTGTTAATTATGACGTCAGCATGTTGTCCTTTTCCAGGCTGGTATACACCCAGATTTGTTAGTTATGACGTCAGCATATAAAACATAGATGGTACAAAATTTGATGCACCAGATGCGCATTTCAACAAATAATGTCTCTTCAGTGATGCTCAAGTCATGTCGTTCTTTTCCAGGCTGGGATACACCCAGATTTGTTAGTTGTGATGTCAGCATATATACACCCAGATGTTTAATTGTGACGTCAGTAGGTCGTCCTTTTCCAGGCTGGTATACACAAAGATTTGTTATTTGTGACGTCAGCATATATACCTTCAGATTTTTAGTTGTGATGTCAGCGTGTCGTCCTTTTTTCAAGCTGGTATACACCCAGATTTGTTAGTTATGACGTCAGCATGTATACACACAGATTTGTTAGTTGTGACATCAGCATGTCGTTCTTTCCAGGCTGGTATAAACCCAGATTTGTTAGTTATGGCTCTGGAGCCAGAAGCCGCCTCTGTGTTTTGTCAAACCTTGCCATTCAATGTCGAAGATATTGGACAGTCTAAGCTTGCAAAACCAGGAGTTCAATACATGGTTGCAGACTTGGGAGGTATTTGATACATTGTCAACAAATAGAATTAAATTCTTTGATCCCATTTTCAATATCTCTAACGAATCAAAACTAACTGTTTTCAGCATACATTTATGGCTTTTCTGACAGTTATTTTGTACCTCTATATTAGATATTAACACAAATTAATCACAGGGGGTACTGCAGATTTGACAGTCCATAGAAGAACCCAGAATAATAAGTTACAAGAACTTTGGAGGGCATCTGGCGGTCCATGGGGTGGAAAGGCAGTGACGGATAAATTCCAAAGATTGATAGGAGAGATTGTTGGAACCACAGCCATGAACTCATTTATTGAGGATGAAATGGAGGATTACTTGGATCTACTTAGAGACTTTGAAATAAAAAAACGACAAGTGAAGATAAACAAACCCTCGATCACAATAAATATTCCTGTATCAATAAACGATGTTATGAAAGAAAAAGATTTCGATACAGCCATCAAATCTTCTATGTATTCCTCTGACCTGGAATTTCGAAAAAACAAGTTGACGTTAAATGAGAAGTTGACAATGCAACTTTTTGAACCTATCGTCAGAGAAATTATGAAGAAAATGGATGACGTATTTGAACATGTTCCATCTGAAATCCCTTACATCCTATTGGTTGGGGGTTTTTCTGAATGTGAAATTGTTCGCCAAAGAATCAAAGAACATTTTAAATCAAAAACTGTAATTGCACCACACGACTCGGGACTTATCGTCCTAAAGGGTGCAGTGTACTATGGGTATCTACCGGAAGCTATCTCGATTCGTTGTGCCCCATACACTTTCGGTTTACAATCTTGGCCTTCGTTCGATCCTTGTCTTCACCCTAGCAACAAGAAAGTAGTTATCTACGGTAAAGAACGTTGCAAAGATGTCTTTCATAAATTTGTCACGATAGGGGACCCAATAGAACCTGGTTGGTCAAAATCTCAGACTTTCCAGGTTTTAGATACAAAACAGTCTTTTTTGGAATGCATTGTGTATATTTCTGAAGAAGACGATCCGAAATTTGTTGATGAATGTACTCCTCTGATCACACTGAAAATTCCTTTAAAAGATTTCAGAAACAGAGGAAACGTGGAAATAGAAGAAACATTGGTATTTGGAGAGACTGAATTAAGAATAATAGCGATAGACATCAAGACGGGGGTGGAATACACAGTTTCCAAAGAACTAACTACAAGATGATGAGTATATGCAGTAACTGTTGCATGAAGGTCCCGATGTTTTGTCTGCTATAAACTATTGACTTCTCCGGATATAAACGCAGCTTGACGCAAATCGACTGTAACGTCGAGGTTACCTTTCTTACATGCTAACTTGAAAATGTGACCACATGTATATGAGGAATATTTGTAATGGGGATGATTAGTCGATTGGAGCACGTGGTAAATGCTGCATACTTGTATGTACAATTATATATAAATTACCACGTGTATTGCATTCCATTTATTTAATCACCCCCACCAACCCCAGAAAGAAAGCATTCATCCTTATAACATACTAAATTCTTTTAAACGTAAGTAAAGGAGAACGTCCGAACACTTCCATTCTGTGAGAGAAAGAATGTTCGAGGCTTGAAAGGCCCAGAATAGTTTTTCTCTCTCCCAGAATTGACAGTTTGAAGACGTTATCCAACGTTTTCTCTAAACTTAATGAACTGTCCCTGGGGATGGTTATGTGTTTGCTGTTATATAACACACTTGATGATTTAGAGACTGAGTAGCTTGACAAAACACAACAACAAAAGGGTAAAAGTAATTAAAGGTGTATTTCTGAACTTATTGGACAATACAGGGTAAATTTAGAATAAAATAAAGATGGAAATTTGACTCACATTCTAGATATGTATTAATAAAAATAGCAAACCAAGCAACAGAGAGTTAATGAAATAATTCACGAAAATTTGGATTCATGTATGAATAAGATAAAATAAAAATAAAAAGATTATGGTTTCCGTCCTAGATATTCTTCCGCTTGCAGTGCATCTAGTGAGATTGACATTTCCTCAGGAAACATGTCTTTCTCGTTTAAATTTTGATAAAAAAGAGGATATGTGGTTGGATATACCTTCAGACATTCATGGAATGGTTCTACCATGGTCAGCATTCATGGAATGGTTCTACCATGGCCAGCATTCATGGAATGGTTCTACCATGGCCAGCATTGGTTCTACCATGGCCAGCATTCATGGAATGGTTCTACCATGGCCAGCATTCACGTACAAATTGTGTGAAAAGGATGAAACGTTTTGTTTATTGTTAAAGAAAACGTCTTGATGTGCATGTTGTGAAATTAATATGCATCAAGACATTATGTGTCATTTTGCACTGAACTTGTCACTCCCAGAGACGATACATCGTTGAAAATATTATACATAAATGTTATTCCTATATATGTAAATATTGTTTTAACGACGAAATAAAAAATTCAAAATTGGAATGTAAAGATATTCAGTGGTCGGCTTCAATGTCGAGACGAAATGTTTGTGAATCAATCCTGGCTTTTCTGAAAGAGCGTGAATACTTTGTGTAACTCTCTCTTCTCATGTTTTCCTTCGCCAGTCCTCGTGAAATTTTCTTAATTCTCTTATCGCCATCCAAAAACTCGCTGTAAAATAACGGGGATCTATATTTACATAGCTCTACAACCAGAATTTCTTTAATCAGTAAATAAATTACCAAAAAGAAGTTGTTTTTAAAAAAATCATTGCCGATATCCTTACCTCAAATCAATGTTTCCATCTTTATTTTTGTCCATGAATTCTATTATTTTATCCAGAACTAACTGAGACACGGGAATACCAGCTTTCTGTACAAGACATTAAAGCAGACGAATTAATATTACTTTTACGTTTTCAAAAACATTACTTTAACATTTTAGAAAACATTACTTTCTACGTTTTAGGAAACGTTACTTTTCACACAAACAGTACTGACAAAACCTTGCTTTTATTATATCCGCAATTTCTAAAGAAAGTTCGGGCATATGTTCATCTATGTGCCATTTTTCTGTTTTAAAGATTCCTCTTTCACTTTATGGGGTAACAAAATACCATTTGCATTGTGCAATGCGGTTTAGAATTTTCGAGTTAGGTCCATGGGGCGCTGAAGCCAAAGACTATCGAATTCCACTGAAACTTCTTCTTAAAGTGAGAGTGTGGATTGATACTTTGTGATAGAATGATCATGTCTAGTTTGTAGATATTCAAGAAAGTGTTGGATACTTCAAGTGACTTATATTTTCCAGATGAATTAATTCTTGAAGATAGGTCAATTCATAATAACTCTAACTCTCTCTCTCTCTCTCTCTCTCTCTCTCTCTCTCTCTCTATATATATATATATATCTGTCTACACATAGTTGGTTGTATATGGTTTCCCGCTCGGGAATTTTTCTCTCATATGTTAACGTCACCACTGTCTGTGAAAGGCAGCAAAATTAAGGCCCATGCTCAGCTCTTACGGCCTTTGGGCAGGGAGGGATCTTTATCGTGCCACACCTGCTGTGACATTGATCCTCGGTTGTTGCGGTCTCATCAGAAGGAACGCCCCCATTTAGTCGCCTCTTACGACAAGGAAGGGGTACTGAGGACCTATTCTAACCAAAGGAATTGTAGTACAGATGGAATGCATGACTTTTACGTGTAAGGGTACACAACGTACTTGCTTTAGATGCTGCTATTGACCTACTGTAAACTCCTTGTAGGGTAAGGTTTTTTATGATTTGATTAGAATGAGCATGTTTGTGGGGGAATTGGTTTTTATTCTTTGTTGTAGTTCAATTATTCTTATTTCTTGTTTGTGGAGGATTTACTATCGTTCCGATAACAGCGCGGCACTTCGCTTTATCGAGCATGTAATTCTACTCACTGATTGGCTTCAATAAAAGTGCGTTTGGATGACACATACTATGCCATCCTTTCAATGTAACTGATCACTCTGAACTAACGTAAAACCTGTTTATTGAAATCTATGAGAAGCCTCCCCCTCTTCCAAAACTTGCACGCTCGATCAAGCGAAGTGACATGCTGTTGTTGAAACGATAGTAAATGTAAATACCACGAAATCGTTTTACTTCCTAAAAATAGATGATTTTCGGTATATTTTGTGGGCGAGTGGCAAAGTTAAATTTAATGAACACTCGAGTTCCTAGTATATTCTACACTGAAGAAACTTGGATGAATGGTAATGGATAAATCTAATTAGACTTGCTTTAGATCCTGCAATTAACCTATATTTCCCCGATGAGTGACCAAGTTAACTTTTTGTACCAGTATATGTTGACCTATTTTTTGAGGTACCCATGAGTTTTAATAGATATGGAAATTTCTTGAAAAACTGGTATACACCTTTTTCACGGTTACGGAGTGGTAGCATTCGTGAAGCACTGACCTAGCTACTTAATTTTATGAAATCATTTTCTATTCCGAGTTCATATTAATATCATCAATGACTTGCCTTGAAAAGCTCTCTGAATTCCTCATAAGACAACACATCGTCCCCGTTTCTGTTTATCTTGTTAAAGAAGTCCTGCGCTCTGTTCTTCTCCTTCAGCATGAAAAGAAGATTCAGTGGGTCGAGGTTAAAGAGCCAGGGTGCCCTGACCTGTTTAGACATCGTCTGGCTGTCTACCGATGAAACAGGAAGGCATATGTCGTACTCCACGTGAACTTGTCTCGTCTGTTTGACTGTTCTTACAATGTCCACGAATTCCTCATTTACAACTATTTTCTGAAATTTTGACATTTACTGGAATTTCAAGTTTGTTGCATATTAAACCATAACAGTACAAGAAGGGAACATATTTGAATTGCAGTTGAATTATACTTCCTTTTCTGTAATTGTACGGGTATACATTTATCCCGATATTGCAATATTTGGTGAAAGACTTTCATGAATTTATTGAATAATTACAATGTCTAATAGAGCAGTTTGTAGTTTCACGAGAAAGCTTTCCCCTAATACAAGTATAATGTCCAAGTTTGAGAGTTGCCCTTAGAGTGAGTTCACGGTGTATCGGAACTGTATATCTGTGTATCTATATGTAATTATCTCTAGTCCAAACAAACATTTCGTAATTCTAAGGTCGCTATAATGATCTAATTTGCAGATACAAGTTATCAATGGGTCGAATGCTGTCTGATGTGTTTCATATCAATTGTTAGGCTGTTCTTTACACACTGATTTTGATTATAGATTACTCCGTTTACCTCATCAAGGGCGGGTGTGACCTGTTAATAGGGGATGCTTACTCCACCTGGGCACCTGATCCCACCTCTGGTATGTATTGAGGCCAGTCTTTGCTCTTCTTTTAATTTTGTAATCTTTACAGGATTCATGAAATTGATCACTTTCCGTTATCTTCACTTTTTCATATATGTAGTTTAATTAAATCAATAAACAAAGGAAATGTATATGTTGCCATTTTTTAAAGATATCAGACATGCATAAACAGAAGTATATTTATCAGCATCAGAAAATCACATATTTTTATTAAACAGCATATGAAAAGGTGAAGATAACGAACAGAGATTTATTTCATATCTCTTATAAGGAATACACAATCAAGATATGGGCGAACACGGATCCCTGGACATACCAAAGGTGCCTAGGAGGAGTAAGCATTCCCTGTAGACCGGTCACACCCGCCGTGAGCTCTATATCTTGATCAAGTAAACGGAGTAATAAAAATATATATAGATTGGATGAAATAACAAAATTCTAATCCTAACAAGTTAAAAAATCTGCTACTTTATGAATGTATACAAACTGATTAATTGTATACTTAAGATGTAATAATTGTATAAGTTTTTTTTTATTGTACCTACTTAATAACATTCCTACAAAAGCTAAAAAATGTTTCCATTGATCACTGTTCGCCACCTTTTTCATCCATGACAAAATCGTAATATTTTTTTTTCCAACTTAACGTTTCAAAAACAAATCTTGTCAATATAACTGAAATCGATGGAAAAAAAAATCATACCTTTAATATCAACTTATAAATGGATGAGTTCTTCAGAATAGTACCAAGCAGCGTGCTAGTATACGAGGCGGGAATTGGATTCATACTTAGCTAAAACAAAATAAAATGCTTAAAAAGAATCCATACTTCTACTATTACACTTACTTTAACGGTTCTAGTCTTCAATAATGTACATAAAATATGCATACGTTCAATACTTTCAGGGAACTATTTTGTGTTACTCCGCGAATAAGTGCTATCAGTGCTGGCGGGTGAATCCTGTTGTTCGTGAGATCGAGATCTGTAAGAACATCGTTAGTTTCCAGCATTTCCGCAAGAGAAACACATCCCTCAAACCCGAAACCATTCCATGACAAATTTAGTCGTCGTAATTTCCGGTTTAGCTGTTGGACATTTCTTTTTATTTCAGTAAAGAAAAACATCACCACGACAAAAAAAACAGCGTGTACAAATATCATAAATGCGATTTTCAGTGAGAAATTTGAATAATAAATCGTTTATTACATAACTGTACATACTTTGATTCCTTTGGCAATTTCTATGGCTCCGATGAAACGAATGCTATTCCAAGAAAGGTCCAATATCTCCAAGGCACTAGAGGCTGAGGAAATTCGAATGGGAAAAAATTGGTCACGTGAGTGTGATCAATGATTCATTTACACGTCAATTATAAGAACGTTAGTGATTAAGATCTTTTAAAATCATAATATTTACTTTCATTTGCAACTTTAAAAAATATACAACAGTAACTGATCTCATTTTATTTTAACATATGGAGTATAACCAAGCCGTCTCTCATACCCAGGCCCCGTGGGGATCCGGGTTGTTAGAACAGATTCTCAGTACCCCTTGCTTGTCGTAAGAGGGACTAAATGGGGCGGTCCTTCGGATGAGACCGTAAAAACCGAGGTCCCGTGTCACAGCAGGTGTGGCACGTTAAAGATCCCTCCCTGCTCAAAGGCCAGAAGCGCCGAGCATAGGCCTAAATTTTGCAGCCCTTCACCGGAAATGGTGATGTCTCCATATGAGTGAAACATTCTCGAGCGGGACGTAAACAATATACAATCAATCAATCTCTTACCCAGAGAAGTTCCTATTGATCTTGTATTTCTCGTTTCCAGTCTGTTGTGACTTAAATGAAGTTCTTTCAGTGTTTTCAGGGTCTAGATGCAACAAAAACTGTATTTTTAAAGTTTATCATATTGAACAGAGAATTGCCTCTGGAGAGATCCCAGTAATCAAAGTATGTTTCTCTTGTGTACTTTTCTCACTTCAATGACAGTTATTGAACGCCCAGTATAAAATTGAAAACCTTTTAGATGGGACTATGCAAAGCGTACCAGTATTTCGGCCAATATTTCGCTGTCGTTGTCTTGTATACCATTGTCTGGAAAATACATAACACGTGCTCGAATATGTTAAACTGTACGTGATTTATTATTACAACTCACTTTTAAAGTGAAAAATATACAATGCATATACTGGTATAGGTTACGAAATACTCCATTAACAAAGTTTTATAAAATTTCGGTACAAATAACTTACATCCTAAATCCAAAAATTTAACGAGTGACGTCATTAGGCTGGCAGCTATGGCCTTTAAGGTTTCTCCACGTATGGCGCATTTTTGTACTATCTGGAAATATATTGTCAGCTTTTGATTTCTTTACTTTTGATGTTCATCATAGATCTTATCCTAAATGTAGAAATTGAAAGAGTGGAAACATTTGCAGTTTATGAATTTCATTGAAATTCCAGTACTCCTTACATCAAATCATTTTTAAACACAAAGCCATTATGGCACTGTTATTTTGCAATGCACATACATTCTGTTTAGTCGTACAGTGCCAGGACCCAGCTAAAACTCGACCTAAAAAGGAATTTTTCTAAATTCATTTCTGCATATCTTGGGAAGTATACGGAATTTCGGGATCAACTTTGGCAGTAATGTAGATTGGTTATATGTGATCATATAAGAACACAGAGGAGAATTTTATAGCATTAAGTTTACTGATTTGTCATGGGGAACCTTATACTTGGAGGGGTATACTTTTACTCTGTTAATAGTACATTCGAACCCAAGCGATATAATTAACTGTGGTATGTACTACATGGAAATCCTATAGCTCTCTGCCAGCGCGGCACAATGCAGGTGTAGTCAAACTACACGATTATGAACTGTACATCTACTATGTACAATAATCGTTAATGCTAAACTTCTTAACAATGGCTTCGCAAATTATTCAGTGCATCCCCCCTCTCTCTCTCTCAGAGTTCAAAGTTCCCTAAACGTCTACTCGCCAAAACACATCCCATCATGCAAGAGGATTTAAGATGTTACAAGCTCAGAGCAACGCATGTGGAGTTTACCTGTATTTTACCTGGATACTAAAGAATTTTACAAATGGGATTTTTATCATTTAATATATGTATTGAAGGATAAAGAATGATCAATTAAATGATGATATTTTTTTTAAATCATAACAAATTTAGATCTGCATTTTATCTGGATAATAAAAAAAAATAATAATAATATAGCAAAAGTGCGATTTTAATAATTTATGTATTAAATAATGAAAAATTATAAATTAAATGATGGTCTTTTTTATATATATGAATATTTTACACATTTATTACTATATGATAAGACTTTTGTCATTCTAAAATGTAATTTGTAACACAAAATACCCATGGATAAAATATGTTGAAAACAAATCGCTTTGAATTCTATAAGCGATGATTATACTACTTTGAATTTTTAAATAATAATTAAAACTATTTCTGTCGAAAGTTATGGCTGTGCTGAACTCGTCTACATTTTGGATAGGGACATTTTGCGACTTAACGTAGATCGATCCTTGTGTGGTGTCATAGGTTTTTGTAAAAATCTTTATTAAATTAAACATTGTGCATGATAGAAATATATCTTTCAGAGGAATTTTATTCACTAAATAAAGGTAAAAAAATTGGTCAACTATTGATTATGTGAAAAAAAAATGTTTTCCATAGATAATCAACTATTTATAATAATAATAAAAAAAATGTTGTCAAGGGCAATATCTCCTATGATGGAATTTCCTTTACTGTATGTCTATTATACAATGATTTCTCTAATATCCACAATTAATTTATACATTTTTATAAATTAGCTGTATTTTTAAAAACTGTTAAAATTAAAATTTTGTCATTTTAACCAGTTTTTCTGATGCTGACTTGCACTTCTCTTTATGTATGTCCGACATCTATAAAAAAGAAAAAGGGTGGCAACATCCACATGTTCTTTGTTATTGATTAAATTAAACCATACTGAGTGGAAATGAACACAGTTTTTTTCTACTGTCAACCATTAATATTGACAAGTCACATGAGGATTGGGCTATCTGGAGAAAAATTGAAAAAAACAGTGATAGTTTGTTTGTTTGTTTGTTCTACGTCCCCTTTGCGGTGTCCAAAAAAGAAAAAAACCAAAAAACAAAAAGAACAAAACAAAACAAAAACAAAAAAACCCAAAAAACAAAAACAAAACAAAACAAACAAAAAACAAAACAAAAAAAAAAAAAAAAAAACAAAAACAAAAACCAAAAAAAAAAACAAAAAAAAAACCAAAAAAAAAACACACAAAAAAACCCAAAAAACAACAAAAAAAACCCCCCAAAACAAAAAACAAAACAAAACAACAACAACAAAAAAACAAAACAACGGCCCTTATCAGGGCCAAACAAATATTTCGAAACGACGCCTTCATTCACGAAACGATATTATACAATTTTTATGGTCAGATTGTTTGATCATCAATTCGCTTTCATTGTGCTTATTATTACTGGATCTACTTCAAAGTCATACGTTAAATCACTGCGCCATTACAGACATCTTACTGCTTTAAAGCTGATATGAATTGATTATCGGAGTCTGCCATATTTCGCTTCTTATCCGCCATATTTGATGAATGTTTTATTGCCTGGTGTTATAAGGGGAAAGTTTGCTACGCTTCACTTCACATCAGTGTTTCCGGTGTAACTGTGCGGGTAACGCGTACAGCATCTATAGTCATGTATATGGTATCAAAAACAAGTGAAATCAAGTTTTACAACACAATGCCGTGCTCAAAATTTACAAAAAATATCGTACATCAGTAACACATTCTAACAGTTTATGATATATATTATATCTACAATAAAACGTGTTTCTTTACATGCATGTTCGTATAATCGCAACAGAGATGTCAAAATTACACAATAAACGCGAAAAGACATTTTGTGAATTATCTATTGATAGAATGGAATAAGCAAAGGGCATAACGTTTATACTATTCATTATTCACACTCACTTCAAGCAAAGTACAATTACTTAAATACTATTAGAACTTGTACTAGACATGTATACTCGCCATGGAAATGCATCAAATGCGGGCGACTGATTACCTGGGTCTATTCGAAATATTTGTAAAGGGTTGCAGATGTACGTGCACACTGGTCAAAAATACCCTTAGTAGAAGTAAAATTCCTTTTATTATCATTATCCATGAAACAAAACGATAAACATTCAATTGATTGATTTAGCAACCGACTGACTGACCGACCCAAGGACTGAGCAATCAACCATTCAACAAGCCAACCAACCGACCTATCTATCTATCTATCTATCTATCTATCTATCTATCTATCTACATCTCTATCTACTATCTATCTACATCTATATCTATCTATCTATCTATCTATCTATCTATCTATCTATCTATCTATCTATCTATCTACATCTCTATCTACTAATTTATCTATCTACATCTCTATCTATCTATCTACATCTATCTCTCTCCCTCTCTCTCTCTAAAAAAGACTCACAAGGGTTGTCAAGGTCCGATTTTTCCTCAAGAAATTGGAAAGATGTTTGTATGAGGGACACTCCATGTCTGTTCCGGAGAGGTTGATTTCCCGTAGTGTGTGATCAGTCTATTAAAAAAGGGGGGTGTTGATTAGCGATCTTAAATTGTCATTCCGTACAACATTACCGGTATATATTGAATTCCAATTTTCTCTGTATCAAAATAAGTCATAGCTACATACGGATTACTACATGTATATAAATTTTCTGCCAATAAACACCGCCTTGTTATTACACAATTTTTTGAAGATTTTAACTATCGCATTGTGTGGTTTTCATTCTACACACTTTCCCTCGTTTCCTTTAAAAGAAAAATATCTTAAACCCATTACTAGAGGCTATGTCCGGCACACATAGAGGAGCTGGAATGAGGACCCGAACCCCTGGATTTTGTAGAAGTAGAAAACAAATATTTTTGCGCATCTTTATGCACTTCCAGTTCTTAAATACTATAGATGTTCCCTGGTTTCGATTGGGTACCAATAAAAATTTCACGGGGTGGAACCCAATTTCTGGGGGAAATTTCTGGATCCACACATACATATATGTTTGTATGAACAGCTGCGCTCGCTCTAACGGTTGGTTGCGAATTGTTTAACGTCTCGGTCGAGAATTTTTAATCCATATGGAGACATATCATTTAGGTGAAGGGCTGCAAAATTGGGAGCTGTGACAAGGAACCTCTGCATTTGTGGTCTCATCCGAAGGACCGCCCCATTTAATCGCTTCTTACGACAAACAAGGGGTACTGAGGACCTATTCTAACTCGCCCCCCCCCCCCCCCCCCCCCCCGGATCGCTCTAACGGTAATACCGTCAACATTGTATTAGTTGAAATGTTTACACATGTAACTACTATGGTCAATTTCTGTTGCTTGTAAATGATACCTTTATCGTGTTGAAGATGGTCAGAATCTCCATACTGTTAAGGTGTGCATTCGACATATCAATGTTGGAAAATTCGATCTGACGGATAAATCTAGAAAGGCAAGAAACGCCATGTTGACGGCACTCATCCTTATAAGCCAGAGTCTTTTTCTTCTTTGTCGTGTTTTTTTCGAGTTCTTGAATTAGATAGGAAGACAAAAATACAACCCAAATAGAGATGGGCTCTAAGTGAAACTGATAATTAATTGACGTTTTGCAATGGATTAAAATAATGCCAGGTTATGCCATATAGAATGCTGTACGTGATAATGATAAATTATTTCCAAGTATAGATGTATATTTTTATCAGATCTGTAAAACTGTGCAGTTGAAAGGTTTAAGCGATACATTATACATAGTAATACTAGAGAAGCCGCAAGATTCTGCAGGATCTCGGCAAAATTCAAAGAACCAAGTAGATTGTTCACGTCTTACCTTGTTTACATTTTTCAATCTTCTTTTGTTGAAGATATGAAAGGTAGGCAGTATCACTTCGAAATATCCGACATTCTTTCTTCTCCATCCCAGCACCATATTGTTTATGGCATTTATGGCATTTACTGTTCTTGAAATTCTTGTGCCATTGATTTTGAGTTGACGATAGATAATCTGCAGGAAATGTCATCCGATTAGTATTTATATTAATTTGCCTTCGACACCGAATGAAATGTTGGAGTGGCAACTTAAGCTGCTTAATTTGTCCTACATTCGAACTTTCTAGTCGCCGTATTCTGAGACTGGCATTATTTCAAGTTCGTCTAGCGAAATTTAGGTTGAAAAACAATGCAAATATTTGAAGCATGTTGCTTTCAGAAATTGTATCTCCCAATGCAAAACGTGTCACGTGATATGGTGTCATATTTGGCGTTATAATTATAGAACATTGCGATTCGAATGACGCAATTCAAATACATATTTTAATTTTTCATATCACGTACAAGATGTTTTTTAAAGTATATAAAATGTCGTATCTTGCATGTATAATCATTAGAAGGTGATTTTATTGGAATGTAAAAAATCTCAATTTTCAACAATGACCCTTTTATTTCTTAATAATGAATATGGTTAAACGAATTAGAACTTCGCCTCCCACAACTGATATCAAATTCCAGCAATGGAAATCCCGTGGGGATCCGGGTTAGAATATGTCCTCAATACCCCTTGCTTGTCGTAAGAGGCGATTAGATGGGGCGGTCCTTCGGATGAAACCGCAAAAACCGAGGTCCCGTGACACAGTAGGTGTGACACAATAAAAATCCCTCTCTGTTCAAAGGCCGTAAGCGCCGAGCAAAGGCCTAAATTTTACAGCCCTTCAACGGCAATGGTGACGTCTCTATATGAACGAAAGTTTCTCAGGCGGGATGTTATACAACCAACCAACCAAAAGTGGGAAAAATCAACTAACTTTAATTTTACAAATTATGTGCACTTCAGGAAAATACCGTTAAGTTTTCGCTCGTATGCATTTATAAGAATATCGGACAAGCTTTATTTTATCAGGACTGCGTTATCCAGAAGTATTTGGTTTTAAATCGATGTTTAAAAACAAGTGTCTCTCGGTCACCGGTAATGCATATGACGGTCACGTGGCCGTTTCAAACGTTGCTTCGTATTTACATCGAAGTTGTGCACATGCATAGGAGCTCTCAGCAACTTAACAAACATATTTTGGGTGTTGTCTCATTGCACTGTATATATCTGTTTTATAAATATTTTTCACACTATTTTCTCTGAGATGCAAATGTTTTTAGGCATATGATTAAGGGAGCGCTGATAAACTTTTAATTCAGCTGCATGCATTATTTTTAATTCTTTATGCCTTGGAATAAAAAAAAAATAAGAGGTCATCCTGCTGTAAGGTCAATCAAATGGCAGAAATATTTGATATCTCTGTAAACAATTTATAAAAAGAAGATATTTAAAGCGATAGTACGTCGTTTTTGTCATAAAAAATTCTTTGTCTAGACATGATAAAATGCTCGTGATATTTTGAAGCTTCACAAATAAATACATGTACATAACATGTGTAATATTTTTTCTTACTTAACGAATAGATTGGCTTTTGCTTCGTAGAGCTGATCTGTGTATGGTGTGATCTAACCCGGACTGTGTACTGCGCACAATGTTGTACGGCCAATGCTGCCGGATGTGACAAAAGCTTGCGCGGGATTGGATAGAGACAATGTATCTGGACGTACTTGTTTCGGGCATCCCGGAGACGACCATGTTCGCTTTTTATCACATGATTTTTTGACCCCGTTTGTGTTGCGGAATCGAACTGAAAAATTCAACCGAACTTAAAATATAAAACAAAAATTATGCACTTTTCAAACAACGTATATAAAACAGATTTCATAAATTGCACCCAATATCAGTGAATGAATCATAAAATATTATTCAATATATTGTTCACAAGTTGTAGCTCCAATAGAAAAGCAGTGTTGATTGAATCATCATGCAAAACGTAAACAAAAATATCAGAAAAGTTGCCTATTACATCATAAAGAATTGAGCACAATAATTGAAATATCTTCAAATGAATTAAAGAGATCATTAAATCATTTATATTACAATATTATCCTTATTTCGGATTTCCAACATTTTTGACGAGCATCACTGAAGAGACATTATTTGTCGAAATGCGAATCTGGTGCATCAAAACTGGTACCGTTTATGTTTTATATTATAAAATAAGAGTTCGTGAGTATTAGGTCAGATACGCAAAACAATCTAAACATAAATATAAGACATAGAATAAAATTGACGGAAGAAATGATTGACAATATTGAAGCTTTGCCTAGAAATTAACACTGGGTCGATGCCTCTGCTGATAGACTGTTAGTCCTCGAGAGTTTTCACCAGCCCAGTTGCTAAGTACTTCGGTATTAGCATGAATTACGGATAAAAATTTGCTGTGATAAAATTAAGATTTTTTTTTCAAAATTAGGGATTATCTCCCTCATGCGCATCTGGTGCATCAAAATTGGTACCGTTTATGTTTTATATTATACCGATCTCTAAATTAATTCGCGAGCATTACCTCCACAACATTGATGAACGCGTCAAATCCATATTTGCTCTCATCAACTGAATTGATGCGCGCATTAATTCGATTATTGCGCGCAACGATTGATTTGATGATATCCTCAAATAATGAAAAAAATATCTTCAATTATTTGAGTTTATGTTAATTTGACTCTCCTTATACTTCTACAGTTTTGAAGCTAACAATTGTATATTACCAGTATGCTGAGGAAGGGGCTTTCTTCAAGATAGAGTTTTTATTACCTCGGATTATTAGTGTATATAGTAATTTTGCGTAAATTATCAGAATCGAGATTTTCTGTAATTTTTTCACAAATGCCTGGTTGTCAAAACTTAGCTGTTGTGTTTTTAGTGAAGTTATGCATACGTAATTCGTGAAAAGGAGAAGATAACGAACAGTGATCAATCTCATAAATCCTATATGGAACACAAATTAGAGAGTTGGGTAAACACAGACCCCTGGATATACCAGAGGTGGGATCAGGTGCCTAGGAGGAGTAAGCATCCCCTGTCGAGCGGTCACATCCGCCACGAGCCATATATTTTGATCAGGTAAATTAAAGTAATCCGTAGTCAGAATCAGTGTGCCAAGAACGGACTAACAATTCGTATGAAACACGTCAAACATCACTTGACCAAATGAAAGGTTGTAATGGCAAACTAGATCGTTATAACGACCTTTGATGGCTTTAAACGAGACTGTTGAAATCCTTTTAACATCAAATTGTTTGTCAGTAACCTGCCTCGATTTAAAAACTGATCATATGCAGAAAAAGCTTTTGCGTATCGAATCACTTGAGAGATATAAACACCATGTGCAGGTGATAGTGGAATACTGCTACATATAAATGGGAAGTTGACGATGGAGAAGCTGAAATCATCCCGTTTGTCATAAAGTTGAGTTTGCTGTTAACGTCTGTTTTCAATAAAATATCTCTAAGTACGAAGCAGATGTGGAGGGCTCTGTTGTGTCTTTTATTTCGAGTTTACTGGGATATATCGACATATGAATGAAAATTATTATTGTTAATAGATCGTCGATATGCCTAATTGTCGAGTTGATAGCCACAGCAAGAGGTTTTTTCTTCTATGTAGAAGCTTTTGAATAATTATGCTTCATAAGAATATAAAAACAGGTCAGCTAACAAAGGAGCACGATTTGTGCTCATGAGAATTCCAGCAGACTGTTGGAAGACCCGATCACCAAAAACTACAAAGATATTGTCAATGAGGAACTCCAGCACTTTTTAATTTCAACTTGAGAGTACCTGTGTGTGTGGAATCAGAGTGGTGTTTAACAAAGTAATGTTTTAGATGACTGATCACAAGATATGGATATTTTCTTTCTGCCACTTTTGTTGAAGAAGCAACTGTCTGTGATGTCAAAAAGTCTTATCTTTAATTCATCGTGAGGAATGGTCGTGTAAAATGTTGGTCAGTAATCCGTTTTGAAGTTTTTAATTTGAAAAATGTTTTGCGATTTCAAATTTACTAAAAGTTCTTGTGAATTTTTTAGAATCCATATTTGATTTATACCACTTCTAGCATATGTTGTTGCACAATACATTTGCAGTTTCTTCTTCAAAGCTGTTAAAATTGACTTTCTGCGTCTTGACTTTTAAAACTGCTTTCATAGTTTTCAAGCTACAACTTTCATTTTCAAAATGTCTATTTACTATTCGTGTCTTCAACTCCTGAGGGGCCTCCGTGGCTGAGTGGTTAGAGCATTGCGCTCAAAATCACAAGGCGCGGGTTTGATTCTCGCTCCCGCCGATATATGCGAGAAAGTTTGCCAGTTTACTTTCGGAAGGTCGGAAGGCCGGGCACATTGTATCTGGGTTCTCTCCTCCACCAATAAAACACTGGACGCCACAAGATAACTGAAAATTTGTTAAGTATGGCGGAAAACAACAAACAAACATTCTAACTCCTGTGAACTTTGAAACAGGAAAGTCAGGAATACCAAAATAAAAACTCTCCTACAAAATCACCTTCGGTAGCCAATTATCCGATTCGCTTTCTGTCAAGCAAACTGGACACTTGGCTAGCCAATATGTAAATAAATAATGACGGGTCATCATCTGTATCATACAGGCACAACCAAATCCAGTGGAACATGGGCGCTCTTTTCAACATCTAATTCTTAAATCAAATCCTATACCGCGGGGGCATCACTTTTTAGGTCACTTGTAAACTCAAGTGACCTACTGCAATTGGTCTGCACCCGTCGTCGTCCGTTAACTATTGAACATTTTTAACTTCTTCTTGATAATTACCATCCCAATTCTTTTCAAATTTGATATGAAGTACCACTGGGGACGAAAATCCGGGTTGTTAGAATAGATCCTCAGTACCCCTTGCTTGTTGTAAGAGGCGACTTAAATGGGGCGGTCCTTCGGATGAGACCGTAAAAACCGAGGCCCCGTGTCACAGTAGATGTGGCACGTTAAGAATCCCTCCCTGCTCAAAGGCCGTAAGCATTGAGCATAGGCCTAAATTTTGCAGCCCTTCACCGGCAGAGGTGACGTCTCCATATGAGTGATAGATTCTCGATCAAAAATTTCATAACTTTTGCACCACTGGGGCATTAGGGCAAAAACTGTCAAAAATTGACCAATTTTCAAGTGTTAAGATCAGATTTTGTGTTAATGTTACATATTTCATATGACGTAAATAAAGTATTTCATTAGTTAAAGCACTTTAAGGGCATTTAAGTGTTAAGATTACGTCTTGTTTTATACTGTTGCTGAATTTTAGAATTTAGCTTAGATATTCAGAACAGGTTTTTTTTCTCTAGATTTTATAGCCCCTGTGACTGGTAACAGTTTTCACTAATACATGTACTCTGGTGACCGAAAAGGCCTATGGAAATAATGTTATAAATCAGTACTCATATTTACAACATGAACTATAATTGAAGCATGGCCGTACTTTGGTTTTTATTTTTATTTTAAAAATACATACTGGGGGATATATAAATGTTGATGCATAAAACTGCACATGTACACACATTTATTTTCTTTTCTGTTGGCGATTATTCATTTTATATATAAAAAATAAAAATAAAAAAACTTCAAAAAATCGATCAAACAAACAACTTGCGTCGTCCTCCGGCATTTCCCTGACTACTCCGATCGTCACTGATTGGTGTTTTTTTAATGTCATTAGTCCACTTCTTCAACCTTTGGTCCACTTGCCGTACTATTTTCCTTCTGTTCACTGTGAAGCTTTGTCATAATTGGACTACAAGTCTCCTGAACCATCTTCAGTTTACCTTCAAATTCAAACGTTTCTGCATCGGCGTTAAGATCCAGCCATTTCAAGGCTTCTTCGCAGGCATTCAGTGCTTCTGTCTTCTCCGAGGGCTGAAGTTTTCCCTTTTCCTCATCCACCGCATTGCGGACGCCGTAAACGTAATTTTCTAACTGGTTCTTACATTGTATGCGTTGTTTTTGTTTTTCATCCGCCTCCTTGTATCTTTCTGCTTCCGAAACCATTCGATCAATTTCAGCCTTGCTAAGCCGGCCTTTATCGTTGGTAATGGTGACTTTATTAGATTTTCCCGTGCTCTTGTCAACTGCAGAAACATTTAAAATGCAGTTGGCATCTAAATCAAATTCAACGTCGATTTGCGGAACTCCTCTAGGCGCTGGGGGTATGCCCGAAAGATCGAAATTTCCGAGTTTGTGATTGTCCTTTGTCATGGTGCGTTCTCCTTCAAAAACTTGAATATGGACGCCTGGTTGGCTATCAGAGTATGTCGTGAATGTTTTGCTAATTTTACACGGAATTCGACTGTTTCTATCAATAAGATTGGTCATGACACCACCCGCCGTCTCTATTCCAAGGGATAAAGGCGCAACATCGATCAAAAGCAAGTCTTTGATAGCATCACTGGAGTCACCCGACAAAATGGCAGCCTGAACGGCAGCTCCGTAGGCTACAGCCTCGTCTGGATTAATAGAGCGGTTCAAGTCTTTTCCTCCCATGAAGTCGGAAAGCAATTTTTGTATCTTTGGTATTCGTGTTGATCCACCAACCAGAACGATATCGTGGATTTTAGACTTGTCTAATTTGGCATCCTTTATTGCTCTCTCGACAGGTTCCATGGTACTTTTGAACAAGTCAGAACACAGTTCCTCGAATCTGGCGCGTGCTATTTTTGTGTAGAAATCAATCCCGTCGCAAAGGGAATCTATTTCTATACTAGCCTCTGTGCTGCTGGACAAGGCCCTCTTGGCTCTTTCACATGCAGTTCTAAGTCTTCTAAGGGCTCGATTGTTTGAAGTTATTTCCCGATGATATTTCCTCTTAAATTCTTTTACAAAGTGATCAACCATTCTGTTGTCAAAATCTTCTCCTCCAAGATGGGTATCACCTGCCGTAGACTGCACTTCAAAGACCGAACCTTCGTCGATGTTAAGAATCGATACATCGAATGTGCCTCCGCCAAGATCATAAATCAGAACATTCTTTTCCCCCGATAAATTTTTGTCCAGGCCATACGCAAGAGCTGCAGCAGTAGGCTCGTTTACTATTCGTAACACCTCTAATCCTGCGATGATGCCCGCATCTTTTGTTGCTTGGCGCTGTGAATCGTTAAAGTACGCAGGGACTGTAATGACGGCCTTTGTTACTTTCTCTCCCAGAAACGCTTCCGCCGTCTCGCGCATTTTGGTCAGTACCATCGAACTAATTTCCTCGGGACTAAAGGACTTCATTTCATTCTTGTATTCAACTTGTATCATAGGCTTTCCCTGCTTGCTAGTAACTTTGAATGGCCAATGTTTCATGTCGCTTTGGACGGACGACTCATCAAACTTTCTTCCAATAAGTCTTTTGGCATCAAAAATTGTATTTTTCGGATTCATTGCCACCTGATTTTTGGCAGTATCTCCGATAATGCGCTCAGTTTCCGTAAAGGCAACATAACTTGGCGTTGTCCTGTTGCCTTGGTCGTTGGCGATTATTTCTACTTTCCCATGTTGGAAAACACCCACACACGAATAAGTCGTTCCAAGGTCTATCCCAATTACAGGAATCTTCATTTTCACTGTCCGGGGGTTTCTTAGGAAAATAGTGTAGTTTTCAAGTGAAGAACGCGGTCAGTAATGAATGTTACGTACGCTCGCAGGTAAGAAAACTTGACTGTCATTTCCACGTGCGTCGCCCATGCCCAAGGGGACATCGCGCAAAGGTTTTAATCTGTGTGTGAACTTTGCCAGAAACTCATTTATTCTGCATCTATGCCTGAAGATATACTACGATGAAGTGTATGAAAAAACAGAAGATTTTTGTTTTCTTTTGTGAATGGCTTATGCGTTGACTGATTTAGATGTTATAACTTTATATTTATTGATACTTCGTGATGATTTCCAGCGCTGGTCCTCTTCGCTAGGTTACTGTAATTACTATTATATGAGTGACTGCCGGTATCGGTTTTAAGCTCGGCGGTATAGTCATATACAATATCATGATGTTGTCAAAATTTTCCAGTCTTTTTTTTTTTTTTTTTTTAGTTAATTCGAGACTTTTGCATGGACCACAATTTCTAGTAGTTTCTAGTAATCAAAGATGAGTTAATTACTCTAATGTTGAAGCTGTATTTCATGATCGTTAAGCTAGCTATTTGTAACAGGTACATGAAATATAATTCAATTTTGAACACTAATAAGTTTATGAGTATCTACCGGGAAATATCGTCGGAAACGGTGGGGTTTTAACATTTATAAAGCAACATACCGGAAGTAAACAACTGCATGTGGAAACCTGCGTAAACAGAAAACAGAACAACGTTCCAATCTCCAGGTATGTATATATTTTTGCTTGTAAATAGTAAAATGAAAAAAAAAAAAAAATAAATCTAGAATAATTCCATTGCAGTTGTCTACATTTAAAATCAAATCGTCGTTGTCCCGAATATGTCGTTCAGGTCAGCTTTGCACTTTTAGCTTGTCGCTTTCACCAGGTCCAGCACAATCTCTATATTTAGCTATATAGCTTTATTAAGGTACATAGCTTTATAAAGCTATTTGAAATATCTTGATTCAGCTATTTCAAATCTTTTATCAAATTAATTTCTAAAAGCTTAAAAATCGAATTTTATTGAGTGAACATTTTCATCCTGACCATGAAGTCCCTACAACATATTGTAAATAAATAAAAAAAAAATCTTAAACTATGTTCCTTAGGAAGAATTTCGATTCAGAATTGTCAAGTGTTTAGAATTGTTAAGTTGTTAATCAACAGTTATTCAGTCTGCAGAATAGAATAGAAGTCAATGAGGATCAACAGAATAATGGATTGACAATCAGATTCCACATTGTAAAGTCATCATACTTATCTATGCTTCAACGCACACAGGATACTGCACAGTTCACTCTCTTTTCATGCAAATTCTTGAAGTGATGTAGCATTGTTATGAACACAAATTAGAATAGTGTTGTGGTTAGTTCAAAGTATAGAAATGTTCCGAGTATGAAAATATTCAAAAATTGTCATGTGACTTTTTGGCTATGTCACTGATTGCATTTAAAAAAATCAATTCAATCTAAACTAGCTTAATCAAGCTTTTCAGATAGCTTTATAAAACTATATCACTTAATAAAGCTATACAGCTGAATATAGGGATTGTGCTGGACCAGATCATTTATTTTTATAGGTGTTATAGTCTTCTTCATCATCATCATTGTTATCATCATCATCATCATTTCCATTCTGTCGTTGGATTTCTTGGTGGCTTTATCCCATGATCTGAATCCCAGTTGTTTCCCATCTATTCTCCATGTTTTTTCAGTCTTCTGTGCTTCCTTTGGATGCCCAGTCTACAGGTCTATGGCTCTTCTGGCATGGCTGTTACTTCTTATTTTTAGTACCATGCCCTATCCATTTCCATCTTCTCACTTTTATGATATTGCTGATTTTTCGAGGCTGGATAATTCTATTTAATTTGTAATGTGTACAGGCCACAATATTCTCAATATTTTTTTTTATACACATGTAGAGGAAGGTGTTAAGGGAATCTTCATTTTCTGTCGTCATCTTAATGGTCTCCACACCATTCACCTAAATAGGTCTAGTTTTTGGATCCAGTTACCAGACCAATTCCCGATCCAAAAATCGTTTATAGTTTCCCAATTTTTGATCTTTTTTTCTTAAACAAGTGCCCTTAAAATTCCATATATAGAGAGTCAGAAATAATCAATATTAATTTGTTTTCCGGTGCACAATTATTTAAAATGAATATATGTGACAAATCCCTGTGCTGTCAGACAGATTCTTTATCTCTCCTTCTATGTTTCTTATGTTACATGAATACTTAAATTTTATTGTACAAGTACAATATTGCTTATAGGTGGAAACATTTTTAACAATGGAATTTACAACAGACCAGATAAATTCATTAGCACATATGCTGAAACCACCAAATGAAGACAGTGATTCTGACTGTGAACTAGATGAAAGGGTAATTTTAAATCATTTTAAATTTTGGTGTGTGTATGTATCAAAGTGTGTCTGTTTACCTTACATTTCAATAAGATTTGCCATTACAATATATGTGCAAGTCATGTTGATGTTACATGTCAGCTTTAAATTTACATTTTAGCCCTCCACATATGGGAAAATTGGACCAGGTCAAATTGGTCCTTCAGAGAAGAAAGACCAGAAATCTGGGAAAGGTATAAACATGTGATCAAATTTTGAAAATTATTAACTCAAGCAACCAGAATTCAGATTTCCAGAGTGGGAAAATTCCTTCAGACAAATTGATAATATAATATCAGAAAACTACTAAAGACCCCCCCCCCCCCCCCCCCCCCCCCCCCCCCGAAAAACTGATGGAAGGAAATAAAGTTAAAAATGTTAATTGTGCACTTTTTGTAGATGTTATAAACTTATCATGTAAGTTTCTTTCATTGTGATTGATAATGTGATTTTAAATATGATGTACAATTTTGATGCATGTATTGAAAGTACCAGAATCAAAGGGAAATGCTAAAGACATATGGGGAGAAGATGAAGTACCAGAAGGCTCAGAATTTGATACAGCATTTGATCCCAGACCTCAACCACAGTATGTTTTTTATTCTTAAGATAGTAACACATGCACATATGTTTATCACATGTGTCCACTGACTTTCAGTTTAAAAGGATTTTGAAGTAACTGTTCATGTAGTTGTTTTGAATTGACAATATTGTGAAGACCTAGATTAGTAAGAGTGTTAGTTTAAGTTCATGTAGACAAAACGAGATGTAGCAGCCTAGTGGTTAGCTTGCTCGTTTCACATACAGTGACAAGGTCAAATGTAAGATGCTTAAAAATAGGTGGCAACTGGTGATTGTTTCTTCTCGAACAACCAGGCATTAAAAGTGAAAATAATGGGCAATTTAAATGTGTAACAGAAAGGGAGAAAATGCAATAGACGAGTTTGGGATTTGAACCTGTGCTCTCTGATTCTCCAGTCAGGTGGTCTACCAACTGAACTTGTGTATTTGGTCATCGGCAATTGAACCTGTCTAACTGCCACATCTGAAAGTTCTAAAATGCCGAACTGACTGCCACAAATGAAACCTTAAATGCCGAGGGTCACTGTAGGTGTTGACGTGATAAATAAACCTTACTGCCATGACCTTGAACACCATACATGTGTAAAAGACTTGTGACACTTCACCTTCAGCTGATGGCATCTTATTATGACTGAAATATTCTTGAGTAGATTTTAAACCACTAACATGTAGTCATAGCACAAAGCAAACTAAGATAATTTGATCCCTTCAACATGCTATTCCCCCCCACCCCCTCAAATTACAGAAATTTTATCCTACAATCATACTATATTTTTTTCTAAGAATAGGAAAATTTGACACCATGAATCTTCTACATTTGTATTATTTTTCATGCCATGAAATTTAATCCCAATAACGTGCTATTTATTCTTAGACCACAGAATAAAACCCCACAAAAATAACTGACTGTACAGTATTAGACAAGACAATCCTCAGAACAGATCAATCATGCATTCATGTAGATATTATTTACAAGAATTTGAGCACAAATTTGTATAAGACTCTATGTATCAAATCCATGCAAAATACTTTTTTCTGGTCTTAAATTATATTATTGTTAATTTTCCATTTCTTTTGGGAAATGCCATTATTGTGAATTCTCATTAGGAATACACTGTTCCAAGATGTAGTGTAATGTTGATAATAAAGGAAATTAAACAGTAATCATTTTCAGTATAATTTCAAATAAGATTTAAATTAATGTAATCCTGGTTCCTATTTTTAGGTATGACATCATATTTAAACAAGCAGTGTCATCAGAGGACATGTTTTTACAGATGGGTAATAAAACACCATCAACGGCTAGTTGTGAAGATATGGTGGTATGTCTGACTTATTCTTACTGAAATTGTCAACTCCATGTGGAGAACAGAGCCATGAACACAAAATGACACTATTGTCCAAGTTATTCTTTGCCTTTGATCCCCACAGACATTTTGGCATTGAAGAAAGTAAATTATTCATATCTTCTTCTTGTCTTATTGAGATAACATCTTGTCTTTCCTCAGATGTTTAAGTTCAGTGCTTCACATTTGCATGACAAACATATTCACAATGCCCATGTATACTTCAGTCTTCTAAATATATACATGTTCATGAAGATTCAGTCCAAAAGTCTCTAGATACATTTGTTTTCTAATTCACCTGCAGCAAATGACTTTTTAAGATGTACCTGTGTACAGGACATACCTACAGAACTCTAACTTTCTGGAAAAGGAACAGAATAGACCAATCCCAATTTCTTTCCTCAGTGAAATACGATTTTGCAGCTAATTATACCCCATGTAACAAGCTGTGGAATTTATAATGTATTTTACCTGTCCGTCCATCTGTCCTGTTCTTGTTAGAACAACTCCTCTAAAACCGCTGAACAAAATTTCACAAAACTTTGCAGTTAATATTTAAGGACTCACTCTCTAGATATGCATATTTTGTATGAAATTCTGATTCATTTTTTTAGACCTGTGGGTATCTGGGTTAGAATAGATCTTCAGTACCCCTTGCTTGTCGTAAGAAGCGACTAAATGGGGTGGTTCTTTGGATGAGACCTCAAAAACCGAGGCCCCGTGTCACAGCAGGTGTGACATGTTAAAGATCCCTCCCTGCTGAAAGGCTGTAAGCACTGAGCATAGGCCTAAATTTTGCAGCCCTTCACCGGCACTGGTGACATCTCCATATGAGTGAAAGGTTTTCGAGAGAGATGTTAAACAATATACAATCAATCAATTTTTTTCTGGCAGTTGTGCCCCTTTCGAACTTAAAAATTTGGCCTCTGTCATTCCAGTTCTTGTCTCTGAAACTGCTTAACAGAATTTCATGAAACTTAGTAGTGAATAAAGACATACTGGTTAGATGTGGATATTTGCAGAAAATTTTGATTTGATGTTTTTCCTGGGGGTTATGCTCCTTTGAATGTAGAAACTTTTCCAAAAGTAAATATACTTCTGAAACAGACTGGCAGCTAATGCAAGTCTTAGGAAACTTCTTGTAAATTTGAATTTAATATGGACTTGCTGTGTAGATGCGCACATTCACAGGAAATTCTCATCTGATTTTTCTCTGGGAGTTAGGTCCTTTCCGAATATAGAAATTTGACCAAAATATATGCTATTTGATGCAACTTGTTTGAAACATTATAAATATTTGTGGCATTGCCATTCATTATTTGTAGCATTGTCAATCATTATTTGTAGCATTGTCAATCATTATTTGTAGCATTTTCAATCATTATTTGTAGCATTGTCAATCATTGTAGGGGGTGTGTCATATGAGCTTGCTCATTTTTTCTTTCATTTGGACAAAACTGTTATGTTGCTTTGCTTGTGAATGATGAAGAAGCAACCATTGCTTTCTCATTTGTCACAACTTCATTGCAGGTGATATGATATTCCCATCAAATACTCTACTTTAGATTCCTTTATTTGTTAAAAGATTGGTGGGCTATATTGTCTAGATTAATGAAAAAACTAAACATTTGTAGAGACATTTGACATGATTTAGATGGAAAGTTTCATTTCTGACTGATGTTATTTGACTATACACATTTTATACTATTGGATAACATGAAATTATTAAGAATCTTCAAAATTGAAAGTATAGGAGATTTATAAACTATTAAATGAAGTCCTTTAAATGTACATTGGTAATTTCAATGCAGTGTTTAATTTTAGGTCATTCAGGTGATCAAGCTTGTTTCAATACATCCGTTGTTGTGTGTCATTTGTCGTTAATCATCGGGCGTGTATGGGTCATAAACTTTTGGGCATTTTCTGCTTCTTCTTTGGGATGGCTGAACCAATTTCAACTCATTTTTGAATATAATATCTATAGGTCAAGTGGAATACAAAAAATTGTGAACTCAATGGTCTCTGTCTCCCAGGGGCCTGAGGGGTACGTGTAGCCAAAACTATCAAAATTAATGTAAATCTTCAAAACTCTTCTTTACTTCAGAAAATCTAACAGTCAGACTGAGCAATGAACCCTCTATCCAAACTGAAATTTGTGATCAATTACCCTGGGTTCAGGCCCTATGGTAGGGTTAAATTGATCATATATTGATAATGCATTATATCTAAGTAAATCTGGGTTGTTTTTTTTAACTTCTGGACATCAGGGAGACAAAATGTTTGTTTCATTATAATGGGCATAAAGTTCTCTACCAAAACTGTGAATTGACAGTTAAGTAGTAACTTCTGTGAAATTCACAGTTAAGTGGTAACTTCTTTGAAATTCACAATTAAGTAGTAACTTCTGTGAAATTCACAGTTAAGTAGTAACTTCTGTGAAATTCACAGTTAAGTAGTAACTTCTGTGAAATTCACAGTGAACCCAGGATAGGACTGCAAATGCATTGACTTTAAAAAAAATTCCTCTATATTTCTGTACATAAAAAACATAAACTATGTGCATCTTTATGAGCAAATTGGGTTTACTACTACTGTAAACTAACTTTTACTTTTTTGGGGGAGGTTTGAGAGAACCTCACCATTGTGAGTATTTCTCACTGTGATCCAGGCCTTCCATGTCTTTTGTATTTGCTTTAGGTCACAAACATTAGTTGCCATGAACCACTTCACAGTTACTGATAAATTATGAAATAAAGTTGCTAGAGATAAAAAACACATAGGTAAGACAATAATATTTAAAACAGTGCATACTCAGGTGGCCATGGGCCTCTTGTGTATTTGATTTTAACAAGATGGCTTGTGTGTGTGTGGTGGGGGTGCACAGACAATTGTTTTCTAGTGAATTAGTATACTCCACATATACTGAAGCCACTTATATTGAACTAGCTGTTATATTGAAGTTACAATACCCCCCCCCCCCTTAACATTATTTACATACAGTCTACTCCACTTGTATTGAAGTCACTTATATTGAAATATCTGTTATATTGAAGTAAAAATAATTCCCATATACAGTGTTTATATAGTTCAACATTGGTTATATTCAACTTTAGATAAATGAACAATTCAGGTCGATCCCTTGAATTTCAATATATCTGGAGAAGACTGTGATGTTCTGTATATTTTGCTCTACAGGTGAAAATCCAGTTGCCTGGTACAAAAGCTGCTGATCTCACTTTGGATGTGAAGAGCAAGTTTCTTGACCTGAGAACACCAAAATAGTATGTGTGTTACAAGTTTTAAGCATCCCGAGTGTGTAAAACAAAATGACGATGGCCCTGAGATGTAATGCTGTGTTCATGAGTTGTAGTGACTGTGAACAAACAAACTTATGTCTTCTTCAAGTTTCCCATAAATAAAAATAATTTTCTTGAATTAAATAAACAATTAAGTAAAATTTAAATACATTACTTGTAGTCAATGTTAATAAGATCTGAATGTGAAGGACTGGAAGTCAGGACAGTACAAATGGGTGGCAAATTTCTTAACTTGTTCAGAGCCAAAATAGGCCCAATGTGAACCAGATCTTTATCATTCTCAAACTTTGTGACTTACAAACATTTTAATTTAAAATTTTACACATTTTACAAGTATAATTTACTAGTATTTATAATTTTTCAGCAAACTAGGACTACATTTACCCCACCCTGTTGATCACAAGAGTGGAAGAGCTCAGTGGGATGGAGACAAAGAAATTCTTAATGTCACTCTACGCATGCAAAGGGAATATGATTTTATGAACTTTTAACTCCATTTTTGTTGTATTGATGCAGTTATGTGTTCATATTATTGTTTTGATGTATTTCCGTCCAGATATTGGTTGATATTAAAAATTGAAATGAGATGACAGATATAATGTTCATGGTTTCTTCAGCATCACAAACACTAAAACTTCCTTGCAATATGAAGAGCTTCTTAAGGGGAGATAAATTAAGCATTCACAAGAATTACTTCTCTTTCAATGATGCATACATAACTTATTGCATTAATTTGAATTAGGTCAGGAGGTTGAGTTCATGCACTGTGGTTGCATACTCCATTCAAAGACAAACCATACCTAGATGTTGTCCATGAAGGGTAACAGGAATGGGTGCTGGGGAGTCCTTGTGATATGATGCAGTGCTGAACACAGGTACTTGACTTTAGTATAGGAGAAATTTATGGGCTGGACCGAAAATCAAACCCAGAACTCCTGCATTACAAGTCAGGTGCTCTAACCCCTGAACTACCCAGGCTGATACCCTTGGTCCATATAGCTCTAATTACTACATTCCTCCCTCCTTAAATAGTCTTTGCCCTGCCCTCAAAGACACACAGTCCAGATTCTTTTTTGCTCCTGGCAGAACAACTTGCAGTGCAGGGGTAGTCAGCGGCACCAGCTATAGTATATAGGAGTGGAGAAAATTTGTGGCTGGGAATTGAACCCAGGATCCCTGCATTACTAGACAGGTGCTCTAACCACTGAGCTATCCAGGCTGATATCCATGATCCATATAGCCTTAACTACTACTTGTCCAATTTGGATTGTGTACATGAACCTTCCTCTTTTTAACAAAATTAATGTTGGTAAATTATAATTTTTAGATGTGCAGTTGTTTTCTCTTTATAACCCGCATTTTAAATTCTGTAGTCATTTTTCATTTTTATTTAGGTAACAATATCTAAAAACTCAACTGTTGTCTGACTGTAAAGTTTTATAGTTAGGTAGAAGTTGACAAAGTTTTAACACTATAATTTGTCAAAATTTTGCTTATAAAGTGAGAAAATACACATATTTAAAAACACAGATTATCAATATTGATACTTTTGTGTAGAAAAAAACAGAGGGAATGGGGATCCACAGTCCATTGGTCAGATACCTTTGATTTTAATGTACTATAATAGTTTCCGGTTGTCAGGGTATTAAGAAACTGAATTGTAAGGTTACCTGACCATTAAATACAAATTACAAGTATTTGGTCCCACAATGAATATGTGCGACCATCTGCGCTCGATGTACCATGGCCTTTAGAGAATACATGTATATGTACATTACCCAGAGTCCCACATTAAAGACGAGGCCCATGGACCACATCACTCATGTGAGTCACCTTGGCCATGCTGTT
The DNA here is from genome assembly GCA_024699665.1 of Ostrea denselamellosa. Classification (NCBI taxonomy): domain Eukaryota; kingdom Metazoa; phylum Mollusca; class Bivalvia; order Ostreida; family Ostreidae; genus Ostrea; species Ostrea denselamellosa. The sequence goes on from JAMZEH010000020.1 coordinate 16,770,745, forward strand.
GTTCAGATACTGTAATTTTTACAGAGGTTTGCAATCTTTATTCCCATAGAAGAATTTGACCCCATATTATGGTCCCAACTTAGCCCCATAGGGTCACAATATATCCATGATACAATGTCACAGGATACAAAATCATCATATAAAATTTTCAAAGATGTTTCCTTATATATTCCAATATAAAACTTTGATCCCTTATTGTGGCCCCATCCTACCCCTGATGGCCGTGATTTGATGTACTTCAATCTGCACTACCTGGGGATGCTTGCATATTAATATGAGTATTTATGACCCAGTATTGAGAAGATGTTTCCTATATATTCCTATGTAAAACTTTGACCCCCTACTGAGGCCTCAGCATACTCCTGGGGACCACAATTTGAATAAATTTGAATCTGCACTACGTGAAAATGCTTACATACTAATATGAATAATCAATGCCCCATTCTTGAGAAGATTTATAAAGATTTATACTATAATCCCCTTCTAAAACTTTGATCCCCCCCATTGTGGTGCCATCCTTCCCCCGGAACCATGATTTGAACCAACTTCGAACTGCACTACCTGGGGATAACTGCATATTAATATGAGTACTCGTGGCGCTTTTGTAAGATTTTAAAAGATATTTCGTATACATTCCTATGTGAAACTTTGATCCCCTATTGTGGCATCAATGTACACTATGGGACCACAATTTGAACATATTTTAATCTGTATCACCTGTAAATGCTTCCCTATTAATATAATTAATTATGGCCTTGTTGTTCTTGAGAGTATTTATCCTATATATCACCATGGAAAACGTTAATCCCCTATTGTGGCCCCACCCTACACCCGGGGGCCATGATTATTTAAACTATATCAGAATTTCAAAGGGTCATTTTATTTTTTGAGTACATATACAGAGAGAGTATAGCGGACAGTATACGGTGAACTTCTACTGCCTCGCTGGAGAGCTAGCTTTTCTAGTGATGTGGTAGAGCCTCTCTTGATCACTCAAGTTAAGCAACGACAGACACTGCAATATCAAAATGGTGCCTGACAACGTAATGACTCTCATGTCTGGAGGGAGGCCTTTTTCAGGTAAAGTCTCTTCGGAGCTCTGAGATTTGTGTCCATGTATGGACGTGGTTTCGTCCGAGGATGACGGTGGCTGTTCGTCGTGAGCTGCGGATGCCGTTGCAGAAGAAGCGCCATCCATGCTAAGCTTCGGAATGAAGCTTCTCCGAGATGGGGGAAGTGTGGCGGACAATATATACTTATACTGTCTCGCTAGTGAGCTAGCATTTCTAGTGATATGGTAGAATCTTGATTACGCAAGTTAAGCAACGGCGAACGTGTTTAGACCGCTGCACGTTACAAAAGTCTAAATATATATTGATAAATAAGTATTTTTATAATGTAAATATTAACAAGCACCGTGAAACGAAGCATCCGCACACAGCTTAGAAGGGCATCTGACTTACTACACGTAGCGTACAGACACCGCGTTACCGAGTCCTTATTAACTGCAATATGCAATTAGTGAGGATTGATTGATTAAATATTGTTTAACGTCCCGCTCGAGAATCTTAAACTCATATGGAGACGTCACCATTCCCGGTGAAGGGCTGTAAATTTAGGCCTATGTTCGGCGCTTATGGCCTTTGAGCAGGGAGGGATCTTTCACGTGCCCTTTTACGACAAGCAAGGGGTACTGAGGATCTATTCTAACAACCCGGATCCCCACGGGGTTGTGAGGACACCTATTCAAAAAGGTTATATTGCGTATTTCAGATAGGTAATGCCACCTATTCAGTTTGGTGATATAACCTATTGGAATGGGTATTGTTACCTATTCGAGTGGGTGCAATCTAACACCTATTCCGGCAGTTGAGTGATATCACCTATGTTCATTTTGAATTGACAATATCACCTATTCGAATGAGTGATATCACCTATTTGCATTTAGTATTGCATTATATAATGTATGGCCCCCTGCTTCGAGCCACAGGCAATTATATCGCTGGGGTTCGAAATCACTGCTCTTTAATAGTAAATTCGAACCCAAGCGATATAATTGATGGCGGCCACCGAACCAAGGTATAATTTTAAAAAAAAATCAAAACAAGTTTATTTTGTAATTTTAGCGTTGCTGTGACTGCGTTATTATTTTACAAAATGGATTTGATTAAAAGCTCTGGACTTTCTCCAACGTTGGTGGTGGTGGTAGGGGGGGTGTCTTGATGATCGGAATTAATGGGTGACAACTCTTGGTACACCTTATACTCCTGTTATTTTAAATACGGTTTGAGTAGGTGGTGCCACTAGAGCCTTTTCATAAGTAAGTTATATCTGTCCCTCAGTCAGGTTTATAATAAGTGATATGTATATTATATATATAATAATACGATATGTGATAGATAAATGGGTGGTATCGCCTATTCGAATAAAGGCAGTAAATACCCCCCAAAAAACGACTCTTAATACTCCGATGAGACCAATTCAAATAATGACAATAAATCCTTGTGATTCGGTTGTTTGTTTTACGTCCTGTTGAGCATTTTTCACCCGTATTGAAACGTCACCATTTGTAGGTGAAATAGCACACATTTAGACCTGTGCTTAGCGTGCACGGCATTTAGCAGTGAAGAATCTTTAACGTGCTAATTCCTGCCGCTACATGGGGCCTTCGTTTTTAAGGTCATATCCAAGAACTATGATTTTTCACTTCTAAATGCTAAGCGATTGGAAAAGGAGCAACCACTATCTAGGTTTGACGCGGCCATGGAACGAGCGGGGCTCGAACTCACGATCTTCCGGTTACGAAGCGAACGCTCTACCACCGAGTTACGGCGACAGGTGCGAGGTAATCGTAACATGGTATGCCCATCCCTGTTAGTGAGGATTAATTTGTCTCAGATATTAAAATATCAAATTACGATATGAAAGGAAAACTTTAAATTTTCAGATTATTAATCTGATTAGACCTGTAATGCTGTTTCATTGTACGTGTATTTTATTTCTCGTTAAAAAGCACTAACCTTTTAACTTGGCATAAAACCTCTCTACATAAAAATTAAATCGTGGAAATAAGAAATAAATGTCGAGTATGTAGTCTTTATGGATGTATAAAAACAATGAAAACATCGGTTATTTTCTGTATGATTGCCGACAACACAAATTGCCCTTTACTTCCATTATTTTTATATCTCATAATACACACTTGACAAATTCTTTCTTAAAATAAAATTTAACTAAAGGATATAACGAAACTTCAATGCACTTTAAAATGAGTTATTTTTATCCTATAAAAGGTGCTTTCCCAGATGGGGAATTTTTTTTATCCGGATTAAACCGCAACTTGACCCTAAACAAAAGGAATGTTCTTAAGCGTGCAGGTATATTTTATTTTAAGCATGTAAATATGATTCAAGCAACTGCCTTTTACAACTTTATCCAAATTATTTCGAACCTCTTAAATGCCATGATAGGAAGTAAATATATAATTCAATCTGCAATTACTTTCGTTTTACAATTCCCGCTTTCTTCTTTATTCGTGAATGGGTTTTGCACACTGTTATTATTCCGTGTCCCTTGTAATAAGAATGCCGTTTCAGACATGTATATATAATGCACTATGCCATAAATCATATATTTACTAACGTTACGTTGGTGATAACCGTATCCAATTTCATTGTTTTTTGTTCTGTCGAGATAAAGCACCGACCTTTCAATCTAAAAAAATAACCGAAAGTACAAAATATACCTAGACATGTATCTCGTAAGTTTGCATCGACCTTCAATTTTATGATTTCTTATTCTCTCTCAGTCACATAACTGAAGAGAGAGAGAGAGAGAGAGAGAGAGAGAGAGAGAGAGAGAGAGAGAGAGAGAGAGTAAAGTTTTATTTTTAGAAAAAATGTAGTGAAGATTAGAAGTAATTTTGTTAATTTATTTTAGCCCTTGATAATCTTGAATTAGAGGCGTACTTATATGCCGTTAAGATCCCTTGCATGTGTCACTGCGTTTGTGATCCAGAACCCAAATATTTACAACGTCTGAGAAACGGCTTTTGACACTTTATCCTATCTTCTCTTTATCGTATTACTGCCACGCCAATCAACAAAAATCAAAAACTAAAATGCAACAATGCAATGATATTCTAAAATAGAACACAGTCCCACCTGAAATAGTTTTAGAATCTTACCTATACACATTAAGCAGGCAAATTTATGAGAAAATTCCAAAGAATTGAATTTCTTTCATAATTCGGTTGATTTAGACCCGCGTCAGTGTATTTAATGGCCACGAGAACGTATCTTTGACGGAATCTGATGGTCTTTGACATAAATTTTATAATTTCCTGTCTTTTCAAACAGTTTTACGGATGTTTTACATATGTTATCATATTGTAAAAAGGATATATGTATCGCTTCATTTTTACTTTTAAACATTTGTTTTACTTCTTCTAAAAGAATTTTGTAATTCAAGTTTAATTTCATTTTTTTAACGATAAAAATTGATACAGTGTTTCTTCATAAATATGTAGTAAATATTTCAAGAGTGTAACATGCTCGTCCCGATAGTCCTTTTTGGTTTCATTTAATTTGAAACAGAAAAAATTAGAATAGTAGCAAATTCAAATGTTACCAATTTATTTAAACACCTGAATATTTTTAGATATTGTAATATTCATAGTAGTATTTCTACTGATTTGTGATACAAAATAACTCGTCGATAGTTAGAAACACAATTCATAGTGAAATGAAAGTACACATAATTGGAGAGTAATATGATCTGGCATTGAAAATAGCACGATCTAATTAGACAGAAGTCGCAGATTGCTAATGGAAGAAAATGAGTAAGTTCCAATCCGAAAACGATGAAGAATTATTAAAAGCCTATCAGGAGAGTTTCAAAACAAGAAGCTGCCTGCCTCTACTAAAGGAAGAGCTGAAATGCAAAATACAGTACAGAAGATTGTCGAGAGGAGAAGGGGAAATGAAAGTTGAATTCGAGAAACAGAAAGAATATAAGGTACCCAGCAATGAGTTCTTGGCATTGTTTCGTTGGTGTGTATATAGACTAGAATCCAGAAATTTGCACTGCAATGTTGCTCAATCATTAATACAAGCATAATACACACTGAGCTACATAGCGACCCGGCTCCGCCGATGAAAGACATAACACACAAATGATGCACTTTAAAACAAATTATGTAATTTCTCAAATCTTTCGAAGAAAACTTGAGTTTTACAAGACTTGTGATCAGTAACTACAGATCTTTATTCTAAAACGGTTTAATCTACTGTCTAAATATTTGCTTTTCTGTGAATGTTGGTGGTTCATTTTGTCTTTATTAATTTGTAGATGACGTATGAAGAAGTTCAGAAACAGAACAGGAGACGAATGCAGAATCGTCGTTCAGCCATGAAAAGACGGATCAATGACCAAAACTACGAAGAGGAATTACTAGAGGTATATAATAAACAAAGACTACCGGAAAAAAAGGGGGGGGGTTATAATATCACTTTGTATTATTAATTAAAGGGACTGAGAGACGTTTTTTTGAAGAATTTATTTATTTGTTTGTATGTTTTTTATTTGTTGAACATTATAAATATAATTCATTTAAAGTTGACAACCAAACATTTGGAACTTCTTAATGCAAGGATAGTGGCAATATTTTAGCCTTTACAAATTAACTAGTGAAATGTTACTTTTTGTAATGTATAGCATCCTAATTTTGCAAATGTAGCTTTTAAATGGCACATTTTACCGAAAGAATACATAAAATATAACATATAACAAACTTGGATCGATAACCATAAATTTTCAGAACTTTGTAAACAATAACGTTCGTCAATCTTTGTTTACACGACAACAAAATGTCATGTGCTATTGTTTATAAACTTAAATTGCTGTGAAACCTTTTATACACGTTAAATTTAATTCAAACTAGCCACGCCTTTTTGAACATGTTATTCACTGATATGATTTTATTTCATTTTTTTTCAGGTGTAAGATATCACAGAATGTCATAATTATAAATTTAAAACAACAAACTGAAGCCTGGCATAATCTATAGCACTATGCAATTAATTATAACAATTAAAGAGTGACATGGATACGTGTTATATAATGATATGATAACCTGGGTATTACACATAACAGCTAAAATTAGCTCATATTTAAGGGGGGGGGGGACTCATAATTACAAAAATAAATAAATATGAAAGTAATAATAAATAAATAACCCCCACCCACAATATCAGATTTGGACGAAACGACATATTAATTTCAGAGAAATATAAGTATGCTAAGCTAGGATACAGATAAAATTAATGAATAGAGGAAAGTTAATCTAAACAGTTTGATCCATATTTAAAAATAAATACATGTAAATCGATTGTACACGTTTATACAGCATTAAACAGACAGCCTATTGGATTGATAGTTATGTAAACTATTTGTTAAGAAGATGGATGATGCAAGGTTTGCAGTATGCAGATCTTTTTCCCAGGAAATGAAAATCAACAATTTGTGTTCTGTAACAGGCTTTAAGGTTTTGAAAGTTGGTCAACAGTACATTTACATTTCAAAATAAAATAGATTACCGGAACGAAACATATTGAATTCTGTGAGGAGCATGGAAAAAAAAAATCGTTTTATAGTTTGTATCTGTGTATTCATTTATGTTGATTCTGAAAATCTTTTCATGAATTACAAAACACACTCATTACTTAAATGAACATTTATATTTCAGAAAATCAGAAGACTCGAAAAAGAAAATTCAAAAAAAGAAGAAGAAAAGAGAAATCTCGCCCATCAAAAAGATCTTCTGTGTTTTTTAATGTCGAATCATAACTGCCGCCTAAAACTAGGTTTAAGGCCATCTTGTGAGAAATTTGTATCTTTGCTGAAGAAATCCAGTGCTCAGGGTGTTTTAATGACCTGAGAATGACGTGAAACAAGAGGAACAATTTATGTTTTATGAGTCTTGAATATGTTTAAAGTAATCTATTGATAGTGCTTCTGCGATGATCAGAATGGACTTATCTCTAAACTGATAATTTGCAATGATATTTTCTTCATTGAATTATCATAGGAATCCGTGTGTAAGTCACGACTTGGAGGGAAAAGATCAGTTCTATAATTTATTTTAAAGAAAATGATACACATTATATTCAGATTGACATGGAGCAAACCTTTGATTATTTTTTAGGGTAGACATTTATTGGAATTTTCTATCACGTTTGCAGAAGATTTTAAAAGTGATATGGAATAGTTTTTAATATTGAAAGCACGAGAAAAATATGCAGCAAAATATGCAAGTATTTACTTTATATTAACTGCAAATAATCGTAAATGTAAAAAAAAAAATATTTCGATGAAATAAGTAAAATTTTTAAAACGGTTGAAAGACTTGAAATTATCTTTTGAACGTATTTCTGTTTGTAAACATTATATAATTACAGTAAGCATCGCTTGGTTGGTAACTTCAAACCAAACACTGAAATATATAGAACTAAGAGATCAACATTCATGTACCTCTGTGCAAATTTACATTCAGAATCTATGATAGATCAGAAAAAAGTATATCAAATCATATATAAAGGAAAACACTTTACTTCAATTTTATGTACATAACTATTTTCTAAAAACCCTATCCCCTTTTTTTTAAAAAAAAAAGCAAAATGTCCCCATCAGTTTTTATGAGCTGTTCCAGGTTACTTGATTTGGATTCATTTGGAATTAGAATGTTGGATTTTAAATGTTACAGAACCATGCGTTATACAGGCAACAGTTTCACACAATACGATTTACAACTGTTCACTAACAGACCGTAGTAGCCAAGTGGTTAGAGCAATTTGTGACCAGGAGGTCATAGGTTCGAGCTCTGCCCAAACTTGAACTTTGGTAGCACTGTTCCTTCGCCAAAAGCTAAAGGCATTTAGAATTGAGAGACATTGGAGCTTTCGATTGAGACCTTAAAAACGGGGGACAGGCGTTGGCACGTGTAAGAATGCCCTGAGCAACATGTAAAAATCTGAATTTAAGGCACTTCGCTTACAGCTGGCGATGTCTCAGTGTGAGTGAAAAATTCTCGAAGGAATGTAAAACAAACAAAAATAAAGTACATAAATAAATTCTACGCCTGTGGTTAAAATTCCTGATTTTGACACAATTGTCCAATCAATTTCATATTCCCTGTGCATGAATTTCAGCCCCACACGATTTATTCATTAAACTTTTTAAATAAAGGAAAATACGATGATGTATATTTCACAAAATATTTGGACGAAACTCATGTATCAAAAGTGCTGCCTCAGAAAGTGTATAAAATGTAATTGTCAAAAACTACACACAGAATTTCAAACTAGACACGCATAATGATAAAAGCGAGGAAAAAGCATGTTCAGCATGTGAATTTTTATAATTCATCCCTACGAAACTGTCCTTGACAAAGGTAACGTCTGCTTAAAGCCTTGTTCTGTTGTGATTGGACTTATTTCGTAAACCCTCGAAACGGTTAACTTCTATCGGTTGTAGACTACGAAACATTGATATACTTTCAGATACTAAAAGTCATAATACATGTATGTCGTATACTGCTCTACGTATATAAATATAACAGCCTATACTGATCCTGTGACCGGTTCGCAGGACCTCAGCGACAGAGCGTGCACTATTTCGCCAAACGCTCGGCATCGAAAATTGAGAATCACAGGTCTTTCGGAAATGACCTTAACAACGGAGGTCCCGTGTCGTGACAGGCGTTGACACGTTAAAGAACACTCTGTCACAACCCTAAGCGCTAAGCATGGGTCTAAATTCGTGGTGCTTCTACAGTTGGTGACGTCTCAATATGAGTGAAAAATTCTCGGTGGGACGTAAAAGAATTAACAAACGTTCAACCAACTGATTTTGTGCGCAGAGGCAAGAAACAATCTTGGCAAAATGGACGCAGAATTATAAACAATGACCTCTAGGGTAATGGGACATACCAATCAATCAATATTATTGATACTCTCATAAACACTACTTACACACAGTATAGCTGAAATGTTGTACCCACCCTTTTCATTGATTCAGAAATATGTATCTTTTCATATCTACTGCACTATTAAACAAAAAAGACAGAAAGAAAGAAAAAAAAGGATTAAGTGTTTACTTTCTGACATTTGTTGATAATACACAACAGTGTGCTGTCAAATAGAATAACATACGTGCATTATTAAAAGAAATGTCTACACACATTTTCGTATTTACTGGTCTCTTTGTTTTTTAACACATAAAGAGACGTCACCTGCTGCAGGTGATCTTAACTTATCCATGGCGCGCAAGACCATATCAGTGAGAGCACCTTATCGTGATTCTCACCTTTCAATGTAACATCCGAAACACCTGTGGCATTCTATCATGATGCTGGATGACTGGGGAAGGAACAGACACTGGGTAGGATTGATGCGGCGGTGGGATCAAGAATCAAACCCAGGATTCCCCAGAAGTTGTGAAGCGAGCGCCCTCTACACGAGGCTACCGGTCAATAGATTTAACTCACATTTTCATTTCATTTAGATGTGTTATTTGAAAGCGTCATTATAATAGATTTACATTGAGTGTGTTTATTTTGATCAATTTCAATTGAAATTCATTGCTTGTCAGTTGCAACTATGAAGACACATTCTATTTCAGACAAGTTAGATCCGGTTTTTAGTGTCGTCTGAACGCGTCGTGTGTATGTGCACATTCCACGAACTCCGCGATTTATTTTGCGGCATTGTTGGAAAATATGTTATTCTGGTTTATTTTGTACCTTATTTATGATATTAGAATGATAGATAACGCTTACCTATATCACACGATGGCTTGTTTTAAGAGTTTGTCCTTTTTTTCAATTGTTTCGCTTTGGAGCCTTCGTGGCCGAGTGGTGAGAGCATAGCGCTCAAAACCACAAGGCCTATCACCTTTAGCCGGCGTGGGTTCGATTCTCGCTGGCGCCGATATCTGTGACATTGTAACTGGGTTCTCTCCTCCACCAATAAAAAACTGGACGCCACCAGATAACTGAACAAATGTTGTGTGTGGCGGAAAGAACAAACATTGTATCTGGGTTCTCTCCTCCACCAATAAAAAACTGGACGCCACCAGATAACGGAAAAGATATTGAGTGTGGCGGAAAACAAACAATCAATCAATACATCGTTCAAATATGGAAATCATTACCAAATATGGAGACAAAGTCAAGGGTTGGTGATTTCCACTTTTTACATTCAATGATATCCATATTTAACGTATTTATCAAAAAATTCAGAAAAATATGGCTATAATGAAATGTCTTTCGTTTGTTATTCGCAAACATTGCAGAGAATGCTAGTATCAAGCATCACACGTAGCGCAATTTCACATTTCTCAGAATTCTCTCACCAGAGGTCATGTCATGTAAGCTTGTCAATCGACAATTCTCGGATGATTACGCTTCGAATACACTTCATAAACGTCTGTGTGCGAGACACGAGTCATGCGAGGAGTTCCGAGTGCAAGCGTGTAGTGTCAGTAGCGCACGCAACTCTAGAGAATGATTTATTAGATTATTTTATTCACTCCTAACAAGCAAAACATCAAAACTGACAACTCATAATTGTACGTTTTCAAAGAGCGACAGCATAGCGAGAATTCCATTGTCATCGAAAGCTTGAAGACTGCCTTAATGCAGTCTAGCGCGATGTTCATACGCTGGCAAGAGATTTGTTTCGCAGGTCGCGAGTACAACCCCGGATAGGGGCAGAAGTGGATAACCATATACACCGGTTTCACTCATATTAAGACGTCACTATCTGTAGGCAAAGTACCACAAATTTAGACCTATGCTAAGCGCTCAGGGCCGTACCAGTGATATTCTTTAACATGTTGAAATATATACTTTTTACGTATCATCATATCTTTCATAATCAAACCATTTCGTGCTGATTTGAGAAACTCTTTCAGGGTGTATTGAGCCTCCTTAAAATTTTCGGGTTGCATGGGGATTTAATGAATATGTGAAGGTATGTTTAGACACAAGGGTAGTGTGGAATATGTTAGGGAATTTTTGATATTTTCGAGACGGCGATGCACAAATACACCACAAATAGAAGGTTTTTATAAGAGGTGGATCTGTAGCTCTCTAGTCTTTCCCAATATTTTCCCAGAGAGCTCCGTGGCCGAGTGGTTAGAGCATCGGGCTCAAAATCACAAAGCCTCTCACCTCTGTCGGCGCGCGTTCGAATCTCGGCCTTGGCGTTATGTGAGCAAGTTTGCCAGTTTACTTGCGGAAGGTCGGTGGTCTCTTCCCAGGTACATTGTATCTGGGTTCTCTCCTCCACCAACAAAAACTGGACGCCACCAGATAACTGATAATTGTTGAGTGTGGCGGAAAGCAATAATCAATCAATCAATCAATTTCCCAGAGAGCTACAGATCTGCAGCTAAGGTAGTAATTGCTCTTTACCATAAGCTCGGCATTTAGAAGTAAGAATTACGGGTCTCTCGGACATTAAAAACGAAGGCCCCGTATCACGACAGGCGGTATCACGTTAAAGGACCCTCACTGCTACGGCCCTGATCATTAAGCACAGGTCTAAATTTGTGTACTTCATCTACAGCTGGTGACATCTCAATATGTAAGAAAAATTATAGACTGGACGTAAAACAAACAAACAACATACATAAACACAAAAGTGATTGCAGTCGTTCATAATTGCCTGAGGATTTGTATGCATCGTTGAAAATGAAATAGACAGGACATTCATGCAGCTATGATACTCTTCCAACCGCAGTCTTCATTGATGGGTGTATTTAGTCAAGGTCATTGGCAAAAGAAGACCTTGTACCAGACCCGTTAGATTGATTGATTGTTTCACGTCCCGTCGAGAATCTTTCACTCATATTGAGACCTCACCAGCTGTAGCTGAAGTACCACAAATTTAGACCTATGCTTAGCGCTCAGGGCCGTAGCAGTGAGGGTTTTTTAACGTGCCAACGCCTGCCGCGACACGAGACCTCCATTCTTATGGTCATATCCAAAAGACCCGTGATTCTCACTTCTAAATGCCGAGCGTTTGGCGAAGGAGCAATCACTACCTATTTTTCGTCTTAAGTTTGGCGCGGCCATGGCACGAGCGGGGCTCAAACTCTCACTTCTAAAATGCCAAGTGTTTGGAGACCCGTTAGATAACTATATGAAATTAAACATTCAGATAACTATATGAAATTAAGCGTTTGTGACCAGAGTAGTGTATAAGCATCGAATGTAAACCTTGTCTATTGCAGGTTCAAACAAACTCACTCTGGGTACTGTTTTCGTATGTTGCCATTATGAAGTCAATTAGCAATTCAATGTACAATCTTTCACATTTAATATTTCAAATAAAATTCTGGAAGCAAATCAAAATGTTAGTCAGTTTGTAAAACAGGCCCCAATATTTCATAGAAAGCAAATATCTCAAAAAAAGAACATTATGTTCAGTTGAATATATCAGGGAAGAAATGCCCGTTTATATAATGGTACATGTACTTATAGTCTGCAGTGCATTTCAAACGCTCTGATGATGTCAGCACTCCTCGTGGTTCAGATACAGAGTAAAACTTTGCACGATAAAGAAAATCATTTTCATCATCACATGCCAATATATTTGCTTTCGCAGCGTAATGCAGTCGATAGTATTATCACAACGCAATACAATAAACAATGAATATTTGTACCTGTCTGCATGATGCTTGAATCCGACTTGTATGTCTCAGTTTATTCGATTCATTTTTATGCACTTCAAATGTCAGGACATAGTATTTCAGACTTATTCGATTTCAAGGGTTAAACAATTTTCAATAAATTGATGGGATTTGAGCAGCAGGCGTGGCCTTTATGAGCCCTCTCCATACTGATTGAACAGGACATGTACAAAATTGCGTAATATCTGTATTAACTGCTATGAAGGAGAAACTTCAAACGTTCTGTGCCACTACATATGCCGGAGGTGGTGTAAATCAAATGTGGATTCTTAAGAATTCTCAAGAACTTTTAGTGAATTTTAAATCACAAAACTTTTCCAAAATCAACAACATCAAAACATATGACTTTACAACACTTTACACGACCATTCCTTAATTAAATTAAAGACTAGACTTTTGACATCATAGACAGTTGCTTCTTCAAAAAAATGGTAAAAGGAAATATTCTCTCTAGTAATCAGTCGTCCAAAAATTATTTTGTTAAACACACAAAAAATGGTAAAGGAAATATTCTCTCTAGTAATCAGTCATCCAAAAATTATTTTGTTAAACACCACTCTGACTCCACGCACAAGTACGCTGAAGTTGATATTAAAGATGATAGAGTTCCTCTTTGACAATATCTTCGTAGTCTTTGTAGATCAGGTCTCCCAACAGTTTGTTGAAATTTCCATGGGCACGAATTGTGCTCCTTTGTGAGCTGACCTGTTTTTATATTCTTATGAAGCAGATTTCATTCCAAAGCTTATACATGAGAAGAAAAAAGCTCTTGCTGTGGCCTTCAATTCGACATTTAGACATATCGACGACATTTTATCTATCAACAATGATCATTTTCATTCATATGTCTACTTTCGGAAGGTTGGTGATATCTTCCCTGGTATATTGTATCTGGGTTATCTCCTCTACCAATAAAAAGAAGAAAAAAAAACCTGGACGCCCCCTGATAACTGAAAAATTGTTGGATGTGGCGGAAAGCAGCAGCAATCAATTAACATTCATATGTCGATTCAATATATGCCAGTGAACTTGAAATAAAAAGACGCAACAGAGTTTTCCACATCTGCTTCGTACTTGGATATTTTAATGAAAATAGATGCTGGCGGCAAACTAACAACTCAACTATATGACAAACGGGATAACTTCAATTTCTCTATCGTTAGCTTTTTTTTTTTTATCTATGTAGCAATATTCCATTATCACCTGAATATGGTGTTTATATCTCCCAACTGATTTGATACACAAGAGCTTGTTCTGCATATGATCAGTTTTTAAATCCATGCAGAATACTGACAAAGAAGTTGATGTTGCAGGGGTTTGTACAGTCTCGTCTAACGTCAGCATTTGGCATATTTTATGGTCGCTATAACGATGTAGTTTGACAGCACAACCTTCCATTAAGGCAAATGTTGTCTGACGTGTTTCATATCAATTGTTAGGCCGTTCTTGGTACACTGATTCTGACTGTGGATTATTCCGTTTACCTGATCAAGATATAGGACTCACGGCGGATGTGACCGGTCGACAGGGGATGCTTACTTTTCCTAGGTACCTGATCCCATCTCTGGTATGACCAGGCGTTCGTGTTTGCCCATCTTTCTGAGTTGTATTTTCTATAGGAATTACGAGATTTAAAAATGTTCCGTTATTTTAGCCTTTTCTTGTAATTATTTTCAAGTCTAAATGTATATAAAAAAATTACATATTATATAAAAATTAAAAAATTATATATATATATATATATATATATATATATATATATATATATATATTTTTTTTTTTTTTTTTTTTTTTTTTTTTATAAGGGCACATGGATACACATGTTGCAGTGCATTTATATCTTAAAGAAGTTCGTTTCATGTCTTCAATGAAGTAATGATTTGTATCAGATTTGTTGCATGTGGAGGAGTCTGTCAACGGTTTTGAAAAAAGGTCAGAGTTATTATCGGCATTATTTCCTGACTGACAATTCAATGTATAATATTGTACTGTCTATCACAAAAATTCAAATATTCCATACTACTCTTACAAAAATAACTTCTTAATTTTTTTTTATATTAAAACGCTGGGAATATTTTTAATATTTAATGTTCTCAGGAAGATTGTCAAATCATTGCACTGTGGATGAAAGAAAGCTACGTTGATTAGATTGTATGAATGATGATTGGAAATATAGGGCTTTATAAGATCTGCAAGATGTCGAGGCGAGTAGTCATTTTTTTCTTTAAAGAACAATACTATTTTGAGAATATTTCTTCTAGTGCTAAGATCCCATCCTCGATTTATTAAGCGGGTAATTACATTTGAATCAATTAATACTTTTTTTCAGTTTATATCTGATCATTTTCCAGTAAAAAATGACAGTGATTCAAAGGGTACCTGTATAATTCCATGTATATATTCCATGGTCTTGTTACTCTATACTACCCTTTTAAAAATTAATTCCCTGATACAGTGAATATAAGGAAGTTGAGTAAGTGGTATTCAAAAGATTAGTACATGAAAATATTTTTTTTTTGGAAAAAAGGACGAAAAAGCAAGAACCTACACCGGTCAATAAGCTGATATCTAAGGATAGGGGCTGGATTTATAATGAGAATTCCAGACCGGTAGAGTCAACATTGGGTAAAAAAACAAACAAAAACTACAGACCATGCATAATACAGATAATTTTTTTTTTATGAAGTCGAGGTTTGTTGTAATTCATCACAAGGTGTCATTTATTTGATATTGCTGACTTCAAAGTCAAATCTTGTTTGAATTTCAAACAAACAAAACAAACGGAAAACAAAGACACACAAAAAACTCTTCACATTACATTATTCAATTTTATGTGAGGTCTGCTAAGTACTATGTAGCTTTGCATTTAGAAAGAAAGTCCCCCCCCCCCCCCCCCCCCCCCAGTTTTCAGAATCTTTATATTGGCTAAACTGATGATTGCAAAACAAGAATTAGAACTTATTATAGTCTATATTTGTATCGCTCAGTCATACTGGAAATAAAAAATAATATAGAATACAATTAAAATCCAGTGTTGAAGTGGACCACAGGTGGGGTAATCAAGTTCTTGACATGTTGCAGTGGTCACCACGTTTGCACAATCTCATGCTGACTTCAATATCATGGCAGCATGATCAACAAAATTAATCTTTTCTATGTCGGCCCCAATTCGTACGTCTACAGAAACTCATTCAAAAATGGCGTTTTCCCCTGCCCTGTTGATTCAAAGATATTTGATTTACTTTTCTTTAATGCGTGAAGATAAGGAAATTATATTTCGCTATAGTATCATTAAACATAGCTATTTATGATTGCTATACATGTATTTTATCGCATATTGGGGTGATATTGCTGGAAAATATGGAAGGCGGCACTCGCCCCTGTCAAGCTATGCAAACTATTTCATTCATCAACTGAATGCATTGCAAGAAGTTTCATCTCCACCTGTTTTTTTCCCCTTAAAATATATAAATATACATACGTACATGATGTTAGAGATTTGCTATCAATGTCCGTAAAAACGGATTTCGATTATCACGTAATAAAACCAACGAGACTTCGATAAGGTTACTAAAATTTGATTTCGTATATGAATTACAAAGAATTCTTGAAATTCTCAACACACCTGAAGAAATCATGCTCTGCCCTTTACAATGTTAAGTTTATCATATATACCTGTGGATAAACAATGCTAGTTTTATTATCAACGCCTCTTTTGAATGCATCAGATAGAACGAAGTCACCGATTGTAGTGTTATGGTTTAGCGTCCCTTATACAGCAAGTTTAAGTATTCAGATAGTGGCTTTAGCTGCCATTGACGCCAAAACGCCCGGGCGTACACATCAATTTAACAACAAGAAAAAATTAATTGTTAATTTTTCGTTTTATCATACATGATTTTACAGCTAGAACAACCCATAAATGTAATCTAAAAAGCCCCAAAACCCGTGATCTTCCAGGGGCTTCGCCCCCTGGGCCTCCACCAGGGTCTTGCCCTGGTCTCACTGGGGGCCTTAAGACGGCCCCCAGACCCCCAGCCTACTCTGGATTTGTCACTGTGCGTACACTTCACTTCAAGGTTAGCTACGCATATTGTCAAGAGTTATAGGTTCTCATAACAATCGACACCGTGCTGAGACAACACTTTTACACTGGAAATAGCCCCATAATCCACAATATTGGAACTGCGTCTCAATTAACCATATCAACACCCAATGCAGTGTTCCGACTGCATTATAGTAATATATCGCAATGTAAGAACAATCACAACCAACAAGGAAAACAAATAATTTATTGAACAAATGTCGAAATAAATCATTATCAGAATTAACAACATGCAGCATTTTCTGTACGGCAGCTACGTGTCTTCTACACAAAACATTCTTGGTGCTTTATTGAACAAGTTGTAGGTGGTCTTGGCATAAAATTTTGTTTGATAAAATTCCTCTGCATTTAAAAGACGCTTGTTCATTCAGAGATCCAAGTATGATTCTTTCATAGGCGTGGTTTTGTGTGACGTTGCCCTTTTGAAATTTTTACTGCTCTTCGGTCGTGCAAGTGTTTTTTTAAAGGGAGTTGTGCATTGTACGATAAAAGTATCAATTTGAGGGTCAATACAGAGCAGGTTGCAAGGGCCAGCTCCACAGACAATTAATTCTCAACTGTTCCGACGCCCATCAAAGATCTGAAATTTTCGGCGAATGCAGATGCATGACTGTTAACATGCTTCTGATTAACAGAGATAATTGCAAATGCATTTAACAAAATGTGATCGACTTACGTGCTATTTTAAGACTTTGACATTCTTACTTATCAAGTCAGTTTTGTAGCATCATCGATAAATTTGGAAATGCACTGGTATTCGATGTTTTATGTTCCTTCTCTGAGCGAATGTACACGATAACAAACCAGCACCGACTACCTTTCAAGTCGATATGCTTTTCCTTCCTCTTCTAATTCGCTTGATCTTCTGAACACTGGCGAAACGTGGCGAAAGTTATCACGGAAGTAGAAGTACTACAGCTGTATTAGCTAGGGCTCTGTTACCGACATCCGCACTCTTTCACAACCATGCCGTCGTATTTCGGTTTGTATGTAAGAACACCCGATTCATCAAAGTACAAAATTGAAATGGAATCTAATTTTGTGGGAACGCAACAGCTTTCCCTAGGGTATTTCTTCGGCATAGTTAAATGGAGTCTCGACTGAATTATAGCATGTTTGGAAGGAGACAAACGCTCATTAACGGGAAAATGGCATTTACCAACACACTCATAAGCCTGCAAAAATAAGCAAAACATCTTTTTAAAAAATATTTCGAAGATATATTTGTAATTCAAATATAAAATTAAACATGTTGGATGTTAGACTTATGATGTACAAGTCTTTGAGGGAACAAACCAAATGCCTTTAGCTCTGCAGAAGTTAAAATTCTGACCCTTAACCGCAAACTGAAGCTAGTGTATTGGTTAATATAGTGTGTTGCACCCACATGATTATTTCTGTGGTATTTCAGATCATCTATATTGCAAACGATGGCAGATAAGCCAAGGAAAACATTTGTGAACAATCTATTATTTTCCCTGTATTGCCACCTTTAGGAACTGCTTTATGAAATTTCTCTGTGTTTAAATAATTGGTATCTTATCGGAAAACATTTTTGCAATTTGTTGATGCGTCTTGTCAAAGACCCCCCCCCCCCCCTCTCTCTCTCTCTCTGATGTATGTCTTTGGAGTTTGTGGTAACATTGACATTGTGTAATGATACAATGTTAAACAAGTTCTTCTGTAGAACGTGCCGATAGTCAGATGAGGAAACATAGTTATCTACAAGATGTGGAGTGTCATAAGTCTGACGCTAATAAAAATATTTGTGCTTTAATTGCAATTTAATCAGCTTTTGGCATCCGCCTCTTATAAATGACATCTCGTTATTCCACCTTTAGATATCAAGTAAGAGTAGAAATACTTTTTGAAGAATGTAATTCTTTTCAATCCCCCTCCTCTTTCCTCTTGTTTGCAAGAAATCATTATATAATAAATCCTTTGACCATATCATTATATAATAAATCCTTTGACCATATCATTATATAATAAATCCTTTGACCATATCATTTGCGTAAAATAAAATGATGACGTCATTGTATTCTCATATTTATTCAATTGCACTGACAATTTCATTTTATTTTCCAAACTGTCTATGAAGGACTATCAATTAAGTTTAAGAAGGTCTTAAAGTAATTACAATTTTCAAATTACATTTTCATTCATATCGATTGTCTTTTGTTCCTAAATTCACCAGATTTTTAAAAAGAGGCTTCAAGATAAATATTCTGTAAATCATAGGAAAAAAAAACCCCCATTGAACGTTGGATTGGATTGAATATAGATTTTGATGAAATGTTGAAGATTGAATCAAAATGACAGTTTTTTTCAATATCATACTTTAATCTGAAAAAAAACCCCAACAACTTCATATTTAACCCATACTTCGCCGTAATTAAGATACAAATTTTGCGTTTTCGTGGATGGTGCAGAATAACCCCCTCAATCTTGAAAAGTTGTTTGGAATATAAAAGCTTTGGCATTAATTAATAACAACTAGTATACTGCTTCAATTTTGTCTTATAGTGTACCTTTAAAATCATGAAAGTAAAATAAACAGTGGATGTGTGCTTAAACTCATTGGGAATTGATGAAAGAGTTTATAGAAATAAAAGCATTTTTTGGGCCTGTTTAATCTTACCTCTGAAAGCGATTGCTCTTTAAAAATAAGTTACATGGAGTTACTTTTAATGTAAATTCAAGAATTGATTGTATCGCGAAGAACAATAGGTTATAAAAAGGTCACGCATACTTCTCGTAACGTAGGGCGAGATTTCATTTGATGCTTTTATCCACGTAGCACATTTTTTTGTGTGTGTGTATTGCAGATCAGCACTGGAAGAATCAAACTTTCAATATTAAGATTGATATCTTATAAATATAATATGTTTGATCAGTTGATATGATAGGGTAAGTAGGTTATCGCGTATACTAATATAATTTATTGGCAGTGTGGAATGTAATCGTTTTGGAGAAATAGATGTGACGTCATTTGAAAAATGATATGTGCAATAGTTTCAAAGGAGAGAAATTTGAATAACAGATTTCTTAATTTTTTTATGTACAGTATACAAAACGGCACTGATATTTTATCAAAAAATAGTTTGAAACAGACCTGGTACAGATACAGCAGTAGCGCTAATAACGCGAACGAATCTGTCCTCAGTAAAAATACACGCTAACAGTAATTCCACGTCAAATTCGAAGTAAAATTTGAAACACAAAATTCAGAAACCGGAATATTTGTGTGTATCTTAATTGTATAAATCATATCAAACGCCTATTTGACATTGGCATTTTGAATGAGACATTAAAAATGGAGGTCCCGTGTCGCGACAGGCGTTGGCACGATATAGAACCCTCACTGCAACGGCCCTGAGCGCCACAAAGGTCGGGTCCTAGCAGGCAGCGTTCTGTATCGTGTTCCCCCCATCTATCTTATTAAATTGTCCTGCCACACTTCACCTACAGATGGTGACGTCTTGATATGAGTGAAAACTTTTGAACGGAAGTTTAACAAACCAACAAACATATCAAATGCATCTCGTGCGTTTAGTTATCTAACGAGTTTACTCGCACAGTATGGATCAAAGAAACACCGCGATTTGTCCTTATTCCATCCCCATGAAGATTCTAAATGAGCAAGGAAAGTGCATCAATATTTAATAAAACATACATATTTACTTAATTCAATATAACCAATCTATACAAGAGTGGAGACTTTACCGTAACCTATTTTCTGAAATGGACCATTTAATCAGCAAAAAATATACACTGCAATTTGATTGATAAGGGAACAAATTAGAATGTTTTATCAGAAATGTTTCGAAATATATATATATATATATATATATATATATATATATATATATATAGATAGATAGATAGATAGATAGATAGATAGATAGAGGATAGATAGTTAGATAGATAGATAGATAGTTAGATAGAGGATAGATAATTAGATAGATAGATAGAGAGAGAGAGAGAACCAGTAAAACGTGTAAAGTGAGGATAAATTTTAACCATTTGCCAGAAGTTGTGAGGACAGAACGTCACTATGAGGACAAAAATCCTGTCCTCACAAAAGTGACCTACAGCATATGAAAGATAACAGATTAGTGAGGACAAGTGGGGTGAGGCCATGTCCTTACTAATATTCTCTCTCACCGTCAAACTGTTTACTTTGCTCATTTTGATGTGTATAATCTTATAAATGTATAAATATAACAGTATATTCATAAATAAAAGAAGTTCTAAATTTTTAGTGAATATTACTATCTGTATTGAACGAGATAAGAATTTTGAAAATATTGTATTCTGTAAGAGACAATATTTTTTGCCGTAATCTGTGCAGTGTCAAATGATGCAACACTACACCTATTCTTCCTATAGAATCTCAGTCTGAAACAGGCATCCATTCATAAACAGAAATTTCACTTTATTGCCTTTATTTTGTGAATTTCGCTACGTTTTATATTCCAGCTGACGTATTGTCAAACTTTTTTCCCACCATCTTTGAAGAGCGACATTAGGTTTTTTTTTAAAGCCCCATAGTCTTTTTTTTTTGTAAACGGAGTAAGAGCTATATAAAAAAATGGAAAATGTATCTTTTTTGTCTTACTTACTTCATAAGACGACGGGGCGAGAATCCACGTGTCCCACTGGATATCTGCAAAGTTAACCGTCATTGGTTTTCTCCTGCACATACCACCACTTCGTCGCCCTCTTCTTTTTACACGATTGTGAAATTCATATTCACTAGAGTTTGTGATTTTGGAATTACCTGCACTGTCGGATACAGTTAATGGGGACTGAAAATCGTATAAGCTCTCTTCTCGAGTTATTAATTCGTGTCTCTCAGTCTTGTGTAATTGTAATTTTTGTTTGTCACTTGAAAATACTACTAACAAAGGTTCATTTTTATTTTTTGGTGTTGTTAGAATGTCTAAATCACCATTTGCAACACTGTGAAAGACACTTTCTATTCTTATTTCTAAAATCTGTAAGGAGCTTGGTTTTGTAACCCACCGCCTCACTGCAGAAGTGACGTCAAATGTTTCCCATCCACTGTCTCTACCATATATGTGTTGCGTGTCTATGAGATGATACCCAACATTCTCGTCTGTTACTTCATACACCGACACTTTTCTGTCGACCCCTATGTAAAACTTTCTGTCTCGCTCGACAAGAGTGTATAGCCTCAATTCGGCTAGATCAATTTGTTCTTCCACGGAAATGCTGGTGATATTGAAAACCATAGTGTGTAGCCTCGTCGTCTTGCCAGTGTTGGAAGCAGGGGTTGTTGTCACGCCTAAAATATAATTAAATATAATTAAAGCAAGAAATTTATAAAATCCTCTTGTTTATTTCTGCTTATTTTCATAAATCAGTCTCCGCGATCGTGAGAGTCACCTGCCAAGTGAAATTACGAGTCTTACCATTAAAGGTTTTTTCTTTTATACAAGGGACAAAATCCTGTCTATGTATTTTGTTGTGGTATTTTATGAGTTTTGGTGCGTTTTAACAGGGCATACACTTCGTGCAAGGTTTACCGGGTATTTAGTTCCATTTTCATTGGTTTAACACTCTAGGGAAAAGTTTTATTTGAAATATTCTTATAAAAACCAGTATTGTTACAAAAGAAAAAAAATGTAATGATACTCATCTTATATTCAGTACGTTATATCATCTTATTCACATTTTAGTTTGTAATATAATTTCAACTTTTGGTCCACATGTTTATAGAGTGACTTGGATATCATCCATGTGCTGCCATGTCAAACCCCTTAAGCTATCGGTTTTTTTTCCATTGATAACAATTCATTCATCTAAAAAAGTGAAACATCCCGCTAATCCATTCTTCCGTTTTGGGAGGATGAAGATGAAAATTGTCTATTACTTTCTATAGTAAAATTTACTGTATGGTTATTATATTCTGTATTCTATAGTTTTCAAACCAATCCTAAAAATGGCCCTCTTTGACCCAGATTTGTTCATTTAATGTTTATACTAAAAAATAGAAGAAAGTTTGAGACAATTAACGATATTTTTATTAGTGCCCCACCCACTAAGTCAGAATTTCAAGAAGCTATCAAACAATTATCAATTGTAAAACAAATTCAAATTCTATAATTAGCAACACTCTGGTGATAATCTTAGTTAACAAATTACATTGGATCTTTTGTTCTCTGAATGATTTTGGTACAGTATATGGATTTTGATTTCAGTCCAAGACATTTCCCGATTCTGTAGCCTGGAATCCCAGTTTTAGCCGTTTAGTCAAAGCTGTGGAACAAGGTCAATATAATATTATATTATTCTCATCCATTTTCAGTCTGATAGGAACATAACTCTATAACTCATTTATGATACATGTTAGGCATGCGTTATACTGAATGTCAAACGAAAGGTCATTTGCAGTATTGCGTTATTAAAGATGCAAGAGATTTTTGAAGGCAGACATTAAAATTTTCATTCTGAAAAAAATGTGAATGGGGAAAGATGTTCCCATGTTATAAAGTACCTGTATTAGGGGCGAGGCAATATTAGTGATGTTACCAATAAGGGAATACACAACATTACAGGCAGAACAGGTGTTTTAATAGGAAGAAGCTAAGAGGGAAAACGAACCCCTCCCGTCTCTTTATTTCACTTAGCGTCAAATAAACTGAAGATTTCAGACGCTCCGAAACTGAATAAATGAAATAATTAAGAAAGAGATCATTAGATTCATTATTTTCTCTTAGGCAATTAGAGCTTCTGTTCAAAAACTTGCTTAACACTTTTCAACATCAAAATCGCCGTGTGCCCACAAAACCACTTTAAATATGTGAGTGGTGCAAAAACAAGTTAATGATGCATTGAATTTTGCAATTAAACGATCTTACAATGCATTATCTGCATATATGTTACACCACATGCAATCACTGCACATACTTCAACATTTGCGAGCACTTAATAGCTTATCTAGGGAGTCTATTTTCAAGACATGTTTTACGATTCACGAACGACCTGGATCATTACGTAATTGTCATGAATCAAGTATTCCACCAGATAACCGTTATACCGGTGAACACTCTCTAGCGTAACTTATTTTCTGAATGAACTGAGTGAAAGACTGGGAATTTCTTGAAACGACTAATTGCCTACGATTCATAGATTTACCATATGTTTTACATTCAGTGAAAAGAAAATACACAATTCAACATTATTGACAAATTTTGCTTATTTTCTATTGTATTCATGAGAAAATATGACATGTCTGGAAATTGTTATCGGATATACACAGAATGTGTTAAAATCCCGGTCTGGATTTGCTTCCTATTAAACACATAATACTATTTGATTAGCAATCTACATTAGAATAATGCAATTTTGGTTTGTCGCCAAAAAGACTTTCCAAAAAAAAACCCCATTATTGATATTTAACTTATCATAAAATACGTGATCACTAGGGACCTAGTGCCCACTAGGAATAGACAATTATCTGATGGTAAAAGTTCCGTTAATCTTTTTGACACTAAGAGTTATCTGCCTTTAATGTAATTATTTCTGGCAAGAATGCGTAGTATTTCAACCCATAGACAGATATTTGTCTCTCTAGTACACTAGAAAAAAATATCTGAAATATAAAAAAATATGTAGCCTGCTTTCTATGAAAAGATATTTGATATCAACATCATTACATATGTATTTTCTTTCGATAAATTAGTTTGAAAAACAGTTATCTTCCCTAAAAAATGTAGTATAATTTACAAGTATTGTTTCCATATCGTAGATTTGAAATATATTTCTCTAGTAATGTGTATCAAATTTTCAGTCATAAAAATAAGAGACACCCCTCAGCTTAATTGTTTCACACCGTGGAATCATTGAATTTCGCAAAGACAAAATTTTAAATGATGTTTCAATGTACAGAGGCCATATCCCCAAAATTACAACCCAGCGAAACTGTAAAATCTTGTCAGTCCACGAAAATTAGTCCCCACGAATTTAAATTATTAACGAACTTGTATGTGTCTTTGAGATTTATGATTACGATTAACACATTGTTAACTTCACCATTCAATATATTAAACGTTAATTATTTCAATCCAGACACGGTGATTGTTTATAATACACGTAGCAAAACAAACTACCACTAAAAACTCAGTTATTTGAAATGTAAAGTAGTGAAACGAAATAATCGTACTGTCCTAATGAGTTAGTAAATTGTGTAAAGGACCAGGGCACAAGCCATAAAGTGAACTTATTGGCTTTCAGTGTGTTGCACTATAGGTATTGCTAATCTCGAACTTCCCAGTCTGGGCATTTTTATCCAAGCTACACCTAATGTTTTGTTACGGTTCGTTCCAGATCACTAAACTTTTGATTGTCTGAAAAACATGAAAGGTTTCGCAGGACGAGGGTGGCAACAAAGAACAGAACAATTTCCGCACTTGACAGCAGAATGAGATGGAAAAATAATAGTTATATGCTGAATTTGAATTTTTGAAGGTTACAACCGAGATAAAACTGATGAAAAGTAAATCCTCGCACAGAAATTCAAAGTTGCAATATCAATACAACTCATGGGGCCCTCTTAGTCTTATAGATCACCAATATATCACGAGATTACCAGGCTTTTGATAATGGGCATCTTTCCGCTGTTCTTTTTGATGGCTAATTTCATGCTGTTATAATGGTCTTTTTCACAGATATTCTCGATAACGATTGTCGTAAAACAAACAGGTCGTTGAAATTCACGACATCCACATGCATGTTGTCAATTAGCATTTTGTTTCTGTCGAAATACTCATCTGGTTTTGAAATTCCTCTATCATGGATTTTAAAGCGTCCTTTGGCAATTAGCCTTTTTAGCATTAAATACTTAGGTAGTGTAAAATTTCATATTTTGCTTTCTTCTAACCTCGATCCATCACCCGAAAGAGGATCCAACGAAAGCATTCATGTATATATCTTTTTTTTTTTTTTTTTTTTTCTTTTTTTTTTTTTTTTTTGGCTGTAGTAATTCCATCTATTAGCCCTTGTCGTATATCATGGTATAGATGCATTTCATATCTCTAGACATCGATTTCATCAAGTTTTACTCGGTGTTCGTCTTCCAAATATCTAACATTTGATCTACTCGACTCGTAAAAATACGCTTGATACAATCTTGAACGTAAAATCATCCTTTGCACCGATATTGCAAACGCATCTTGAACAGTACCTTTCTATCCTATCTTTATAACCAGCAAAACCGATAATGATTTTCTATTCAAATATATTTCATAGGAAAAAATGTCTTTCAAATGTATAGTTTTTTTTGTTTGTTTTATCCCTTAGAATTACTGGCAAATTCAAATATAAAAGTAAAGAAAATGCCAATCACTCACCTCCAATATTTACGTTCATGAAACTGCGAATAATATCTGATGATGGACGTGACAATCTTTTTTCTGAGTAAGTTTTGTAGAGATCCAACATATACTCTGGAGCATATTTCGGCGAATCTGTCAGCAACTTAATGTTTTTCTTTACACTTGATGATACTGGTAGATCGGGGGGCAGAATGGCTTTCTGCAGAAGTTCATTTTTGCTCTCTAATATTTCGAGCTCTAAATCATTATAATAATCATCGTAATCATTATCTGAGAACTCTCTCTTGGATCTCTGAAGGGTGGCCATAATATCGATTTTCGACGACGAGTTTGAAGTGGGTCTGCCGAATATTGTCCGCAGATATGAAGTCAACAGGAGTGAATAAAAAGCAACAAGTATCTTCATCCTTAACAAGCAAAATCCGTAGGCCTCGACACACAAGAATTGCAATGTTTCCTCTCTCCCAGTCATGTAGTGTCATAAATGTTCAATGATACGTATTGAACACCCTTTTGATGCAATCATACGTGTTTCCCGGCATTTCAGTTCTCAATGAAATGAAACAATCACGCCAGATTTCGCCTTCCACCGCTGTTAGTTTCGGACGTTTGACGATCTGTTATTTCTCTAACCATTTTTATCATTGGAACCTAAAAAATTCGGCGTAATTGTAACTCTTGGGGAGACACCGCGACTTGTTAACCACCTGATAAAGACTACGTCTGTAGTTTAACTTGTTTTTCCCTTTATTTTATTTTTTACGTTAGCATGTGGCTTGGGGTTACGCCCCTTTCTTGAAATATACAACTTCCTATACGTTATAATGGATGAGAAAATCTATATCTATTTTCATAATATTCCTCAACGCATAATTTGGCAAGCATGAAATATCCACTTGGCGGAAAAGTGGCAAATCTTTCGCCCACAATAGGATGCAACAAGCCTATTTGCACATCCTCCGTGAAGCTGTGAATCTCAAATCTGACCCAGGGTTCATCTTGTCACGTATAATTCTCCAAAATCTTAAAACTCTGGAATTAAAAAAGTTCTTCAATATGAATATATTCTACATACACCCTGCCTTCTGTGAATCATAAAACTTAAGACGGGAAAATGATACAGGCATGTAGAAAATTAATTTATAAATAAGCGTTGTGTTGGAAACGTTCAGTTCATGACAGTTCTATCAATCAATGATATAAACGCACGAAATTTCACTTTCTGCGTGATTATAAGATAATAATGGCTTGTTCATTCATTCCCGTGGTAATCCTACCATGTGTATACACCAAACTATATCCAAAACAATTGATAATAAAACTGTTAAGTCTGGGCTATATCAAGTCTAAGTGAAATAACGAAACCTTAAAATACTATAAAAAGGACAAAGGGTGAACGTTCGAAACTATGCTTAACGCAGTTTTAAAGAGTCAAATAGCCATATGTACACGTGGCTGTGAAACACTCACACAGTCTATAAAATGATTTCTTCACAAACATTAACATAAAAAACACAAATGCAATCTCTTATCTTATCTGCTGATAAATGCTCTTAACAACATTCAATGAACAATTATTATCTTTTTTATTCGTTTGTTGTTCCGAAACATTGTCCCAGAATATCTTCAAGCATTTTTAAAAGTATGGAATTAGTAATTTTTACTAGATCAAAATTCTTGTATACTAGGTAATTTTGTCAACTTTTTGCCTGTTAGCGCGATAAAATCTATTTCTTCGAAATATGTGCTTTTTTTCTACATTCAGAGTTCAAATGGATTTTTACAGAATACCATAGATCAGCGAATCCTTTTGTACTTTTAATTCAATGTGAATTTAGATCTGTGGTTAACAACAAGCAACACATTTTTTATACGAAGCGGTTACTTTATCATCTTTAATCACAACGGTAACTAGAAAAGTTGGCTTTTTTTGAAGAGGGTAATAATTGTTTGTATCCCATTCGAGAATTTTTCACTCACAGAGAGACGTCATCAGCTCTACGTGAAGTACCACAAATTTTGACCTACAAATGGCGTTCAGGGTTGTGTAGTGCTGATGGTTCTTTTTCGTGCCAAGTGATTGTCACTTCTAAAGCCAGGTGCTTGGTGAAGGAGCAGTCATTACCTGTGCTAAAGGTCTTTGGTTTGAGTATCGAACTCAGGCCCCCAGGCTGCAGAGCGAGCGCTTTAACCACTAAACTACCACGACCACTCGGAAAGAATTAGTTGATTGCAAAGAATTAGATCACATGTTTTTCTTTGAATTCCCAATTGCTTGCGTTTATTTCATACTCATCTCAAAGTTGTGTCTAGATGCTATTCTTTCTATTTTCCAGATTCCTAAATATTTGCAAGGAAATTATTTCGGTATTGCTGTATACTTGATTGAATTCGTTCCTGGTTATTTTCCATGTTCTTTGTGTAAATAGTTTTAAGTTTTGTGCATTCTATTTAATGCAGTTTTAGTTTTGATTTTACAGTTGGAAAAAAGCGGGAGAGGGGGGGGGGGGGGGGGGGGTGAAGGAACCCAACAGAGAAAGCAAGACCATGTTTTGATATTTTTTCTTATGTTACATTTGAGTCAGCGTAGTATAGGTGAGACACACATTTATCAAATACTGTACACAATACTGTAAGCAAATAGATCTGATAGTCTCACTATTTCTTTTTTGTCAATGTTCGATGTTTTTAGTTTTTGTAAATATCACACATTTCAGTCTCTATGTATCATTGCAATGTTACAATTCAGTTATTTTCTGCGTAGTATTTCAAGTGTTTTATTCTTCTGTATAATATGATACTTACAAATACAAATCTCAACTGTACCATACTGACCCGTAAAATATTTTCTTAAGCTCAACGAAGACCACGAATGTGAAAAAAAGCATTTAATATGGTTGTTGAAGATATATAACAATTGAATTTATATTCGAAATACCCCCTCCATATCAAAAAATAAAATGCCAAAAAGATGGAACATACTAGAGGTCAAATAAGTTTTCTGTAGAGCTTTCAGTTGAAATGGCAATCGGCAAGCAGTCTAATTCAATGAGGAAAACAGCAGTTTGAACGGATCATTTGTATGAAGCCGTTAAAAACAGCCGTAGGTTTGTTTGATTCAAGAACGGATCTCTTGATCGAAGTAAATGGATCCGTTCTCGTATTAAACAAAACTACTGTTGTCGTTGAAGCCATGGTATAACTGTTTTACACCTACGTACTGTTTTAGAATCACGTGACTTTCAGAACCTATGAAGTTGAAGCATCGACCAAAGACAACAGTTCGGGAACCTGTTGACCATCATAGCAGCAGCTAAAGCTTTCTTGTCATCATAGAAACAAATAAGAAGATACCCGCTAGATATACATGGTTTTTTTTTTCTGGTATGAAATGTGTAGGTCTGCAAGTGAAGCCACGTCAGAGAACTTGAATTATATATAAGGAACAATATATTTAGAAGAATCAACGGCGTAATATAATATCACTGTATTCCTACATTTGAATTGACTGACCTTTGTCTTCAGTGGAACAAAATCAGTGGTAATCAGTCGACTGACAGAAGCGCTAAGAAATTTTTTCAATGATCCTTTGAACTTGTTGCTCCTCTTGAAGCAATTTTAAATGCCCTAACCATATTTTTTCTGAAGGAACAATTTGCGAAAATCATTTTCTCTTTCTTTTGCCTCGTGAGGACCCGGGTTAGAATGGATCCTCAGTACCCCTTGGTGGTCGTAAGAAGCGACTGAGTGGGGCAGTCCTTCGGGTGAGACCGTAGAAATCGAGGTCCCGTGTCACAGCAGGTGTGGCACGATAAAGATCCCTCCCTGCTCAAAGGCCAGAAGCGCCAAGCATAGGCCTAAATTTTGCAGCCCATCACTGGCAATGGTGACGTCTCTATATGCGTGAAAAATTCTCGAAACAATATACAATCAATCTTTCTTCTGTTAGCCGATAACATTAGATTACTCTGTGCCATTAAACGCCTTATTACACCAGTGTTATCGTATGACAAAGTAAAAAAAGAGATGAAGTAGTAAAAATATGACAGAAATAACGATCAGTGTACAACATTCTAAACTCTTCAAAGAAAATTCGATCTATCCTGTGTATCTCTTTGAATTTTTCAGTGTTTATTAATTCAGACAGAAGTATGTTCAGACATTGTATCTGTACTGCAAAGTAGGACGATATTTGTCATAAATCATCACTACATTACTACATATGATTTACGCCTACTTTAATTTCATGAAAAGTATGTGACTCTGAACAAACCTTGACACAAAAATAAGAACTGCGATACCCATTTTTCTCTGTGTGTCAAAAAATGGATATATTCTGTAATTGTTGCAAATAAAATATCACATCTAGAAACGTCCAATACACCTGAGAACGGTCAAATTAATGTGTTTTAATAGCAATGAATTTATACAGGAAAAAATGACGGAGTGCACTAACAACAGCTATATATATATGTCTAGGCATGTAAATAAAACAAGATTAAAAGATCCAAGAAGTTTCCCAGTATCATAGCTGCAATGATCTCAAACGAAAAAGAAGTCTTGTAAGCAGACAATATTGCATAATTATGGAGTATTTTTTAACAAGGCGTGATGCATCTCCAGCGGAGTTGCGTGTCCTAGCATTGCGAACGAGAGCAGTTTGTAAAGCAGCTCAAGCAAAGTTTTAATAAATTATCGGGAAAAAATATTTCTCCTTCCCTTTGCATTGCTAAATATCTTAATTCTTATGATCAATTACATGAGTTCGTAAACCATTAAATAATTTCTGAATTGAACTAGATTTTGGTCCGACAAAAACAAATTTAGCTATACACTTTCAATAGCTATGTTCATGATTTGCCACCCACTTTTCTACGTTAGAGATAAAATTGTTTGAATTTTTGACTACAGGTCAATATATTATTAGATACATTCAGAAGTAACTTGTTGTATGGCGGTAACGGAAACGCATTTCAGAGATCACCGGGTTTGGAGGTAGGAAAAAGACTAAGGTTGAATTGCAATGCAAATGAAGTACAGAGAACGCTAGGACCCATTTCACCAGAAACCTACTGACTACAATCAAATCTCTTATCCATACCTCATAATTATTACACTGTCTTTATTCATAAACATTACATTTGCTTCGTAACCGAGAAGTCGTGAGTTCGAGCCCCGTTCGTGCCATGTCCGCGTCAAACTTAAGGGCAACTTCGGTCCCTACCCAAGTTAATAGGTAAATATTCCAAATGTTCCTTCATACTCCAATGTATAATACTCCAACCAATCACATCCATCTTTTGAAAACTGACATGCGCAGTATCCTTGTAAGACCTACATGTGCATGTTACTACCACTCTACCCCACGCGCTCGAGTATGAACCAAACTCGACCCAAGACATAGACATAAGTAATGGCTGCTCCTTCGCTAAACGCTCCTGTGGTGCTCCGGTATAGAATACAATAGATCCTCAGTACTCATTGCTTGTCATAAGAGGCGACTGAATGGGGGTGATTCTTCAGATGAGACCGCAAAAACCGAGGCTCCTTGTCACAGCAAGTGTGTCACAATAAAGATCCCTCACTGCTCAAAGGCCGTAAGCGCGGAGAACAGGACTATATTTTGCAGCTCTTCATCAGCAATGGTGACATCTCCATGAAAGTGAAAGATTCTTGAACGGGACGTTAAACAATATACAACCAACCTTCGCCAAACGCCCAATATTTACAAGTGAGAATCACGGGTCTTTTGGATATAACCTTAAAATTGGAGGTCACGTCTCTCAAAAGGCGTTGGCACGTTAAAGGACTCTCACATTGCTAGGACTAATCATAGGTAATTCATCTATAGCTGGTGATGTCTAGTATTACAACCACACACACACACACACACACACACACACACACACACACACACACACACACATATATATATATATATATATATATATATATATATATATATGAATGACTTATATCAGGTGAGACCGGTCGCGGTAGCTCAGTGGTAGAATGCTCGCTTCGTAACCGGGAGGTCGTGAGTTCGTGAGTGTTTCTTTAACGTGCCAACGCCTGCCGCAACACAGGACCTCCGTTTTAAGGTCATATCCGAAAGATCCGTGATTCTCACTTCTAACTGCCGAGCGGTTGGCGAAGGATCATTCTCTATCTTAGATTTAACGCAGTCATGGTACGAGTAGGACTCAAACTCATGACCTTCCGGATACGAAGCGAACGCTCTACCACTGAGCTTCTGCCACCGGCTTCTGTATAATGCATGTCTGTTGTAAGTCGTCAGTTTTGTAAGTACATGCACCCATTAAAAATTCAAGGCGATCTGTTCTATGTGTACCTGCAAATGTTAAATTTGGTATAAAAATTGCATTCTCATACAAGGATAGTCGAATCACATATTTTGTTTTGCTACGTATTTGCAACATGCATATATTCCGTTTAGTCACGGTTTCCTACATAAGACGAAATCCTCTCTAAAAGAAAGAGACAATGTCCCGCGGGGTTTTAAACGAATGGAAAATTAATTCAACTTAACAAAAGGCGTTGGCAGGGTCTTACTTCAAGATACAAACTGATGATTAACCCGGAAAATATCGTTTCATATTCAAGCAGGAATTCAGAGCCATTTCAAACAGATTTGTCAACGTTGAAAGCAAAACGCTCGTTCCAAATATTTTTCAAAATTGATAAAGATAACAAAATCGCCAAGAATATCAATCATTACAAATATTTCATCCCGTAGTTATTCTAGTTATTCTTGATTTCTCCCTTTGCTCATAGAACATACTCTTGAGCGAACCTTTAATTTCCATTCTTATAACAATAAAAATTCATACTCAGTCGTTTTTTTATCTTTTGATTTGCATGCACATGCCATTTCGTTTTAATGGTTTCGTATCTGATGTTGATGAGTTTGAGTAACTTTAGAAATCTAGTATTTGTTTCTTAAATGTACAAAAATAATACTTACTACAGATTTCACCAATACCGCTGTTTGGTATAAGCCTAGAAATATACATAATTTGAGTGAATATGTTGAAGCGTGTCTTTTCAGTATATATTATCACTTTGATTTCAGGTAAAATCAACATTTCGCATTTCTTCAATCCATTTCACGCAAAATTTCGTATAATAATGATTTCTTGAGGGGATTAAATTTCGTATAATAATGATTTCTTGAGGGGATTTATTATTTTTTATTTATATATCTAGAATCTTGCTTGATTTCCCTCCGCATGATCTAACCCAATTTTTTTTTTTTTTACATCCTTGCAATGTGTCATTATTATTTGTTACATGTATTTATGAACAATTTTATGATCAGAAAAACCATGTCCATCGGATCGACTCTAATACTGTATATTCTAATGAACGAAGATTATATTAAAACAATGCCCAATTTCCCAGAATTAAAACTATTTTTTAGACGCTTTAAGACAAAATATCGACAGACTGTATTTTTCTGCATGGGGGAATTGTATATATATTCAAGCAAAATAAGCAACATCGAAATACTATAATAATGCTATTTTCACTTTACATATTTACATAATTGTTGTTTAATTTCGAAACTCATGTCTCACTTGTCCTCCAGTGATGTTTAAAGAAAGGGATTTCAAATATTCTTTGTGTCCAAAAAGCATCTTGTCTGTTTCTGGGAAATTCCGCATTGTTGTAATTGACATTGGTTGGAAACTACCTACAGCTGATGACGTCTCAATATCAGTGAAAACTTCTCGACGGGACGTAAAACAAACAAAAAACATCGAGGCACTTGATTGATGTTTTTGTGCTCCTGATGTAACGACAAACATTTGTATAACATAAAACTACTGACCTGTTGCAGAGGGATGTAAACTGGAGCCGAAATCAACTTTGTCTTTAATGGGAACCTCAAATGAACGTCGAAGTCATCATATCAGGCAATGCCTTCATTACACGGTTATTGATCCCGTATACAAACCAATGTATAGGTGTGAATTATGTGCATGCATCGAATGAAAGTATTTATGATACATGTTTACAGATCCTGTAGATGTGTGACTTATATACATTCAATGGAATTACGTTTTGGGGTTTTTTAATACTTATCTTTGATGTAACGAATACTTTACTCAACGAACTCCCACCGCCATCCTCAATTTACTGATTCGAATAATTTTTCTATAATTTTATCATAAAAGTTTCAAAACATTGTATTATCTATTCAATTCAGTTTGAAAATACTTAGTCAATATTTTATTTTTTTTTTTTGACCAAAGGTGAGAAAGATTTACTTTTAATTGAACATTGATACTGCTCGAGAATGATTATCAGTGTACAGTTAAATATATTATTTTCATGACACCCACGTAGTTCTAAAGACCATGGACACATACCACAAAAAGGAAGATGCTATAAGAGGAACATTTTGCCAGTTTATTCAAGTATAAATGTCCAAGTTTATTTTTGCAAGTCTCTGCAAATTGCACAGGTTTCTTCTGAATAAAATAAAAATGTATGGTAGGTGGCATCATAATCACAAATATATCTACACTGTCTTAATAAATTTGTATACAAGAGTCTTAAAGGCACGAAGAATCGGGGGTGGGGGGGGGGGGGGGTAGGAGGATATGTATGGCCTACCGCCCAATTTTTCGACAATGTCCATTATTTGTTATTTTGTAATGCAAATAAAAATACATATAGGGTGTTTGCCCCCCCCCCCCCCCGCCCCCTCATCACACACTTTTTTTGCCGTGAATGAGATGGTATGGAAGGTAATCGTTTAAAAAATCCAAGCATGTAAGCTTGTTAATTCAAACATGCAACCGTGTCGATTTCTCAGTTTGAGCTATGTATGTTTGTAAGTCAGTGGGTGTAAGTTACGTTTCTCAGAAATCTATACTTCAGTGTTGTTCACTTCATTTGTGTAATCGTTTGATTTCTTATTTCACATTTCTCTTTAACACGATAGGATGAAAATAAACTTGAAAGTTATGAATAAAAAACTATTTAGCGAAGTATGAGCATTGATAGTAAGGTTAGTGATAAAATTTGTTGAGGAAGTTAAATTTAACTTGTGTGTGTGTGTGTGTGTGTGTGTGTGTGTGTGTGTGTGTGTGTGTGATAGGGGGGTGGGTGTCCCAAGAACTATGATTATGAACACCGTCGAAGCCACCTACCAACCTTTTCCTCCGAATCTACCCCATACACATTGAAAAACAATGATACGTGCTTGCATAATCTATATTGCAATGTGTTTCTCACTCAGGACCTTACTTTAAGGAGGTTAGCGTCGATGTCCTTTTTCTGTCCTACTATTTTGACTATTCGAAGACAGGTGTCATATAATCAGTTTATATCGACTAGGTAGCACTCCAAAGTAAACACGGCAAGTGACTTTTGCAAAATGGACAAAATCGGTGAAAGAGAAGTGATCCAATATTTGCATGAGAAAGGTTTAGCACCTAAGGATATCCATACTGATATGGTAACAACACTAGGGAAAGATGCTCATTCATATGATACAGTCAAAAGGTGGATGGCGGAATTTAAACGCGGCAGACAGAGCCTTGAGGATGACCCCCGTCCTGGTTGGCCTGTCACTTACAACCAACAGAAATGGTCAAAGACCATGATATTGTTATGACTGACAGGCGAGTTACAGAATGATATATGACCAGTACAGTTGGCATTTCACAGGAAAGAGTACATTCCATTCCTGACAGAGGATCTTTCAGTGAGAAAGCTGTCAGCCCGTTGAGTACCAAGACTTCTGACAGTTGATCAGAAGCACATCAAGCGCACTTTGTCGCGTTCTATTCTAAACATCTTAGAAGTAGATCCTGCTAATTTTCTTCAGAAATTTATTACTATGGATGAATCGTGGGTCCATCATTTCATCTCAGAGGCCATATACAGTTAAACAATGGAAGGGCTTGCGTAACTCCCGTCAAAGACTGTTCCATCAGCTGGTTTTTGGGATGCTGATAGTAGATTATCTCCAAAAAGGACAAACAATCAATGGCACATACAATGCATCACTTCTGAGACAGTTACGGGAAAATATTAAGCTGAAGCGCCGCGAAAAACTCAGCAAATGTGTTTTGTTCCACCAGGACAGTGCTCCTGTATGTTATTGCCATGGCTGCATTTAAGGATTGTGGCTTTAAATTGATTGAGTTTCCGCCTTATTCGCCTGATCTTGCTCCATCAGACTTTCATCCATTTCCAAAATTGAAAATGGCCATTTCCGGTACTTACTTTCAGTCAGATGATTACGTCATACATGCAGTGGAGGACTTTCAGTACGGTCAAGAAAAGACTTCTTTAAAAGTGGCATTGAGGCCCTTAAACATCTCTGACCAAAGCGTTTAGATATTGAAGGGGATTATGTTGAAAAATAATTCAATAATTCAAACCCCCTACGTATGAGGATCATAGTATATTAATCATCTCTCGTATGTCTTCCTTCCTGAAATAAAAGAAAAAGAAAAAACAATAGTGTCCTGGATACCGTGTTCTCTACGTTGATTTTTTTTTCACGAACAAAATCTGTACTTCACTTGATTTCGTGGTCTAGAGCGAACAAAGGTATTCAACGAAAAATCATGAAACCGCTGACACCAAGTACGTAATCAAAGTACTGAAAGGGCTAAGTGCGTGAATTCTGAAAATGCCGTGCAATATGGATTTACTTTGGTAATATTAACAAAGCGTAACACTAGTATTTTTTAATAGCAGTTCTGAATGTACAATCAATTAAAAACTTGATAAAAGGTAGAAATGGAAACTAAATCATGCACGTTTCTACTAAATGAAGAGCCATAGCTTTATTTTGTATAGTATGGTATTTATATGGCTTCTTTTATCATATCTATTATTTAGAATTGTACAGGTTTTATGGGGCAAAATAAAGGTGCTTGTACAAGATTAAACATTACATTTTTGTTTCGTAGTGCGCGCTATGACTACGCCATATTGTCTAACTTTGCAATGTGTAAAACTACAGTTTGAAAAGTATAATTTCGTATACAGACATGTATATATAGCAATAATATGACAATGAAATTACAAAACATAAAGCAATACTCAACGTAACAAGTACATAAAATCCGATGGGGATTTGGGTTAGAATAGGTCCTCAGTACCCCTTGTTTGTCGTTTGTTTGTTTGTTTGTTTTTTTCCGCCACACTCAACAATTTGTCAGTTATCTGGTGGAGTCCAGTTTTTATTGGTGGAGGAGATAACCCAGATACAATGTACTCGGGAAGAGACCACCGACCTTCCGAAAGTAAACTGGCAAACTTTGTCACGTATATCGGCGTGAGCGAGATTCGAACCCGCCGACTAGAGGTGAGAGGCCTTTTGATTTTGAGCGCGATGCTCTAACCACTCGGCCACGGAGCCCCCCCCCCTCCCCTCCCCCCTTCTTGCTTGTCGTAAGAGGTAATCGAATGTGGCGGTTCTTCGGATGAGACCGCAAAAACCGAAGTTCCGTGTCGCAGCGAGTGTCGCATGATAAAGATCCCTCCCTGTTCAAAGTCCGTTAGCGCTGAGCATAAGTCTAATTTTTCAGCCCTTCACTGGCAACGGTGACGTCTTCATATGAGTAAAAAACCCCGAGAGGGACGTTAAACAATATACAATCAATCAATCTAATCAAAATGTTCTCTTTTTTGTATAAAATATCATATTTCCACTTAGGTGGGAAATTCTACTCTAGGACACACAAAAGGATACAAATTTCCTACAACAGGGAACCCTACTCATACTAATTTTCTATTTCGCCATTCGTGTAGGGAAAAGTCAATATCTTTTACCTGTAATATCCAGCATTTATGTTAAAAATTTTCACGATTCTTAGCTTCAGTCAAAATTGCTACTTTTTGTTGTCTATATCTAGAATCTCTGATTTCGGGTAACTTAGATTCTAGAGTTCTATGGTTCTTTGGGGGAGGGGGGGGGGTCGACTTCTGGAATAGACAACGGTCAACACCAGATCACTGGATGGACTGAGACAATGCAGATAAAATATCCTTATCAAACAGAAATTCTTATATTGTGAACAAGGTGCCAACCTATATGATAAATCATTGTCATGCTTTGGATTTTATTAAGGTCATAGATTAAACAACATGAACTTAAGTGGACCCATTTTCTACGTCTTACTAACTGCGACGCTTCATGCCAACATACTTTATGAAGTGCATTGCAGTTCAGACCCACATGCATTTTCAAAAATGAAGTTTATTTCTTATATTTGCATTGCTGCAATCATATCAATCGGAATTCGTAGCTCTTAAAATAGACGTACTATATTTGTATCCATACGCACATTATTTACAACTACAACGCATTCATGAGGAAATAGCTATCATTTTATAATTGTTAGAGATATCAGAGGCAAAACCATTGAAAATGTAAGCATTATTAAATGTTGTCTTAACTATAATGCGCTCTGAACAATATACCACAAAATATGTCAAGTTAATATGTCTTCCTTCTGTTGTGTAGATTCAAGTTCGCACTTTGATCCTCTAGTCAGGATGAAGTTGTGATAATGATTTAATATTTTTCGTGGGCTAAGTACAACTGCTCAGGTGAGCGATGTAGCCCGTATGTATCTCGCCCTCCTGCTATGGGGTTTTGCAAATCATTACAAATATACTTTTTACGTGCTCTTGTCTTTAGGTTCCGCCTAAGTGAAGTTGGCTACATTTCTTGATGCCAATGCTGTTGTGTCTGATGATCAAATAATACTAAAAATTGTTTCTTTAACATCAATAGAGGGTATGCCAATCTTGTGTTTTCCTTTTACTTGATTGTACATGCATATTTATTTCAACGAAAAGTGTCAATTGAATGTACCTTTTTAACTTTTAATTTCAATTACTTTTATTTCATACGCTTCAATTTTTATGTTGTATTTCAATAAATACGAAGTCTCTATTATAAGATTAAAATTAAAACACAAAACTCTATACACTTTCTTGAAATATTTCGACCGTGTTACCGATATTCTGTGAATAAGATGAAACAAAGAACTCTATTACTTATGCATACAAAAATATTGTTGTATAAATATAAATGAAAATAATTTCAAAAGGTTTTACACTCTCACCGAAACGAGCCAAGTGATGACCACTTGGCTGTCATATTTATAGCATACCACGTGCAATTTTCCCAGCCATTCTTGGATCTGTGCATATTTAACTTCCTTATCGTGTTTTACACATGAACCAGGATAATGAATTTAGTCTGATAGGTCCTTACTCCTATATCTATAGCCGATGAACTAAAAAGTTAAAAGTTACCAGCGCCATGGTTTACTTTCACACGACGTGTGAAGATGGCGCGCGCAATGCATACATTATATGAAAAGGGCTACCCGAAGATGTCTGAGAGTTAAATTAATCAAGAATAAACTAAATTTTTCGGCCTATTCCTTTATTCTTGGATACAATCAAACAGTTTACGTTGCACATATTATATCATATGGTCGTCATAGATACATTAACCATGTTACTTTGGAAACCAAGTAAAACATAAAAAATAAAATAAATAATATTAGTACGTTAGTGCGTATGTACCTTTAAATATTATTTCTGAGGCAAATAGCTCATCGAGAATAAAAAAAAATGATATGGTAGGTGTGGCGTTAGAAATCTAAAAAGTTTTGCCAGTTTGACTCGCACATCAACATTTTAAATTTGACTAGTAAGAACATTTATTTATTTCCATCAATAATTCCTTATCAAATTGACAATACGGAGATTTTCAAAATGAAATATACAAGTGCATTTATTTTATTTGCTTGTTTATTTTGGATCCATGCGAAAGTGTTCGAAATTCTTTAATGTAAGAATTGACTGTTAGACTATTTATCGGGATATGTCGTCCTTGTTCAGATTATATGTAATTTACAAGACATAAGATATATGTAATGTGTAATATACAAGATAGACGTCATCAATTTCATTTCTGATAGGCTGAAATTTACTGCATTCTCTCGTTAAGATAAGCCACAGCAACATTTTATTGATACCACGAAAATTGTCTGAAAACAATTCTAAAATGATACAATTCTTTCTTTTTTTTTTCACTCCACAGGCTTAAGTAACCTTAATGGAAAACAAAATCTTAAAGTTTCAAAAAGATTGTCAAATAAATTTACAGTCCTGAAATTCTTATAGCATTGCAAACACAATGGAAACGTAATTCTGTTCTGGTGGCTCTGTTTATCACGTGGTGAACATTTGGTTATGGCTAAGTGTAATTATGGGTGAGTTTGGACACTAGTCACATCTGTACTTAGAATAATTATGTATGATAATTTTGATCAGTAGAGGAAGACATACGCTAAATTTTAACTAAACATTGAATCCATTGTGTACTTTACAGAACTAAACTTTGAATAGCATACCAATATAGAGCAAATTAAAAGATAAAAATAAGATAAAAAATAAAGTAAATAATTGTAAAAAAAAGAAAGAAAAGTAAGCCAGTAAATTCACAGTTTATAGATAATACATTTACAGTTAATAGTCAATACATTTAGAATATATAGCCAATAAATTTACAGTTTGTAGTCAATACATTTACAGTTTATAGTCAATACATTTACAGTTTATAGCCAATACATTTACAGTTTATAGCCAATACATTTACAGTTTATAGCCAATAAATTTACAGTTTATAGATAATACATTTACAGTTTATAGCCAATACATTTACAGTTTATAGCCAATATTTGTACAGTTTATAGTCAATAAATTTACAGTTTATAGTCAATACATTTATAGTTTATAGTCAATACATTTACAGTTTATAGCCAATATTTGTACAGTTTATAATCAATAAATTTACAGTTTATAGTCAATACATTTACAGTTTATAGTCAATACATTTACAGTTTATAGTCAATACATTTACAGTTTATAGTCAATACATTTACAGTTTATAGCCAATATTTGTACAGTTTATAATCAATAAATTTACAGTTTATAGTCAATATTTGTACAGTTTATAGTCAATACATTTACAGTTTATAGTCAATATTTGTACAGTTTATAGTCAATACATTTACAGTTTATAGCCAATATTTGTACAGTTTATAATCAATAAATTTACAGTTTATAGTCAATATTTGTACAGTTTATAGTCAATACATTTACAGTTTATAGCCAATATTTGTACAGTTTATAATCAATAAATTTACAGTTTATAGCCAATATTTGTACAGTTTATAGCCAATATTTGTACAGTTTATAATCAATAAATTTACAGTTTATAGTCAATACATTTACAGTTTATAGTCAATACATTTACAGTTTATAGCCAATACATTTACAGTTTATGGTCATTAGATGTACTTCCATTTGTAAACATATATACCATTTAAAACATTTATAATAACACAGAGTTAATTAAATCATATTCATTAAAAAGTTAACCTATGTTACAGTCGCTTGAAATTTTGCATTTACACAGAATCAACATCTGGGAAAAATTGTATCATTACACAGAAACATCATCTTGGGAAAATTATATCATTACACAGAAACATCATCTGGGAAAAATTGTATCATCCATGCACAAATTTATGTTACTGTGTGGTTACGGCTTATGTTCTGTAGATAATGATTTTGACTACGGATGACTCCGTTTACCTGATCATATATAGGGATTACAGTGGTTTTGACAGGTCAACAGGGGATGCTTATTCCTCTAAGTACACGATCCCACCGTTGGTGTTTCCAGGGGGTCGGTGTTTGCCCTACTCTCAAATTTATATTATTCATGGTATTTATGAGATTGATCGCCGATCATTATCGTGACATTTTCATTGCATTAAAAAAATACAATAAATTAGGTACTTGGTTGATAATAATATATAGTAAATGAATTAACAATTATACGGAGTCACTCATGGAGCACCAAATTAATATGCATGATCTCAAATAGTTACAGATATCTTTGGCACCCCATGGTCACTGGCATTGATTTTCAGGCTGATAAGAAGCAATGTCCGAGGGAGTGGGGATTGTCCCTAATTTTCTAATTGAATTAAAAAACCAACCCAAAACTCGAAAAATGTGGTACCCTCAACATTCCTATGAACCTCCTTGTTATAGTTATCTCATTTTGCACAGAATATACAGTATGTTTATACTGTAGTGTACACTATTGCAGTTCTGATTATAAGAACATCTACATTAGTTCTCATGTAAACTAGAGAAAGGCATTGCAATTCTTATACAAGATTCCCGCTGACGATTTTTTCCCCGTTGTAAACAAAGTAAACAAACAAAATTGAAATATGCTAGAGTTAAACAGTCTTGCATCATGGTTTAAAAATATAAAAAAAAAAACCCAACTTATTTCTTATTCCGATTTTACAATTAGAGAGCTAACGTGAATATCTTCATGTCATCTTAAACTGACAAAATGATAACAATAATAATAATAATAATAAAATAAAAATAAAAATTAAAGATTGCTCGGGTCTAACGTACTTATATATGGCTCAAAAATGAGAGATAAACAATATGTAAATTAAAAAATCACAAGAATCAAAGAGGACAGCTTATGAATAAACATACAAATCTTTTTTCAGTAAATCTATTTTGGGTGTGAACTTTCAGAAAATTTTAATACATTTGGGTTGTTATGATATCTATTGTCTTGATCAATATCAAACAATTGTATTGAAATGTTCCCTAAAGGAGCGGACCACACAAGCCTGAATATGAATTTCATTTAGATTTTACCATTCTTAAGTTACCTGTTTTGGACAATGCTTCATATCCTTTTTGTTTGTGTATTTGTCACCAATTTTGTGTGAAGTGCCACAAACTTTGATGTAGGTAAGGACCTAAAGGCGGTGC
This sequence comes from Ostrea denselamellosa, assembly GCA_024699665.1. Taxonomy (NCBI): domain Eukaryota; kingdom Metazoa; phylum Mollusca; class Bivalvia; order Ostreida; family Ostreidae; genus Ostrea; species Ostrea denselamellosa. The sequence continues at coordinate 16,813,852 of JAMZEH010000020.1, forward strand.
AAGGTAAGTATCGTGCCGACGCCTAGCGTGACACGGGGCATTGTTTTTAAGATCATATCCAAAAACCCGTGACTTGCGATTGGTTGTAAAGTTGTTTTACGTCCCGTCGAGAATTTTTTACTCATATTGAGACATCCCCAGCTGTAGGTGAAGCACGAGCGAGACTAGAATTCACGACCTCCTGGTTACAAAGCGAACGCTCTACCACTGAGCTACCGCGACGGGTACCCCGTGACCCCGCTTGGCGAAGGAGCTGAAACTACCTATGTTAAACATCGTAGGTTTGATTTCTGTGTAAACCTGTCCTTAAAATTGATCAATCCAAATGGCAAACAAATTTAAAATGTTTAAAGTACAATCAATCCATAGATTGCTAATAATTTCATTAGAGTATTGTGTGACTACATTCTTTTAAAAATAAAATGTATACAGTTTTGGTTTCAGATCTTTTAGGTGATTTTGACAAATTTTGAAAAAATGTAACACACAATGAAAACCACTGTGTTTTACCATTTTCCTTAATCTTAACTAGTACAACTTCTCAAGTTTAGGGAAAATATTTTTTAAAGCGTACTCATTGATATCAAGATTTTCATAACCCCAGATTTTGCAACGTAATTTGACTGCAGAATTAATATAAGTAGGGTACAACCAGAATACATTCATCTGGAAGCTTAAATCTCCTACAATACGGTGAAATCAAGAGAGATAACTCTAAATATTGCCATCATTTCTCTGAGATATTCTATTTGAAATGACTTGTGTTCTGAACTCTTGATTAAATGAAAATGACTTTAACTTTATGTAAACAGAAAGGATCGTTTTACCTCAAATTTAACGTATGAATGAAAACTTCTGTATTGCTCAGTTTTATAGCACCGATATCTTTCATATGAAAAAAAAAAAATAAGGTCAGCTCTATATCATACGGGGGCTGATATGTTGTGAGCCTCATATGTAGGGGGTTTGAAATTTGGCAGACATATTGCATTATTTTTCGACATAATCCCCTTCAGTGTCTATAACTTTTGCCAGTGATATTTAGGGGCCTCAATGCCACTTTTAAGGAAGTCCTTTTGTTGACCGCTCAGAAAGTCCTCCACTACTTGTATAACGTTATCATCTGACTGAAAGTGGGTACCGGAAATGGCCATTTGCAATTTTGGAAATGGATGAAAGTCTGACAGAGCGAGATTAGTGAATAAGGCGGATGCTCGATCAATTTAAAGTCACAATAGTTGTGACAGACTGGTGAACAGGGTCATTGTTTAAAAGGAACAACATAACACACCTTTACTGAGTTTTCCGCGGCGCTTCAGTGAAATATTTTCCCGCAACTGCCGCAAAAGTGATGTCGTAATACCATTATATGATGTGTTGCGTTTATCATATAATGTGGTAATATTATATGGTGAGGTACATTTATTATCTTATTTGATAATTTCATTATATGAGATCCTAGAATAACTTTATGATATAGTCACACCACTATATGCAGTCGTCTCGTCTTTTCAAATATCATCAGATATCGATAGGTGTTTTCACTTTTGTTTTCTCTCTGTTTCAACTATATTTATTTATTTAAAATTTCCAGAGTTTATTTATTAACAATTTCCCGAGTAACTTTTTAAAAATAAGTTTAACACCTTCCGGAACATTAAAAAAGCGCTAACTGCCAAAGTCACTTTTGTCGATTTTTACCAAAAATGACTAAAACAGCTTTACAGTACATAAAAATAATATACTATATCGTGCGATAATTATAGTTTCTCTTCTGTTTATATAGAAACAATGGCCGAAATATCATTGTGTCATTACAGAGAAATGTTGCACTTAATTTTCACGAAATTTGATCAAATGTCGCACTTTTTCTTTAATGAGATCTATTTTCCTTCGTTTATTGCTACTGTAGTATTTTAATCATGCTTTAGAATTCAAAAGTTTGTACTTCCTAGTTGACAGCCACATGTAACGCCCCTTTGAATCATATTCACTTCTCCGCTTTCTTAGAAAATGACATCCAGCAGAGGGGAGTGTCCAGGGACTGTATTCAGTTGGACGTTGTCTTCTCCATTACTCCTTCATTCATGCTTGTAGAAACGTAGAAGACAGTTGTTGTTTACTTGATCTTTTATTCCTTGGGAGCAGTTTTTTTTTACGTAAATGGACCCTTTCGTAGGCACGGGGTAGTTCTGAATATGTTAATTTTTCACTCATATGGAGACGTCATCATCGCCGGTGAAGAGCTGCAAAATTTAGAAATATGTTCGACGCTTACGGGCTTTGGGCAGGGAGGGATCTTTATCGTGCTACACCTACTATGGCACGGGGTCTCGAATTTTGCCATCTCATCCGAAGGACCACCCCATTTATCGCCTCTTATGACAAGCCAAGGAAACTGATGATCTATTCTAACCCGGATTGTGGACGCCTAAGATTCTACCAAACCAGAACCGGCAGACACCAATAGGATAGAGAGAACAATAGAGAGAAAACATCAATTGATATCTGATGATATTTATAAAGATGAGATGACTGCATATAATGGTGTAATCGCATCATATAATGATTCCATGGCCTCATATATAATGAATTTGTCATACACATGCAATGTACATGTATTGATGTTTTCATGCGATGGTATAAATAATGTCACGATGATGGCACCACATCATGATAGGGTGAAGATAAAAAACAGTGATCAATCTCATAACTCCTATGAAGGATACAAAATTAAGAGTGGCGCAAATAAGGACCTCTGGACATATCAGAGGTGGAATCAGGTACCTAGGAGGAGTAAGCATTCCCTATTGGCCGGTCACACCCTCCGTGAGCCCTGTATCTTGATCAAGTAAAAGGAGTAATCTGTTGTCAAAATCAGTGTGTAAAGAATAGCATGACAATTGGTATGAAACATGTCGGACAGTATTTTAAACAATGACATTATCACAGCATGTAATGATATTACCACATCATGTAATGACACCACACCATATCATGACAACACCACACCATGTAATGACGCCACACCATGTAATGACACAACACCATGTAATGACAACACACCATGTAATGACACCACACCATGTAATGACACCACATCATGTAATGACACCACACCATGTAATGACAACACACCATGTAATGACAACACACCATGTAATGACACCACACCATGTAATGACACCACCACACCATGTAATGACACCACACCATGTAATGACACTACACCATGTAATGACACCACACCATGTAATGACACTACACCATGTAATGACGCAACACCATGTAATGACACCACACCATGTAATGACACAACACCATGTAATGACACTACACCATGTAATGACACCACACCATGTAATGACACCACACCATGTAATGACACCACACCATGTAATGACACCACACCATGTAATGACACTACACCATGTAATGACACTACACCATGTAATGACACTACACCATGTAATGACACCACAATATGTAATGACACTACACCATGTAATGACACAACACCATGTAATGACAACACACCATGTAATGACATCACACCATGTAATGACACTACACCATGTAATGACACTACACCATGTAATGATATTACCACATCATGTAATGACATCACACCATGTAATGACACAACACCATGTAATGACACAACACCATGTAATGACACCACACCATGTAATGATATTACCACATCATGTAATGACATCACACCATGTAATGACACAACACCATGTAATGACACTACACCATGTAATGACACCACACCATGTAATGACACTACACCATGTAATGACAACACACCATGTAATGACATCACACCATGTAATGACACTACACCATGTAATGACGCAACACCATGTAATGACACTACACCATGTAATGACACCACACCATGTAATGACACCACACCATGTAATGACACCACACCATGTAATGACACTACACCATGTAATGACGCCACACCATGTAATGACACCACACCATGTAATGATATTACCACATCATGTAATGACACCACACCTTATCATGACAACACCACACCATGTAATGACACAACACCATGTAATGACACAACACCATGTAATGACACAACACCATGTAATGACACTACGCCATGTAATGACACCACACCATGTAATGACACTACGCCATGTAATGACACTACACCATGTAATGACACTACGCCATGTAATGACAACACACCATGTAATGACACTACACCATGTAATGACACCACACCATGTAATGACACCACACCATGTAATAACACAACACCATGTAATGACACCACACCATGTAATGACACCACACCATGTAATGACACTACACCATGTAATGACACAACACCATGTAATGACACCACACCATGTAATGACACTACACCATGTAATGACACAACACCATGTAATGACAACACACCATGTAATGACACCACACCATGTAATGATATTACCACATCATGTAATGACATCACACCATGTAATGACACCACACCATGTAATGACACTACACCATGTAATGACACCACACCATGTAATGACACCACACCATGTAATGACAACACACCATGTAATGACATCACACCATGTAATGACACTACACCATGTAATGACGCAACACCATGTAATGACACTACACCATGTAATGACACCACACCATGTAATGACACCACACCATGTAATGACACCACACCATGTAATGACACTACACCATGTAATGACGCCACACCATGTAATGACACAACACCATGTAATGACACTACACCATGTAATGACACTACACCATTAATGACACCACACCATGTAATGACACTACACCATGTAATGACACAACACCATGTAATGACACAACACCATGTAATGACACAACACCATGTAATGACACTACGCCATGTAATGACAACACACCATGTAATGACACCACACCATATCATGACAACACCACACCATGTAATGACACCACACCATATCATGACAACACCACACCATGTAATGACACCACACCATGTAATGACACTACACCATGTAATGACACAACACCATGTAATGACACTACACCATGTAATGACACAACACCATGTAATGACACAACACCATGTAATGACAACACACCATGTAATGACACCACACCATGTAATGACAACACACCATGTAATGACAACACACCATGTAATGACACTACACCATGTAATGACACCACACCATGTAATGATATTACCACATCATGTAATGACACCACACCATATCATGACAACACCACACCATGTAATGACACCACACCATGTAATGACACTACACCATGTAATGACACTACACCATGTAATGACACTACACCATGTAATGACACCACACCATGTAATGACACAACACCATGTAATGACAACACACTATGTAATGAAAACACCATGTAATGACACTACACCATGTAATGACAACACACCATGTAATGACACCACACCATGTAATGACACCACACCATGTAATGACACCACACCATGTAATGACACAACACCATGTAATGACACCACACCATGTAATGACACAACACCATGTAATGACACCACACCATGTAATGACACTACACCATGTAATGACACCACACCATGTAATGACACAACACCATGTAATGACACAACACCATGTAATGACACTACACCATGTAATGACACTACACCATGTAATGACACCACACCATGTAATGACACTACACCATGTAATGACACAACACCATGTAATGACACTACACCATGTAATGACAACACACCATGTAATGACAACACACCATGTAATGACACTACACCATGTAATGACAACACACCATATCATGAAAACACCACACCATGTAATGACACCACACCATGTAATGACACCACACCATGTAATGACACCACACCATGTAATGACACCACACCATGTAATGACACCACACCATGTAATGACAACACACCATGTAATGACACCACACCATGTAATGACACCACACCATGTAATGACACCACACCATGTAATGACACCACACCATGTAATGACAACACACCATGTAATGAAAACACCATGTAATGACACCACACCATGTAATGACACTACACCATGTAATGACAACACACCATGTAATGACAACACACCATGTAATGACACCACACCATGTAATGACACCACACCATGTAATGACACCACACCATGTAATGACACCACACCATGTAATGACAACACACCATGTAATGAAAACACCATGTAATGACACCACACCATGTAATGACACTACACCATGTAATGACAACACACCATGTAATGACAACACACCATGTAATGACACCACACCATGTAATGACACCACACCATGTAATGACAACACACCATCTAATGACACCACATCATGTCATGACGCCACACCAGATAATGACATTGCCACACCATGTAATGACACTACACCATGTAATGACAACACACCATGTAATGACACTACACCATGTAATGACAACACACCATATCATGAAAACACCACACCATGTAATGACACCACACCATGTAATGACACCACACCATGTAATGACACCACACCATGTAATGACACCACACCATGTAATGACACCACACCATGTAATGACAACACACCATGTAATGACAACACACCATGTAATGACACCACACCATGTAATGACACTACACCATGTAATGACACAACACCATGTCATGAAAACACCACACCATGTAATGACACCAGACCATGTCATGAAAACACCACACCATGTAATGACACTACACCATGTAATGACACCACACCATGTAATGACACCACACCATGTAATGACAACACACCATGTAATGACAACACACCATGTAATGACAACACACCATGTAATGACACCACACCATGTAATGACACCACACCATGTAATGACACCACACCATGTAATGACACCACACCATGTAATGACAACACACCATGTAATGAAAACACCATGTAATGACACCACACCATGTAATGACACTACACTATGTAATGACAACACACCATGTAATGACACCACACCATGTAATGACACTACACCATGTAATGACACCACACCATGTAATGACAACACACCATGTAATGACAACACACCATATCATGAAAACACCACACCATGTAATGACACCACACCATGTAATGACACTACACCATGTAATGACACCACACCATGTAATGACACTACACCATGTAATGACACCACATCATGTCATGACGCCACACCAGATAATGACATTGCCACACCATGTAATGACACTACGCCATGTAATGGCGTTACCACACCATGTAATGATATTGTCATCTCACGTAATGACGCTACGAACATCGTTTTATGGTATAACCACATCACATAATCGAACATTACATCCCATAATTACAGTACCACATTATGTTATGACTGCAAACAATCAAGCCTTTTCATGGTTCCAAAGATGGCATGGCTATTGCAAGAAGTTCAAAGGACATTTCACGTTTTCCATTCAAAAGTGCCCTTAGAAATCGAAAAAATAAAGTTATTGTAATAAGGTTATTAACTTTATGGTATGAATCATTAGTTTATTAGGGATATGGAATTTTCTTTAAAATGATAAAAAATGTTAATAAACAGACGATATTTGGGGTAAAATGATGAATATTATAATGGAAGTCTAAGGAAACCGGAAAAGTTTTTTCTAGGGTCTTTCCCCCCCGTGATCAAGATTTTCCCTTTGCATGATAACTAGAATGAACAATATACACAACATATCAAAACGGCTTTCTTGATTACGGGGGGGAACGTACTTCTATAGCCGAAAGAAATTGCAAATCAGAGGAAATTCGAACCAGAGTACACCTTTTCAAATAGATTTACAGTTATATCGATCTCTGGGCAATAAACCGAGGTTAAACCAATTATTACGTATGTTTATATCTTTTGGCAAATCAGTAGTATTGGTACTTTTATCTACTTTAGAAATATCGGGGATAAGACTTTCTTTTGTTACACCCTGTAGCTTTTCCCTGGCCAATCTCGAACAACATTTACAGCATAAAACACACCCTGCATATGCATTTATATTTCTATTTTGTAAATAAGAAATATGCCAAGAGTGAGACTTTTCATTTAAAATAACCCGGCTATTGTACGATTTTTTTTTTTTTACTTTTTTGTGTTGTAAGAACAGAACACACACTTGTCCGACATTTTGACAGCAAGTATAACATGACGTGAAACACGTGGTATTTCAATGATTGAAGCCGATTTAAGTGTAATCAATACAGGTAAGTTGACAAGGTAAAATAGGCGTACAGTACGGTACAAAAGCTACGGCCCCATAATTTTTCATTTCATTAAAAATTTGGAAAAAACCACACATGATGTTCGAAATTAAATTTTAGTGATATTATATAGTGATAAGCATGTTTCCTGGGTGAGCTGGTTAAAAAAAAACTTTTGGAAACGACGAATTTTACCGCTTCAGCCATTGCAAATATTGGCACTCCTACCCTCATTCTATCTGCATAATTGTTAAAATTAGTCACTGACTATGGTAAATTAAAGTCGTACCTCGTCTTAAAGATTAGATTTATTAATAAAACCTGTATTTTGTATGATTTACACGATATAACGTACCAAAATTCATACTTCATAACAGGGCAGATAACGTATGAAAACGTGAGATGTCCTTTAATTGGAAATTTCACCATTTTCGTAACCCAGTGTGATATACATATTTTACGACATTAAAATATGATATCCACAAAGTAGCTATAGTGATGAAAATGAACACTCTCAATTCTGTATAGAAAACGAAGTAATTTTCGTTTTCGAATGGGTTGGTACAAGGGCAAGTCAATTAGCATCCAGCCTATCTCATTCCGATTGACCAAGACTGTAGAGCGTTACGGGTATGAATTAATATCACATTCTTCCTATTCGCCTAACTTAGCTCCTGGGGACTTCCTCCTATTCCCAAACATGAAAAAGTATATCCGTGGACGTCATTTCCGGTCTGACTAAGAAGTGGCGGCAGTTGAAGAGTGGGTCAATGGAAAGGACCCTGATTTTTTTCAGTTCTGGGCTGATGGCACTTCAACACCGTTCGTCTAAGTGCATCACGCTAGAGGGCAATTACATCGAAAGAGAAGAAGTGGATCTCAACCGGAAATATGTTAGGCTGGTTACATATTAATTCGCCCTCGTATTTGAACCAAATAAATAATGTAAAATATATGTGATATTCATGCATTAATATCAATCTGAGGGTGTTCCTCTTATGTTCTAATACTATGGTTTTGGACATTTCTTTCATCGTCTTGTCTATTATTATCTAAGGAAATTTTAGTTGGGGAATGGGATGACACCTTATATCTAGGCAATAAATCGGGTCCTAAAACCGTCGATTGTATGTTTTACGTCCCGTCGAGAATTTTTCTCTCATATGGAGACGTCTCCAACTGTAGGTGAAGTACCACAAATTTAGACCTAGGCTTAGCGCTCAGGGCCTTAGCAGCGAGAGTTCTTTCACGTGTCAACGCCAACCACGACATGGGATCTCCGTTTTTTAAAAGGTCAAATCCGAAAAATCCGTGATGCTGAGTGTTTGGCGAAGAAGCATTCACTTCTCTACCGATGTTTACGTTTTAGGTTTGACGTGGCCATGGCACGATCGGGGCTCGAACTCACGACCTCATCAGTTACTAAACGAACACTCTACCACTGAACTACCGCGACCGGTAAAACCGTCGACCACAAGTGACAATAAAATATAAGGTATTAGCACACCATCCTTGCAGTTTCAAAGACAACAATTAAATTCATGTCCTATGCATCAAACACGCTACATAAATGTTTTACGCAAGAATGTGTTTGAAAAGTTCAAATTAGTGCACTTAAAAATGGGCAGAGAGTGCAGTTTTTGTTGTTTCCATGGTTTAGCGGAAGTTTAGTTACGATTACTTGGTGCAATTCACGAAATTTAGCATATGCTTTATGTTTAGCGAAATGCAGTCATTACAAAAATCGTACCCCCAATGGATATAAAACTATTTACTGGAATTTCAATGGACGATCACATTCACGTAACTTGCCTTTTAATAATTGTTGAAAAATAAAAATTCCGCGGACTGAATTCCTCATCACAGATTTATAGCATTTGATATAAGATTACTTCATTTATGATCTCCATACAGTCCATTAACAACAAGGTGATCCTGAATTTCAGAAGTTTCCTGATAAAGTGTCTCTTCATAACAAAATGAAGTTTGAATTATTCTACACTGAAGCGAGAGATCTTCTATCACAAAACTTCTAAAATCACAAAATGAAATGAAATAAAATGAAATAAGATAAATAAATAACAAACAAACAAACACACAAATACCTAGTGCAATACCTCAAATCAAATAAATAAATTGTCACTCTTCATGAAAAGAAGTTATTCAAGATATCGATTTATAGACTTTGACGTCTCGGTTCAAACGTACTAGTGGGGAATCTGTCGAGAACGGTGATGTCTTTTTGTTACAATCGTGTTAGAAAAAATTAACAACACCTACAGATTCAAGTAACATGTACGTCCTCCCAACCTTTGTAATGGGTAGTTAAAAAAATCAACGTCCTTCCAGTTCTTGCTAATGGTAGTTATAAGATCAACGACCTATGTGTTTGTTTTGTTTTGATCATACTTTCTGTATTAGGAACAAGTTCTAACACTTTACTAGTCCCTCTCCTAAAGGTATTACAATATGCCATGCGAGATAATAATTAACAGGTAAAAAGTGCAATGATTACAGGTTTCGTCTATAAATTTGTGAACAGTTGAAAAAATATTTATATTGGTCTGCAAAGGCATATTAACATGACCGCACAGTAACAGATTTGTATCAATATTGACTAAATCGAGCAAAACAAAAAAGGCAATTAAAAAGATTATTTCTAGCGTCCTTTCAACCCGGACCTGGAGTAGTTAACAAATTGAAGTCTTTCCAGTTCTTGCTTGCAGTAGTTATATTTTTAATCTTTTTGGATGATTTCAGCTGAAGCAAAATATAAGATCTACGACCTTTCAACCATTGCCCGGAGTAGTTATAAGATACCGTTCGTGGTAGCTCAGTAATTTGTTTTACGTCCGGTTGAGAATTTTTTACTCACATTGTAGGTGAAGTACCACAAATTTAGTCCTATGTTTAGCGCTCATGGTCGTTGTTGTAAGGGTTTTTTAACGTGCCGCGACACGGAACCTCCATTTTTAAGTTCATATCCAAAAGACCCGTAATTCTCACTTCTAAATGCCGAGCGTTTGACAAAGGAGCAATCATTCCCTATAGATACGTCTTAGGTTTGGCGCGCGCCCGCACACATGTATGCATGTGGAATTTATGTACCTATATGATTTCCCGATTTTACAAATCTGCAAAGCTTTGTCACAATCTGTACAACTAAGTCACATGTCATAAATGGAGTTTATCATTTTGTTTCATGGATTATGATAATAAAAGGAATTTTACTTTTACTAAGGGTATTTTCGACCAGTGTGTACATACATCTGCGGCCCTTTACAGATATTTCGAGTAGACCCAGGTAAATAGTCGTCCGCATTCGATGCGTTTTGATGGCGAGCATACATGTCTTGGGTACAAATTATATTTATATTGTATTTTTTGAGCACGGCATTGTGTTGTAAAAATTTATTTCACTTGTTTTTGATACCATAGACATGACTTCAGGAGATGTACGTTTTACCCGTCGAGACTACCCGCAGATATGAAGTGAAGCGTAGCAAACCTTGTTGTTTTATATACCAGGCAAACCCTGATGCATATAGCAATAGAATATTCATCTAATATGACGGATATGAAGAGAAATGTGGCGGACTCCGATAATTCTACTTTATTAATTCTTGTCAGCTTTAATAACAAAGATCTCGTGTCGTGGCATATGTTGGTACAATAAAGAACCCTCAATGCTACGGCCTTGGGTGCCCTTTTTAAGACTAAATTTGTGGTACTTCACCTACATTTCGTGACGTCTCAATATAAGTGAAAAATTCTCGAAGGGATGTAAAACAAGCAAACAAACAATCAACAATATCAAAGCGTTTTCTACTTTTGCTTAGAGCAATTATAAGATTAACGTCATTTTACCTTTGCCATGGGTAATTATAAAATAAGCATCATTTTACCTTTGTCATGGGTAATTATAAAATCCGCGTGTTTTTACCTTTGCCATGGGTAATTATAAAATCAGCGTGTTTTTTACCTTTGTTATGGGTAATTATAAAATCAGCGTGTTTTTACCTTTGTTATGGGTAATTATAATATAAACATTCTTTTAACCTTTGTCATGGGTAGTTATGAGATGAACGTCCTTTCGACTTTCATCTTGTGTAGTCTCCACTAACGCATGTTTTTAAGCCATTAAACTCTGTGTATTTCAAAGATATTTTTTCAGTGTGCTGGAAATCCTTGAACTTCCTTATTAACGATCCTATGCAACTGATCAATGCCTTTCACTGAAAAGCCGGAGGTTCAAAACAAAAATGTACCAATCTTCCCATCAAATATTCAACAAACAAAGATCCACTTATACAGCTTAATTTACTTGGTTTTGATTCTGAAAATAATTCAAAATTACGTTAAATAACAAAACTTTATACAAACATTGTTATTAAGAAATACAATACCCGGTATACAAAGTTAATTTAGAATTGAATATTTAATTTACTGTGCTCCATTTGATTTCTCAAATGTGGTATCTTTGACCATTTTTAAGTAAGTGTAAAATTCATAAATTCGTTTTTTTAATTTTTGTTTTTGTTTTGTTTTTTTTTAAAATTTGGTCTGACTATTTCGCTACAGCAATTAATAAATTCAGTTAAATCGAAGAACGTTTAAAGATCGGTGCGACTAGTATAAACATTTCTCAGGTTAATGCGATGCTCTAGTCACGTGAGAGGACCAATATTCAGCGAGCCCAGAGGAAATGATGTTTTACGTTCTTTTAACTATCTCACTGATTGACCATGGTTTTTAAAATGGCTCATTACATGTACATCCAAAACATACTTTTAATGACACACGTCACAAACCCCGTGAGGATCCGGGTTCTTAGAATAGATCCTCCGCACCCCTGGCTTGTCGTAAGAGGCGACTTAATGGTGCGGTCCTTCGGATGAAACCGCAAAAACCGAGGTCCCATGTCACAGCAGGTGTGGCACATTAAAGGTCCCTCCCTGCTCAAAGGCCATAAGCGCCGAGCATAGGCGTAAATTTTGCAGCCCTCCACCAGCAATGAGCAATGGTGACGTCTCCATATGAGATATGAGTGAAAAATTTTCAAGCGTGATGTAAAACAATATATAATCAATCAATCAATTACACGTCAGAAGATGGCGATTTACGATCGATTTGTTAGTCTGTCATCGTTGAGATCCGCAGATCCCAGTTCAAATCCACCGGAATCTTTTGTTCATGTTTATTCAAATAATTTCTGAAAATCATATTTTTTAAAATCCAAAATTGGATATTTTCTGCTTTTTTTTCCTTCTATTTTGACATATATGTATTTCTGACATATCATAATCAAATAATGTCGTACTAATTTGAAAAACTCTTCCGAAGTGAAGTGAGCCATCTTAAAATTATAAAAGAAATCCCTTACCTCTCACATCGTTGTTCAGATTGAAAAAGAACGCAGGAAATTTAACCAAGCACTGTTGTAAAAGCTTATTATTTCAATAGAACTCTCACTTTTTTGTTTACTAATCAAGCGCCATTTAATGGGGAAAAGTGGTTTTAAGGTCACCTGAGTAAACTCAAGAGACCTATTGCAGTTGGTCTGCGTCCGTCGTCGTCCGTCATGCATTAACAAATGAACACTTTTAACTTCTTCTTGATAACTGCCAATTCCAATTCTTTTCAGATTTGTTATGAAGCACCTTTGGGACAAAGGGTACATAAAGTCTAAATTTCAGGACTCCTGGACCCCTGGGGCCTTAAGGGTAGGTCAAAAATTGACCAATTTTCAAAAATCTTCTGCTCTACAACCACACATGTGTAAAAAAAAAAACCGAAAAAAAAAAAAATGAAACTTAAATGCTTATTGATGTAGAGCAAGAAGACCTCCACAAAAATTGTAAATTCCATGCTCCCCATGCAGGCGCGGATCCAGCTTTTTTCATCCGGGGGGGGGGGGTGGGTGGGGGGGTGGGTGGGTGTTCCAAAAGGCCGAGGATCTGGGACCTAGTTCCAAGGCGAAGCCTCCGGTATTTCCACGTTTTTACAGATAGTAGACTATGCGAAATCTGCAGCCAAAATTGCGGTACGATAATTTTCATATTATGACCTTGAATTTTGAAATCGTCTCCAGTGAGCGAAAAAAGTCGATCGAGATGAAGCAATATTGATTGATTGATTATTTATTGCTTTCCGCCACACTCAACAATTTTTCAGTTATCTGGTGGCGTCCAGTTTTTTGTTGGTGGAGGAGAGAACCCAGATACAATGTACCTGGGAAGAGACCACTGACCTTCCGGAAGTAAACTGGCAAACTTGCTCACATAACGCCGCGGCCGAGATTCGAACGCGCGCCGACAGAGTTGAGAGGCTTTGTGATTTTGAGCCCGATGCTCTAACCACTCGGCCACGGAGGCCACCTGAAGCAATATTAAAAGCGATGTTAGGGTGAAAGATGACTATATTTTTTTCAGTTAGAAATTCCGACGGGTGGGTGGGTGGTCGGGGGTGTTCCAGACCCCCTCTAGATCTGCGCTTGCCATGGTAGAGGTTCTGACTCCAGGGTGGTTCCAGCCTTGGTATATATAGTGTATATGCGTAAAATATATATCTTCTTTAATGTTATTGATACCAAACTGATCTTAAACAGTTACAAACAGTGGCCTTTTACTGTTAATTTCATGATCATATGGGGCAAAGGTTTGGTTCCAGGGCGAAACCAAAATTATTATAGTGATTATTGTCTTTATCATTTGAAAGACTTCTTTTAAGTTTGCTGATACTGTATAAAAACTGAATGCATATTTAGGATAAACAGAAACGGCTGTATCAAAATGGAGAGTTTCGCAAGCCTAGGGTTTTGACTTTAGATGGGTTAATGTTACATATCTTATATGATGTAAAGCCTTTCATCAGTATGGCCACTTTCAAGGGCATTTAAGGTTTAAGGGCGCTTGTTTTATACTCCTGTTGAATATTAGAATGTACCCTAGATATTCAGTTGCCTTTTTTTCCATGAAACTTCTTACAACTAAGATGAGAAAATTGTCTCTGCCATGTACTCAGCTGACAGCAATTATGCCCTGAGTAGCAATGCCAGTTTTATCACCAATGTATATACTTTGTTTTGGCTTATTCAGAAATATATGAATGATGAATTCTAAAAGAATTACAGTGTTTAAAATTTTCGTCATAATCGTAAGATTTTTTGTGAAAAGGGCCACAGGACAGGCCATTTTTTTTAATTTTTTTTTTTTACATTTCGTAGCCTTAGGATTAGTGATACTTTTAACTAATACTCAGGTGACCGATAAGGCCTGTGGACCTCATGTTCGTATAGAATTATAAAAGCGTGCAGATGTTTGTGAGGAGTGAAAACGTTAGGATGACCCAGACGTAAGAAACTTATTTGTTTGAAAGTAGAGAGCAAGTCCTTGTCGAACGTGATCAAAGACGCAAGTTTTCATTGGACAGTCAAAAAGTAATAGCCAATCGTATCAAATTGGAAATTCCAAATTTATTGGTGGTCTGATAGTGGCTTTTAAAATCAAATGCTATGATTGAAGGCACGTGTACGTGAGTACAGGGGGCGAGTAAATCTTCGAAAGCTAAGGGTTTTTTGTCCATTCCGTTTCCCACAAACCGCAACTTCTGAGGTCTTTCCGGAAGGCTCGGGAAAGGCTGGTTTCCGCTTGCCGGATAGACCCGAGAATGTGCGATTGCCAAGGTAGATTACGCTTCCAAAAGTGTGGCCACATTTTCATTGGTTTTAAGTTTCGATCTTAGAACCAATGAAAAGATAGTTTTCATCACAATAGGATGTCAATACACGTGTTTTGTCAGCGGTGTTTGCGCGTGTGTGTTATGTGGGCTAGTGTCAATTACCACGGAAATATTGTAGTATTTTCAGATTTAGAGCTAATATTTTCGTCTTCCTTTAAAGTTTCTGAAGTATAGTGCTTATCAAATTGACATTCTTTTCTAGTATGTTCGTTATGTACATGCGTTAAATAACAAATTAACAAGTTCAAGTTACTGGCGAAAACAAGCATAAAGCAGAGTTGTCATCCATATCGCAAGACTTGCGTTATAAACTTAAAATTCAAAACGAACATCGGTATTTGCAACGTAACTGGAATTTATTTGCAAGTAGGTATCACAAAAACCGTGACCCATTTAGCTAGACTTTTAAAATTCAGCTGCATGTTGTTAAGGTTATCTGACAGTTAACTTGCCATTAACTCTTACATTTATAAAGTGTTAACTAGAAGTTAACAGTCAGTTAACCTTAACTAACATTTGATAGGTGTCGTCAGTGCAGGTGTAATCTGCCGAGAGTTTGTGGGGTGAGGAACTGACCGGAACCCCCCCCCCCCCACTTACGAGGATAAGGTGAATATAATCCTAGTCAATCAGTCAAAAAGAATCGTAGGCTAAAGTCCTTTGTGAACTTACCCTTAAAATTTAAAGCATAGTATTTCCCTTAAATTTACAAGCACAGAATATGGTTGTTGATTTTTTAAAGGTTGTATTAAATTGTCATGTTCAAGACAGATCGGTATTACCGAGTTGTTTCATGCAAAACAATTCTCAGCTGCTCCAGGCTAGTAGAGCGGTGTGCATTATATTTCCATCTCCCCATTTTTCTCTAGAGATTATATCAAGAAAAGGCTATCCTTTTCAGGAAGTTGGGATATGAATTACGTGTGTATCATCCATTAAAGAAACACAATTTCAGGAAAACACTGGTAAATGATGAGTTGATCTAGTCGATGTGAAACGCATTCCGTTATGTGAGTGACGATCACGTGACACGGAATACGTTATCATTTGTCAATCTCGTCTGTCTCTCGGAATAAACTATATGGAATACTCGAGATGGTCGGAATGATAGAAGGGATGTTCACTTGGATTCAGACAATTGATTAACAGTTTAAAAAACGATGACACGTGTACGGAGAACGATGTACCGACACTTTACAAAAAAGCTTACTTCCTTTCGAAACAAATGTACATATTTAGTCATATTTTTAACTTTGTTAACAAACCGGTTAGTTCAATATGTTAACAAGTAAAGCTATCGATTTGTCGATCGCGTGTTCAAGTTCCCACAGATGTCGAATTTTTTTTCCCTTTTACCCCTTCTGTAACATTTGACCAGCTATTTAAAAAAAAAAAAAAAAGGTAAACTTTTTAAGTTTTCAATTTCAAGATATCATTGTACCTACAAGTAGTTTTCCAATTTTCAATACGAGTTTCTTCGATGTATTAGAACACCTTGGTTGCATTTTTGCGATGTGTGCGTTAAAATATCCTGGTTGCATATAATGGATTGCGTACGCAACTTGGTCCTCCAAAATAGTTAAATATGACATTTTGGTGTCAGAATTTTTTTGTGTTTATAAACTTTCAACAATATTTGTGTTAGAAAACCTATTCAGAGGCTCTGAATGAAGCAAAGTCTTCCCGCACAAAAACTGATTTCTATATATATGCTATAGATTCAATAGTATAAAAAAAATCTGAATTTTGATAAAATCTTAAACTTAGTTTTAATTTTATTAATGGTTCTGGTTAAAGTTACATATAAAACTATCATATTTACAAAATAAAATTTTCAGATTCAGAGCTACTTGGAAGAGTTTATTTTGTTCACTTGCTTTATGTCCCTTCGAGAATATTTTACTGAACTGAGATGTCACCAGGTGTAGTTACAAATAAAAAGCAATATAATATTACTTCGTATGAATTTACTGTAAACACGAGGATAAAACATCACATAAAATAGTTATGATGCATTATCATTACAATATGATTGTACGAACAAAAAGAATGAAAACTTCTCATTTTACAGTGCACTACAAACATATGACTAGAGTATTACAAAAACCTTCATATGTAAAACTGATAAAATACTATCTGCTCCTTGTCATACTTTTACGGAACTGTTTTGTTTTTCAAAGAAAATCATTTTCATGGTTATAAAATATTCACCCCTTGTCAAATTGAACAAAGAATTTGAATTCAAATAAAAAAAATAAAATAATAATTATGATTTCAACATTAAGATCAACTCAGTATGACAGTCCTCTCTACACTTTCCACTAGATGCAAAAGTGGAATACAAATCTTGTAATAGCATTAAATAAAACATAATTCTTTAACGTTTCCACATCAAACTCAACATGTGAACAAGTTTTCTTGTACGTTTTACACTGAATCTTCCTTCAAACTTCTTTTACGGTTTCCAAAATCTTAAAAGAATTATTTCCCCTGTCAGTATTGCACAACTGAATGGCATTCAAGTCTCTACAAACTCTGTAAAATGTTATCTACTAACGTTCATTAGCATTAGTCATGTTATTATCACAACATTTTAAAAAAAAATATACAGAAATTTTATATTCCTATTGCAAGCAAATATATCACAATGGTTGGTCCAGCTACTTGAATATACAGACTTTTAAGCTGCAAAACTTCAGGCTATAAACCATGAGATTTCCATAGACAATGGACACATATACACACACACCTTAAAATACAAACAACAGTCTGATATCAAAGCAAAATAAGCAAAGACTCACTAATCTACCTAATTTGGGGTCAATTTTGTCCACTGTTTCATATATATATATATATATATATATATATACACACTCATTTGTTTGTAAATGTGTGAATCATTGCTTATTATCAATATACCAAATTAACATTCATTATGCTTACATGCCCCCTATCTTCACTGAGACATAAAAAAGACCCTTCAGAAATATTACAATGCATCATTCAAAGAACAGGTTTCTTATAAAAATTACGCAACTAGTCCTAGACTCTGTTTGAAAGATAAAACAAAGGATATTTGCACCATAGAAATCTATATATAGCAAAACGTCCCCTCATATTGTTATAATTTAAATTAAATGCATGATTTCAAAGCACAAGAATACTTTAAAATATGTCTGTAGTACTGTATATTCTATATGGGATAAATGGCTGTAGCCTTTACATCATTTGGGTACTAAATAAAGACATTACCACACAGGATTTGTATTTAACCTAATTTTTCCACTAATCAAGCTCCACTTTCTCTCAATTTGAATTGGTTTAAATTTCTGGTTTCAGAATAACACATTTCATATGAAAAAAAAAAAATTGAGTGGGTAGCCCCCTCCCACACCAAACCCAATTTTAGTGTTACATGCATCAAATGAAGCCTCACCCTTCACATGAATTAATCACAATGTATGCCAATGGTCTGGGTTAATTGACTTATATCAAACAAAACATAAAACCATCCACTATAATTATCTCCCAACCAACACTTCACAAAAGAAGTTAAAAAGATATCAAATTTACTGATATCAAATTTCCACTGTTAAAAATAAACATGGTCATTAAATCCATATTGATGTTTGATACATCCTCAACAAATAATTTTCCTAATAATAATAATAACCCAAAAAACTTAAAAAAAAAAACCATCCCCCCCAAAGAAAAACTACTAAAAAAAAAACCACACACACACACACAAAAAAACCAAAAACCACCGGTACACACAATTATGAGAAACATAAGATTGGCATTTCATAGCAGTTGCATATCATGGTCTTGTTGAAATTTCTTCCAACCTTCAACCATTTATATCAACTTTAACCATTGCCACGGCAACTATCTCACTAATGCCTTTCAAAGTGGGGAAGAGAAACAAAACCCCATAAAAATCAATTCCTAGATGACATGCTTTTGAGCAGTTCTGCATGATGAATGGTGTCTGAAATGAAACTGAAGCAACTGTGTTTCAATAATCATGAACGTAACAACACTGCAGCTAAAACATACACAATCCAATGCAAGAGAAAAATGCAACATGTGTCTACCAATGGGGCATGATGGTCTTTCACTTTAGCACACCAACATGAACCTCCACCAATACTCTGATGCTTTTGAAAAATTCATCAACCACAAGATCAACAAGGAATTTGGATAAGTATTTTACACCTGCTGATCAATACTATTGACTCTCTGTCAAATGATCAAAAGTTTTTATGGGCTTGCAAAGATATATATGCTATTTCTGGAAGATCTGATCCAGTGTTTACTGCTTAAGCTTAAAATAACACACAAAGAAAAGGTTATAAAAGATGACATTAAACCTTAATGAGACACAGAGTGCATCAGGAAATCTAAGATTTCTCATACCCCAATTACATGTCAGTACAATGGTACATTAATCAACATTGTAAATATAGCACAAAACATTTCATGACTCTTAAAATAACTCATTATACTGGCTGTCAAATTCTCAATATGACGTTTTACTTCATGGTGTCATAACTATCATTCTATTACCGCATGGTTACTCCAACTACAAGTTTTTTGGACGGAGATGGCGGAATTTAAATAAAGTCACATTCCCGTTCAGTCATACTAAGATATAATTTAGAGTAAATGGGCACAGAGATGCTGTTCCAAATACTTGGGGACAAATGATCCAGTAACACAGAATTAAAATACGCCTCTGGCTATATCATATCTAAAGATGTCAAAGTTTGACTGCTCATACTAACTTGATAGTTCAACTTTAGCATTGTAAACAGCTTTTACATGCAATGAGCTCTATCATATTTCACCAATGTTTTGTAACACAAAGCATTTCAAGAACATCACAATTATTTTTAACTTAAAAATCAAACTTAACACATAAAATGAAGATGGTCACACAGTCATCTTCAAATACATACACATTCTATGATAATCTACATAATACTTCTTATGTACAGAAGGGCTATACACACAATCTCCAATTTTACAAAAAGAACATAGCATACATTGTCTATATAGGTATTTATCTGGAAATCAGCATGCATTCTATAAAACTCACTTCAAATACATGCTAATCCAAAATTCAGCAAAAGAGCATAACAAAGTTTCAAAACTGTTGTGAAAAATACCAAATGTTCATAGGGAAATAGGTCTTCTCCTTCCCACCTAACCTTCGCATTGATTTTACTGAGCTATCATATATCGACTCCTCACTTGTTTTTCAAATAATAGAAAAAAGAATCTGCTGAAATTAACACATTATTGGGGTCTTTGCCTCATTAAAGCCACTTCAATCTTCCTGATCTGTGGCCCTATTTAAGCCTATCTATTCTCCGTTATTCCAATTCTTTGAGCAAACAAATCAATACATTGTTCTGATCATATGCTTGACACATAAGACAACTGAATTTATGACACAGCTGAGAAATACATTCTGAAGTCCAGCTATTAGTACTTGCTCATAGCAAAATACACATCAAACACTTAAAAAAAAAATAATAAAAAAATCCGCCATTACATAGGGTGGGTATTCATTATGTGTAAATCCATGTGTACTTACATTATCACATAAAAAATTGTCAAAGTTTTAAAGTTTTCACTTGGTCTAGTATAATACTGTTCAATACTTTTTTTTTAAACTGAAACTATCTGCTTTCAATATTTTGTGCACTGATTGTACAAATACATGCATCAATCTATGAAGTATTCTACAGTAAATAGTGGGAGGTGTGGTACAATATGAGATTCAGTGTGGTTAAACATTGTATAGTCATTAAAAGGGCTTTTTTTGGTCTACATATCCTCTTCAAAATGGCAGTGAAAGAAATGTACACGAAAGGTAAATTTACAAGACTGTCCTGTAACCAATATGCAAAGATTAGTCAATCTTCAATGCCAATCAAAAATGTAAGAACGAATTCTGCTCTTATCAAATACTTGCATCATTAAATAGCCATATTCAACAGTTTATGAGAATTGTTGTTACCTTGGCCATTTTGGTGCACATCTGATTTCACAATGGAACACATACAAACACAGAAATGTGTGTGTGAGAGACTTGCAGTATGTATGAATACCATATACGATGCATTTTTTCCCCACATATTAGGCATTCAATGAAAAAAAAAAATGTCCAACAAATTTTCTCTCTGATAAACATGAACATCAAAAGTCTTCAACACTTGTGCTTACGACAAAAACATGATAATCATGCACCATAGAACTTTGCACAATTTAAAAATCTAAACAAGCACATGTTCATTATATGAACAAAACAAAGAATTCTTTATTTTTGTAAAAAAATTTCTTCGGGACAAAGGGACCATATATATATATATTTTACCTACATCATTTTAACATTTTGATTCTGTCTATCATTTTCATACTCTACAAAATCATCAAACAAACTAGGCCATGCCTCTGTATCATCATAAGTACTCAAGTCATCAGAAACCTGCTCAGTGAAATTCAGATACATATCCCATGTGTCTCTAGGTATTCCTCGAATACTTGGATGATCCTCCAAAAATTCAAGCCATCGACTCAGTAGTTTCGGTTCATTCTGTGTGAACACTAGCTTCCAAAGGCTGATGGCCATCTCTATTGGCAGAGTCCTTTGTCCGGTCTCCACATCCAGACCAAACTTGTATGTCCATCGATAAAGATCCTTAAAGCTTTGTTTATTTTGCACTTCAGTTAACAACTCTGTGAATTTTGATTGGATTCCTTTAATTGAATCAACCTTAAGTGATTTACAACCATGTAAAAATTCCTCTCTAGTAAACCTACACATCATTTCAGCTTGAAATTTCCATGCTAGCACCAGAACAATGAAATCATCTGGATTAACCTCCAAATCACAACAGAAGTTCTCTACACCCTCTGCCAAGATGGCATCCTCACCAGGATCTTTGTACTGTTCAAAAAGAGCGAAAACTTTTGATTCTGAAAAATCACGGGAAATAAAGGACAAGCGTTTGTTCTCTCCATTGCTGGGTTTTTTGATCGGAGGCAGTTTTGGATAAGGTGTGAATATTTTCCGATCAGATGCCACTGGAACAGATCGAGATGATGCCATGACTGGAATGTTGGTGCTGGTTGACTCTAATTCTTTGCTAACGGGACGTGGCGCTCCTCTGGATCGGTAATCTGTAGGTGTGTGGTACCGGGAACCAGAAGTTGGTCCTTTTGCCTCACAGCAAGATTGACACTTGCCCATTGGAGCAACCAAAGTCAGCACTTAATCTCAGAGACCTTTAAAAAGAAAGATAATTGTTTAAGAATAAAAATCAAACAACATCTATTTTTAATCACAAACCTTAGAAAACTTTCAAAGGCAAGATTTTATGCAACATTTCACGGTTCCATTTACAAACGTGAATCACTTGCACCATCGAAAATGTAATCAGTACATAATATATATATGATGTATACCTATTTTGCATACAGCTAGCTGAAACTCTAATGCTAGGTGTATATAACCAAGGCAAAATAAAATAATATGTGTGTTTCTGATTCTCCAACCTACCTGGAAAAAATACATCTGACCTGAAACATTTTATAATCACAATGAAAGATGTATCAGGAAATTCAAGAATATTATCTAGTGTTTTCACTATTATTTTATGTAAATATATTTTTAGTGCATTTCAAGTGAAAATAAATCTTTGAAGCTGTACATTATATTTGGGAAGTCTAATCACCAGAAATGGGCATATTGTATATTGCATTGTGCAAAGACACATTAAATATTTTATTTAGATAAAATCTAGTTTATATTTATCATTATTACTGACACATGTATATTTAAATATCAATCAATTTTAATTTACTTTACAATAGAATTTCATTGGATAAAAATTTAATGTAACATTTATGTAAACACATTCCCTCTAGATTCACTCAATTCTATATCGTTGAAGTCAATTAAACTTTGTAATACTGAAATCCAATGAAGCTGAATTTTCCTACTTGAACATTTGCACTGAAGTTTTCTACTTTAATATTTCAACTGGGGATAAGAAATGAAAAATATTTTTTTTCGTACCTACATGTAACAACCTATTTTTTTTTTTCTGACTGGGGACAGGAAACAGGAATATATTTTTGTTGGCCTCAAATGAAGATTTTATGGTCTCGACTTTGCCTTCAGTATTAGTATTCAAAAATATAAAGCATAGAGAATCTTCGTAGACATGATGTAAATAAAATGAAGACAATGCTTTTTTTTTCTCCTGAGCAAATATTTTTGAAGGACCACCTGAGATCTGGAAGGTCCACCTGGAGTTGAAAGGTGGTGGCTCTTCAGTCCATCACAGAATCAAAGTTAGTGTCAAACCCTGCCATATGGGAATTTTAAGAAAAAGTCCTACATATATATTGTCCTATGATGACAATTGTAATGCTTTACGTTTTGAAATCGAATAAAAGCTCTTCATTAATATAAAATGTTTTACCTACCTACCTACCAGGAATCAAAATCTCCTGGTAATAGGAAACACACATATTATTTTATTTGGCCCAATTCATTATGATCATATGTGCCTTGCTGAATTCTTTTCTTTTTTGTTTTCTTCTTAGACTCCCTCTAATTCTTAAACTATCTGCAATAAGACCACATTAGAATCGTTTGGGACAATTTTTATGATTTGAAGGAAAAATAAATCACATTCAGTGGGAACTTAAAATTGTGGTTGAAGAGCTATATATATATATATATATATTTTTTTTTTTTTTTACCAATTATTTCCTTAAATTTTTTTTGTCTGAAACATCTCATCTATTGTTGATACTTGGTGCCTGTCTCTTTATCCTTAGTAAGGCAAAAGAAAAAAAATCATATAGGCAACTAAAATCACTAACAAATATGAGATCACTGAGCTTCATAATCAAGATTCCTTTGATTCTTGCATCAACATTTATATAATGACAAATGCATGCACTGAGACACCACATGTATGTCAATGGCAATCCTCATAAAAAGCTTCAGTCCCGAGTTTGACTGACTAACAGATGATGGACAAAAAGTAATCCGTTACTTTGCAAATAATACAAAGAGACAAATAAAAGTCTTATGGTGCATGAGGGTAACTAAAACCACCTTTGTTTATCCTATGAATAGATTTTGTACCGATGTGACCAGTAAATAAACTGACTCCTCTTAATATGGGCAGCACTAACACTTTAAAGCTCACATAAAGAACACTTCTGTAATGTCCTTCATGACCCTCAAAGCAAATAAAACACATCCACAGTCATTTCAATAAAAAGCTCGTGATAGGAGTGGAGGGAAAGCTGTATCAAGATACTTCAACCTCGTAAACAATAATAGGAAGACATATAACCCGATAATTTACCATCTTTAGAGGATATACCACTCCTGTTATGCACTTTGATGCCAAACAAACATGTTTGTTACAGATAATCAAGCATTCTGGTAAAAGTACACATGCCATGATTGTGCAATGCTTAGATACCATACATATCGCACATGGGTGTTACACCTTGGCTAAATTATGACAGGTGTTCGTGTACAGATCTGCGTATAGAAATGTCACAATAAACCCATTTAACATTCATATAGAGCATGTAATGATCAGCTGACGACACGAAAGAAATGTTATCCATTGTCTGACATTTGGAATGTGCCAAAAATCTCATAACAAGGGAGCGCACGTTTCTCTGTTAGCCCGTATTCTATTTTCTGCACATAAATTCATTACAAACATAAAATAAAATGTTTTCCATATGACGTATATTTAAATACTATCGACCCCTGTTAAAAAGATTGTTAATTAAGAGGAAATCAATACATAACGATGAAACACAGCTGTTATTGACCCCCTTCCGAACACAAATGGTATTGTCCAATCTAACAGAAACGCTGTTTTCAATGGAATAAAAATATCACCGTTCAAGAATTTCCTCTCTCGTCCAAAAAGGCATCCCTTGACATCTGATGCAACCAAAATCCACCAAAAAGATTCTATGTTTTACTCAGCGACATCAGTACTGTGCTGGAGTCTGTTGATCCATGTCGAAGGCGATTTATGGACGACTTCCTGTTAGTGCTCCTGACGTCATTTAAAAGAGAGATAACTCCAGCAAACCATATACTACAGAAGAAAACACAATTATCGTTCTTTATGCAGAATATAGGGCATCTTCATTTGAAAAAAATGTTTAATTAATTTAATGTCGAACCCTATTCGGCAAATAAAGAAAAAATTTCAAGAATACTCTAGTTGAATTTTTTTTATCATATTCTATAAAGAAAATAATAGTAAAAAAAGAAAAAAATAAATAAATAAATAAAAAGCTAGTAAAGATTTGATTTTAATTATTTGATGAAATGTAAATAATTTCTTTTTTCGACCAAGGGAGAAAGCACTTGCATTAAGTTGTAATAATAAAATTGATTGATCAATATGTACCACCAGTATATAGATTCACTGATAATATAAGATGTGAAAAATTCTACAATCATGCATTGGGTACCTCAAGCAAAGCTAGTTAACATTGCCCCCCCCCCCCCCCCCCTCCCCTTTTATATATTTTTTAAAATTTGTTTGGTAAAAAGTACATTTTTTTTCTTTTAAACACACAAATAAATATAGAAAAATCTAGGCAAGTAGTAGTATGATGAAAATATTACATTATCCATGGAATGAAAATATCTATTAGTTTATTTATACTCAATAGGTTTTGTGAGTTAGATACATAGATGGATAGATAGATAGGATAGATGGATGAGAGAGAGAGAGAGAGAGAGAGAGAGAGAGAGAGAGAGAGAGAGAGAGAGAGATTCTCCAGCAATATTCAGCATCGTGCATTAACACTTTTAGATTTCCTTACAGTAGAGACTTAATTGTATGTAAGCAATTCCCCGCCTTAAACGTCCCCGTCGTATCTATATACAATCTTAAGCCTGATTTCCGCACTTAAAAATCTGCAAACGCAGATACTATCAGCGAGAGAAATTCATTCAATTCGAATTTAGTATAACCTTTAAATGCGTGTTAAAGTTATCTCATTCAATGTATTCTTGCAACTGATTTAAACACATAGAGACACGTTTTCATGTCAAATTGTGAAAATCATGTTACTATGTAATGCAGATATTACAGACAAATCGATAAAATTATTTCACGAAATTTCAATTCGTAAGAAGATATTACGCTGTTGAGCCAACCTTAAATATCCACGGCACTATGATCAAAACGTTGTTCAGAAATACGGCAGTTTTAAAGCACATACTCTTGGTGACCAAATTACAGAGTGTGTGTTAACTGTTCTGTTTGTTTATATTTTCTACATGCCATGTTTTGTCCATTATTATGAACCGTTGTCATTTCATTGTATTATATTTCTCGATAGAAACAACTTACAGTCATCAACAAGGGGCCATGTACCACAAAGCTCACTTGAATCATATTGGTTCCGCTGTTTTTCACAGAAGATTTTTGAAAGAATTTTTGCCCTCTTTATTCCCACGAAAAATTTTGACCCATATTATGGCATCACTATAGCCCCACACTGTCATATGACTTGACAAAATTTGAATTCATAAAACATGTGGATGCATCTAGAACAATGTTACTAGCAAGGTCAAGCCCTGTTTTTTAACTGCTTTGTCAATATTGATATATTAATGTCCTATAAAAAAAATTCAGTCCCGATTCTAGCCCCACACTTAAACCCTAGGTTCATAATTGTTTTTTAATCGAGTCCTCACAACTAAGAGTGTTTGCATATTAATATGATTTTATAGTGAAAACAATGTCTAACAAACAAACAAACATACATACAAACATACGAGGGCGAGTCAATAAGTAACCAACCTAACTTATTTCCGGTTGGGATGCGCCTCTTCTTTTTCGATGTAATTGCCCTCTAACGTGATGGACTTAGACCAACGGTGTTCAAGTGCCATCAGCCCAGAACTGAAAAAGTCATTTCCATTGACCCACTCCTGAACTGTAGTCACAACTTCTTCGTCAGACCGGAAATGACGTCCATGGATATCCTTTTTCATGTTTGGGAATAGGAAGAAGTCGCCAGTAGCTTGGGTGGACGAATAGACAGGATTTGTTATTAATTGATACTCGTTTCGCTCTACAGCATTCATTGCAAATTTTCAAGTGTGGACTCTCGCGTTGTCATTTTGCAGCAAAACACATTTAGAGAGTTTACCTCGGCGTTTTTAACTAAATGTTCTCAGCTGGTCTAGCAAGTTTGTATAATACACTCCAGTTATTGTACTTCTTTTGTGTAAAAAGTCCAACATAATAATTCCTTTTAAATCCCAAGATACTGTCATCATCACCTTGCCAGCAAATGGTTGCGTCTTTGACCTCGGGGACCCTGGCCCTTCCCAATGGTTACTCTGAGCTTTATTCTCTGGCTCATAATAATGAACCCAAGTCTCATCTACAGTCACCAGACGCAAAAGAAAATCAACTTTTGACCTAATACGCTTCAACAAGGCGCTGCATACTGATGCTCTGGTTGCCCATTGCTCATCGCTAAGGGATTCGGGGACCCAATCGGCTGTTAGCTTCCGCATACGTAAACGATCGTGTTGAAACGCTACCATGTGAAATGCCTAATGCCTACGCTATTTCTTCCACTTGAATTCGCCTATCAGAGTATACCAGATCCCGAACTTTGTTACACATTTCATCGTCGGTGGCATACAGTGGGTGTCCAGATCTGGCTTCATCTTTTAAAGATGTTCTACCGTGTTAGAATTCCCCTACCCAGAATTTAACCTGTGCATAAGATGGTGCAGAATGTCCATAAACATCGGCTAACATGCCATGTATTTTCTTGCCTGTTTTACCTTTTAAATACAAGTACCGAATTACAGCACGGTACTCAACTTTAGAAGAAAAACGTTCCTTTGTATCACTAGCCATGCTTGACATTCAATGTTTTATCAAAGAATGATTCGATATGCGTGTAATTTTGTAGCCAGCTATAAAACATGTAATGACACAAGGCATGAAAATAGTGACTGTCTCGGACAATCGGAAATGGTATAAACTGGACACACACGCGCGCGCGCGCGCGCGCGCGAGCGCATAAAACTTTTGAATCCATGTATTATCCCTAGCCCTTGAAGCCATGATTTTGATAAAATATGAATCTGCACTAAATTGAAACGCTTGCATATTAATGCCACTAATGATAGCCAGTTGTTCTTGAGAAGATTTCTAAAGAATTTTATAAAAATACATGTTAGCAAGAAAATCTTTATCCCGATTGTGGCCCCAACTCCCCCACCCCCGACCATGATTCAAACAAACTTGAATCTACACTCCCTGACGATGACGCACACTATTCATCAGCCTGCTGTTCTTGAGAAGAATATTAAAAAACCACACACCATATATTCCCATTAAAACTAGTCTAATTCGTATTGCTGCAGAAACCTATCCTTGGGGGCATTGATTTTATGAAACTTGAATCTGCACTACTGAAAATACTTGCATATTAGTATGACCAATCCTGGTCCTGCTACTCGTGAAAATAACCGTTGACCATGGGGCGCGAAATTAAGAAACTCAAATAACTGAAGATATATTTAATTATTTGAAGATATCTTCAATTCATTAGATGTTCGTAACAATTCAATTAAATATATCTTCAAATAATTAATGATATCTTCAATTCTGAATTGCGCAATAATTATACATATATTATATCATACAATAATTATTATACATTATGTATTGATACGCGCTATAATTGAATTGTTGCTCTCTTCAAATGTATTGATGATAACTGAACTGATTCGCGCTACAATTAAATTAAAGAGAGTAATAGTTCAATGAATGCGAGAATCTCCCCGTGGGGATCCGGGTTGTTAGAATAGATCCTCAGTACCCCTGGCTTGTCGTAAGAGGCGACTGGATGGGGCGGTCCTTCGGATGAGACCGCAAAAACCGAGGTCCCGTGTCACAGCAGGTGTGGCACGTAAAAGATCCCTCCCTGCTCAAAGGCCACAAGCGCCGAGCATAGGCCTAAATTTGCAGCCCTTCTCCGACAATGGTGACGTCTCCATATGAGTCAAAGATTCTCGAGCGGGACGTTAAACAATATTTAATCAATCTATCAATGCGAAAATCAATTCAATTAATGAGCGCAATAACTGAATCATTGCTCTATTTAATTGATATCATTGATTCAATTGATGTGCGCAATAATTCTCTAAGAGTGAGCAACTATATGTAATGTGTATTGTGCTACAGCGCAACAACGCTTTGTACGATTTAGTGGATGATGATACTCTTGCATAGCTCTATTCAATACCTTTCCTATGGTATAAACACGAATCTTCAGCTCCACATAGTTTTAAACTTATAGTCATTTCAATGGATAGGGTCCTTCGTGGCCGAGTGGTTAGAGCATCGGGCTCAAAATCACAAAGCCTCTCACTTCTGTCGAATCTCGGCCGCGGCGTTATGTGAGCAAGTTAAGTTTGCAAGTTTACTTGCGGAAGGTCCATTGTATCCAGGTACATTGTATCTGGGTTATCTCCTCCACCAACAAAAACTGGACGCCCCCAGATAACTGAAAAATTGTTGAGTGTGGCGGAAAGCAATAAATAATCAATCAATCAATCAATTTCAATGGAGTCAGTCGTTGACTACAGTTTTAAAAATGGTTGGGAAACGGGTTGAGAATTTTAAAGAAATTAGAGTTCACACAAACTTCGATCAGTCGGTAATGCAAATGTTTACTGAAATGGGGGAAGTTTATGGATCTGATAAGGACAGTTCGTAGGTGGAAAAAGAAATTTCTGACTGCATGGCCACAGAGTCCGTCAAAGATGCAGCAAAATCTGGCTGACCTGTAACTAACAGGCAAAGAAAATGTCGCAAAGACAAAGACAATTAGCAAACATTGGTACTGGTGACGAAACAGGTTCACTACTTCGAACCAGTAAGAAAAATTGGAAACAAAATATGGCTAACTAAACACGGTAGATGGCCTGTAATTGCCAAAAGAACCATAAGCACAAAGAAGGGTCTTTATTGCATATTCTTCTCATGTGATGGTATAGCCGTACAAATTCCAGTGCCGAAGGGCAAAAGTGTTACAGGTCGGTATTACCGAGATGTTATACTAAAAAGCTCAAGAAATACTATCATTAACGACGCCCTGTGTCAGGATTTAGGCATGTTCGTCTAAATCATGATAATGCTCCATCACATACATCTGAGCTTGTGAAGCAATTTTTGAAGTCGGAGAAGGTTACCGTCTTGCCACACCCACCATACTCTCCATATCTAGCCCCATGCGACTGTTTCCTTTTCGCAAAACTTAAAAAGTTCTTTTCTGGTCTACGTAACAAGTTACGACAAGCCCTTGGCTCAACCATCAGTCAGTGCCTCAGAGGTCTACCTAAATCAGAGTACCGTGATGCATTTCAGAAATGGATTCAGAGATTCAAACCGCGGAGAATACTTTGAAGGGATGTAATGTTCGTTTCACTATTGGAGTCTAATGCTTTTGAGATATCGTACAATACACATTACATATCGAATAACCCTCGTATAATTTGAGATGTATTCAATTCAACATGTTCACAATTGAATTAATGATCTCTTTTAATTGAATTGTTGCTCTCTTTAAAAGAATTGGTGAATTCCTTATACAAAAGCGTTGTAAATAATTAAATATATCTTCATAAGAATTACAGATATCACGAAGTCACTTTTATCGAGTGTCACAGTTTTGTTGCCAGAAAATACAACAGATGACTTTACACTTTACAGATTTATTTTATTATTATTATTTTTTTTTTTACATCATCATACTTTTATACTTTTTTTTACACATATGATTTTATATTGGAATGATATAATTGATATTCTGTCTGTTGGTCACTAATCTCCAGCGATGAGTCCATTCTGGCGGTGTTAACGTTGTACTGGGGCTCCACTTGAAATTGGACACTTGCGGCCATCAAGGGTCACTGTTATTACTGTGCAATAATTTTAGGATCTATAAAATCAAGTTGCATTTTCAAATATGCGTATTGTTATAGCTTACGTCACATGTACTTTAACATAATGCGCATTAGTACGCGTCACCACTAAATGTACATCTCTGTTGTACTACAAACACAATACACTGTAAATACTCAAACACACTTTCATTGTACTCATAACCCCATGTACTCAATACTACTTGCATATATACACTTGTACATGTATTGCCTATACTATACTTGCACGTGTACTTAGTACACTTGTACTTTACTCACTACACAATATGCACATACTGATGTTCATTAACTGACAATGTTTCTTCTTACATTGTTACTGATACTCGATACTCATTCAGAGTTTACACATAACTATGTACTATACTCATTTAGAGTTTACACATAACTGTATGTACTATACTCATTTAGAGTTTACACATAACTGTATGTACTATACTCATTTAGAGTTTACACATAACTGTATGTACTATACTCATTTAGAGTTTACACATAACTCTATGTACTATACTCATTCAGAGTTTACACATAACTCTATGTACTATACTCATTCAGAGTTTACACATAACTATGTACTATACTCATTTAGAGTTTACACATAACTATGTACTATACTCATTTAGAGTTTACACATAACTCTATGTACTATACTCATTTAGAGTTTACACATAACTCTTTGTACTTACAAGCGATACACAATACTTTCAGATTAACAAAATGCAGACTTGAACTTTACGCAACAAAGTCAACAATAAACTGCAGATGAAGAGATTTGGAAGTTTTATAAATAAAGCTAATATGAAACTATTCTCAGTGATACAGTAGAATAAACTTACCTCAGAAGCGTTGAAAGAAGAATCTGTCTGAAGTATAATAAACTCAATGTTGTAAAATGAGAGCTGCCAGGTACTTGGCGTCTGTTACCTGTGCCTGCTACGCCCAAACTGACCAGGGTATGCACCGCAAACCTCTTCGACTACTGGTATTTAAAAATAGACCTTGCATAGTGAGCATTTTCAAAACCGGATTTAAACCCACGGGTGAAAGTATGGGATAAAATTATCGTTTTCACTGGATACAACTTTCATTACAAATAAACGGAAAGCAATTTGGACTTTAAATGTGACACCGAGCTCGAAATTGAATTTTTCGAGCAATAAATTCACCACATTGATGCGGGCATCAAATCAATTGCTCTCTTTAAAAGAATTGATGCGTTAATTCAATTAATTCAAAATCAATTAGTGATCTCATTAACTGGATTGGAGTAATGATTGATTTGATGCGCGCATTAATTCAATTATAACGCAACAGTTGAATTGATGATATGTTCAAATAATTAAATATCTTCAATTATGTGAGTTTATGTTAATTTGGCCCTCCATAGTTTACAGACAACGAAAAAAAATTAAATGGAAAAGCTCACTTGAGCCAGGTGAGCTATAAATGAATAAATGTGGAATGATTTCTGAGTTATATATGCAATGACTAAAGCATCAGAATCAGTGAGTGATTTAAACTAGAAATATATGTTCTATGAAATATGATGTATTTATCGTTATGATACCCGCTCGTGTCATGGCCGCGTCCAACCTAAGACTAACCAAAGGTAGTGATTGCTCTTTGTAAACGCTCGGCATTTAGACGTGAGAATCACGGGTCTTTCGGATAGGACCTTGAAAACGGAGGTCCCGTGTCACAGCAGGTGTTGGCTAGTTAAAGAACCCTCACTGCTACCACCGTCAGCACTAAGCATAGATCCAAATTTGTGGTACTTCATCTACAGCTGGTGACGTCTGATTATGAGTGAACATTTCTCAACGGGACATAAAACAATTAATCAATCGTTATGAAAAGTGACTAAATTCATGTCAGTTTTAAATGTGATTCAAATTTCCAAGCAAGACACCATTTGACTTATAGCAAGCAAAGATTCATTTAAAAAGCAGTACGTAGAGAAACATAGAGAGATAACTATATGAGCACCTGTTACATTTGTAATTTGGAACATTAATAAATATACATCACATAAACCTGTTCCATATGTTTTACAGATACCTCCGTTTCTTCCGGGATCTGTTTAGACCGTCATCGTACATTAACATTTCACAGTTTTCCGTTATTGGTATATATTCTTTTTGGGAGTAATGGAATGAACAGTGCGTAGCAATTTGATTAATACGCACAATAATTTATCATGGAGAGATCTAATTCCACATTTCCCTGTAATAATAACATATCCACTCAGTTGTAGATGACTCGAAATCATTTGGAGTGCAGTTTAGGGTTCGCTATCATACAATTAGAGAACTCCAATTCATGTAAGTCTGGGCAATTATTCACCTAAAACTATTAAGAAATATCTTTTATTAAAATAACGATATTTTGGAATCCATTTTTTTTAAAAATTAATTTCTTTCATTAGTTCAGACGCCAAACTAATTACGGGGTTTTTTTTGTTTTGTTTTTTCTTTTGTTTTTTTGTTTGTTTGTTTTTTTGTTGTTGTTTTTTTTTCAAAATGTACATGCGATTCAGCGGGATTAACGTTTAATGTACTTTTCATGATTTTCCCCAAAATTAATGTAATATAATTACAATGAAGTCATTGTTAATATTAATTAGCGTTTGAGATGAAAAATCTCTAAATATAAATCAAGCTTAAGCGTATTTATATAAACATTATAGTTGTCATTTTATACTGCATTTTTTTCGGGTTCAGTTTATTTCATTTAAGGGTGTATAGTGATTATGGGTTCAAGACTATTTTTGCCTATTCACACAACTAGTGATATATCCAAGTGGTCATGAGGTGATAAGAGGACTTAGTCAAGACAAGAGCATGAAAAATCCTTCTAAAGTCGTTATCTCCGCAAAGTTGTTTCTACTAACGATATTTGCTTTATATAGCAAGATATTTTAATTAAAGTATGACTTCACAATTAACTCTTCATCCTAAAGGGATGTACATACAAAATAGATCGTTAGTATCGTCCGATAGAACAAACAAAAACAAACAAAACAAATTAACCAAAACAAACAAACAAACAAACAAAAAAAACCCCCAAAACAAAAAAAACCCAAACCAAAACATAAAAAAAACCCCACAAAACAAAAAACAAAAAAAAAACCAAAAAAAAAACAAACAAAAAAAACAACAACATAAAAACAAAAACAAAAACATACAAACAAAACAAATTACCCAAAACAAACAAACAAACAAACAAACACCCCCCCCCAAAAAAAAACCCCCAAAAAACAAACAAAAAAAAAAACCCCAAAAAAGAACATAAAAACAAAAACCTACAAACAAAACAAATTAACCAAAACAAACAAACAAACAAACAAACAAACAAAAAAAACCAAAAAAAAAACATAAAAAAACAACAACAAAAAACCAAAACAAAAAAGAAAAAAAAAAAACAAAACAAAAAAAAAAAAAAAACATAAAAAAAAAACCCAAAACAAAAAAAAAAAAAACCAAAAAAAAAAAAAAAAGAAAAAAAAAAAAAAAAAAAAAAAAAGAAACAACATAAAAACAAAAACAAAAACATACAAACAAAACAAATTAACCAAAACAACGCGTACCTTTGGACTCAACGTTGTTGTGAAGAAATGCTACTGACTACTGTTTAAGAATTCTATAAAATAGAAAACAGTTTCTGTTAAGTAAGACAGAGGTTTTTATAAAAAGATTAGCATCACAAATTTTGTTTAATAATAAAGATGGAAACATTTTTGTTTGAATTCTTCTACTGAATAAATGATATCATGCCCCACAGTAATTAAGGTTTTGTCAGCATCAAATTAGCAACTTTAATTCAATTAGTAAACACGATGTTCAGAATTTGAGATATTGCCAATTATTTAAGGAATGACTTTAATTATGGGTAATTTATACTAGTACTAGTATAACCTGGGTTGGGTTAGTTTAAGCTGTATAATCAGATATATATATATATATATATATATATATATATATATATATATATATATATCACTCACATGGAAACGTCACTGCCGGTGAAGGGCTGCAAAATTTAGGCCTATGCTCGGCGCTCATGGCCTTTTAGCAGGGAGGGATCTTTATCGTGCCATACCTGCTGTGACACGGGACTTCGGTTTTTACGGTCTCATCCGAAGGACCGCCCCATCCAGTCGCCTCTTACAACAAGCAAGGGGTACTGAGGACCTATTTTAACAACCCGGATCCCCACGGGGTGATATATATATATATATATATATATATATATATATATATATAGACTGAGAGAGAGAGAGAGAGAGAGAAAGAGAATATGTGAGTATTACAAGGTTATGGTTATTTGAAGTGTTTTCTGTGGGATAAATAAATGAAATTAAAAAAAAAAAAAAAAGTATTCATTCGAAATGAAAACAGTACTCATCATATGTAATCTATTGGTCATCTTGTGGATAATGCAGTTTATAATACTAAAGACTCATATCAAAGTTTCAATACCTTTACGGTGTAAGGTTTCATTCACGTGTCTTTTATATAAAATCGCATCTTGCTTTTGGAGCAAGACATGATCTGGCTGCACGTTAGCAATAGAGCATAGGTACGCGCCGATTCCCGATATCACAAACTGTCTGGATCGTGTGTACTAAAACGTACACTCCAGTTGAGAACACGTACAAGATTCAAGCGTAGTGGGCGCAGGCACGCGCTTCAAAGTGCTTGTGGACAGTAGCAGCCCGCTTAAACATCAAAATACATTATATAGGATTGTTTCTGATGGACCGGTGAAATGTATGGAGCATGGGAGCGGTGTAAAATGATAAATTGATATATACTACCATATCTGATTGGACAGTGTCTGATAGCAACTGAATGGCAATGGATTTTGTTTGATAGCCTTCGCCATTTCATATGATAGTGTTCCGATATGTGCTTGTCTAATATTGACATTGTCTGCATAATCAGCATAAACATTTTCAAACAATTCATACAAGAAATACTGGGAATAAGTGACTGATCTTGAAAGAACCTACAAAGGACATTTTTCAAAATATTTTATACTAGTCATATTATGATCTATACATAAACCGTTTGCGCAGAAAAGGTCAAAGACAGCTAGATATATAGGTACATCCCAATAAGTATTTTTAGAATCGATAGGACTATTTTTAGAAGTAGCTGCATTACATTCCTGTATTGCCAAGCAGAACATCAATGCCTGAAATGTCATTTATTAAAGGATGACATTTTGAATATATATATATATATATATATATATATATATATATATATTTGTGAATGAAATGAGTTATATTGCTTGGTGCATACGAACTCCAAAAATAGGAAATTCCCCAAATTTCATTTTCATTCTGTGAACAGAGGCAGTTTTAACCATGGCAGCCTTTCATTTAATAGGCGCCTAATTAATCAAACATAGTTGTACTTCATATAATAAAACAGAGCAGGTTTGAAGACTGTTATTTCACTATACATGCAAAACACTCGTGTTGAATTTTGTGACACTTGAAAAAAATGTCACCGATGGAATAAAAAGAAGTATCTTCCTGGCATATAGTCATCATATCAGCATTGTGATTTCTAATGTATGTTATTCAGCCTAAAAAGATAACTAATGAAAATATCTCAGAAAGACAATTGTCGCAACATATGTAAATTTTTTTGGTATGACCAGACTAAACTTCGTGGTACTCCAATACGAACAACCTTCTATAGTTCATAACTTTTTTTAGACGCTTAATAAAAAAATGCATTGTTATGAAGTTAAATAATTCACCATACAGACAGTGACATTTCAAGGTACTTATAATGTACAGTCACAAGCTCTCGACGTTTTAAATATCTTTATTTTAAAAAAATATATCTTCCTTTCAACAAACTATTAACTATGAATAGTTTGTTAACAGGAAGACATTTTAATTTTTTTTTTTTAAATTATAGATATTCAAAACGCCGAGAACCTGTGTGTACAGCTTAGAATGTGAAAATAAAGTAAAATGAAAAATATCATCTAAACATGTTTTAAAACAGCATTCACCTTCTTCATTTATGATTGTCATTCATACTAGATAATGAAAAGTTGAGCGTGGATGACCAGGAATTTCCATCTTTCTCCTTCCGTCACGTTGCTCTGGGTATTTACTCACCTGGTCTAATGATGAACACCCACATGGACGCTGTCATTGGTTTTCCATACAAGCTTTCAACGAGCCTACGCCTTTCTGCTTCGTAGCAGAGTCCCTCCATAGAACTGCTCCACTAGGCGGCTAAATCGATCTCACTTTCATACTGGTCAGCACCTCCCTCCATATTCTTCCCCCCCCCAACCCCCATCTCCTACCCCCCCCCCCCCCCAACCCAGCCCATAACAGCCAGATCCTGTACATGGCCTTCTTACATCCCATTCTTTGCAAGAGAGTGTCAGTTTCAACAGAGCCATTTTATTGTGGGTTATAAATAGCGACATGTAACTTTTTTTCAGTTGGAAACGGACTGCATTTCATTGTTACTGCCGTCTGATAAAGTTACGTGGGCATTTTGTTATTACTTGATGATAACGTGTGACCACGGTGTTTGCTGAAACGGGAAGTATGGGTGTTTTGTCTTGGGGTGTAGTATAAAAGATCAATTTAGAGTTACGGTATTCTAGCTATTTTGAAATGAATAGGAATTTAGAGAAATATCGAGCAAGCGAATTCATGTTAAGCCTTACTCAAGGTGTTGTGATTTTCGACATGGTAGTAGCGTTACGTGACAAACTGCACATGCATGTAAGGTTGAAATATCTAATTGGAACTTTGTACACACACGCACACACACATACTGATATCTTAGGAGATTTGAAATAATAATGATATTTTTTCTTTTTCTTTCCGTTTCTTTCTTTCTCCTTTCTTTCTTTTTTGAAATAAACGTTAATATTGTTAATGATAGGTGTACAGAAATGCCATGTGTCACCTAAACATTTGGGGTTAGACGCGTATTTAGTGAGGTATAAATGATGGGATCTAAACGGACAGTTAATATGTGCCTGTCTTAGTGTATACGACTTGAAAATACTTTGGAAAACTTTCAGTGGATAATTTGATATAAATTTTCCAGTACATGCATATATACAAAAACATATTAAAAAATGTTGGGGAGATAGTCACCACGCCCTCGTTCATACGGACGTGTGGGGGGTCAGATGAACACGGTCGTATACGTGCGGATCAACACAGCGGACATGTTTCATTTAGAATTTCATTGTAAATAAATTATATTCTATTAACACTAGCGTACAAAGGTTTAGTCGGTGTGCGCGGACAAAAAGTCCCTGTGTCTCAATCACCTTTAATGTATCAATTCGCAAATATATCCATTACACTGCAAACTTACAATTGTGTGTGTATGTGTGTGTATATATATCTATATATAAAAATTTGATATGATTTGAATTATATTAACCTTAAATTCAAATAGAAAACTGAGATGGAAATATTTTTATGTGATAGTAGTGAACTCACGTTTAACCCGTAATGTGTTAACCAGATTGAGGTTAATATTTAAGTACATGTACAATATTTACTTATCTCCTAGGATAAAAGCCCCCCCCCCCCCCCCCTCAACAAACAAACAAACAAACAAAAAAAAAACATTACCATAATCTTTGTAGTTCACTAAGCCATAGTAATGTTTTTATGTGTTTTGCTGCGGCCGGGTTAATAGAAGTGAAAAACAAACCAGAAATTTGAAGAAGAAAAAAATAACCAAAGAGCAATCAAAACAGTTTTATATGAAGATATAGTAATGAATTCATGAAACCAGTCACATTACTATGTTTTAACAATGAATAAGACCAATTGAAACTAAAACTTACACAAGGGAGTGGTTTTCTCTCTACAGATGGGAGAGGAATTTTAAAACTGTGGCAGTCAGATAAGTGAAATTGTTGTCCAGAATAATTCAGTTGGAAGAACACCTGACTATAGAACCACGGGCCTCAGGATCGAATCCCTGGTCCGTTGCACTTTTTCTTTTATATATTACAGATCGGGCCCTGAAAATGCCTGCCAGGGGATAAAGATCCTTAGTTGATGTTTTCAAAGTATTTCAAAAATATTTATTGAGGGAGGAATGTGATGGTGGGACGAGTTCAATTGCCGGTACGAGAGTTGGTAGAACCTTTATTCATTTGGAGGCGTAAACCGGCCCCTGAAACTGACAGTTGGAAACATCTACCTGGGGAAAAAGATATATTGGATACAAAGACAAACAAGGTCAAAAGAGGATGGAATGTCTCTGTTAGGCAAGTTCCATGGCCGGACATATGTTGCTCAGTTGGTAAAACATCCGGTTGTCCGAGTTAATATCGATCGGGTTTGATGATCCTCTGTTGTATTTTCCCTTCATGTTACATAACTCACTTGGTAGAAATTCAGATTATCTAGAGATGGTTAATCCGTTGCATTTTCTCCCTTATATTTAGCTGCAGATCTTTGTAAGTAGCTACTGAGGATAGATCAGATTCGTTTGCTAATATATAGATCTCCAGCTACTAAATACTAAAACAAATGGGGAAAAAAACCCAAACAAACAACAAAAAAACAAAACCCCCCAAAAAAACCATGCAATTAAGGCGAGGGGTCGGGGGGGGGGGGGGGGGGGGGGCGCCCAAGGCCAGCAGCGGGTCCAGGGCAGCGCCCTGGTGGTGGTGGTTCAGGTGGGCGAAGCACCCCGACGGAGAAGAAATTTCGTGTTTTTGAGATCACTTGGGAACAAATTCTAGGCACATGTAATACATAAATTAATTATGTGTAGGAAAGTGCCTAATGGCAGATACGCCAATGCCATGACCATTCTTTTCTGTAAATAAAACACAATCACTATAGTTTTCTTAGGAAGTCATAATCTAGATATTCTTCTGTTGTTTAAACATGTACGTTATGTAGACATGCATCTTGTAAAAAGGACATCTGTCAACGTTGCCGAGCAGTAGAAAGTTTACCATTTCATATTTTGCGCCATAATATTGACGTGAATTCGATCGAGAACGGGATTCAAAATATTGATAATCCCGATTTTTGTTTTGAATGACATCATAATGACATGGCGCAGGAAGTCGAAACAGGTGAGTGTCGTATTTTTAATCAATTAAGGAGAATCAGTTCTTCGATTATTGTAAAAGTAGCTACACAGTAAAATACAGTAATTGAACTATTTACCATGGGCAAATCCATGTGGTAAGAGCGCTTGCTTTCCAACATAATGCCTCCCGGAAAAATCATTTTGAAAGTGACCTCGCGACTTTTCTCTAAGCCCTATTTTTAGAGATAAAATTCAAGGAAAATTATGAGATGATGTGTATTGGAAGACACGTGCTGCTCATTCTTATGTTTACTAGAGGGTGACAGAAATCAATATTATATATATATATATATTACGTATCCCGTTATTACAGTACCTGCGTGCCCTTTCTCACAGCTGATAGGGGTCAACAGGAACACTGAAGGAAGATCACTGAAGAGTGTGAAATAGATAAAAGTATACATCTCCTGAGGTTAAAAAAAAACATTGAAAGGGTCATTTTTAAATAATAATTATTCTGTTGTAAAATGTTTTATGTAGTAAAATATATAGTACTTATTATGTTCTGAAAAAAGAATCCATATTTTTGTTTCTGGAATTCCATTTTTCACCTTATACAAAAAGTTATGAAAGGTCAATACATAGCTTTTATTAGACTGTGTTTTTGGTCTCATTTAATTTTTTTTTTTCCTTTTCATAACTGCCAGTCATTAATAATCTGAAAGTTGGTGATTAGTTAGCTGCAGAATTGTAACTCTGGGGGAAAAAAAAGCTACAGGTCCACAGTTATAGAACTCTTTGATTTATGGACAGTCTTTTCTAGGCACAGTTCAGGTGTTATGACCAATGAATTTTATACTTTTCCCTCAAAATTTTTATGTCAAAGAGTTTCTAGCATAATTTTCCACTGTACACTTGTATAGGGATTTTTTAAAACCTTTGATATTTGTGGCCATTTCCATTTACGGTTGGAAAAACAGCAGTATTTGGTAGAAATTGGGAAAACACTTAGAATTATTAAAAAAAAAACCAACAACCCCAAAGTAATTGAGTGATCTACCGATTCAAGCTTCAATTTCCTGTATTTTGGTGGTAAAGAAAGATGGAAATGGCCGAGTAAAGCCATAGCCCAGGCATAGTCCAAATCAGATTTTAACAAAGGAAATTAGTATTGGTCTCCAGTGTATGTGGTGGTTGAAAGGACCACAATGAAAACTAGTTGTATGCTAATTGTGTTATCCTGGGTAAATAAAGGTTATTATTATTATATTTCCTGATCTGAATCATCAGAACTTAAATTATCAACATTTTGAATACTTTTTTTTTCTACATCATTCTCTGAAATTGAAGTAAAACTTTTGGAAACTGTTTCCATTGAAAGGTTTTATCACTGTCATGACTGTTCAGTGTTAGATTTGGACCCAGTGTGTTGTTGATTTTCCATCTGGTCACTTGTCAGGTTGGTCAGGGAAGATGGGTTCCATACATGAAGATCTGTCTTTAGTTTTGAAATATAAAAATATAGGTTTCTTGTTTTTACTATTGCCTATTATAACTTTATAATGATGGTGGTATTTTTTAAGAGACATATTTTGTCACACTGACAGATTTATAGAATACTGATTCTGAGCTTAATTGCAATAAAGTTACAGATACATTCAAGTAACTGAAATATCCAGAGTGATGGGTTCTTGACAAAAACAAAGAGCTTTTGATTTTTGATCCTTAATTTTTATCATTTTAGGAAGTTTTTAGTTGTTATTTTGGGAAAAACACTTGTTTTTAGCATTGAACACTGTGAATGTACATTCCACTTATTTTTCCACAATAAAACTGTATTTCTTATCCTCACACTCTGTTAGAGAAAACAAGTATACAATACAGACAGAG
The DNA here is from genome assembly GCA_024699665.1 of Ostrea denselamellosa. Lineage (NCBI taxonomy): Eukaryota > Metazoa > Mollusca > Bivalvia > Ostreida > Ostreidae > Ostrea > Ostrea denselamellosa. The sequence continues at coordinate 16,856,875 of JAMZEH010000020.1, forward strand.
CTCTTTGTGTTATAGAACTGATCAAAAAACTGAATGCGGTTACTCTGTTGTCAATTTCATGCATGTGTACAAAATTAAGCAGTAAGTTTGAAAGTATCAATAAAAGTATTTCACTGAGAAAAATGTATATATGATTACAGTTTAATACTTTTTATGCAGACAGTTCAGACATTGAATAACACACTAATGCATGTTATTCAATTTTTCAGCATACTGTTTCATTATGTTCATGTTATTTGTACAACGAATGTCAAAAAGTAATCATTCAATTCATGGTCATTCTGTCTTCCTAGTTTGAATCTGGTTTTTTTTTATATATGCAGTGGTTGGATCAAGAATTCAATATTAATTAGATTTTTTTTTTGTGTGAAATAGATTTTGATAGGCACATAACATAAACCAAATGTCCATATTGATGAGGACTTGCAATTTGACATAAGATTTAAAATTTTAAGTGTGAGTCATGTTTATTGCTAAGAGAAATTTTTCAACAACTGAAGGAATGACAGTGTATGAAGGAATGAAGCTAATTTTTTGCCTATGTTATAAAATGTGCATATATGCAACATAGCTTGGAGTTTTATACGCTTTATGCCCCAAGTTATGTTATATCATTTGATATCGATAAGAACCTAAAACGACAAGTCTTAGTTTATGAGAATGTGAATAACCACTGATATTTAATACAAAATTTAATCATTTGTGCTGCACAATGATTCACTTAACAACTACTGACAAATTGTCGAGCTGTGAAGGTAGCCATCCTTGTTCTTCATAAATTTATTTTTATCCTTTGTAATCAGAGATGGGGGGGGGGGGGGGGGGGAGGGGCTATAGTTTTTCGTCTGTCTAATCGTGGCCATAACATTTGTATTGATGGTTACAGGGCTTTCATATGTCACATGTGTATTCCTTATGACAAATCCTTTCTTTTGGTTCCAGACATTTTTACCTTGTGACCTTGATCTTGGGGTTTGATCCACTTTTGAAAAACTTTAACCTTGGTGATAACTTTTAATGTTACGGTTTTCTCTTGACTTTAACCTTGGACACTAAATTGCTTTTAAAAAACAAATTTAACCTTGGTCAGTATCAACTTTGCTGACATACACGTACATCAGTGTTTTACATGTTGTTGAAATCTGAAAACAGTTATTAAACGTGAATCTTGATAGTACAAAGTATATGATCTACATTGTATCTATGTGTATGTTTAAACTGCAGTTCTTTTAAAATCAACTTTGAATTCGCTCTAACAGAAAGTGTGGTAAAAGGGTTATGCGTGACGTTGCAAAAAAAACAACATATCTTCAAACAGCAAAAAATACAATAATTTGTGGTTTTTGATTTTAAAAGCTTTAAAATTTGCATCAAAGCTACCGTTGCATGCAACATTGTTGCCAAATAGATCTGATACAGTAAAATGTAAAGAAGTGACTGATAACTATCCACAGGTTTGTGTGACACCGTCTGGTAAAGTATGACACATTTTATGCTTTTAGAGGTGGATCAAACAATTTTTCCCCAGTTGAAAAATGTGTTTTAAAATGAAATCTAACAAAATTTGCAAATATTTGATGTACCTTTATTTCAAATATGTATCTTTTTTGCTTTACATTATTATTTTGATATGGTATAGAGATAGTATTGACTTTTTATCAGTGTTTTGTGTACAAGTACATTTTCTTTGACATAGAAAAATCTGTCTAACAAAGTTTCTTATTGTGTATTGCATAGTAGGCCAGCTACAACTTAAACATGCTATGGTGTAAATTTGAAAATAGAGACCGAGTAGTGCAAGCTGTCAAGGTGACATGTTAGGTTTCCTTACCAAGTGATACAATAATAAAATATATATTGATCAGCCAATCAAGTTACATTTTACAAGTGAAGACATTCATTGTGAAGATAAAAATCATGTTTAACATTGTATTTACCAAAAGACTGAATAATTTTCTGATAGCGTCATTTTTATTGGTATTTTGTGGTCTCTCTTATGTTTCACAAGTGACATCTGAACCCACTAAAAATACTTATCTCTGTACAGTAGTATTAATGTACTTTGATTGTTTTGGTGTACAATGTTGGATTCAATTCTTGCATTGTACATACAATCTTATTTGTAACATGTGTGCACAGATGTCTGACCTATCATTTGAGTTATCTGTGATGAAATAAGGGCAGTATTATGAGAGTACATGCAGTTTATGAAAAGAGGGACTGGCACTTAAAATTATTACATGTATTCACTGTGATTGGAAGATTTCCATCACTCCACATGAAGACAGTGCAGGTGAAACTAATGTATAATTAATGTCAGAAATCCAAGGAATACTAATGCATTTCAAGCAGTGTAAATTATGTCACCTCTGTGATCCATTGATAAAGGTCTCATTATAACTGCATTTTCATTCTGAGGTATATTTGTAATGAGTTACCATATGTAGACTAAGTTGGACTAGCAAGTCTATAAAGTGTTTAGAAAATGAAAAAAAAAGAAGTTAATATTAACACCCCCCCCCCCCCCCCCCCTTCCCCCCCAATTCAACTGAAAGCTTCAAGTTTTTTCATGTACATGTAATTGTTACAACAAACAAAAAAAATCATGATTTGATTTTGTTGTACCATAAACATGTATTGCTGATTGTATTTCCAAACTTTTGCACTAATCAGCTCCTGGTTTTGACAATAAAATTTTATTAAGGTTATCAGATTTAAAATTAGATCTCCATTCACTTGTGTTTTATCATCTTGTGTAAGTGTTAAGAAGGTAAGACTTGCACAAAATGATCAATCGCTTATGAATGGAGCCTCAAGATCAGAGGAAACATAAAATCATATCTTCAGTGTATATCTGTGTGTGACACATTATTACTGGTGACATTGTAATAAATCTCTCCAGAAAAAAATACATGCATCTGCAGTATGGATTGGCATTCATATTGTGTATTTGGAGACGCATTTTATAGCTATTTGTATGCACTGCTGACCCAAGTGCCAAAAATAAAACTTGTTCAGATCATGTGATGTTTGAAGAATTATTTGCATCTGATATTTGCAGAAAAGTCCACGACTTTGTCATGATTATATTTTCTCATGCAATCTGCCGGAAACTTCATCACAAATATGTGAAGCAGCAGAGGCACAGAGGATGTGGTTTTCTAGCATGTAGTGGCATTTGATTTATGCATGAATTACCTGTTAATAGGACTAATCTCTTTATCATTGTGGAAATAGTTGCATATATATGTACTTCTTTGAACAAAATTGGCTATGATTTTACAAGAAAGAAGGAGATGTATTAAAAAGTATGTATACAAATCAAAGTCGATGTACTGAAAAAAACTATGTATGCAAGTCACTGTTTTGATATGTCCTGACTCAGAGTGGGCTCTGTAGTTTCAAGTAATACATGCTAATTTTAATATGTGAAACTGCATTTCTGAGAAATTTTCGTTATTGGTGGTAGATTAATTATGATTTTCATTGAATGGAGTTTTACAAAGCAGGAATTAAATTGCTGACAGGATTGGCCAGAATCTATTACTGGAAAGGAAATACATACATGTATGCAATTGAAGTTTTTCAGTTTTACGTAATGCATCTGTAAAAATGAAAATCCAATTTTGGGGATTTGATTTTTGTTATATATGTTTAAACAAAAAAAAAAAAAAAACCCACTTGAAACCACATATAAAATGAAAATGTGAGATGTATTTATGAGTATATATACCAAATTAAATGTACCTTGTACATACTTTTGAATAATTATGCTGGTGTCTTTTATGGTATGTAATAAGAGTACAATATGGGATGATAAAAGGGGGATATGTGATAGCTGATTTTCATTGTTCAGATTCTCAATAATAAATTGATGTACTGAGATTGTAGCACTTTTGATAAAACAGTGACATAATACCAATTTTTATGAAATTATACGTTTAACATCATATATATATACAATGGATTATTTACCACAGGTGTGATTCCCTGATCATGTGTTCAGAAGAATAAGCATTAGGCTATGGCATTAGTGTTAATGGATTGCAATTTCCCCCCTTTTTTTTCACAGATTGTCATATTTCATGTCGGTCTCGCACTGCTATTCCATGTACAGCATGGTGAAATGTATACGTTGATACTGTTGAGGTTAACAGAGTCTGAGTTCAGCTTTTCCAATAAAAGACTTTATATCTTTTCATAATTAATTGCATCTGTTTTAACAGCCAAGTATTAGATGCTTTTAAACAGAATGTCTGAGATATTGTTTTCTGGAAGTCACTGCTTCTGGGTGCAGCTTAATCTAATTTAAATAATTCTTGTTCTAACATTTTGTTAAACTTGTTCTTTCCCCACCATGGATACTCCAAATGTATGGCTGCAATATATACTCAACAAAGTAAGTTAAGGGTCAACGACAGAAAATAAAACATTTTGTATGCCAAACTTTCAATAACAAACAATATTATAAGTACAATCAAGAGTGTGTTCGAATTACAATGCTTGGACATTATGGAAGCCCAGTATTGGCAAGGAAAATATTGGTGACCCTTAACTTTTTTTTGTTGTGTATAAGATAAGTTTATTCCATTTTTGAATCCAGGGGGCATAACAACAAAGACAGTTTATAAAGAAAGAATTTTGAGAGAGTACAGCATGAATTACAAATTACAATATATATTTTGTGTTAAAGCACTTGCTTCACAAAATCAGTGATTTGTCATAATTCTTATGACTGTTAGATGATCTTTTTCTAGCTGTAAGTTTCAATGCATTCTTACTATTGCATTCTGTTTATACATTTTTTGATATTCTTTGTGTTTCAGTGTTCCTTATTGGATTCCTGATGAACTTAAAAGTGATGGGGGATGGATAAAGACAAACCGTCAGATACAGCAAGGCATGACCGCCCACAGAGTATTGAGCATGTACTAACACTTATCAACAGTTTAGTCAAAGAGGTAATGATACAAAGTTTTCAAAATCCGATGTTAAATAGCCTCTTCTCGATCCTTTTATAGAGAGTGCAGTGAGCTCAAGAGATATTGAGAGCAGAGAAAATTCTAGTTTATACGTACCTGCAATAATTTTTCAATGTCGAGTGAAAAGTCTCATAATTGTATCAACTGTCCCAAAGCTGTTGACCTGAGATTGTGAACTTTTGTGGATTATTTCAATTTGATCCTAGTTTTATGATCGGCTGCACAGTGCAGTTCATCATATTGATTGGTAATGAGTAGGCCTTTAATGTATAACAAAATGTAATATTTATCATAGTTGGAGCATGGCAATAGACATGATATCGCAATCCTTGTTTTAATGTCATGATACAAATGTTGAAGTGGCAAATCTAATATTGAGCAGACTGTTTTGTGCAACTCAAAAAGCACACCTCCAGTATTTCTGCACCAAGAAGTATCAACCATGTACATTGAGCTTCCAAGTGGTATACCTGGAAATGTGAAACTTGGTGACAATGCTCCCCTCTTCTTAGAATTCATTTAAATGCACACGCGATGGTAATCAGCAGTGATACTTTATTTACTATGACAGAATAATTGTTCAGTTATGTCTGTGACAAATGTATAATTGTACAAAGCTTAGCATCTGATAATCATGATGATTAATTTGATTACACACACACACACACACACACACACACACACACACACACACACAGACTTTTGAATGAAGCTGAATGTATTGTTTATGGGAAAAAAATGTATAAAAAAAATAGGAAGGGTTCAAATATATAGCAGACTTGAATTTTCATTTATTTATACTCTCTCTCTCTCTCTCTCTATATATATATATATATATATATATGCAAATGTTGTAATATTTAATCCTTGTTTGTTTTAAAGCAATATAAGCTGTCAAAATTGTTATTTTGGGGTCCTAAAATTTAATCGAAAATTTTGTAAACATCTACCTTCTAATACCTGATTTTATCGATTAAACTTTTGACATGTTGTATTTTTTGCATTAAATGCAAAAATGTTCAACAGTTGAAATTAAGTCTTCCCGTACTTTAATTTTCCCGACATTATTTCCGTATGCAATGACCTAAAGTTGAACTCATTCGGCAAAATCAAATGCGCAAGCGCAATATTTCCGGTAAGCATGAAAGATGTCTGACACGAAAGGTTCGAAGCGAAGGAGAAAGCCGACTTTGGAATTTTGCGTAATGTTTCGAGCGATCCCTTAAAACTTTCATAACTAAAAAACATACTATCATAACTTAAAAACACATAACATCGTTAACAATGCCAAAATAATGATGGTAACTAGAATTTTATCTCACCTTGCTGTCCATATTTTAATGACCCGGATACAACCCGATCCACCCCGATCAGCATCAGAATCATTCGTGTCAACATCGGTTATCTTCGGGATTGTCGCAGACGATTAATCAGCTGCCATTGTTAGGGTCAAATGGAATGTCGAGGAATATATTTTTCATCACGTAAAGGTGTGGAAACGATGCATAAGAGAGGAAATTCGATGCAGTTCTTTTTTTCAATCATATTAACGTTCATTTAACCTCTTTTAATGCCACTATAAAAAATTGCAATTTTGGCAGCTTATATTGCTTTAAGATTAGGATTCTGTACAGTACAAAGGTGTTTTAATTTGCTGTGTAAAAAATAGGTTAAAGCTTCATGAGGATTTTTGACATAAAATTTTAGGATATCACCACCTTGCTAATTAATAGAGATTTTTTTCCTTTTCCTATCATGGGATTTTCATTACACTACAGAATCCCCCCATTATACCTCTTTTGTATTGGTAGAGACTGCATGAGGTGCTGATACACAGGAAGGGCTGTGGGTCCGATGCCCCTCCCTCTCCTGTGCTTGGTAGAGACTGTATGAGGTGCTGATACACAGGAAGGGCTGTGGGTCCGATGCCCCTCCCTCCCCTGGGTGTAGTAGACAGTGGATATATTTGCGTATTTCTGTGCACCTCCAGTCCTAAAAAATACAAAGTGCTAGTCCCCAGTATAGGTTAGACCCTCTTGAAAAAATGCATGGGATGGAATTTAACCCACTCCAATGAGAAAAAATTTCTGGATTTGTGCATGTGTATTATGACTTATGCCAACAGTAGCACTGTCAGCATATTATAAATACTGAAATTACATGGGCATACATCATGCACATACATGTAACATGAGTTACATACAGTTGTATGAACATTCAAACGCTGTTAGTTAATGTATCATAATACATGCAAAATGAATGATATGGGAAAAAATTGTATGCAACCAAAGTGAATTTTTGATGGTAAAGTTTGACACTGCTAAGTAACTTAAAAATTTCAAGACCTTTTTTTTTTTTTTTTTAGCCAGAATGAAATGATTTTGTCTACCAGATTTTTCAGAGTACTCTGGAAGATATGTTTTCACGGAGACTATCCATTCCTTAATCTATTTTTGTGTTTAGGTGGAATCTTTCAGGGGTGACTAGATATTATGCTGCAAGAGCATGTTCAAATTATATATTATATTCACTTTATATGTATTTCTAGTTTGTATTTCTAACTTGAATTCTATCTTATTCAGTTGTAAATATCCTTGAATAAAAAGCTGTCTTCTCTTGTTCTTGCAGAAAAATTTTCAAGACGCTTTAGAGCACACAAACACTGGTAAGTTTGATGACTGTCCATAATTTACTTTATTATATATGCTATTATGATGCGTTAAGTTGTTGAATAGGGAACTGTTAGTGTTGCAAATTGCTGTAGTTGAAGATTTATTGACCCTTTTATATTTTGAAATATATTTGGAACTTTTATATATTGAAATATATTTGAAGCTTTTATATTTTGAAATATATTGAAGATTTGTAATAGCAAATCAGTGATATCTATCCATAGTTACTGTTTTTTGTTTTGTTTGTTGTTATATTTTTTTTTTTAGTTATTAAAGGAAATTTGCACATATAGCAATACTTTCATCCAAAACTACATCTAGTAGAAAAATCCTCCCAGTTTCTTTGAGCAAATGTATGGGGTGGAACCTGTATGATACACAGGGAAATATTTTTGCCATAATGTAGAAATCTAAAATTTGTGAATTTTCATGACTGGAAATCTAATGTTGTGAGTTTTCAATTGGAAATTTTTTCTGTGGTTTCATTTTGTATACTTTGCTAAAAAAAAAAAATAAATGAAAATGCTGAATGTGGGCATTGGAAAAAGTGACCATAAAAAGAGCACGCAGGGGCCTTTTAAAATAACTTGTTTTATCAGGGAAGAAAATCCTTAAGAAAAAAAACCCCTCTCAACATGTTTTGTTTATTTTTGTAGAGATGATTGTCTTCTGGGTATGAAGGTTGAACATGTGTTGAATGTCTGACCTGTAATATCCAACACTTGATAAACGTTGCATATTATTGTCTGTACCCTGAGGAGTTGCGTACATATATGGTGACTCTCAAGTGGTGAAGTGATAGATGAGTGACAATTTCACAGCTCTCTGTTTTCTTTGTCTTAGCCGGGATTTACACAAATTTCTCATTAGACATACTTAGTAGTATCTTTCCGTGACACAGTCTTGCTTTTTTAATGAATAAGATATGATCTGTTTGAGTGAGAGATGACGGTATAAATTTAGCTCTTCATTTGCATAGGATATGGCATATGATTATCGTTTTTTGTTATTGGAAATCAATATGTTGCAGTCATATTGTACAAAAGAAATTCTGAGGTATATTCACAAAATTCTCAATTGAGGCATGATGATAAGAAATATAGAATAAATGAAAATGCTTGCATTATTCATTAAAAGAAACAGAAATGTAAAGTTGTAACATAGCCTCACTGATACTGTATTTTTATGACCTTGAGATTGCAAGAAGGAGGCTTATTGTTCTTCAAGTCATTCCATGTGTTCCATCCATTCCATTGCATTGGTTTCTTTGTCATAACTTGTTTGCACTATGGGTTTGTCTCACAAGAAGGTATTCTGGGATTGACCTGTGAGGTTATTGGGTCAAAGGGCATGATTTTTGTAGCTAAACACTCAAGGAGGAAATGCTACACTAGAAAAATTTGAAGTGAACAATATTACAACAATATTTTGAAATCAGAAATTTTCAAATTTACTTTATTTAGTTGAAAAATACAGTTAGGCAATTACATCGGAAAGGAATATACAAATATTACTGATATTTATATTTTCATTCATATTTTAAAAGGAAGTCAGCCATTATGATGGTGTATATCTCCTTAACTTGGAGTTGTTGGGATTTGGTCTCATGGAAATTTCAAGCTTACCTTGGGTTACATTTGAAGTCAAAGCTGGGAAATATTTGGGACTTGGCTAACACAGACATACTCTAAACTTAACTATTATTATTTCATTTCCTTGAATTGACTGGGGCACATTATATTACTTCTTTCCTTCTGTCCATTATTCTGTCACACATGAAAGTGTCTATAGATACATACAGTTTACTTGCAGATCAACTGAGTTTATACTTCCAGCAAGCTATATTTTAGCTGAGTTACGGCCCTTGGATCTTGAGTGTTCTCAGTTCAGACTTTTAAGTACACTATCAAGTTTCAGGCTGTCTGCTTTTTTAAAGCAAAGTTGTATTCCTAGGACTAAATGAATTAAGATTTTTTGACATGAATGTAGAAACATGTATTAAGCTTGTGTATTGACGAGTTGCATATGAAACTGATTTCTTGTTATAATTTCAGTCATCTTATTAGCGGTACTTAGAGTTTATACAGCAGTACCGAGCATTTATACTTGGCATTCATGCAGTTCAGACAAATTGCATTTGTTATAATTGTTCTATTTCAGTGAAGTGTGTTGTATATATATATGTATCCAAATCAGGGAGGATATTGCATGATATTATGCACTTCCTTTGAAACAGAGGAAAGAAGGGTTATATGTGTAAACGTGTTGGTAGTTTGACAGAATATCTCAGTTTATTAAAATTCTATGTCATATGCTACTTCAAGGGGAAAAAAATATGATGCTTTATAGAGTAATTTGTTTGTGTCTTGGAGTTTTCAAGTAATTTATCTTATAGATGACACGGTTAGAGGATGACTGCTTGTATAACGTTTTTAAATCATTGTTCAAAGTTACTTGTTGATCAAAAAATGTGTACATGTATTCTGATAATTGTATTGATTGAATGAAATAGAATCTGTCGTTAGATGTTAAAATTCAATTTTTGCCTACATTGGATTGAACTGAGTCATATGTGAACAGAAACTTCATGAAGTGACAAATGTATATGTCCTTTTTTTTTCTTTGTGCTCCCATTGTTTTCAGCTTCTTTCAATGTTCCATTGATAATTCCTTCCACATCATTTTCTTCTAAATCTAAGATGGAGTTTGTCCACCATTCTGTGGTTTGCAAAATAATTGTGGGCACACACAGCACAAACTCTAAGCGATCTAGTTCTGCCATTAAGTACTTGTGTGCACTTCATGTGAATTAAGGGTGATTTAGGAATCAATGAAATCCAGTCTTTACAAAAATCAATCATTGTTATATTGTTTTGAAGAGACTGCTTTTTGTGTATGATTATTGAAAAGTTCTGTAGAAGGAGTTGCAGGTCTGTTATCTGGGACATCCTTCATTAACAGACACTAGTTTTGTACAAGTATATAAAGCACTATTGTTGTATATATAAAAGCTGTCAAGATAATTTTTGTATAGATTTATGAAATTGATGTTTTAATCCTAGGAAATTCATTCATATTACTTGTCAGATTCATATTTCATTAAAATTCTGTTTTTTTTTTTACAACTTTTATACTGTAAACTGTCTTAAGTCACTCTATAATGTCACTCAGTAAGCATAGAGTGATCTCTTTACCATTTTTGGTGGTGTTGTGTTCATCATGTGTTGTTCATAAACTTTTAAACATTTTTGATTTCTTTTCTGAGATGCAGAACCAATTTTTGTCAGATTTGGTGTAAAACACAACAATAATTTTGAATTTCACTGTCCCTGCCCCTTGATGCTCTGTGCCAATAAAAGGGTGGGGTCTTTTAAAATCTTAATACATGTACTACTGAACATAAAGTAGATAAATATGTACTGAAAATGCATTTTCTTAAAAAAAAAAATTATTAAATCTACTCTTAAAAGTCAAACAAAGAGATTGGGAATGAAATTATAAAGGGCAAAAAAGTCTGCTTCCAATAAATTGTGAAATTCATAGCCCCTGGATCAGGGGGTTCAGGCCATAGGGTGGGCCTGTTTGGATTCAGTCATAGGGTGGGCCTGTTTGGATTCAGCCATAGGGTGGGCCTGTTTGGATTCAGCCATAGGGTGGGTCTGTATGGATTCAGTCATAGGGTGGGTCTGTATGGATTCAGCCATAGGGTGGGCCTGCATGGATTCAGCCATAGGGTGGACCTTTATGGACTGATCCATAAGGGTTTGCTAGTTTACTTTCAGAAGATCGGTGGTCTGTTCCCGGGTACATTTTATTTGGTTTCTGTCCTCCACTAATAAAAACTGGATGCCACCAGATTACTGAAAAATTGTTGAGTGTGACGAAAATGACAATCAATCAGCCATAGCCTGATTTTTGTGACAGGGTTCAGGACCCAGGGTGAGGCCATCCAGGAAACATGCCAAAATGCATTACATTTCTTAAAAAATGTCTCCACATACAAAAATGGTCTTGAATGATATTGATGAAGAGGCCTAAATGATAAATGGCCCTTGGGGGAATAGAGGCATGTAAATGTATGATCACCAATGACAGAATTGATAGAAGTTTAGGTTGAAATGTTTTTGGAGATGGGTATAAGATGGGGCAGTATCACAGAATACAATTGATTGATTGATTGATGTTTTCCACCACACTCAACAATTTTTCAGTTATCTGGTGGTGTCCAGTTTTTTATTGGTGGAGGAGAGAACCCAGATACAATGTAGCCGGGAAGAGACCACCGACCTTCCGAAAGTAAACTGGCAAACTTTCTCACATATATCGGCGCGAGCGAGATTCGAACCCGTGCCAACTAGAGGTGAGAGGCCTTGTGGTTTTGAGCACGATGCTCTAACCACTCGGCCACGGAGGCCCCCACAGAATACAAACTGAAACTTTTAGAAAGATATGTATCACACTACTGGAAAGGCCTTGAAGAGTAGAGTTAGTGAAATTCAATGGCTGTTACTTTTACCTTCAAGTAAACAATGACCTAAGCTCAGGGAAAGATAGCTGCTTTTAACACCCCTGTACCAGCAACAAGGCAACAACCTACAGTTTTAGTTACTAGTACTAAAACTGTTGGTTGTTTGTTGCTTGGACAGAGGTGTTATTTTATTAACCCTCAAATGAGGTTGTAAAAGAGACTTTACAGGGTATTAAATATAACATAGTATAGTCATAGACATCATTATTTATGACAAAAAATTTCAAGTCATTTTGCAGTTGCATTTAAATTTCTGTGTGGCATACTGTAGTCTGGTCCGATTTCAGCTAAAAAGAACTTCTAACGGCAAATTATTATTATTTGGTTCAACATAACTTTTTAACCTAATTTGAGTATGCTGAATCTGAAAAAATATGTTGAACTTCATGAAAATGGCGTTAAATAAGTCAAAATGGCGATTCAAAATGGCGGACAGTAATTTTTTTCAAATCGTTTTGAAACGCGCATGTAGAAAAAAAAATGTAAAAACTATGATTACAAAATACAATAGCATCGAGAAAAAGATAGAAATAAGCATGCGACCCTAAAAAAGCCATTGCACGAAAGAAAACCCGAATTTTCTCTGTTTTTCCTCAAAATTCAACGTATACTGTTCCTACATTGTTCTTTGCTTGTGACTTTGCACTTACAAAGGTCCATGCACAGCAAATTGTTACGCTTGCACCCACACCTCAATGTTTTACAACCTGTTGTGCAACTACATGCAATCAAGTCTAAACAAGATTCTGGAATTGGGTCTAAAGTCATCAGAATAGGCACTAGAATACCTTCATTCAACTTCCATCCCATCTCAGTTGGAGATGGTAATGTGGGGTTACTTATATTTGCTTGTCTCCATACCAGCGCTTGATAATGTGCACGTTTAATGTGCAGATGCAAGGCATCGCTAGTGGGGGGCATGTTTTCGGGGCTCTTGGATTTTCCGAATAAAATGTTCCTAACCGAGTCAGTTGACGACACTGTGCCCTGGTTATACAGCTTGCATACGAACTTTTCACAGTCGACTATTTTCTGTTCAGTTAAATTGCCCTCTCCAAAACCCCCAAGAAGCCCAACATTGTCTTTGTAAACCTTAAATCCAGTTTTTTTGGATATCCCAAAGAAAAAAGAAGTTGTGTCACATCCAGTCAGAGCATGGAATGCTAACAGATTCGTGCACATTTCTGGAGAGGTAAAGGTTTTCTCTACAACAGCATGAATAGGAATGTTCTTGGGCTTTGCAGATGTTCCAGCAACCATCCACAACTGTATATTTATTTCTGAAAAGAAAGATACAAGTAGCAGTAAAACATCAGTATCAGATGCTAGTACAACAACTGAACTGCAAGTGGATTCTTTCGCACAATGTATGGCATGAAGAACTATTCTAGTATCTGCCTCTTCATGTGACGCATGTAGGGCAGATATATCGAGGAATTCGTCATTGCATTTAACGCTATTCTCATCGAGAAACCCACCAGCAGTAACAACAGTTTTCTCTGTGGGTGCATGAAGAATTATCTGCTCAGATAAAAAGGCAGCTAGGTCTTTCTTGTTGTCATTCAAAGACAAAAAAGCTGAAAAGTTATTCGGGAGTGGCACATCCTTATTTTCAATAACCCTTCTAACTGGCTGCTGCCCTTTTGCCCTACGAGAACGAGTGCCCGATTTTATAGATTGTTCCCTGTAACGGTCGAACAGAACATCAACTCTTGAATACATGGCCCCTTTTCTCACCACAGTGGAAACAAACTCATCTGCAAAGTCTCCAAATGTTTTCATGCCATGTGTTTTCATGCTCTGAACTAAAGCCTGGCCATCTATGATCAAAGCTGGTGATTCGCCTACATTTTCGACTCGCGCCCTTACATCAACATCTTGAAGTATGTCTTCTAAAACAACAGATTTGTTTCCAGACTTTAGTGCACCGCTGGTATCCGCTATAGATATCGGCACAGGAAGGAGCTCGTGTTTCAAAATCTGCTCTAAATCAACCTCTCGTCCGGCCTTATATGCAATGACAAGTCTCTGCAGTATGTTCCGATCTGCCTTTAGAATTTTTTTCTTTTCCACAGCTTTTGGTACAACTTGTACCTTGTATAAGGAGTCAAATGTTAATGAGCAGCTTTTTTTCAGAACACTTCTCAAAGGAACTTGTAAACTACTTGTTTCTATGTTTGGTATCAGACGATCTTTTACGAAATTCTCTAATGATATCTGTCCCAAATTTGCTGCAGAAAGTAAGGACTCCTTGATCATATCTGTAGCTTTGTCTTTTGTAACTATATTGATCAGTTGATCTCTTTCGTACAAAAGGTCAAATACTCTAAACCTTTTCATTGCATCAACGAGCGAATCCTCATACACTGCATCAGTAACTTGTCGACTCTTTGATGCGTCCTTGTGTGTGAGAATGTCATCTGGATTCACATCGTACATCACCTTTGTAAGAAGACTTATATGAGATCTCAGATTGTAGGAAAGGGACCACCTACTGAGAGCAGATGGAGTCCTAGTAATTCCTACAATTCCACCACCTTTCTTACCCGTGGCGTTTAGCCATTCTTGACTTTGGTCTGGGTCAACTTGATTGAAAGTTCCAGCACTTCTCTTGACGACAAAATTTCCATCCTGAAACTCTGATAGTACTTCAATAGGCAATTGGTGGCAATCAGCAAGATACACACTACCCCACCTAGCATAATTTGTATGGTCATTACGTTAACTGAATAATTTGCACAATTAGAAGGAAATAAGCATTAAATATCATATCAAAATGCATATATATACTGTGCGTCAATATGCGGTTGCGAAAAAATGAGTTAATTGGGATCTAATCGTTTTTTTCACAATTTTAATTGTTTAACGAACATTGAACAATTTATTCTATTTTTCAGACACATATAAGTTTAGTACAAGCCTTTAAATTGCTTTAATTTGCAATAAACTTTTTTAAAATAAAGCCATATAGATAATTTTGCAAATTTCAACACCGCCATTTTGAATCGCCATTTTGACCTATTTAACGCCATTTTCATGAAGTTCAACATATTTTTTCGGATTCAGCATACGCAAATTAGGTTAAAAAGTTATGTTGGACCAAATAATAATAATTTGCCGTTAGAACCCATTTCTAGCCTCTTTTTTCAAAATCTGGACCAGACTACTGTGAAATAAGAAATATTTTCTTTAAGCAGTGGAGGTCCTGGAAAATACTTATACTGTGCTTTGTGAGGACACAGTGAGGTATCCTTGGTTGTAAGCACTTAGTCCTGGGAAGAATAGCAATCTTACTAAAATTAGATATTATGTATGTGTGTATGCAAGCGTATCAAACATAACATCTAATTTTAATTAGGTTGGAAGAGTAGAATTGTGGCTGGAAAATAAATGTGCCAGTTTTCTTCTGATTCTTTACTTTAGGATAACAGTATAGTTCTTGTGTTTTAAACAGGATGCTGAGATTCATGCACCATTATGAAGACATCTTTGTTTTTTGTGATGCTGTGATTGATGTTCAGTTATGATGTCGTCTCTTTTCAGCCTTAGCAAAGCACAAAAACAATGAGAAATTACAAGAAAAGAAGATCAAAATTCTGTGTCATCAGGGAATGTTTGAGGAGGCATATGATTTAGCCAAGAACTGGAAAGAAGCAGAGCCACAGGTTTGTAGAAGCCATGGACCCCGCAGAGGGGCTTATTCTGACAACACCTTGCTTTGATTGAATTGGGCAGTTTGAATAAATTTGCCAAATTAAGAGTTGTAAACAAAATTTAACATTAATATCTCATAAGTAAAGTGAAATAAAATTTACCAAATGTAGGACACAGCAGTCTGGTGCTATGGTACTGAATCAGGATGTACCAAAATAACTTGACACAGAACTATCTTTGTTGTGACATCTTGTGGTGAATGTGCAGGGGGAAGAAGTTGCATAGTATTATAATGTTGAATAGATTTTGGATTAAATCAACTAATAGTGCGATACAGTACTGCATAGTTTCTGTTGTCATACTGGATATGATGAATGTGTGTCTCTCCTATGAAATTTGTCAGACAGATTCCAAGGTATGAACTTGTTATAGTTGTGAATATCTTATTTTGTAGAATGCTGTGGCCATTAAAGAGTTTAAGAAGTTAAAGCGAGTCATTCAAGTTTTGCGAGATCAGGTATAAAAGAATGTGTTCATGTTCACATATGAAGGATCAGTAATGCATATTGATTTTTATAGGATATCTATGTTTACATGTTGAAGGAACAGAATGTATTAAGGGGTTTATGTAAAGATGTTTCAATTATTCTTTTTACAGAGTATACATGACAACTTTCTGAATTGGTATTTTTAAAGTCTGATACATAAAGGTTCAAGATCAAAATCTCAATGTTGGGCAAAATACTAATTTCTGATAGTTTTCATTAAGGCTAAATATGACGAATGTTGATCTAAATTGATTGTGAAGTAAAAGTACTAAAGTGACACCCTGACTCTTTACTCTTTCTATTGTTTGTTCACAAATGAAAGTGTATAAGTCTTTAAATGTCATTTTGAATATACAGCAAAACATGATTACTGCAAACATGTTTATAATGAATTCATGCTGACAGTACAAGGGCTGATTGTTATGTTGTGAGCCTCACATGTAAGAGTTTGAATTTTGGCAGACATATTGCATTAGGCCTATTTTTCAACATACTCTCCTTCAGTATCTATACACTTTTGCCAGTGATGTTTAAGGGCCTCAATGCCACTTTTAAAGAAGTCCTTTTCTTGACCGTTCAGAAAGTCCTCCACTACTTGTATGAGGGCATCATCTGACTGAAAGTGGGTATCAGAAATGGCCATTTTCAGTTTTGGAAATCGAGGAAAGTCTGATGGAGCGAGATCAGGTGAATAAGGTGAATGGTCAATCAATTTAAAATCACAATCATTAATGGCAGCCATGGCAATGACAGACTTGTGGACAGGGGCATTGTTTTGGTGGAATAACACACCTTTACTGAGTTTTCTGCAGTGCATAAGTTTAATATTTTCCTGTAACTGCCTCAGAAGTGATGCAGAATATGTGCCATTGATTGTTTGTCCCTTTTGGAGATAATATACCATCAAAATACCAACAGCATCCCAGAAACCAGTGGCCATAACTTTGTCACCTGATGGAACAGTCCTTGCCTTCTTTGGTGGGGATAAACTAGTGTGTTTCCATTGTTTAGACTGTTGTTTGTCCTCTGGAGTGATATGATGGACCCCCGTTTCATCCACAGTAACAAACCTCTGAAGAAAGTTAGCAGGATCTACCTCTAAAAGGTTTAGATTAGCATGTGACAAAATGCACCTGGTGCTTTTCTAATCAATTGTCAGAAGTCTTGGTACCCAACAAGCTGAAAGCTTTCTCATTGCAAGATCCTCTTTCAAAATGGAATGTACTCTTTCCTATGAAAGACAACAGAAACTTATGGGAGATTTTGCCCCTCCCCCTCATTTCCTCCAACTACATGAATTTAGAATTTTATCCAACAATGACTAAATGTAAAATATAACAGCATTCTTTATGTGTTATTTATGTGAGTATTTATGACATGTACATTTGTCTTGTAATTGGTTTATTAAGTGAGTGTACTCCTCACCAGTTACATTTTTATGTTTTGTAATTATGTTATTTGCTTCATAAAAGATTTTTGAAATCTAAATCTATCGCTGGAGTTTGTTTGACACAAATAGCATTTGTTATGCAGTTACATTTGTTATTGATCTGTGTATGTAAATAGCATATTAACCATGTTTTACATATATCGTATACTTTATTTTGATTTAAAACTATTAATGATATTTTGTAATTATAGGGTCTGTTAATATTTACAATTCTGGATTACATATATTTCATTAGGATTCAGGAGAAGAAGAAGAAGAGGAAGATGAGAATAGCACCTCTACACCAGACCCTACACCACCCACAAACATCACCCCAAAAGAGCCTACCTCTAGTCCACCCGTAACAATGATCCCCACCATCAATTCAAAGTCAGAGAACGAAGGTGCATGTGCACTGAATGATGAAAAGGGTATGGAAATCTGTCAATGAGAGCGTGCATAGAAGCACAGAATTGCTGTTGAACTTTATTTATTGCATTATTTCATCCATTTCATTTTGAAATTCTTAAAAAATATACATACATACATACATACACACACACACACACACACACACACACACACACACACACACACACACACACACATATATATATAGATATAGATACATACATAGATAGATAGATAGATACATAGATAGATAGAATTTCTCCTTTAATGTAGGAAAGTGAATGTATGAAGATCTTCTTTGTGCATCTGTAGAGGTCATACTTCATGAAAGAGTCATCTCTGATGGTTAAAATGTGTTTGAGTGTATTTTTAGTTTTACAGATTGATAGTTGAAGGAAAGTTAAGGTACTGGCAGTTTGATATTTGTATCTCCCTTCTTCCAGTGGGAGACATATTGATTTTGTACTGTCTGTCTGTCTGTCACAAAATCTTGTGAACACTTTTCCTCCTATATGGCTCATCCAATAGACTTGAAACTTTGTAAAATGCATCATTGCTATTTGCAGATGTGCATATTGTTGGGATGCGAGGATCCAATTATTTTCTTAAAAGTTATAGTGGATCTAAGAGGGGTGGAGGATATAAACTAGCTTGTGAAGACTTCTCCTCCTATGTGACTTGTTGGAGAGCCTTGAAATTTTGTACAATACTTTATTATCATTTAATGATGTTGACATTGTTCTGACCAAGGGATCTAATATTTTCCTACAATCTACAGTGGATCAAAGAGGAGTGTTTTATAGCTTTTTTCATGATCAAGGCTGTGTTAACTTTCCTAATGGTACTTCAACACAACAATCATTATTTTTGCATCATATGTAACAATGACATTGATGTTGAATCTTTTCTTCATCTTATTCCTCAATGCACAATATACAGTTCATAGTGTGTGTGTGTTTCTGCTCCTGCTTTCTCCTCCATGCCATGCAGTACATTAAAGGGAGGAGATTTAGTTTGGAACACTTTCAATTTGGAAAGCTGGGGAGACACTTGTTTTAGCAAAAACAAATTACATTTGATAATCATTGTAGATGACGAAGATTTCAGCTGTACCTTTTGTGACATCAAGTTTGTATCATCCAGTGAGTTGGAGACTCACTGCAGGAGTGACCTTCACAAAAAAAGAATCACATCTGATGAAGATCAGAATTGGAAATATAGAGTTCCGCCTAGAAATTTGACCAGCGAAGAGTTCACGATTTGTCGCAGGTAATGTTGATTGATCTGATCATGTAATACACTAGTCATTCAAATGAGTAAACCTCGTATTTTTATTCCGATGATTTATTTTATTTTGATGTATTTTGATTGTTGAACGATGTACTTGTGGAAGTGGACCAATTTTTTTTTTTTATGAGGAAAGTGACTTTTAGTTTACTTTGAATATGATATTGCAATTTGCTTGTGAAGTTAGAAGTTTGTTAATGGCTTTATAGTTTTGTTTTCACATCACCTTCAGTGAACAGGGTCAGTTGGGGACTACTGTGTCAGTCAGTCGTATATCTGTCCAACCATTCCTCTTTTTGTCTGTCATTCCTTATCTTTGTAACTGTTTAAGAGGTAGAATTTATAAATAGCATGTCTATTCCTTGAGTGGGGTTTATTAGCCATGTAGGAATGATGTCAAACTTGGCTTATAATGTGGTGAAAGACTTCTGGATTTCCAGACATCAACATTTGACTTTTCTTTGCATTAAGTGCTGTTTGAGCTCTACCATAAGGAGTGTATATGAAACCCCATGTCTGTATGTCTGTCCATCCTATTGCTTATACCTGGGCGATTAACTCTCTAGTGGATAGACATTAAAAGTTCATACTTGACTCAAAGGTTGCTTTTAGTCAGGTCATATGTCATGACTCTAACCAAAGGTTGTTTTGCCTAGGTCAAGGTCAGTTAGCATTATAGTCTAGTTCATGAATATGTAATGCAGGGATAGTGGGAGTTTGTATGACTGTTGATATTCAGATTATTCAGAGATAGTTCGTCCTTTTAGGATAAGTCTAGGTATATCACAACTGCTCAAGTGGTTTAAGTAAAACAAAAATTAAGGTAAAGGTAAAAGTTAGCATTTATGTGTTTTGAGAAATGTTTTTTTTTTAATGAAAGCAATCACCATATTTTCAATTTTCTCTTCATATGTTTGTTCAGTATTCAACTGGGTATATGCACCTTTGGTGCATTTAAGAATTTTATGTCCTTGAGATAAGATCAAAGGTCAGGGTGGAGATGTTTGGTTTGCATTCTCTTTGGTCTGTATGTCTATTTATCCTATCTTCTACCATCAACTTTAACCTTTGGCATAACTTTTGAACCATAAAAGGTTGATGTTTCATATTTGCAATATTGATCTTATGTAAACCTCAATTTGAATTGCCTCAGGTTCATGGGGTCAAAGGATATATCATCTGTTGTTAAAAATAGATATTAAAAAGTTCTCATTAGGACTTGGTCACATTTAGTGGCATTTGTGTTTAACAAACACATCTTGTTTGATATGATGTTCATCCATCCATAAACAGGAATTTATATTCACTAAAACATCCTTATCATGATCAGATGGGGTGAGGAAAAAGATTTAAAATAAATTTGGGATATAATTGCCTGGGTAATAATAGCTACTATCAGGGAGAGGGGGGGCAGGCATGTATTCTACTTTGGTAATGTGTAAGTTGGTCGTATATAGGATTTTGTAAGTGGACCCTTTATAGTGATTTCTAAAGATGCAGTGATGGATGTTTGATCTTAGCTGGCTTATAGTGTTTTAGACGCTGACTTGAATCGGTGAGCCAAATCTCCACTCATTTAGTTCTACTAACAAACATAATTGTCACAGTTTCTAGCATGTTATTGCATGTTCACTATGTTGTCAGAATCAGTTCATCAGTCAGATGGTTTGTATTGTTTTATAATTTGTTGTTATTTAAACTATTTTTGTACTATTATTATGTGTATTTTAGTGTAAATTTATTATTTTGTTATATCTAAGCAAATTGAGAGAGAGAGAGAGAGAGAGAGAGAGAGAGAGAGAGAGAGAGAGAGAACACTATGTCATGGACATGACTCATTATTTTCTAAATTAGTTTCAAACCTTAGGATTTCACTATGTATGAGACTATGTTAATATTGCAATATTTAATTTGCAATTTATTTGATAACAAGGTATGTGATTTGCTTACATTATTGTACATATTAATGAACTTTGAAAAAAAATGTTGCATGTACTGATTCATTAGAATTAAATTGAAAATAGAATCTCTATGTATAGGAAAGTGCATGAATATAAAGTTTATAATGTTCCAAAAAGTCTAGAAAATTTCATTTACTCGGATTTTTTCAGCATTTTTAAGTGCAACATTTCTTCTATGGTTCAATCTATTGAAACACATGCTGTTTTAATTTAATGTGATAGGTAAGATGAAAGACCATACATTTAGTTCAAAGTTATTTTTTCATTATCTCTTCACATTGGCGTGGTAGGAAATTAAACACAGGCAGTAATACAATGGTGCATATTTGGCGAGTGAATGCATTATAAAATGCATCATGTTCAGTGTTGTGTTTATAAAGTAAAAATGCCCAGTTGAGAAGGAATGCCCTGCAATGCTGTGCTTGTTATTTCATTATTATTATTTTTTTTTTTTTTTTTTACATGTTACTAATGATAAACAGCATTATGTATAATATTTTTGAATTTTCATAGTACCTTCTGTGTGGCATATTATTGTATGTGATATGGCTTCAATTTTTTTTTTTTTGAAAAAAAAGTATAATAATAATAAAGAATTATACATATATTGGCTACAAAAATTTTTTTTCTGTATAGGATGTGATTTTTGAAGTCATCCACAACTGAAATATTTTTCCTTTATTTATGCCACCTCTACAAATCAGTAACTATTTCAGTACATCGTAAGTAAATGGGTTTTGGTGAGGGATGCCTTCACAAATCACCATATCTTGAGGAAGAATCATAATGGTAGCATTATTGTAAATTAGATTTCATACTTACAGGGATATGGAATGGGCATGAAATGCATTATTGTGTTTAATGGAGGAAAGGGAAATGTGAATAGATTTTGGAATCTTTTTTTTTTAATGTTCTGTTCAGTTGTCTTTAGTCCTAAACACATTTTGTAAGTTTAAAATAAAGCAATGTATTATGCACATTTACAGCTTTGAAGATACCAGAAAGTGTACATTTGGGGACAAATGCACTCAAGCACATTCAAAGGATGAACTGCAGGAATGGAAAGAGCGTTTCAAGTTCCGGAAACAGCAAATAAAACGAGCTCGAGACAAACATCTCCATGGCAACACATATGCAGAACAGCTGATGGAAAAATTAGTCAATGCTGAAAACTCCAAGTCAGTGGTCAGTATATTGTGTTAGCATTCTCTTCCTTTATGAAAAAGAATGAAAACACTACTTTTTCCATATTTGAAAGTTTGTATTTATAGAATAAGTACATGTATTTAAAGATGATTTTTTTTTTTTTTTTTGTATGTGAAGCATAGTCACTCTTGGGGACTAAATTGTCCAGCCTTCTGTCACATCCTACCCCTTTGTAACTATGAGATAGGTCTCTTATATTCAGCATGTGTATCCCATAGTAGGGACCCATGTGATAAATATTATGATCAATGGTGTCACTACAGGCAGTACCTGTGTAAACTTGAAACACAGTAGTTCATGGGTACTTTTGAGTAAATGTTCTCAAATTCTTAACTAAGAAAGTGTTGCATACAATATTCAGTGTTTGAAGTTCACACTCAATACCTGTTTATACAAGTATTTTAAGAATATGTATGATAAAGACATTAATATGACATTGTGCTGAAACACTGCAATGGACAAAATTAAAACAAATGCATTGTGAAGTTAATTAGTTTTTGGTATGCCTCCACTTAAAAAGACGAAATTATTTTTTTGGTATTAAAGAGGTTTGGACACAAGTTTTGTAATATTGTCAATTTTTGTTGGAAGTATTTTGTTGATTTCTACGTTTAGGAGAATTATGAAATCAAAATGAAAAATTGGGTCATAGTGATTTATTGAGCTACAGTGTGATAAACTTGACCTTTTTGCACTGAAAATTTAAACTCGATTTATTCATATAAACTTGATTTGTCAACACATGATCAACACAAATGAATCATTATATGAAATAAATTACACTCATGTCTTCTAACAATGTAAATATATATATATATATATATATATATATATATATATATATATATAAAGTTTAATGCTAGTGGAATAGAAATAAATAATGACCTTTTTGCACTTAATATACAGAAAAATTTGTTGTATGGAATTTGAAAATTTTAAAGAACATATTAGAGTATTGTCAATTTCTTAAATAATACATTAATCACAAAGTATTGCCTTAAGATTTAAGATGGACTACAGAAAACTGGGGCTGTAGATCAAATATTTGAATTATTCACCAAAACGCTGAATTTTCATGCAAAATTTTGGGTAAACATACAGATGTTTTTAAGAATCAGCATTCTTTTTACAAAAATATATTGACAGAATTAATGATTATACAGCATTTGAATTAGTTCCAAGTCTCTACGACTTGTATCCTAAAATACAAAATTGAAATTCATGCCATGGGGTATACTGTATAATTATTGATGATGTATTGGATAAAACAAAACCTATAAAATTGTACAAATTTTGATCTTTTTGTTTAAAGAGTCCTTCTGCCACAAAATGTATTCCTTTCCAGATCATTTCAAAATTAGAATCGATATACAAAAAAGTAGTAAATGTGTTATATATTTTTATACATACAAATTTTCAACTGGATAGGTTTAAGTAGTAAATGTGTTATATATTTTTATATATAGTAATTTTCAACTGGATAGGTTAAAGTAGTAAATGTGTTATATATTTTTATATATAGTAATTTTCAACTGGATAGGTTAAAGTAGTAAATATGTTATATATTTGTATATATACAAATTTTCAACTGGTAAATATGTTATATATTTGGACCAATGGAGTAAGTAATGAACTAATATCTACACAGTTATAACATCCTGTACAATTGTGCTCAAAAGCTGAGGAGCTAACTTCCTGAATAATGATTTTAAAATTGACACAGATTGAAAACGGCATCAACACATATTTGTCTTTTATGATAGATGATACAAAATGTGGAGTATGCGAAAGTACACGTGAACTCAGAATTAAAAGTGAACATGACCACCAAGAAGTGCACTAATGCATGGACATTCACCATCACCAGCAAGGTAGGCCGTAATGGAGAGTTGTTCAGGGTGCAAGATTTATTTTGGTTTGGAAGGCAGAAGGTAAATTGTTCATCGACACTGGCTTTAGCGTTTATCGGCTAGCTTATGGTTTAAAAAAACCAGAACATACAATTGTTTAATGTTTTCCATTACTTAATATTACATATGTATGTAATATATATAAAAAAAATGCCAAAACAGTTTGGATTTGTTCAATCTGAACTTGGCATCTTCCAAATCCCCCCCCCCCCCCCCCCCCCCCCCACTATAGTTAATTTAACCGTCTTCCTCTGTAGAGTGTCCAGTATTTTATTTCAAATATTAAAATGGGAAAGTCCCATGAGAGGGATGGAAAGGAATGAAAACCATTAATTTGCAAAGAAATTCTACCTCATTATGACATTATCTTGATCAGAATCTGATTTTGAAAAATAAGTTGAATTCTGACTGTATTGCATCTAGTGTATTTAGGAGTATGAAGTGTTGATACAGAGTCATACCACTGTCGGTGTCCAAGCTTAATCATGGTTGAAAGTGTGAATTCATGAATCTTAATACATTCAGTGTTTCAAGGTTATATGAATCTTAATACCTGTTATTCAATCCTGACTCTAAACGTTGATGATTTTCTGCAGAGGAGTTTACATCGTGTGACCTTGCTGGATGACACAAATCGTACATACTTCTATATCGCCAGCATATCTGTGGGACCAAAAAAGACCCAGAAGTACCAGAACCTGGAAACCCACTGTCAGGAATGGGTCAATCCAGACTACACAACACGACACTCGGGGGAGTATGTCTACAGAGTCAAGGTAATTTTAGGATAAGTTTCATTGTGAAGCTGTGCTGTAGACTGATATTGTTTCTGAGTGATTAAAAAGTGAATGCTTTAAAAAACATTTTTAGCTCACCTGAGCTGAAAGCTCATGTGAGCTTTTGTGATCACCTTTTGTTCGGTGTCCATCTGTCTGTCTGTCTCTTAGTAAACTTTTAACATTTTCAACCTCTCCTCCAGAACCACAGGGCTGATTTAAATCAAACTTGCTACAAAATGTGCTTGGGTAAAGAGTATTCGTGTTTGTTCAAATGAAGTGCCATACCATTTTTGAAGTGAAGATGATTAAGAATTGGTAAAAGTTTTGTGGCTTAATTAAAAAATTTCTTCTTAAGATCACTTGGCCGCTTGGCTGATATCAATCAAATTTGGAACAAATTATTCCTTAGGTAAGGAGGGGGGGGGGGGGGGGGTGGGGGGGGGGGCTCAAGTTTGTCCACATGAAGGGCCATGCTCCTTCCAAAGGGGATACAATATATAATCAAGAAAAGGTAAAAATAAGGTTGGGTCATTTAGAGATTGATTGATTGATTATATATTGTTTAACGTCCCGCTTGAGAATCTTTCACTCATATGGAGATGTCACCAGTGCTGGTGAAGGGCTGCAATATTTAGGCCTATGCTCAGCATTTATGGCCTTTGAACAGGGAGGGATCTTTTACGTGTCACACCTGCTGTGACACAGGGCCTCGGTTTTTGCGGTCTCATCCGAAGGACCGCCCCATTTAGTCGCCTCTTACGACAAGCAAGGGGTACTGAGGATCTATTCTAACCCGAATCCCCACGGGGTCGTCATTAAGAGAACATCTGGACTAAAATAATTGAAATCCTAACATAAAGTAGGTTCAAGTTTGTTCAAATCATGGCCCCAAAGGGTAGAGTGGGGTCACAATAGAGGTTCAAAGTTACATTATTGTAATTACAATTACAATAGAGGTTCAAAGTTTTACATGTGGATATATATAGGAGAAATCTTCTCAAGAACAAACAGGCCATAATTTGTCATGTGCAAGGATTCTCAGGTAGTGCAGGTTCAAATATGTTCAGGTTATGGCCCCTGGAAGTAGGGTGGAACCACAACAGGAAATCTAAATTTTACATAGGAGTGTACAGGAAAACATCTTCTTCTTAAGAACAACAGGGCCATGATTAGTCATATTAATATGCAAGCATCCCCAGGTATTGTAGATTCAAGTTTATTCTAATTGTGACCTCCAGGGGTAAGTTGGTGCCACAATAGGGGATCAGAGTTCTATATAAGAATATATAGGGAAATGTGTTGTTTATGTCCTGTCTGTCTGTCTTGCTCATAACTTTTGAATAGTGAGTTATAGGGCTTTCTTATTTCATATGTACATTCCTTTGACAAAATCTTTGTTTATTTGGCATCAAAGTTTTTAACCTTGTGACATTGACCTTTGAGTTTGACCTACTTTTTAGGAAACCTAACCTATTCAATATCTCTTGAATT
Source organism: Ostrea denselamellosa (assembly GCA_024699665.1). Classification (NCBI taxonomy): domain Eukaryota; kingdom Metazoa; phylum Mollusca; class Bivalvia; order Ostreida; family Ostreidae; genus Ostrea; species Ostrea denselamellosa. Next base: position 16,883,733 of record JAMZEH010000020.1, read on the forward strand.
ATTAAAGATTGAGCTTTCATATTTTGAATATGGATTTGTATGGCAAGGCCTTTCATGCCATACTATGATCTTAGACTTGTGGCTTTGACCTTCTCCAGAACAGCAAGGCCATTTTCGTCATATTGGTATTGAGTTATCCACATGTTGTGTGAATTTAAATTATTATATTTTGACCCTTTGGGACTAGGTTGAGGCCACAATATGGGGGTCAAAATTTTTTCATAGAAATAAAAATTGAAAATAATTTGTTTTATAAATCACAACAACTGAACAACAGCAGGACTCATACTCATGTGAGTGATGTGGCCCATGGGCCTCTTGTTTTAGAATATGAAATTAGATAATGGATGTTATTTCAGATTTAATATTGAATTTAGATGTCAGAGAACTATGTTTTAGAGTAACATAGATTAAAATAAGGTCTTGTTTTATATCTAAAAATGCATTTTGCTCTACATGTCCAATTCTATAATTTCATATTCCATAACATTCTAGTATATTTGCATGTTAATTGAGGAGTCACTTATGTCAATGTTTGATCTTTCATTCAATATGATAGTAGCTCCTTTTTTACATGTTCCAGGTTGTTTTCAAGACAGATATTTATGGAACTTTCCGACAGACTCTGGTTTATGACTTTGGATTAGAGCCTGTTCTCAATAGAGAGATGCAAATAGAGTCCGCTCCCATTACAGACATAGAAAAACTCAGCAAAGATCTAGTTCTCAGTGAGCAGGGCCGCTGGAAAGTGGAAAGCGTAGATTTAGTCCCATTTGAAAATAAGTGAGTGAAAATCTTAAAGTAGTTTCCAGTTCATGGAATTATATGTTTTGTACGACACAGAGCTGAAGGGGAGCATACTTTTAAAATACATGAACAATCACTTAAAATCAAAATCACCAGAAATAAAACATTATATACTGGGCTAGTTTGGCTGCTGGTCATGTTGGATGGGGGTGGTGGTAAGAGTTAAAACAGAAAATGATTCTAAGTGGATGTAATTAATTTTTGCGAAATTGAGTAAAATTAACTGTAGATTCATTTTTTTCGTATCCTTTGTTGCTAATGGACATGATAATAAACGTTTTCATGCCCCTAAAATGAACGGTGGGAAAGGGAGGACTGTAATGTGTTTTGGTTTGTCTCTGTAACCTTTGAACTATACAGTGTAGGAATTTCATACAAATTTAATTTAAACAGTAAATAATTATGTATAACATAATAAGGAGCAGGCAGCACCTGTGTAAGCCGTCTCCTGTGAGGTACGAGGTAAAATTCACATAATGATTCATGTGAGAAATTACAATATATATGTATATGATAATTGATGATATCTCAATATATATGAAGTAAGAAGAGTATATATATCATTCAAAATGCAATGGTAATATAAGGTTATGGTTATTTGATATGCAAAAGGTAACAAAATAGAAAATTTTCATACTCATCTTGAGAACTAAAGAGTCAATGACATATGATTTATAAAGGCCATTGGCGATAGTCATTTCTAGTCCTGAAATTCAAACTTCCTTCGATTTCTTTGTAAGTAAGGAATTTTCAGGTGCATGTGTACCTGTAGATATAGTCAGAAACTAACGGTAGGATCCTTTTTCCTCATTGGGAATATGATGGTACCATGCTGATGGGTTTCTGCGTTTTGCTGACATTTGTCAAAAATGTCGAAGGGCCTCCGTGGCCAAGTGGTTAGAGCATCGCGCTCAAAATCACAAGGCCTCTCACCTCTAGTCAGCATGGGTTTGAATCTCGCTCGCACCAATATATGTGAGAAAGTTTGCCAGTTTACTTTCGGAAGGTCGGTGGTCTCTTTCCGGGTACATTGTATCTGTGTTCTCTCCTCCACCAATAAAAACTGGACGCCACCAGATAACTGAAAAATTGTTGAGTATGGCGGAAAGCAATCAATCAAAAATGTCAACTTATCATCTGTTATAGTAATAGAAATGATGGCTTCACACATTAATAAAAAAAATGATACACACATTAATAAAAAAAAAGATACACACAATAATAAAAAAAAGATACATGCATTAATTAAAAAAAGATACACACAATAATAAAAAAAAAAAGATACATGCATTAATTAAAGAAAAGATACACCTGCATTTGCAAGATTAAGATATGAAGATTAACATGCTTCAGGCTTATGATAATTGACATATGTAGCTCATACTTTCTGAAGTCAATTAAGCATTGAAAAATATTTCAATTAAAATGGCAGGAAATTTGTTTGTTTGTGATTACTGTTTTCATGATTCAAAGCTGAAATTATAACTAATTTATGCAAAGTGTTTTGTTCTTTGTATAGTTTCAAAGTACAGTCACAATTAAGAGCCTACCTGGACTATTCTTGAAAGTACTTCTTTGTGACATTTGAATGTGAACATGATCAAAGCACTCTGTTTCACAGAATACCGATTCTTTAAAATTTATTATCTTGAATTATATTGTTGTGAATTTTATAGACCTGTAAAATTGACAGTTAAAAATATTCATCTGCATGTGATGGGATTTATTTTTGGAATTTTATAGACCTGTAAAATTGCCAGTTAAAAATATTCATCTGCATGTGATGGGATTTATTTTTGCATGTATATTAAATTTTTCAAAGGCCTGTGCCTGAAACAGAGGAGGAAAAACAGCTCTTGTCAAAGTACAGTTTACCTGAGGCCGACAAGTTCCGTCTGTCAGAGCATCTTATGCATGCGCCCACCAAAGAAACTTACAGGATCTGGATGCATGAAATGCTGTACATTGAGGAGTGGGCTCAGATGGATCATATATCTAGGTAAGAGTTGTCTCCCATGAACATTAATGATTCCATAGTTTATATATACATACACACACACGCACACACACACACACATTGAGACAAAGTTACTCTATCAGGTATTAAAGTCTGTCTGCAATCTGAAAAAAAAAGGAATGGAGTTTGTTGTCCTTGGTCAGCATGTAAATTATGTAAAATGCATCATTCCAGGGGTACATATAATCAGATGTCTTTAATGGAATCAGTTCATGACCTCTTCAGTAACACTCACAGATTTTCTATTTCAGATATAACATTAAGACTTCCCTTCAGCTTGTTAATCGGTTTCTGCTTGTCCCTGGTTCTCTGAGTGGAGCCAAGTATGCTCAGGGTGGGGAACTGTTTGCACGCATGAAGTTGGATGATGAGTTGTCAGAAGATTCGGCAGGAGGACGTCTAATTTTGATGAGTTCAAGTGTAGCATGGCTGGCCCCCTATAATCCGGATGATAAGATAAACTCTTGGCAGAATAAGAAGGTATGGACTTTCAGAATAGTTAGTGTAAGTTTCATGATGTAACTGAAGATGAGAATGAAAAATTCATTGACTTTTTCTATTTTTGAATGTTTGGCCATTATACAAATCATAATATGCATAAATAAGTTGTGCAAATATGTGTGTATGTTTGTGTGTGTGTATATATGTATTTTAAATAAATTTGCTGTGTTGCAATATGTATATCATATATATTCTATATTCTTTTGGATATTTCTTATATATAGATTTATCTATGAATCTATAGTCATGTTTTGCTCTCATGTTTATTCATGTACACATATATGTATCTACATGAATATTTAAATAGAGACAAATACATTGTATCGCATATGTGACTGAATTCTATTTACAGGAGAGGATTATTTAAGTTTTGGAATTTGTATCCAGTCCTTCTGTTTAACTGGCAATAATCAGTGTGTAAAATCCTGTCTGGTCTGTCGTTTCGATCCTCCTCCTTTCCTTTTATAAACTCCTGTTGCTTCTCTGGGGTCAAATTGGATTAGAGGATGTTTCATCTTGTGTAGCACTTCAGACCTCTGATTTCAGGTTTACCAGGTACTGCTGGAAGACAAGGGGAAGAACTTCATATTTCTGCGACTGCCAGAGAAATGTGTATCAGAGCTGAACTTAACTGGTGATCAGGAATTCCATGCGGAGGTAAACACAAAACATTATTTTATTTCTTAAGAGTGTAGGTGAGTCGTCATTATCCTGAGGTTGAATTTTAGAAATTTTAATGCAATGTGTATTCAGCATTATACATAAAGTACAGTAGAGTACGAAATGTATTTAGAGATATGCACATCTTTTTCTGTAAAATGGCAAAAGAAATGATGGTAATGGTGAACTCTTTACACAACAGATCCAGTTTCAACTAAACAGAGTTCCCATGTGTGAGATGCACTCAGCTATTGATCAGCTCCCTACCCTAGATCTAGTGTTCCCGCCTCCCCAGAGGATCCCAAATATGCCTTGGTTCCCAGAGGAGTAAGTAACCCTGTGTTTTAGAGAGAATTTATTTGCTTTTTTATTAAGTAGAAGGAAGTTCGAAGTCTCTGAAATGTGTGTGTACTGCAATTGAAAGTGATCACCAATGTCATCAATGATATTTCACAACCAAACAGGAAAAAAAAAAATTGTTTCATCAAAGATTACTTGAATTTTCTCCTGATGAGAGTTAGGAAGAATACATCTATCACAATATATGTCAAATAGGTGAAAGAAATGAGTCAAATTGTTCACCTGTACAAGTAATTACAGTGTATTACACTACATTTACATAGTGCCTTACCTAATAATGTAGTTTTCCTAAAGTGTTTTACGTGTAAAACAAACTAAAACAAAGAACAGTAAATACATAGAAAGGACATGAAATAATATTAAACTGAGGTTAACATAATAACGAAGAGTAAAGAAATTTTTTTTCCAACTGCTTTACTTTTAGCATGGAGTTCAGTGAAACTGTGAGTGAACGACTAAATGAGAAACAGAAGGCAGCGATCCGGGGCATCACTGCAGCAGGAGACAGGTGCCTCCCTCCACTACTGCTGGTAGGACCCTGGGGGACGGGCAAGACCTACACTCTCGCACAGGCAGCAAAGCATGCACTGGAAGTGGAAGAAAACAGGATTCTCATCTGTACCCATTCTAACAGGTACAAATAGGTCATTGTATTTATGAGACAGGTACAAATAGGTCATTGTATTTATGAGACAGGTACAAATAGGTCATTGTATTTATGAGACAGGTACAAATAAGTCATTGTATTTATGAGACAGGTGGAGCTGGCAGCATTGTCACGTTCAGCAAGTAACACATACATATGTAGATTCATAAAGGTCATGTATTTTTGTCACCAAAAGATTGTACGAGTATTCACTGGTGCTCTTGTTGACGGATTCTTGAGCCACTGTTTATTTGGTCACCTGCTTGAAGTGGATTGAATAACTAAAAAAGGGAAATGTATATATTCATGTTCTTATATTGAATAGATTTATAGTAATGCCTGTGTGATTAAAGTGATATGCTATGAGGCAACCTCAATTTAAATGTTGCAGTGATCTTTGAAGGAAAATTAATGGGTTTAATTGTAAATAAGGTCATGATGTGCATTTTAGAATTTAAAATAAGTTTAATATAGTGTCCGTTATACCGGAATTCAGTGATGAAAGTGTCACAATTATTCCCAACACTTGGCCAGTCTCAAATGAAAAAAGATGGTTAATGAATTTGATGGGTGTGAGGTTGAAAATCATTTGCATTTTAGTTACTGAATCGAATTTAATGTCAGAAATTAAATAAACTTTTGATTTTCTTTTTTATGACTGCTATATGTAATTTTTTTTCTGTCACCTTTGTGAGGAGTGTGGACAATTCAGATGTACTTAACATGGCTATGTACCAGCAATCCATTGGTAGTTAACAATTCACTAAAACTCTCCGTTCAATCCTGTGTCAAAGTGAGACAGATACCAGTTTTTCAGACTCTTGTACATTTTATTTCATATTCATGTACTTAAAGAAAATAAAAATTGCTTCAAAATCTTATGGTGAATGGTAATTGATGAAGTCAATAAGCATTAATACAGAGATACACCAAAGACATGTCAGTCGTGATGTTTCTATTGGATAGTTGTAAGTCTGTGAAGATTACTGAATTTGTCAGCAATTTTACTGAATTCTCAACAAACCAGCCAACCTTCTATACCAGCTGTTTTCTTCAGTCTGGCAGCTGTAGGTTCAGAGAAAATTTACACCACAGCTACACGAATACATGTACATGCACTGTTCTAGTAAACTGCATTAACAATAAAAAATATTTTTTAAAAATCTCTCTCTCTCTCTCTCTCTCTCTCTCTCTCTCTCTCTCTCTCTCTCTCTCTCTCTCTCTCTCCCTCCCCCCCCCCCATTCCATCTCTTTGTATATCTTTATCTCTTGTTAAACAGTAGAACATTGAGAATTAAATCTCCTCTACATGGGAAATATTGTTATTACTTTTACAGTGCTGCAGATTTATACATTAAAGATTTTATTCACCCCATTGTGAAAGAGGGCCACATGGATGCAGTGCCACTGCGTATATACTACCGTCATCGGTGGGTTCAAACTGTTCCCGATGTGGTTCTGCAATACTGTCTCCTAGAAATGTCTGCCTCCCAGGGTAATTTCAGAATGCCTTCTCGCGAGGAGGTAGACAAACATCGCATCATCATCACCACGCTCAAAACTGCCCGATATTTATGTGACCTTGACCTTCCTCCAGGTCAGTGCCTTTGGAAAGTTTAATTTGATCATTTAAGTACATGTGATATCATTAGTGTCCATGGAATACTGGAAATTTTCATTTTACACGTGGTGCTTATTTCCACTAAGGCCACGGTCAAATAAAATCTGCATAATTTCATTCCAGCAGACTTAAAATGTGTTTACTATTTTCTTGTAAACCATGCAATGGCATGGAATCTGGTGTGGACCAACCCAATTATGAAAATCTGTAGAATCATGACTCAGTGGAATTAAATATATTTACAGTATTAAAATCTGAAAAACAGTCTACAATAAAGAGAAGCACAGAATTTAGTGAAGAGTGTTATGGAGAAAATAATTTTGAAATGTTCAGAAATAATGAAACAGTATTGTACATGTATAGCATTAGTGGTATTCACATGAGGCTATACCTCTGTTGAGGTTGTAATTGTGTTAAAAGATTATTTCAAAAATACAGAATACTACAGCATAACCATATTATAACATGAGCCTTTTGGCAATACTTCATGATTTTATTGGTAAGTGTATTTTTTAATCCCTACAACAGCAGTAAACATATCGTGTATAGTTACAGTCAATGCGTAAGTTTAAGAAAATTAATATAAATGAATGCAACCACGTTGTAGGGTACTTCAGCCATATATTTGTGGATGAGGCAGCACAAGCTTTGGAAAGTGAGACTCTGATTCCATTGTCTCTGGCTGGCAGGACCACCAAAATCATTCTGGCAGGGGACCATATGCAGGTATGTACAGCGGACTGAAGTCTACTAATTACTGAGGCATCGGATGTGATGTTAATTAGATTATATGTAGTTCATTTCATTGGAACATCTTTGTAAATATTAGGGACTTTATATTATACATATTTAGAAGTGTATTTAAGGTAATATTTGGACTGGCAATGTTTGGCAGATTTTTCTTTAAAAGAAAGTAGGGGAGGGGCACCGTTATCTCTAGTGGAATATTATTTGTATGAATTATTTATATAAGTCAACATTCGTTATCTTTAGTGGAATATTATTTGTATGGATTATTTATATAAGTCAACATTCGTTATCTTTAGTGGAATATTATTTGTATGGATTATTTATATAAGTCAACATTCGTTATCTTTAGTGGAATATTATTTGTATGGATTATTTATATAAGTCAACATTCGTTATCTTTAGTGGAATATTATTTGTATGGATTATTTATATAAGTCAACATTCGTTATCTTTAGTGGAATATTATTTGTATGGATTATTTATATAAGTCAACATTCGTTATCTTTAGTGGAATATTATTTGTATGGATTATTTATATAAGTCAACATTCGTTATCTTTAGTGGAATATTATTTGTATGGATTATTTATATAAGTCAACATTCGTTATCTTTAGTGGAATATTATTTGTATGGATTATTTATATAAGTCAACATTTCCAGCTTACCAGTATGACTTAACAGGATTTGTCTTTTATTTATAGTTGAACCCAGAAGTGTACTCAGAGTTTGCCAAGCAGCAAGGCTTTCAGAAGTCTCTGCTGGACAGGCTCTACGAGCTCTATCCTGACGACTGTCCATGTAAAATCATGTTGTGTGAGAACTACAGGTCACATGAGGCAATTATCGACTTCACATCAGACTTATTTTATGATGGTAAACTAATATCAAGTGGGAACCAGCCCCCACATCCTAGCTACTATCCCCTAACATTTTTCTCCACTAGAGGTGAAGACTTACAACATGAGAACAGCACAGGCTTTTACAATATTGCAGAGGTAATATGTCCACTCACTTACATCGTAAATGATAAGTATTATTCTCAGAATTCCATGTTTAAAGATAAAAAAAAACATTTTAAAGAGAAAAAATGGCATGTATTAATTGTTTATGGCACTTCTTCTCTTGATTAGGTGAATGACTCCTTTGATTAACATATAATGTTACACTATTTCACACCATTTTGTTGATAATTGATAGGTCCACGAAGTCGTAGACAGAGTGGATGACCTTCAGAAAACCTGGCCTACAGAGTGGGGCGATATAGAGGGCAATATTGGTGTAGTAGCTCCATATTCAGATCAGGTATCATTTATCCTTGTAACTGAAGATCAGATAGGGATACGTATACATATTCTGTATACTTAATGAATTGTGTACTATTTTTCAGGTGTTTCGGATTCGTTCTGAGCTTAGGAAAAGAAAAATGCAAAATGTCAGTGTTGAGAGGGTGTTCAATGTACAAGGTAAAGCTTCTTTTAAAAAGTTGTATGCTGCATTAATTAGATATTATCAAAGGAATTGAGAGCATGTGGTTTTCATGCTCCCCAAACATTTTTGGGCGGAGGAAATAGTGGTCTTTTTCCATCTGAGCTCATAACTCCTAAACCTTTCATCAGAAATCAATCATAATTGATCACAAATATTTCTTGGGGCAGGGATTTTGGATAAGGTCATTTTGTAATGGACAGTGTCATGAATGGTCAGAACATATACCTTAAAAATGAACAAACCTTCATTTCAACAATATTTCAGCAGTTATTGCTTTTTTTTGGACCAATGTCTCTCAAGGTCATTTTGGAAAGGTCAAGGTTTCTTAGAACATGGACCTTATATGAGGAAAACTTCCTTATTTCAACAGTTTTTGAACATGTTGTTATCATATATCACATAATAAGTAATTGGCAAATGGTTTAGACAAAGGGCACTCAAGGTCATTTTATTAAGGTCAAGGTCACTCAACATACATCATATTTTATGTCAATAATATTTCAACAGTTATTGATTGCTGCAGTTCAGGGAGCATCCAGTACTTGTTTATTAAGATCCTTTATGCAAGTTATGCAATATAATTTGATGGGGTGAAAAAGCAATCAAGCTAATTTCCATTTTATTTTTTATTTAATCACTGAGCTGGATAATGAAAGCTCCATTTTCAAATATTCATGATTATGTGATGCAGCAAGCTGAATTTAGAAAGTAGGCGGGTAGTGTTACACATTTAGCTATAAAAACAGTCAAATGGGAAAGAGCAATGAAAGATGGGCAAATTTCATGTTTAACGGAAAATCAATTTGATACTACATACTGTAAATAAAATTCTCTCTTCCCATAATGTTTCTATAAATATTTTCCCTGAGCACTTGCACACATCCACCAAAAATGTCACTCCTTCATAAACATGCATTAGAAAATCACTGTTTATTCCTTGCACTGAACAGACCAGTACTCTGATAATATCAATATATAATTTGTCAAAATTGTCAGATATAATTATTTTTTATAGTCTATAATACTGAAAAAGTTTGGTCTGATTTTCAATTCTGAAAAAATACTGTTGATACGCTTATATAACATTGTATATTGTAATTACAGATTTTAAATGTTGCTTGGAATATCATTAAAACACTGCAGCATTAGTAGTTTTCATGTCATTTCATCTCTAACTCATGTGAACTTTCTCACTGTATACAAGTAATTAAGGCTGAAAAGAAAAGTAAGGCTGAAAAAATAACTAATCTTTAGTTTCTGAAACCAAAACTTTCAACAATTAAGATGGCAGGTAGGATTTTATTTTTTTTAGCTGCAGCACGAATTCCCTTACCTTTTTCATGTAAACATTTTATACAGAATTAAGAACTACCAACTGTACACTTACTTTAAGTCAATTACTATGAAGAATAAACAATGTTTTTAAACAATTGATTATAAAAGACTTTGCAGAAAATCGTTTTACCAAAACTTCATTCTGGTGAAAAGGAAAAAAAAATTGAGTTATTCCCCTCTTTGGTATGGGTGATAAAATTAATCAGTGGAATAGCTTTCAGTCTAATGTGATAGAGCTAGAGAAACTGAGGGTGGGGCTCTGTCCCTCCTATCTTATCATCATGTGTAGACATGCACATCCCTTTTAACAAAATATCGAGACATTTTAAAACTATTTTAATTCGTTTTGAAATGCCAGAATTTATCTTAAAGGGACATGGGCACGATTTAAAATGAAACTTTTAAATTGTATTTTTCCATTTTTAAAGTTTACTATGTTTAACTAAGGTATTTTTAATGATCAACCAAAATTTGAATATCAGTTGTTGAGTTACAAGTGAGATACAGCACTCATAAATCCGTGGCCGAGTGGTTAAAGCATTGCGCTCAAAATCACAAGGCTCTCACCTCTAGTTGGCATGGGTTCGAATCCCGCACGTGCCGATATATGTGAGAAAGTTTATCAGTTTACTTTCGGAAGGTCAGTGGTCTCTTCCCGGATACATTATATTTGGGTTCTCTCCTCCACCTACAAAAACTGGACGCCACCAGATAACTGAAAAATTGTTGAGTGTGGCAGAAAACAAACAAACAATCAATCAATCATAATTCGTCATTATGTAAGCAAGGCTAGTGCCATGTGTTTGTTTACATATAGATTGCTCAATAGAAAATACCATGTTTAAAACAAAATGAGATGTGACAAACACTAGAAACTATTTAATTGTGTTCAGAAATTACTTGTAAATTAAAAACTCTGCTTTTTAATTTTTCTTTAAAAACCTTTACTGGTGTATTTAACTTATGTAAACAAAAACATGTCATGAGCCTTGTTTACATACCAAAGAATTGTGAACTCTGTATCTCTCATGTAACTTGACAACTGACATTCATATTTTTGGTGACGATTAAAATACCTTAGCTAAGTATCTAAACATTAGAAAATGCAAAAATAAAAATTTGAAATATTTTCATATGAAATTGTGTCCTTGCACTTCAAAAGAAATGTATTTGAAAATGCATGTGCATGTATGGTTTATGTTAAGGGTAGTACATTTCAAACTTACACACTAAACTGAGCTATAATTCTTAGCACTGTTCATATACTATTTACATCACAAACTTGTACCTATATAAGTTAACAGATCCAAGTTACAATGTTGAGCACTGTTTGTATTTGACAGTATTTACATCACAGATTTATACCTCTACAGGTAAACAGTTTCGAGCTATAATTCTGAGCACGGTTCGGACTCGCCACACCTGTAGTTCGGACTCGTCCCAGGAGGATGTGTATGACTATGGTTTCCTGTCCAACGTCAAACTGCTAAACACCGCTCTCACGCGAGCCCAGTCTATCGTCGTTGTTGTAGGGGACCCATTGTCTCTATGTCTTGTAGGAAAATGCAGGTATATAAGAATTTTCTCTTTATAACAGACTTCATTTCAAAGAGAATTTGATGTAATACTTGTGTATGTGTATGAAGGAAAAGAGGAACAGAAATTTAGTTGTTACTGAAATTAATCATTAGAGTTAAATGTGTTTTTTTTTTTGACTGTCTGTCTGTCAGAGTGTCTGTTTGTCTTTGTCTGCAACTTGGTCATAACTTTTAAAAACTACAAGGTTGAGATTTAATCAGTAGAAATGTCAAGGTCAAAGCTATATGACTGATATAGGTGAATTTATTTTTACATATTTTCAGTAGTTTTTCCAATTTTGATGGGTGTTGTATTTTACACACATTTCCTTTGTCAGTGTTTTATAACTATGAGAAATTAAAAGTTTTAAATATCATTCATTGAGATGGTAAACACGTGTTATTTACTTGATATAAAAATTCATGTTGAAATTGGTTTTTAATTTCATGAAAATGCAGTATTTCACTGGGATTGATGTTTTCATTTAGATATAGATTGAACTTATATTGATCAAACTTTCAGTTTGCTACCAAAATTTGTTTATCATTCATAATACATGTTTGAGTGCAACATTTGACAATATATAGTATATATACCTTGTATATTTTAATATTGATCAGATTTTATTTTTTAAATGTCTTATTTATCATTATGTTGATGTGAATGTGCTACCATATTATTATCAAAATTAGGTTACAATATTTAGAAAACCAGTGATTACAGAGGCCTTTCATATAATTCAAATCACTGATGAACTTCAGTTTTGTTTTTTTTAAACTGGAAAATATCTGACGATATTGATCAATGATGACAACAAATAGCTTTGATTTATTTAAGGAGTAACTTTGTTGGATAAAATGTGTTATTGAAAACCAGTAATGCCAAGTTACATGCCTACCAAGGGCAAGGCCACAATTGAATACATGTATGTGTTGGCCCTAGGACCATAGTATCTCACAAAGACATTTTGTTGTATTCCGGTGAAACGTTATGTGTCAGACAGTGATTTTTAAAAGCTCTGCTTAGCAAATCAATCTCTGATCAATAGACATGAGTATTTCAATGTTTATACATTTATAGAAAATGTAAATTAAAATAATCAAACTATATCTGAATCTCATTTCTTTCTTTTCCAGAAAAGTATGGGAATATTTTCTAGAGACATGTAATGAACAAAAGAGCTTCTTTGGCTTGAAATTCAGTGTACTTAAGGCTCAGTTAAACAGTGCAGAGCTAAGAAAAACGTACGTCCTGAATCCACTGGCCCCAGAATTCGTTCCCAATCGTTTGTACCATGTGACCAGTCAACACAACATGGGGTCCGGAGGGGTAGGGGGACACAGTCCATCAAACCCTGGGTATTTTGTGGGGCAAAGGATGATGTACCCAGGGGCCCCATATCCTCAACAGGTATGTTATTTTAAAATTTATAATTACGTTATTCTTTATATACATGCACCTTTTGTGATGCAGCATTTGTGAATGTGTGTATAAACTGTAACAAAAAGTTGATTGGCAACAAGTACATAAAGATATGTGTAAATTAGTTTAAAGGAATTTCAGGATTGGTTGAGATGGGGAATAGAATAAAAACAAAAAATATGTAGACTTGGTTAGAAGGACTGAAATTTCAATTTTTATGAGTCTTACTATTTTGTCTAGGAGGAAAGACGGTGTTGTGAAATGGTGATATTAATCTGAGCTTTAATTCTGCAGATGTATGTTCCTGTTCCCTACCAAGGCTACTACTCCCCTGTGATGTACCGACCTTACATGTCTCCACTGGTTGGAGGAAGGGGCCGAGTTCCAGCCAGACTTGTTTACCCTAGACAGGTTCAGGTGGGTGCCTCCCCTGTCAAATCATCATCACCTGCAAAATCATCGGGCTCCGACAGTGAAAGAGTAGCTAGTCCTGATATACTAAGAAACACAGAGTCCCCACAGGGTCAAGGGTCAAGCAAGAAAAGTCACTCATCGAGGAATAGGGCAATGGTGTATGTTCCTCGGATACCTGCACCTTATCCAGCCATGTATTATCCTTACCAGCCTTATCCAGGATATTACTACCTACCTGAGGACCCAAGGATAGCTCAAGCCCATGCTAGATATCCATATATTCCACCACATGTGTTTCCGCATCCTTACCCAGCAGGGCCATTTATTGGTTCCTCCATTAGACCATCTCAAGCCTCCCCTGAGAATACACCATCACCAGGTGAAAGAAGTCCCAACTCCCAGAGGAGCCATTCTCTGTCTCCTGGACCTCAAAGACCGCCGAGATCACAGTCTCCTGCTCTGTCACCCAGTTCTGCTGCTGCAATGGCAGGTGCCCATTATCAGTTACTGCCCAATGTGAAACATATACCAGCACACTTGTATACAAAGGCAGGAAGTTCTGGTAGTAACTCAAGGTCAAGCACCCCTTTGGGTGGTAGAGACTCACCAGCAACTGATAAAGCAGGTGAGGAAGTGAGAGCTAGCATGGATCATGATTATCTCAAGTCTGTCAGTCCAAAACTGGACTTGCAGGAAAGAAGAGCATCAGCACAGAGTCCTCTTGCTAGAGTGATTTCACAAAGACAGGGCTACATCAGGGATGAACTTGAAGCTATGACATCACACAGTACACATTATCAGAATATCATGGCTGTTAACAGAAGAGATAGTTCCATGATGCAGAATGGGGGTAGTGGAATGGAGAAAGGCAGAAATGATAAGAAGCCATCAAAGTTAGATCTACATTCTGCCACTGGATTCAGCCGTCAGTTCAGTGAAGACATTACAACCCCTACAGAAATCACAAATTTGGTAAAAATGATTGATGACATTGATGATCAAGAGGCAAACGAATTGTCACACCAGTCGTTTGCTGCACATAAGAATACCACTGGACGGTTGTACCTTAATATTCCCCAGCAGCAGGATTTAACTATGGGGGGTTCAGCTTCTTCCTCCCCACCGTCAGGTAGTCCTCCCATGGGGGATCAGAAACCCACCTATGCTGGTGTCCTCAGACGAAGATTGCCCTCAGCCCAGGGCGATATTGATCCAAGTATGCTTGAACCTCAAACACCTCTTACTCCTTTAGGATTTACAACACCTGGTACGGAAATAGATACAGATCCACTGGGCATTCTGAGAAATCTGAACATCAATTCCTCAGCAGAAAATCAAAGAACTTACAAGTATTTCTCCTAAACTGAGCATTTGGTTTTCAAACTCTTTTGTGCTAAGTTAGAGTTATGAATTGCTGATATTAGAACAGAAGTTAGTTGTTTGTTCCAGAACGACTTCATATTGAGTAACATTGGTTATAGCTGATACTTTACATTAAAATCACATGAATACTGTTATTGCCAGAATGGTAATATTTATTTTTGTATGAATAAAAAAAATATATCACATGTTGAAGTGGTGCATATTCTATTCTGTGCTTTGCAATTTTCTTCCAACACATATCTTATTTAGAACTAATGAGTGTTTTATTTAGAAAAAAATAATTACAAAGTAATGGATATTTTTAATACATCTGTGTAGTTTAATATACTAAATAGATGCTTTTAAATTTTGAGTAAAGAGTAACATAAAATTGATTTTTCTTATATTAAAAATGGTTTTAGCTTTTAGGTATATGTCTGTAAATTATTTTTGCTGTTTTAATATCTGTGTTGTAGTATCTGTAACTTTGAAGGAAGTTTGACACTCAAAAATCATACTCCTAACTTTTAACTGCAGAATAGAAACCAAACAAGGATGTGTGTTGAATTGAAAAAAAGGGGGAGGGGGTATTTTTAAGAAAGAAAAATGTTGAAATAAAATTTACATAACACCCCTTATTCCCATGGGAGAACAACCCAATTCCCTTAGGAATAGCTGTCCAACTTCCTTTGTTTGCAGAAAGTGCCAGTTTTTTGGATGAAGATGTTCTATTCTTTGGATTTTGAATAATGTGTGTATAATGGTAATATATATTGTAACTTTAAGTAAACACCAGTGCCAGTTTTTAGCTCTCTCTCTCTCTATATATATATAATGTTTATTTAGTTTGGTAAGTTTTCCATTTTTGGATGACAGAGTATATAGTATTTGAACTTTACAAGTCATCTATATCGATTAGCAATCCACTTTTTATAGAAAAACTGACTGCTTAAGTTAATTGTATTAAATAATTTATTAGATTATCTATGTACCGTTATTTAATTGCTGGAATAATAGATATATTTATGAAATTTTCAAAAACTGAAATTTTAAAGCAGCTAAGACTTTTTTTATTTGTTGGACAATCAGTGTTGAACAAATGCCTTTTGATGAATTAGTAATTATTGTAGAGTATAGTGGACACACTTGAGTGAAGTTAGTACAAACTGCAATATATCTGTTGAGTTAGACTCTTTTTTATGCTGCTTTGTAAATGCCTAATGACTTACATAGTGCTGTGATGGCTTATGGTAATTATGTTTTACATGTGTAACCTGTATATATGATATGCTTTGCACTTGGACTAGTTTCAATGGGAAAAGTGCATTCCTTTACTTATTTGTGTAGTGGAACTTTTGTTTGTAATTGATACTATTACTGAAAGATTGTACTTCGTAGTGCAGTGGAAAGATGGAGAAAATTAAGTTTGATATTTTGCAATGGGACCTTTTTCATGTCCTTCGCTGGCTGAGCTAAGCATTGTACTCGCAGCTAAATTGCATCTGCATTATTTCAGTGACTTGTTGAATTTTATTATTTGTTATATACACGGAAGTAAACAAAAAATATTATGACTGTAATCGTAGCAGTTACAAGAGCTCTCAACTTTTTTTCATATTTTGAAATTGGTTGGGTAGTTACGACTGATAATTAGCAAAGTTACTAAATGATGGATGTAATGATGGCTGGGAACCAGTTTAGTTTGGACTGGTGGAGTAGGACACGCCTCCATTTATATCTTGTAGCACCGTTTCCTTGTATGGTATTTGGAATGTTCATATGGTGTGGCAGCCATTTTCCTGGTTTCTCTACCAACTTCATGTCATTCCTGAGACGCTTATGAAACATCTCTAGGCATATGAAGTGAAGTAGATAGAGGGATTAGAGAAAATGTCCAGACTGTTACACTACGATAGAACTTAATATTTACTCTTCTGTTAGATATTGTGTATTATTTATAATATAGCTGTGGTATTAATCGGATGTATTAAACCTGATAACCTCGCAGTATTTATTTGTTTTGGATTGTTTTTTGCATACTACGTATACGGATAGTAGCAGGTGTTTATACCGGGAAAATGCGGTCTGGCTCTGATTTCGCCGATATTTGTCGGGCGTCAGTGCTCACAGACAAATATAAACTTGGGCAAGACCGAAGTCAGAAGGTCAGAGTGTCTTGAAAGTAAGCACATATCATTAAAAAAAAATCAACGGATCAAAAGCGGTCGCAAAAGCCCTTACTAGTACCTCCACTCGAAGCAAATACATGTGCATGCTTAAACCTCGTTTGGTCCGACGCATAGATGGTGCAGCTATTAGTCGTACTTCCATAAACCTGCAGTTACAGAATACCCACAAGTTGCTAAAATTTAAGGAACTGTTTGGCAATTGTATAATTCACAAAAGAATTGAAAGAGAAATAAGATATATGTTTTTTTTTTTCTTTAAAAGTATGTTTTCTTGGCTCCTGGACATTAAACGTCCACTTGAATAGTAATAATTTACTACACGTATATGAAATCCATCCCAAGACTCGGGTCGGGGATTCTCGGAGCTCTCTCCGGGTTGAGGGGGGGGGGGGGTAGTTAAGAAGCTTGGTATACTATCTAAAAGGACAAAGACAGATGAGTAAAAGGACGAAATTGATTAGCTATGTATTATTATATATAATAACGAAAAATTTCAGTGAAGCATACATAAATCCATAAAAAAAATCAAGATCGGCATTTTCCATATGGTCCACTAAGATCCCTATAAGATGATTCAATGAAATGCGTCTGATTGATTAAGCCGTTGAAGTAGTTTGCAATTGAAAGCAGCAGTCGTCTTTCTGACTTTCTAATTCATGCAAATAGCAAACCTGAAACATTTTGCACACGTTCAAGCCTGCTCTCCGTTATGAAAATATACTGCCCCCTCTGTGTGTGATACTAGTCGTGAATGGGAGGAAAGTATACGTAAGCTTGCAGTTATGAATATCGACTCCATGTATTGAAGGATATGCGCTCGCCCTCTCCTCCAGATTTAAATGGACACCCCCACCCCCCAAAAAAATTAGGTAAATTTAGATGCTCTCCCTTCCATCCCCCACGGTATAGGATTTTGTGAAATTTTTTTTTTGGGGTCAAGAATGTTGGACAAGTTCTCTGAGATTGTGAATGTTAACGATAAATAATCATTCAATGAGTCTTGTGTATAAATATAATAAAACTAAGCAAGTAGAATGTACACAATTCATCTCGATGACACATTTATTTTGAATAAGATGTTTGTAAAACACAAATTCTGGTCTACCGCTGCTTGACCTTCAGATTTCAGTCCGTAAGAGATGATGTCTCCATTTTCTGTAGTTCAAGATTGAAGTTACCGACAGACAGAATGAAACAAACGGATAGGGAAAAGTTGCCCCTCCTCCCTCCCCAGTCAAGATAAAACGTTAAATGTAATCTTTCTCTGGAATGGTTTATGTTTTCCTATAAAAGATATGCTGTTGGTTCAGATTCCGATCGCCTTGATTCCGATATGAATCAGCAGACTCGGCTGTCTTACATCCCGGGGAATTTAATCATAAAAACTTCTCCGGAGAAGCCTGAATTTGGCAGGCGACACACCGATCCAACGCCTCTTTTCTTCAAGATGTACTTCCGGTTGCAGCCAGATATCGCCTTCTGATGAGTCTTCATTGCATTCAATGTCTGTGTCTGATAACGAAAATTCATCGCTTATCTCGAGACAGCTGGATTCTGTCTGGGATCCAGAAGAGTCGAGGCTACTGCTGAATTGAATGTCGCCTGCGTGTGCAGCTGCTGCCATCCATTCCTGGGTCTTGTCATCTTGTGGATCGCGCTCGTCGTTAGATTCTTCACTGTTATAAATTTCTTGATTATTTTTGTTTTCTGTTGATTCTATTTTCTCATACGAGCCAATTTCGTTGAAAAATCCTTGATCAGCTGTTTCATGTGAATCCACAAAATATTGACCTTCGTTTTCGTATTCCACTTGCATGCCAATTTCCTTTGTCTCCGCGAAATCAAAATCATTACCAACACCTACATCGCATATTTGTATTCCATTTGCATTCACCCTCCACGGAGTTTTGCCGTCCTTCAATTTCGGAAGATCAGGGAACACTGGAGACATTATATAAGGCACATCATATCCCTCCAATTCCAAATCTAAACTCGGATCGTAACCTTCTGAAAAATCCGAATCGCTGAATTCATCGTCGTTATCGTCTAACTGAAAACACAACTCGCTATTACTCATGTCACACTTCAACTGCTGCGGTCAGCTTTGGTCTTTAATCTTTGTGGGTCCCACACAGCCACGGTACGAACACTATTTTAGGTTTATGTACTCAACATCCTAAAATATAGTTCTGAATGCACAGACTTTTCGTTTAGATATTCTTTTGTCATGAATAGGAACCCGAATATTCAATTTTAACCTAAATTCAAATGCCAAGACAAATATTTTTTTGCAATCTACACAATCGATTAAGTAAGCACGTAATGATCGACTTGATGGGTTGACGAATCTTTAAATGTTTCGATCAAATGACATAGAATAGCTTTTTAAATGAAAAACGACCACGCAGTTAAGCCTCGCTATAATTTATCTACGCGCTCGTTGTGGACGGCATTCTTTTTAAAATGTGTTAGTTTCTTCTTAATAGTTTAAATGCGGCACCGATATTGGGAAAATTGCCAGAGCGAAGATTCGTGACTTGAGAATAAAATCTGCATTCCGTCAACGCCAATTTAGTATCATTTGTCAGCAGTTGCCCCCGCGTCAATTAAAATTTAAAAAGCAATACAATATCATGTACATATTCGTAGGCACAAATTTTCGTTCTTTGAGAGCAATACACAAGTTCCCGAGAACAAATTTGATTTCGTGGTTTCTTTACTGTACAACAGTTCTTCCTGTTCGTGAAGAATTAGAATTCGTGAAAACAACAAAATTCAATCCCACGAAAATTAATGCTTTTATAACATATAACCTGGAAAATTGCTTAACCCTTCTGTAGCATCATAGGGCCGCAGAGGCACAAGCTGGAAAACATCTCTTATTTAGTAATTTTGAATATTTATTTATGACTTGCCATTTTGTACATGCTCCTAATGACACACACACACACACACACACACACACACACACACACACACACACACAGGTGATATTATTTTGTCAAAACAATATATACAGTTGGAAATAAACACCCTAACCTGAACACCCTCTGGTTGCAATTTCGGGCCTCCAAAGCCCGGACCTTTTTTTTTTTTTATTAGTTTTAAAAGGTAATATAATAATATCTTTTATATCTAACATTTTTTATAGGTATCCAAAGCAAATTTCAATGAGAAATTAAGATATTTTAGAGCTTGATATCAAAACCAGCATATTTGAACCAGATTATATTAAACACTACTAAATAAGATCAATGCTTTCTTGAAAACGAAGAGTCGAAACAGCTTTAGTGTCTTTCTTGTTCTTAAATTACGCTACTATATGAAAATAGGATCTAAGTTCTATTCTATGCACACCAACTCTGATTGGCAAATGATTGTTAATGTGACTAAATCTGAAGATGATTTGCAAAATGCATTGTATATATGTTTTTTTTTTTAATTTGTGTTTAATGGTGAAGTTAACATAAAGATTTTAGTATTTTCGGAAAGGTCCCAATAACCAGTTGGAACATTATTGAAATGAAATCTGGATATAATATTTTTTTTCAGACTTTGCTTTGATGTTTTTTTTTTGGGGGGGGGGGGGGGGGGCACCAGTGATCAAGCGCAGAAAGTACATGTAATTGCAGTCTGATAATAACAATTAAACCTGTTTAACAATTGCATTCCAACTTGGCCATTTTGATAAATTTGTAATGAAAATTACCAAAAGTATTATATGAATAGGCATACGAGATAACTGGGGGTACCGACCGGTAAGTAAGAAGGTATGGGGCGACTGAGATGTCATAGGAGATGTGTGTAAAAAGTTTTACTACTATTATTACTGATGTGTATAATAGAATGGTTTCATATTTCATATACTTTTCAAGAAATAAGGCGAGGCATTTCATTAGAATCTTGTGTATTACCAATTATTTCATAGACCAGGCACATGCTGCACAGAAACAACTCTTATACAAATTTTGTTTGTTAATTTAATCTGTCGAATTTATAAACATAAAAATGTTATTTTTAGAAAAATATTTGCATAGTCTATCAGCAAAACACAACACATACTTCCCCATTTTTTCACTGCATATTATATATATCATTTTCATTATGCCTCCGTCGTAATGGTACAATTGTTATATATTGTTTTATATAGTACCTCATTTTTCATTGAATATGGATTGGATGAATAGAAAAACTTCATTGTTGACAACTGAAAATTATAGAAAAAAATTAACATTTGTTAAATCCTTTTATCTACGAATAAAGTAAAACATACTTGAAAATATTAACAAAATATTAAACTGACATTTTACAGGATTATATTCTTGTAACAATAATCAAAATTTCCAAATCTATCATAAATAGTCAGTTATACTTCAGGTTTACGAGGGATGGTTAATATGTTGTGAGCCTTGTATTGAAGGAGGTTAACATTGATGTCCCTTTTCAGCCCTACTGTTCCATGACTATTTAAGGACTGATGTTATTTGGTCAGTTTATATCGATGAGGTAGTACTGTAAAGTAAATCAAACAAGAGGCTTTTGCAAATTGGACAAAATTGATGAAAGAGCAGTGATCCAATATTTGCATAAGAGAGGTTTAGCACCATATGATATCCATACTGATATGGTAGCATCACTTGGGGAAAATACCATACGCATTTCGTCGCTTGCTAATCTAAGCCGTTTAAAGGTAGATCTTGCAAACTTTCATCAGAGATTTGTTACTATGGATGAAACGTGGGTCCATCATTTTACTCCAGAGGCCAACAACAGTCTAAATAAAGGAAGCACCCTGGGTCACCCCGCCAAAGAAGGCAAAGACTGTACCATCGGCTGGAAAGGTTATGGCCTCGGTTTTCTGGGATGTTGATGGTATTCTGATGGTAGATTATCTCAAAAAGAAACGAACAATCAATGGCACATAGTATGCATCACTTCTGAGGCAGTTACGGGAACATATTAAACTCAAGCGCCGCGGAAAACTCAATAAAGATGTTATCCACCCGGACAATGCTCCTGTTCACAAGTCTGTCATTGCCATGGTTGCCATTAACGATTGTGGCTTTAAATTGATTGAGCATCCGCCTTATTTGTCTGATCTCGCTCCATCAGACTTTCATCTATTTCCAAAATTTAAAATGGCTACTTTCAGTCAAATGATGACGTCATAAAGGCGGTGGAGGACTTCCTGAACGGTCAAGAAAAGGACTTCTTTACAAGTGGCATTGAGGCCCTTAAACATCGCTGGCAAAAGTGTACAAATACTGAAGGGGATTATGTTGAAAAATAATGCAACGTGCCCGCCAAATTCCATACCCTTACACATGTGGCTCACAACATATCAATCAGCCCTCGTAACAAATCTAAAATAAAATCAGTCCCAACAAGCTGGAGATCATCCCGGTAGCATCACAGGGCCTATACTTCCCCATTCATTGTATCTTGTATCATTTTGCATTATACCTCCATTGTAATGGTACAATTGTTATATATTGTTTTATATAGTACCTCATCTTTCATTGAATGTGGATTGGATGAATTCAATGGTGACAACTGAAAATTATTTATAAAAATAATTTAGATTTGCTAAATCAATTTATCTATGAATAAAGTACGAAATTTAATAATGGAAAATTTTAACAAAATATCAAACTGACATTTTACAGGATTATTTTCTTATAACAATAATCAAATTTTCCAAAACTACCATAAATAGTCAGTTATACTACAAGTTTAACATACCTAAAATAAAATCAGTCCGTAAATAGATTTTTGGGTTATTACTAGAGCAATTTTTAATTCCGGACTTCAAAAACTCCTTCATGCAATCGGTGTAATTTTTTTTATACTGCTACTGAACGGTTAACCTGAATATTTTATCGGTATGAAATAACGAGTACGTCTCTACGTCAGATGCAGTAAACAGTGATAAATGGACAATAAAAATTGTAGTGTTTAAAATGATTAACAAAGATCACATGACCCCAAGGTACAATATGCTTATTATTAGACCCATAAAGAAGGCTGATTGATAGCGAATCTGAAAACAATTCGGAAAGTTGTTAGATTAATGCTTTTTTTTCAGAAAGGAATATTCTTGAAAGCAGATGATACCAGAAATACAACGTGAACCAAATACCGCAGAGAGATTTCTGAAAAAAAAGTATTTTGCATTTATAGTTGTGTACAAGTTGTGTTGATTTAGATATTTTATATACTTATTATTTTCACGTTTCTGTAACCCAGCGACACCAGCCCCTGAATCACATGCATGCTATTTCCATCACAGTTATTGACTAAAAATTGTGCAATTATTGTAAATTGCAAATACTTGTATATACTCATTACTTCAACAAATATAAACTACGGCTACCATTTTTTGAAACTTTATTAATTCTACCCTTTAAATGCTTATTATACGGATGATAATTTGGGGAATAAGCCTGTTTTGGATGAACTTTATAAGCTTTACTGATGGATAAAACTTTCGCTGAGAGGTTATTAAAAATAATACGAATAGATTCACAATGATATAATGTCCAACAGTTAGTCACATCATATGACGTACTGCAATCTCTTTCATGATTATTGATATGACATTTCACACACACACACACACACACACACACACACACACACACACACACACACACACTGAATTAAATTGTTTCCTAATAGATATAATTCTCCAGTACCAGTGTCCCAATGTCTCCTCCGACCGTTCTGAGTACGAGTCTTTTCGTGGAACCAGCTACAGTAATTTAAAATTTATTTATGTCAGTGGGAATTAAGCTGTGTATATTCTCCTGAATTCTTATTCCAATCCATTAGTACATATCTGTGATTCTTCGTTGTTTTGATCCTTACCGGCTGATATCACAAAATAAGCTATAACATAGGAAACAGATTCCACCAGCAAAAGAGCAAGGAAAAATAAGAAGAACAATTTATCTAAGGCTAAGCACAGTCTACCCCAATCGTCTTTTGGTTCATCAAGATTGTGCGTAAATTCGCTTTTGCTTTCCCGCTCGTTGTCACATGACTCATTTGTACCGTCGATCTTCTTCAACACATCTTCATCCTTTTTTCTGCAAGATAAGCATGGACCCATGTTATGAAAAGTTGCCAACAGTCTATGTACCCATGGAGATACTTTCCTTTTCTCCCGATGGAAAAGTCTCGTCACTATGGTGATAGCTATTACAATGCAAGTGCTGCAGCCGATTTTAAACACAAGAACATAACTTAGCAATGGCATCGGGTTTGAAGTTTCGGGAATTATGTCCCCTATATAAATCATGAACACTGTGAACGACAATAAGACTGTTATAGAGAATGATATTCTCTCGCCTGCTTGAACAGGCTGGAAGAAAACGGTCAAATTCAGAAATCCAAGCATCATCACGGGAAGGATGATATTTACAAGGGCAAAGGTTGATCGTCGGTGAATAATGACCGGAAACGCGACAGCACGTAGTTTCCGATTCGGTAGTTTCACAATACACGGGTTTGTTGTCCTGTAAATCCATTTCCCGTCGTCGTCCCGTTCCTCAAAGTTATCTTTGATGATGGAATCTTTCATTATTCCTATCGTAAATGGTGAGGCATACTCCGGAAAAAGAAGATTTTCAAATGGAATGAACAGAAAGACACACTCGTGAGAATCGAAAGGAAAATATTTTACGTTTGGGTCACACGTGACGTCAAATACTCCAGCGATCATCATGTTGGCTGTCCCTTTACTTGTAAACCAAATTACAGTTTCTTCTTTTCTATCGTTGATGATGATGAATTTTGAGAAAGTATTCAGCAGCGATAACTGTGGTTTCCAAACTTCTGAAGACATGAAGGGTATTGCCATGGTATTATTAAACTCAGAAAGGTCCCAAGATAGTCTTTCATCGGACCAATTAAGACGTAGCATCCCGTTGCATTCAAATCGGCCATGTGACTCGTCAAATTCATTAAGACTCAACAGTTCAAAATACAGCCCGATGCTTACCATTACGGAGGGTGGGGTATTTTTCCTGTAGCTCAACTTTCTGTCGTTTTCATTCATCAGAAAGTCCTGTAATGCAGCCGTGTGTCGTAGATAACTCTCGTTTAGAATAGAATTTTCCAATTTTGAAATTTTCACGCAGAGCATCAGTAACAAAACAGCGTCGAGACGAAACATTATGCTGAACGATAAGTGGTTATTTGAATAAAATAATGTCAGGAAAAAAAAACTGCTGCCTCTCCACCGCGGTGTTTATCTCGAGGAAAGGGAAATTTATATACAGACGGCAAATAACATTTTTGTTTATACAAAAGCACACATAGATTCAGGAGGAAAATGAGGATTCTATCAATCGATGAACTGATACAAAACAGTTTAAGACCTGCGATGTAGACAATGTACTTTTTATCTAAGTTGATACACAAATGCAGACATATATTTTATGAAATGTACAAGATTTCATATCAATTTGAATTTTAGGACACGGACAATATTCTAAAATTCACTGTGAAAGCCAAGATTGTAGTACGATAGAAGGAAGGACAATATGCAGTTCCAAAGTATATTAGTGTTCTGAATCTACTTTGGACATGCATATAATCCTTCCTTTCCTATTCTAATTAGTTATTTGACATCAACTTTTTCCTTATCATTATCATTATATATATATATATATATATATATATATATATATATATATATATATATCTGTGTGTGTATGTGTGTGAAGTGAAATAAAGAACCTAATTTATGTAAACTATGATTACATAGGAAAACACAGATATAACAAATGCACAGAACGAAATGACAAAGCAGAAATAATCAAAGGCACGCCCAACTTGAGACCACTTCATTGAGCCGTCTCTGGTGTTCTCTGGAACAAAACGGACTTGACTGTTGTCACTGACGTCATTGGACGTCGAGGGATTCGTTCTTTTAGAACAGATCAGACTTTGAAGCCAATTTGGTACTTTCTGGTGTTCATGTTTGTAGTACAAACGCAGTCCTAAAATAGTCACAGCGACAATCACCCCGCTCTCTAGCAACATCAACACCAGGACATAACACAAAACCGGAACAGGGTCTGTGTTTTTGGGCATTATTGCACTTACAATGGTCATAAAGACTGCAAACGAGAGGAGAACCGTGATGGCAAAAGAGATCCGCTCCCCACATTCTGGTGGGATCAAAAATACACACGCGTTCAGTAACCCCAAGCACAGAATCGGAACGCATATACTTAAAACTGAAAACTCGGGGCGCCGTCTAATTTTGAATTTGTAAACAGCACAAGAAAATAAGTCAAGTAAAGTGGAATAGGCCTCACTTTCGAAGATGTCCCACTCTCCAATGTTCTCATAAACATCCGATTTTAATTCTGCTAGAAGTCGAATTTCGTTATAGACATGGTCGAGAGTAATGAACTGCACATAACACGTGTGTACATCAAACGGGTAATATCTTAGGTTTGGTTTGCACATGCTTCGGACAGTTCCTCCTTTCAACCATATCACCTGACCGTTGAAATAGATTCGGACGGAAAATAAATCCTCTGGGAAAATTGGAATGCGGTCAGTGGGGTTTGCTAAGGATATTGCTGGTGTCCAGACTCGATCCTCGGGAAGCACCAGGTGCGTCACATTACCGTATTTTTGGGGGGGCCATTGTAAGTACTGATCTATCCATCGAACGTCTACCCCCATTGCTATGGATATCTGACCCGTCACCTCGTTAAAATCAGTTATCCCCCTTGGTATAAACCTCACTGTCATGTTCATAACTTCACTATACCGTTTTATCGGCATAATCACACTGTCGTAATCTTCGAACAAATCACTCTTGAGCTGTTTGGTGTACGGTGACGCCTTAGCATGAGAGAAAATATACCAATATATAAAAATAATCCGAAAGAAAAAGGCTATAAGATACGATATCATTTTGACTACTGAATATTTCTCAACAGCCAGAGACTGAATGAGACAGCTCTAAACAAATATATATCTACTCACTTGTATGTTTATGAAAGCACGATAGTGTGCCGAGGAAGCACATTTCATCATTACGTAATAGTAAACGTGGTGAATTCATTCGCTTTTAATGAAATCTGTTTAATTTCAATTTTGTACCAGAATGGTAAATGCATGCTGCGTCGTCAGTTTTTGTAATTTCCCCAAATTGGGTTTATATACTCAGATCGAGTGATATACCACGGAGATGTAGATGACTCGTGCTCGCCGCCCTGCAAGCGGTACCAGATAGCTTCGACCTCTTGTAGATATAATACCATGCACGATTGAGTGTGGTTGTAGTAGTTAGGCTCTTTTTGATCGAGAATGATATCTCTTTGGCATCATGCAGATTTCAGTTTTTTATTCTGTTAAGAAAGTTTTTACAGGAATTGATGGGGAACCTTTATAAAACCGTTGTCATTAGGAGGTTAAGCTCTTTTCTAATTTTGCATTTCTAAAATGAAGTAATTAATAAATGATAATTAAAAAAGAATATAAAAAAGCGGTTATGCTCCCACCTTTCAAAGAATTTAGCATTACATAATAAATAAAATGTAACATGGAATTTTAATTTTCGAAAATTTTCCAGAAATAAGGAATATGGCAATGACAAAATTTACTTAGATGTTATGTTGTTTTTCCGTGATCCCATTAAAGCTCTGGTAGAGAAATGAGTAAAAGATTGCTATTTTGCTTTAATCAAAAAGAAATGTAGCCCGTCCTACCTCAGAATGACAATTAATTCAAGATGTTGGGAGGGGTGGCCAGTAACCTGTACAGTCTTTCATTTTCTGTGGTTCTTAGCATTCAATTATAGCATAACAAATACTGTACTCCATACTGTGTGATAAAAAAAACTTTATATTTTGGAAGGGGTTATATTTTGTGATGGGTGTTTTTTAATTTAAAAAGAAAGGACCCACCCCCCCCCCCCCCTTCCGAATTCGGGGCAATATTTTCTTTTTGTGATATCTGGTTACATCATATACAAAATATAAACTTTCAAAAACATATGATAAATAAAATGTTTCTTGTTTGTTTTGGCAGAGAGGTAAGCAATTGTAAATAGATACATTAAAAACGAGCAAGCTTCATCTAAATCGTTCACCCATAAACTGCAGTTAGCTTTCAGTCTCGATATAATCAACACGAACCCCATGATTTCTTTGCTTATATAAAACTTTTAAGATAAAGAGATGTTATACGAATACTACAAGTAAATTGTATATTGTTGAGAACGCTGTTTGAACAATGAATTCGTGAATCTTGTCAATGTCCATGATACCAGAAATGCGACATCGTGACTAAGTAATACTTTATTCAAATGAATTTCTCTCAGTTTGATTCAATATCTGTGCAGAGTTGTCAATGGTTATTCTTGCGAACGTCCAGGGTTTTACACATCTTCGCAAGTCGATGGTTTCCGGTCCACTCCGCTTCCCACAAACCCTTGGCAGATTACGCAACGAAAACTGTGGGCAAGTTTTCATTGGTTCCAAGGTTGAACCTTGGAACCAATGAAATGATAGCTTTCATTCAAAAGAAACATGAGTGTCAACAAGTCATGCACGTGTGACAAGGTTTCGGGATCGATCTCTACGGCGGAACTGTGTCGGTTGTGTGGGGGTCAACTACCACCGAAAAATTGTAATATAATTTTTACAGTTTTATTTGAAATTGTCAAACAATTGTTAGAAGTCCTGAATTATTGCCCGTGTCAATATGACAATCTGTCCCAGTATAATTATTATTCGCGCTTCAACTACCTAATCAAGCTAAGAGAAAATTGACTATGACCTCGAAAACAAAATTCAGACGCTTAAAGCTGAAAAGTCAACAATATTGAAGACTTGCGTCATAAACATGTTTTAATTACGGTATGAATATGCGAGGTGCAAAATTAACTGGAATTTCCTCTTACCACGCTGATGTTTCCTATTCTGTTGCTAGCGATATTCTCGTCCCTGTTTTATATTTTCTATACCGCGTAATTCGTCTGCCGTTAATATTACTTCAAAGATTTTTTAGTTTATTTCGCCATACTTAAGCTTGTTTACATTTATAATGAAGAGTATAATGAAAGCCATTACCCGATTGGCCAGATTATAAAGGTCAAATTCAGAACATTCGCTAGGTGTCGCCACTGCGGACCATATTTTTCGTTGCGTAATCTGCCAAGGGTTTGTGGGGATCGGAGTGGACCGAAAACCCTTGACTTGCGAAGATGGTTTTACAAGATTGTTGCATATACTCTCATACCCTAAAAAACTATAAAAGATCCAATAGATGTGAGCATTGATTGTTGAGTTCACGCATTACCAGTACATTACATAAGATGTGAGCATTGCTTGTTGATTTTGACTCATTACCGGTACATTACATAAGATGTGAGCATTACTTGTTGAGTTGACTCATTAACGGTACATTACATAAGATGTTAGCATTACTTGTTGAGTTGACTCATTAACGGTACATTACATAAGATGTGAGCATTGCTTGTTGAGTTGACTCATTAACGGTATATTACATAAGATGTGAGCATTACTTGTTGAGTTGACTCATTACCGGTACATTACATAAGATGTGAGCATTACTTGTTGAGTTGACTCATTACCGGTACATTACATAAGATGTGAGCATTACTTGTTGACTCATTAACGGTACATTACATAAGATGTGAGCTTTACTTGTTGAGTTGACTCATTAACGGTACATTACATAAGATGTGAGCATTACTTGTTGAGTTGACTCATTAACGGTACATTACATAAGATGTGAGCATTGCTTGTTGAGTTGATTGATTACCGGTACATAACTTAAGATTTGAGCAGTGCTTGTTCATTTGATCAGTATATTGCTTTATGGGTATTATTTCGAAGAAGCTTTGGCCGAGGTGTATATGAGGGTAACGGTGTGTTAAGTTCAAGTATATGATTTTCACACACGAATAAAATCGTTGTGTTTTGATATTGTAGAAATCAAATTGTCCAAAAAATAGTTTCTTAAAATTTACTACAAAATTACGAATACCTTAAAATCGACTAACTGTATTAAAACATAAAGGATTTTAGAAGCTAGCGGTTGAAGAGAAATCTGATCTACCTCAGATAATGTTCTTGACTTGTGTTTGATGTCATTCTTGGCATTCGTTATGGAGGTCCGTGTTTTCGCTGTTCTCGATTTTGTATTTTTAGGATTTTTTTTAGTAATACTTTATCGCAAATGAATTTCTTACAATTTGATTCAATATCGACTCAGAGTTGTCGATCCTTATTCTCGCGAATGTCCAAGGTTTTACAAGATTGTTACATATACTCTCATACCCCCAAATTAGCTATAAAAGATCCATTAGATGTGAGCAGTGCTTGTTGAATTCATTCATTACCGGTACATTACTTTTTATAATGTGGGCATTGCTTGTTGAGGTGACTCATTACCGGTATATTACATAAGATGTGAGCATTGATTGTTGAGGTGACTCATTATAGGTATATTACATAAGATGTGAGCATTGATTGTTGAGGTGACTCATTATCGATACATTACATAAGATGTGAGCATTGATTGTTGAGTTCACGCATTACCGGTACATTATATAAGATGTGAGCATTACTTGTTGAGTTGACTCATTAACGGTACATTACATAAGATGTGAGTATTGCTTGTTGAGTTCACTCATTACCGGTACATTGCATAAGATGTGAGCATTTCTTGTTGAATTGACTCATTAACGGTACATTGCATAAGATGTGAGCATTACTTGTTGAGTTCACGCATTACCGGTACATTACATAAGATGTGAGCTTTACTTGTTGAGTTGACTCATTAACGGTACATTACATAAGATGTGAGCATTACTTGTTGAGTTGACTCATTAACGGTACATTACATAAGATGTGAGCATTGCTTGTTGAGTTGACTGATTACCGGTACATAACTTAAGATTTGAGCAGTACTTGTTCAGTTGATCAGTATATTGCTTTATGGGTATTATTTCGTGGAAGCTTTGGCCGAGGTGTATATGAGGGTAACGGTATGTTAAGTTCCAGTATATGATTTTCACGCACGAATAAAATCGTTGTGTTTTGATATTGTAGGAATCAAATTGTCCAAAAAAATGATTTCTTAAAATTTACTATAAAATTACGAATACCTTAAAATCGACTAACTGTATTAAAACATAAAAGATTTTAGAAGCTAGCGATTGAGGAGAAATCTGATCTACCTCAGATAATGTTCTTGACTTGTGTTTGATGTCATTTCTGGCATTCGTTATGGAGGTCCGTGTTTTCGCTGTTCTCGATTTTGTATTTTCAAGATTGTGAGATTGATCGGTGTTCGTTATCTATTTTTCCCCCCGCTTAGTTCAGTTTATTCAAGCTGCATTATGTCTTAGATTTCTGAGTGTGTGTATTATACAAGGTGTTTGAAGAGTAAAACCAATCTAAATTGAATTTTCTAAATTACTCGTGATATTCATGACCGTTCTTGTAAGAGTGATGTATGAAATTATTAGTATACGAATACAAATACTCTATTGAAATCATTTTAAGATTGATAAGAATATATCAAATATAAATTGTTTACACATATTTGAAAATCAAACTATATTGATCAGTTCAATCAGCCTAAACATTAAACGCTAAATTGAATTTTAAAATTTTTGAAAATATGTTGGTAATTAAGTTTAAATAATGCAGAAAGATACAACTTTCGTTCATATGAAAAAAAAGCACAAATGCACTTCTTCCTCCAAAAGTTTGTCCGTCACCTGTCTGAGGTTTTGTGTAAAACTTTTCGCATTTTTGAGCTCTTCTGACGAAAATTTAGGCCAATTTATATCAAACATGCTACAAAACGGCATTCAGTAACGTGAACAAATGGAGGTCACGACCGCGACTGATTGAAACGAAATCTCCTCGAGAACTAATGAACCATAAAAGCCAATCAACAGAGATTAAAGTTTCTTTAAATCATCATCCCTGGGGCTAGGCCATCCACAACACGAGTTCAAAGTTTCACATAAAAAAAAAAATTGATCCTTCTTCTCAAAGACACAAGGGTACAATACATAAAATTAATATGTAAGCATCCTCGTGCTTACATACACTTTCAGATCTCAATTATGCAGATATTGCTCAGACACCGAGAGAGCAGTCCCATTACAGGTCACACACTTACAAAATATTAGGAAATGAAATTTTCTCTATAAAACTATTAACAGCATCTATCTCATCGTGCAGTTGCGATGTCTGCCAGAAACAATATGTAGGAGAAACAGCTGACTCCCGTATACAGGTCAACAATCACCGGTCCTTTGTCAAAACAAAAAAAAAAAAAAAAACAAAAAAAAAAAAACAAATAAAAAAACAAACCAAAACAAAAAAAAAACCCCCCCAAAACCCCCCCCCCCAAAAAAAACCCCCAAAAAAACCAAAAACCAAAAACAAACAAACAACAACATAACAAAAAAAAAAAAACAAAACAACAAACACCCCCCCCCCCCCCCCCCCCAAAAAAAAACAACAAAAAAAAAAACCAATTTGCGAGTGGCTACAAAAACAATGACATTAAATCCACCCGTGACGTCATTCTTATTCTTTCGAACCCTCCGCTACGTTAAATATAGCTAACCTGACCATTGTGGTCTTAGTAATTAAATAACATGAATAGATTTATAAGATGAGAGGAAACTATACGATGCGGGATGCTTTATTTTCTCAAGACCGATCTTGTTTTCATATCCCGATTCATTGAAAATTGTATTGCAAAATAACCACTTTCTGTAAATTAGCTCACCTGAAAGAGAGATTAACATTGCCTTCTAGCAAAAAAAAAAAATAATAAAAAAAAAAAAAATAAAAAATAAGCAAGACAACTCTTTTGAGAAATGCAGTACGCAAAAGGATTCACTAATAAAATAAATATTTCTGTTGTAATATCTGTGGAGTAATACATCCTCCACTCATCCATCCATTCAAGACAGTAAGCAAGTGTTACCAAAGTATGTGAATTAGCTTGCCTGAACTTCAACACTTCACATGATACACACAGGAAAATTTAGAAGAATATATGCATAGGCATTATATTTCACACACTCACTGAATAGGCAGATTATGTGATAATACCAGTTTTATATTTGCTTCATCCTCAAATGGTCATGCCCTAGGCTAAGAAGACATATTATCCAAAATTTGTACTATTAAGAACCCAAGAAAATGATAATGAAACCTGCCAAAATTCAATTAACAGTGCAGGTCATCTTGGTCCTCGTAACAGCACTTTAAACCTTCAACATAAAACAAAACTGATGTATGTATTTGATTATTCAAACTTAGAATTAGAATTAATTATTCAGTATATATATATATATATATATATATATATATATATATATATATATCTGTGTGTGTGTGTGTGTGTGTGTGTGTGTGTCGTCGATGGCCTAGTGGTTAGGCCGTCAGACTCTCGACCGAGAGGTCGTGGGTTCGAATCATGACAAGAAAGGGGTACTGAGGTACTATTCTAACAGCCCGGATCCCCGCGTTGATTGAGCATCTGGAAAAAGCGCTATATAAATGCAATCATTATTGTTATTATCATTATAAAGTTTCGCACGAATCCGAAATTAGAAATCTGTTGTAATACTAAAAAAATACAATTTATTTCTTGTAAAGGAAACGTTTTCGGAAGGTCAACAATCTAAACATTGTATCATTTAATATAAAAGTTTACATGTATGTATTCAAGAATAATGTACCTTTGAAACACAGTATATCATACCTTTGCTATAACAATGATCGTTTAATATGTGGCGATGATATAACTTGTCTTGTTGAACAAAACGCCCGTTTTCTTCTATCCTGGTTTACGTCCTCAATTTTCTTTAGTTCTTAAAAGTTTGATGGAAAAACTGCGTATTTAAAAAAACGTTTATACGACTAAGATGAAGCAAGGTATTTCCTCTCCTCCTTCAAAAAAGAGTTGTACCTACTCAATTCGCCTCTCAAAAAAAAAGTCATACCCGGAAGTAAAATGTATTTTTTGTGTACTGCATCATCGAAATTTGTTGTTATGGGCTACCTTAAATTTGTGCTAGATTGGTGACGCCACCAAAAGTAAGGTTGTGCAACCAGTTTGTTTCAGTCGTAAATAGTTGCACCACTGATCGTGAGGTTGTACGATATGTGGCACCGTCAATCGTCCAGTTGTACGATCAATCGAGCGACAGGTTCACGCACGATCCTGCACGTATTAAAACGAATTGTTCTGGCAACTTTTGATCAAGGCATGTAAAAAGAAATAATGGTATTCATCTTCAATTTTACCACAAGTACAAAGAGGGCTACTGATGATGTTGCAAAAAATAAATATTTAAAATTCAGCCTTGTATGAAGACTATTGAGACGGCGATTAGTGGGATATATATCAAAAGTCACGGATACAAAGTAGGTGAAGAATATGACTTATCAAAGGTTTCACTCTGATAAAGGGTAGACTGTATTTTTTTCTCATGAAAGATGGTTTTAGGTACACATACAAAGAAAGTGGTATGTAATATATAACCCGATCAAAATAGATAATAAAGATAAAGTCACCCCATTTTTTTTTATGAGTTTATTTAGATGTCTTAAGTTAGAAAAAAAAAATTTATGATATGTATCCTCGGTATATCTCTCTGTGATACCACAATTTCAGACACTCCTGATTATATTTAGAGATAGACATATCGTCTTGGATGAATTACGCATTGATTACTCTTAGTTATCACTCTTCAATGTTTGGAATTTCTATTTGCCGTGGGAAAGTACTTTTCATTTGAAAACCCTATTGGAAAGTTAAATCGCTTCGGGTTTTCTCCAAAGCCTGAGAAAATTTAAAATTCTGACAGTGACACTATTTTCGTATATGACTTTCCCCCTGAAACACAGTTAATTATCTCCTGTATATTGTGATAGTCCATTATGGCGGGGTCGATGATGGTCTAATCAGATATCATATTGTGTTTTCTTTTGTGATGGATGTAGAAATGTCAGTTTCGTACTCACAAAAGTATCCAAGAATGTTCACAAACTTTTCAACTTTCAGGTGATGTTCTGATTAAATGACGATAGATTTTTGCACAAGTATTATGATAAGAATGGATAACTGCCCAAGAACTGTGAGCACAGTTATATAGTAGCTATAAGTGGCGGATCGAATGATATTTATGACCTTGCCCCTGCGAGACTTGTTGCGTGATTCTCCGAGACTCTGTCTTCAGCGACGAGATTCAACGTCCTTACAATCGGCCATGATGATCACTTCGACACACAACGTCGAACATTTTCAACATACGAGTGGGTTTGCATGACTATAAAAATTTTAATTTTAATCCCACAATTTTATATACAAATAACAGATAAAATTTATAAAATTTATCATAAAATACAAAAAATGTATTCACATAATAATAATAGCATGCAAGAATGCACTTATGAAGAAACACTCGACCAGGTCTCCATATCAGGGTTTTGAGTAAAATATTGGTTACAAACAACAAGGGCGGCGAATAGAATTACTTGTATAAACAGAAGACACAAGGCACCAAAACATTACATGGGTTACTAAAAATACATCTTTCGAAGACCTTAGTAATCCGCTAATCTATTGCTAACCTACTTAACCGATTCGTTTCATTTCCTTCGATTTTCCCGTCATTATCAAATTAGTATTTTTATAGAATATTTATTACCCATTACAATATTTATCTTTCGGTCTATATTTAATGACTTAGTAACTTGATTAAAATAACTCATTGGTAACGTGATATACAACATGTTTTGTTTTTAATTTTTGAATATGAAGGGGTGCTGGTTGATCATAGACTTGCAAGTATCCTTGTTAAGTGTACAAACTACATATTGAAATGATTACATATATTTCATGAAATATTTACACTATTTGCAAGAAGCGATATGAGCAAGTGGACTTTATCTATATAACTATATATTGGAATAAATAACGGTATTGTATACCGTATTGTAAGTATTTTTGCATGTATAAATCTTTCTAGTAGGCTTTGATATCCTGCCTAGGCAATTGTTTATTTAAACCTAGCATTGTCTTATGAATAACATAACCGCCATCGTATTACAAACAATTAATTACACAGCCGCATGTTGACAGGATTCCGAAATGTGGGACTGTCCATAGCAATAGTTACTACCAATAAGGATGACAAATAAAATGACTTCAACAATGAGCAGGAATAAAAACAGAAAAACCATTACAAGGTCTATAGCAAAAGCAACGTCTTTCCACGAGACACCTAGCGGATCTATTGATGCCTTGGACAAATTCGTTTCAATTTCATCCCTTTCTTTGTGATTTTCGAGAAATCCGGTACTGATAACATCATCTTGTGATTGAGATGTATTTGAGAAGTTTTCACGTTCATTTCCATCAACATTTTTAACACTATGGCAATGCATCTTAATACTTACTTTTACATAAAGCTCAATGACGAATCTTGCCAAACATTTTACTCGGTTGGGAATTTCATATTTTGTATCTCTGCTATAAATTGCTGCACCAATGATTACCATTGTTGCAATTAATCCGCTACAACAAAGTCGTCCTATCATGAAGTATAGGATTTTTGGTACAGGAGCAGACGTTTCAGGAATGCCATCACTGACTATGACAATGTATACGGTAAAACTCAAGAAAATAGTCACAGAATAAGATATTCTCTCTTGTTCGGAAACGGGTATAAAGAAGACGAAAAGGTTCCAAATAGCTAGTAAGTATACCGGTATAATGGTATTAAGAATATGAAATTGAGGTCGACGGACTATGTTCAAGGGAAATACGGCAACATCCATATCTGTGTTTCCCAGCTTGACGACACAGGGAGATAGGGAAGAGTAAATCCATTTAACATCGTCATCCAGTATTTCCATGGACTGGAGAGTTCTTAAAGGATTTCCTATCCGTATTGTAGTTTGTCGAAAATACTCAATAAAAGACAATGCATCCAGTGTCATGAATTGTAAGTTGCACTCGTGCCTGTCAAAAGGAAAATGGTCTACAGAAGGATCACAAGAAAATCGAAATACGTCTCCGTGAATGTAGGTTGCTATTCCGAGAGAGTCGACCCACACGTCGCGATCTGATGGAAATGTCGTGATCATTTCATAGTCCTGTAATGCATTTAGAAATAACACTTGCGGTTTCCATATTTCACTGGATTTAAATGGCACGTTATGAAACGTTTCATTATATTTCGTGTTCATTCTACTAATATTCCATGCCAATCTGGGATCAGTCCAGTGTATCACCATGAGACCAGAAGCTATTACATCACCATTTATTTCGTTATATTCCATTAGGGACCGCAAATGAAAGTACACTTCAAGTTTACTCCGTCCGAAAGGACCAACATCATTTCTGTACTCATTCTGCTGGTTTCGTCGCAGTATTTCATCTTTAACATATGCTAAAACGTTTGGATCCGTTACGCCTAAGCACATTTCCCAAAACAGAGAGAAAATGGCTATCAGCGGTAAAGACCTGTTACTGAGAACTAGCATAGTTGACGAATGCGATGTTATTTTTTTCTACACAAGATTACCCATCTGACACTCAAGATTAGTTCCTTTAACTTTTCGTTACATTGCTTGCATTTTCCAGATACCGTGACATTACCATAGATTCATTGTTTTGTATATTAAGTAAAAAAGTGATTATTGAATTGAGAGAGAGAGAGAGAGAGAGAGAGAGATAGAGAGAGAGATCTATAACAAGTTATATTTTACCCAAATTGATTTCTATAGGTTTATGAGAGGATTGCAAATGTTTTATCACGATATAATAATATACCGGTGTCTATCCATTTCTGATTTCTGATAACGAATTAGGTGTACTTCATAAGCATTCCGTTTATATACTTTTATAAACTTTCACTACCTGAAAATAGTAAAGTAATGAGATCGTCCTTAGATTATATAAAAGAAATATTGCAGTAGATATGTTTAAATACGACAACGATGATTATCGTAAGGTACAGCTAACCTTTAGAGAAACAGTAAATCATATAGCTGAAGTATTGATAGTATGAACAGTTGACAAGATAATCACATATATTTTGTACAATAAACATCTATTTAATAAACATTCATTCAAGATATTC
Source organism: Ostrea denselamellosa (assembly GCA_024699665.1). Classification (NCBI taxonomy): domain Eukaryota; kingdom Metazoa; phylum Mollusca; class Bivalvia; order Ostreida; family Ostreidae; genus Ostrea; species Ostrea denselamellosa. Next base: position 16,922,064 of record JAMZEH010000020.1, read on the forward strand.
CTCAAAAAATATATACATTTCATACAAAAAAAATGTTTATTCATCTGTTTAATAGTAATCAATACAATATGCCATGTACATTTGTATGCAGTGGAGATTGGGAACAAACCAAAAAGTTTATATTAATTCCCCTGTCAAGGCATTTAACAAAGTACAATGTAATAAAAAGTGATCTATACATGTGAAAAATGGAGAAATATCAAAATGTTTCTTAAATAATTCATATATCTATTGATTGATTGATTGTTCTTTTTTGCCACACTCAACAATTTGTCAGTTATCTGGTGACGTCCAGTTTTTGTAGGTGGAGGAGAGAACCTAGATACAATGTACCCGGGAAGAGACCACCGACCTTCCGAAAGTAAACTGGCAAACTTATTCACATACATCGGCGACAGAGAGAGAATAAACCTCGCGCCGACTAGAGGTGAGAGGCCTTGTGATTTTGAGCGCAATGCTCTAACCACTCGGCCACGGAGGACCCCTTAAATAATTGAAGTTTTAAAGAATTGTATTTGATTCAGAGTGTAGCAAATGACGAATTCTTGCAGCTACATATAAAAACAATATTGTATTTTAGATTGACAGCTATACAGATTTGATTTTTAAAAACTTTTGTGTCAATGGGTTGCTTTGTATATGTGTTGGTAGTTTATTGTAAACGCATATTGTACATGGAATGGATGAAATGAAATAAAGTTGGGTTCTGGAATGAATTTCTTACATGAAGTTAGATTTTCTAGTGTTATATTGATGCTGAAATATGTTTTAAATAATATCATAGAATTGAGAGTAGATTAAAGAATTTTTAATGATATATTTTTGACAAAGTACAAATAGCATGAGTTTGTCTTCGCTTAGAAAGAGTCTTCCATCCTGTTGATTTATGAAATACTTGTGTAGATGCTACTTTATGACCACTCTTACAATTCAAGTTTTTTCACATCTTCAGTTGTGAAAATTGAATCCGAATACCTGATGTGCATCAGGTAATCTTAAATACTTACCCTTATGATATCGGCATAATCAAATACCAGTCTTATAAATGTAGATTCTTTGCAATGTCTCTCTCTCTCTCTCTCTCTCTCTCTCTCTCTCTCTCTTAGATACCAAGTCAGGCGTAACCTTTTTAATAAAAATTTCATTTACAAATTCGTTGAATCCCGTGAGGACCTGGGTTAGGATAGATCCTCAGTACACCTTGCTTGTCTTAAGAGGCGACTGAATGGGGCAGTCCTTCGGATGAGACCGCAAAAACCGAGGTCCCGTGTCACAGCAGGTGTGGCACGTTAAAGATCCCTCCCTACTCAAAGGCCTTGAGCGCCGAGTATAGGCCTAAATTTTGCAACCCTTCACCGGTAATGACGACGCCTCCATATGAGTGAAAACGTCTCAAGCAGGGGGTACTGGGGATCTATTCTAACCCGGGTCCCCATGGGTCGAAGGACAGGTTGTATTGACAATCTAGTTCGTTATAACGACCACAGAATTTTCGAAATGCTGACTTTAAACGAGAATGTTGATAGCATTAGTAAAGACATCCAGTAGATACATAGCGTCCTTACAATATGTTTAAGACAGGTAACCACGCAAGATGTGTAGGCAAAAGTAGGTTTGCGTATATCATAGGACTGGAGAGATTGGTGTTGTGTTCTATCTCTTATGCATGAGCTGAAAATGAATACTTCAAAATTATCATAAGAGTAATTGATAGTGCAATGATTCCGCCAGTGATAAACATATTTACCATTGGTATAGTTAATCTAGGCACTATCGATTATTTAAAGCTATGTCATGTGCATGTATATCAGACTTAAGAGTTGGAGTCAAGATATTCAAGGATATTATTCTTGATTGTGGAAATCAATGTTTTTCTTTCTTGTCATTTCCGTGGATTACACAAATTTTACCATCTCAAATAGATGTCTGACATCACATGACAGTATGCTGCCTGTGTTGGTGAGGTTTTCATTCATAGCCACGCGTTGTATATGGCTTACTGCACAATAATTTTCTGATCTGGACCCACTCGATGTGATACTCCTACATTACATGCTGTTTTTTCTCAAATGTATGTCAAGCATGCTTGCGAGATCAATGATTGCTTAATCAGTGCCTATCTGATTTTCGAATACTCCTGTCACCCTCACACAACTCCATCTGCTGTACATTTCGAAATTGAAGTTGAATTGATAAGATTTTATCTTACGTCTTATGTTTCATTCAAAGGTTTGCTGGAATGTTTTGAATGAAAAGGCTAAGATAACTAACAGTATTCAATCTTTCATCACTTAAACAAAATCTTATCAATGCAGAAAAGGTGTTGCACCTAGATATTACAGTAGCGATTGGAAAAACCGTTACCGACTTCAGCATGAATTAAAGACGTTATAAATTAATCGACATGTTACAGCATTCAGCGTGAAGTAAGCACAAGATAAAATCACGATCTCCATAAACATCACGCCTTAAAAGATGTAGTGTTAAGGACGTCCAGCATCATTGATCTTAAAAGGTTTTCACATTGCTCTGTATAAAACGTCATGCATTCCATTCTAATTAGAACCCCTATTGCTTACTCATTAAAGCGGAATAAAAGATATTGGATTTACAATCTACAGAGTATCACTGTGTAACGAGATTCACTAGTATGAGATCTCTGTTTTGATGGTCATATTTGAAAGACTCGTAACTTTACTTCTGATACAGGGCACTTAGCGAAAGAAGAATCTTCATCTAATTTAAACTACTTACGTTTGGTGAGACGGCGGGAATCAGACTTTGGAATTTCCGGTTGCGACGCGAGGAACTATAACCAATAGACAATTGTGCTGATTTAATTTTATATATGTTAATTTCTAAATCACATTTAATGATGGATATAATGAATGCAGCATATTTATATGCCTGACACAATAAAGATGACTTTCAATAGACGAAATTCAAATTGCAAAACCGACTATAGGTTCCCTATATACCCCCACCCCATTTTAATTTATAAAAGAATCGATAAGGCTATAAAATCATGATAACGTACTTGTAGTAAAACGTACTTCACATATAAATAGGTGATTGTGTTCCTTACTTTTCTTAAACATCGGATATAAAAAGTTCACAAGTATATCATTGATTTATTTTAGGAGTAGATTTCTAGAACGTTTTCACTGAAATTCACCAAAGTCTGATAGGATAAATGTGCTCAATCATCATTATTTTTCCAATGTCACTGCAGAAAAAAGTGAAAAAGAAAACAATGAACAGTGATCAATCTCATAAATCCTACAAACATCTAGAACTAGGCAAACTCGGTCCTCTGAAACACCAGAGGTGGGATCAGGTGCCCAGGAGGAGTAAGCATCCATTGCTGACCGGTCACACCCATCAAGAAAATGGAGTAATTTGTAGTAAAATTCAATATGGAAAGAACAGCCTAAAATTGGTATGAGACAGAGACGATATCAAATGACCATAACTTGAATATGATTTTGGATATTATGGACCCTTAAATGTCTTGCAACCCTTTAACACAAAACCTATTCTACTCTTCTGAATCTTTGTTATATTCTAGATTCAAACCGAGGAGCTATTGGTTTTATTTCAGTTGTGTTAAAAGAAATCCGTTCATTTGTTTGAGGATTGGATTTAAAGTTTCGCTGCACTGAAATGAGCAGAACGTTGGTTTGAAGGTTTTTAAAAATATTGAGACGTGCAATCCTCCATTTTCTCAAATATAAATTGAAAGGTGAATGCAACAAACAGTGAACAATCTTATAACTTCTACAAGGAATTCGAAACATAGAGTTGGGCAAACGTGTAACCCAGGATAAATCAGAGGTGGTATCTGGACCTTAGAAAGAATAACCATCTCCTGTCGGCCGGTCCCAGAAGTTTATTCAAAGTACATGTATACTCATGTAGTGCATGTAATGCTGAAACATCAGGTGGAATCTGGCCACTTTCAAAACTTTCAAAATGATAATAAATCATCTAATAGAATTAGTGTTCATTTCGTTGGAAATATTAATGTACATTTTGAAAAGCATGTTTTCTTACTTTATCAGAACGATTAAACAGAATTCGTATGCAGACCTAACAAATCGACTCACAAGGAAGGAAGTTTGCGGACATTCCCCATCCCAAATACCCCTTGCGGATTTTCTAACCGATGCAAAAACAGAACATTTTACCTAAGCTTGAATGCAGACGTCGATGCATCGCCCCCTATCTAAAGTTAACCTTTATGATTCCTACGTTTTCAGTTATATGATTATAGATAACAGAAAGTATCATTTTGCACTTAACGTTATTCGCGTTTCTCTACTCAGTAAGCTTATCTTACTTCGCCTCCCATGGAAGCACTGTACTTGCAGATTAAGACTTGTAACGCTGAGAATTTCAAACCGAGCAAAATCTAAGACACACTGAGAATTACGAAATCATGGAAATGATGCGGGGAATTTCAGCTTCCAATTCCCTCCTAACATTTTCTTGAAATAGATAATGTCTAACAAATATATGCAACATTGTAAAAAATTGACAACGTATAAATTAGACCAACCCATCTCTGATATGTTTCGTATCAACTCTAACGAAGGCAAAGTATAGCATTTTTCTGAAACTTTTCAGCCGTGTGTACATTTTATCAATGGTAAAGCAGGCATGCATAGTTATTGATAAAACTCAGTTCCACATCGACGCAATCGCATTCCCTGTGATGATGAAACGTTTCTATATGTATTTATTCTTCTTGTTTTTCAAATGTGTATGTGGAAAGAAATATAGTCTCCATCTGTACAACGAATTATTCCGAAATTCCTCCTATAACAAAGTTCTAATCCCAACATTAAATGACAATGACATCCTTCGTATGAAAATAACATTCCTTCCGCGAGGAATCAGTGAATTTAATGAAGTGACGGGGCGGTTATCCATCGCAATGGGCCTTGACGTACGTTGGATTGACGGATTTTTAAGATGGAATCCTTCTAAGTATGGCAATGTGTCACATTTGGTAGTTCCCGAGGACCATGTTTGGACACCAGTGATTATCCTAGCCAATCCAATAGACAGAATCCCTGTATTTCCAGACGATTCATTTCCATTAAGAGTTTATGCCAATGGCCAACTTATATGGATCAAAGGAGGGACGGTAAGCATTACGTGTCAACCTAACGTTAAATACTATCCATTTGACGAACACAAATGTTCCGCTAAATTTTTAACAATTGATCGCATCGGAAATGAACTTAGAATGGATACAGGGATGAGATCTGTTATTAATGAGAAATATGGAGAATGGGATATACACAGTATGAATGCATATTCCTCCAAACTTGATGTATATTCTTGTTCTGTTTTCGAGATCACAGTGAGACGACGATCGGAGTTTTTGATACTAAATACATGCATACCAATATTGTGTTTAGGAATTTTAAACTCTTGTGTATTCTTGATTCCACCAGAATCAGGAGAACGAGTTTCCTTCGCCATGACAGTTTTGCTTTCCTTTGCTGTGTTTATGACAATATTCAGCGCATCACTTCCCAAAAATTCAGACCCTGTTCCGATCGTGTGTTATGTTCTGATGGTTATGCTGTTTGAAAGTGGAATCATTGTGATTCTTACTATTATTGGGCTTCGCATTTTCTTTAAACGTGAAAATGAACCAATACCGAAGTTTGTAAGTCGCATAGCAAGAATGACAGGCCTTAGATCAGGCAAATATAGAAAAAGATGCCAGTCTTTGACGAATGGAAGGCTCGAAAATAATGATAAAGAGGAAAGTCTGAAACAGGAGCAACCTTCATTCACCTGGGATAGATTTCGAATAGCTTTTGACGTGACATGTTTCTCTGTCTCCTTTGGGATTTTTGTTTTATTGGTTTGTGTTTACTCCATCATAGTAAAAACTTCGTGAATATTGTATTTCTGCTGAAACACAGCTCTGTCATGCTTTTTTGTAGAGCATTTTATTAAGTTATTTCATGTTGAAGCGCAAATGTCATTAACGATCATCGATAATGAATTGTCAATATTAACATGGTGAACTCAATTAATGACTGAAACTACATTTGTTAGAAGTGTTTGTTTGTTCTGCATAGTACAAAGTGAATTTTTCTTCAAGAACGTCTTATTCTAGTTACATTGTTTGGAAATTTTATTTACTGAATTAAACCATTCTTAAGATTGGGTTTTTAGTATAGTGTACGCATATTCAAATTCATGATCGTTTTACAGGGTCACACATTGTTTGTGTAATCGAAAATTGGTTTATAATTCAGTTATAAGCCATCAATGAAATAAATAATGCTTATCAACCTTAGAGCTTTCAAGTGTTTCATTGTTAAGCGTTACTATTTGTTTTCATTGAGGTTGCGTGAATTCATTTATTAGTTGCATCTCGCATTTCTTTGACAACCAATTGCAAATATATCTGTAAGGAAAATCAATCCACTTTTAATATGATTACCTGTTCAAGATATAGGGCTCACGGCGGGTGTGATCAGTCGACAGGGGATGTTTACTCCTCCTAGGCACCTCTGGTATATTCAGGGGTCCGTGTTTGCCCAACTCACTTATTTGTATTACTATTATTATTCTATATTTATATAACGTTTCATCTGATCAAAAAATTATCCTAAAGCGCTTTACATTTAATTGATTGATTGATTGATTATTTATTGCTTTCCGCCACACTTAACAATTTTTCAGTTATCTAGTGTCGTCCAGTTTTTGTTGGTGGAGGAGAGAACCCAGATACAATGTACCTGGGAAGAGACCACCGACCTTCCGCAAGTAAACTGACAAACTTGCTCACATAACGCCGCGGCCGAGATTCGAACACGCGCCGACAGAGGTGAGAGGCCTTGTGATTTTGAGCCCGATGCTCTAACCACTCAGCCACGAAGGCCCCCACGCTTTACATTTAAGATAATAAAATAAAGTACAATAAATGCGTAAAAAGACAAAATAATACTAAATGAATTCAAAATAGAAACTAAAAGTAGATAACATAGCATTTTTTTTTTATGAATTGATATTAAAAACTTAGCTAACGCATTAATAATAAGCAGGTCTAAAAAATATGTTTTAAATTTTTTTTAAAGCGTTCAAACTCTGCAAAAAGGAGATTGCTGGTCAATAGTTCCAGAGGGTAGCTCCTATATATAGGATTTATGAGATTGATCCTTTTTCGTTATCTTCGCCTTTCTTTAACTTTCATTTATGCTTCCAGTAGGTACAAAATGTTGTTTCAAAGTTGGAAATATGTTGAATTGCCGTGGAAACATTGAATAATTCAATGTTGACACAGGGTTGAATTGTCAATGTTAATATCAGTTACCGGTCAGCAGAGGATGCTTACTCCTCCATGGCACCTGATCCTACCTTCGCTTTGTCGGAGGTCCGTGTTGCCCTACACTCGAACTTGTGTCTTGGGGATTTATGATTACGATCATATTGTTTGCTTCGCCATTCGATATCAACCTTTATTGGTATATAAAATATTCAATTCTGATTGATTGATTGTTTGTTTGTTTTACGTCCCGTCGAGAATTTTTCACTCATATTGAGACGTCACCAGTTGTAGGTGAAGTACCACAAATTTAGACCTATGCTTTGCGCCCAGGGCCGTAGCAGTGAGGGTTTTTTAACATGCCAACGCCCACCGTGACACGGGACCTCCATTGTTAAGGTCATATCCGAAGACCCGTGATTCTCACTTCTAAGTGCCGAGCGTTTGGCGAAGGAGCAATCACTACCTATTTTTCGTCTTAGGTGTGACGCGGCCATGGCACGAGCGGGGCTCGAACTCACGACCTCCCGGTTACGAAGGGAACGCTCTAACCACTGAGCTACCGCGACCGGTTAAAACATTTGTGATGTAATACATGCATATTGACTTTCAAGTGACCCAGTTTGTTGGTTGTGCAGAATTTGATTTAACGACACACATTGAACTAACATCAACTAAAACCTCAAGAGTAGTGTAAAGTTAGAAATTCAGAAAAGTTAGTCGTGCCATTTTTACTGGACGCGAATCTCTCCTCTTCTTTCTAATTATTTATGTAAAATCATATAGCATTTTATTCATTACACATTCATAACTCATATAACATACAATGCCACGAAAAATCAAAGACTAGAATTGAACATCATAGGCATATGCCTCTTCAATAGAATGGAAAAAGGAAATGTTAATATATCGTGATCAGTCATCTAATGTATTACGTTGTTAAACACCACTGTGCTTCTACGTAGAAGTACTCTGATATTATTAAGATTCTGGGGCTCTTCATTGACAATATCTTCGTGGTTTTCAGTTATCAAGTCTTCCTGTAGTTTGTTGGAATTCCCATGGACACGTATTGTACTCCTTTATTAGTTGGTCTGTTTTTATATTCCTACGTGGCAGGGTTTTAACATGACAAAAAAAAAACTGTTTAGATATACTGACTACGTTTTATCTCTTATGAATAATCATTTCCATTCATATATCGATTAAATATATATCAGTGAACTCGAAATAAAGGACACCACAGAGTTTTTCACATCTGCTTCATACATTTATATTTTATTGAATATAGATGCTAATGGAAAGTTAACGGTATGACGTCAGCTTCTCCATCGTCAACTTCCCACATTTATGTAGTACTACAATTCCATCACCACGTTCATGTGGTGTTTATGTATCTCAACTGATTCAATACGCAATAGCGTATTCTGCGAATTTGAAATTGAGACAGACTACTGAAAATAAGTTGAAATGACAGAGGTTTCAACGGCCTCATTTAAAGTTAGCATTGTGCGATTTCTACTGTCGTTATAAGATTCTAATTTACTAATACAACCTGTCACAGGCTTCAAATGCTGAACTGTTAGGCCGTTCTTTACACACTGATTTTGACAATGGTTACCTGATCAAGATATAGGGTTGACAGCAGCTGTGACCGGTCAACAGGGGAAGCATATTCCTCCAAGACATATTCTGTTTAGGAATTATAGGATTGATGGCTGTTTGATTTTCATTATTACGTCACTATGGTGATATGGTAACGAACATGTATCCGTCATGCATGAACTACATAATTCATTGAATATTTTTTTAAAAATTATTCTAAAGAAATCCGGATTGTATTTATATAGAATATTTCGTGTGAAAGACATTTTGTATGATATAAACATTCCTATTAAAATTGCAATGTTATAATATAGACACCTGTTTTCTTTTTATATTTATCTACATTTTTTATCATCATAAATATGCTACACCACTCAGTGAAAACATTTTGTATTTTGGCCGAAATGCAGATGTCGTAAAACAATAATTTGGAATCGTATATTAACCAGTATTTATGAAATTTTTAGCTGCTGTGAATAAGCGTTTTGATGTAGAAGGTTATTGAGTTTGAGGTGAATCAGACGATTGAGCAACTAGAGATTACAAGTCAGGCCCCGGGTTGGATTAAAGCCAATCGTGGTCAATATCTTAGTTTTAGACTGATCAGAAGCAACAAGTGTACTTTCTCCATTTTGACAAGGCAATAAGAAATGGGGACAAACAGTTCAAGGACATCATTAAACATGCTGAATTTCAACGAAAATTATCAAATTCAATTTGTTAGTGCATATGAATGTGGTTGATAAAATGTTTCGAAATGTTTCGCTGGTTTCAAAAACTAAAACAAACACATCATAATTAAAACATTTGTTATTGAAGAGTTTAGACAAAAAACTATAAACAATGCGATAATATAATTGATGTTCAGACAACATGCCACTAATGTGAAAATATTAGCACAAATCACTGCAAAGTAATTGAACACAGCACCCATCCAGAGTTCAGCGTTACACAATTATCAATTTTTTCAGCCCTTAATCGGGTCGAATCACTGTAAGCATCGAATGGCGAAGTAAACAATGTGTAAATCGTAATCATAAATCCCCAAGACATATACAAGTCCGAGTGTAGGGCAACACGGACCTCCGACAGAGCGAAGGTAGGATCAGGTGCCATGGAGGAGTAAGCATCCTCTGCTGACCGGTCACACCTGCTGTGAGCCCTTAGTCGAAATTAGGTATACGGGATTACCCGTAGTCAAAGTTAGTTTAAAAAATGACAGTCTAACAAAGGGTATGAAACAAATCATTCAACATATGCCCCAGAGACACTTTGTAATCGCACACAAGTTCATTATAGCGACCGTAAAATTTGCGAAATGATGAGACGAATGGAGATTTTCTGGTTGGAAGCTCTGATCGAGCCTGACTAAAAAAAAAAAAACAGAAAAAACTAAACATACAAAACAAAAACAAAAAGTAAACAAAACAAACAACAAGAACAACAACAAGAACAACAAAAAACAAACAAACAAACAAAAAAACCCAAAAAACAAAGAAAAAAAATCACAAGGCATATGCTATTAAAAACATGATTTTTGTGATTTTTTAATTTCTTTTTGTCACTTTAAAAAAGATTCTTCAGTGGCAAAATTGGCAAAGCTCAGGTTTAAGCACTGATTGACATTAATTAATAGACTATCTGTACTTGATACATGCAGATGAATAAAAATATTCCCTGGTTGATGGGTATTTCAATTAAAAAAGTGAATATATCAAACGTTTCCAATTTCAGTAATCCTACAAAGAATACAAAATTGCAAACACGACTGGACACAACATGGGTTGTTAAGAAGGAGTAAGAATTCACATTCTAACAATTGATACGGTATACCTTAACGATAGGCTGTATTTGAATTTATGTACACAGAATTTGCAAAGTGCTGACATTAAACAAGACTTCTGATACCCCTGTAACATCAATTTATATGTAGGTAACCTGCAACGATTTAGAAATTGATTATATGGGGAATAAATCGAATCAGCTGGGAAACATAAACATCATATACAGGTGATAAATACATGCGGTACCCGTTAAATTAGAAATGGTTCTTGATGTATCTGTGACTTTTTTTAGCTTGGGCATGGGCATTTCCCAACTTTACGTCAATAGTGACCTTATTAGCTGATGCCAAAATCTATCATCACATTATTATAAAAAAAATCCCCAAATTTACAACAAAAGAGTCATATCACCAATCAGATTTCTAGATAATGGATTATCTGAGTGATTATGTGATTATATTGTTCTTTTGAATTATTCTTATTTAAATGAATTCAACTTAGATGTCTGTAATTAAAAACAAATCCGTTTCCAGTACTCTTGTTAGTTTATGTGAGCTGGGAATCACGGTTCTTTCGAATTTGACCTTAACAATGGAGTTCCCATATCTTGGAAGGCGCTGACACGTTAAAGAACCTTCAGTGCCACGGCCCGGAGCGCTACACAAATTATGTTTATTTCACCTACAGCTGGTGATGTATCAATATGAGTGAATAATTCTCTACGAAACGTAAAACAAACAACCAAAACAAAAGCCACTATAAATATTCATTACTAAAAAAACACGATTCAATTTGTACACAATGCATTTGGAGAAAGTGGGCTTTGGCTTCATGACAGGTGGATTCGTCTGATACAAAATTTAAACAAAACAGCCAAGTTAAAGGACAGGAGTCGTTCATACAAGAGCTTTCTTATAGAGGTCGCATGTTGAAATACTACTATGAAAAGGCAAAAATAACGAACAGTAATCATTCTCATAAATACTGTATGGAATACAAATAGAGAGTTGGGAAACACTGACTCCTGGAAATACCAGTGGTGGGATCAGGTGCCTAGGAGGAGAAAACATCCCCTGTCGACTGCTCACATCTGCCATGGGCCCTATGTCTTGATCAGATTAACGGAGTAATCCGTATTTAGAATCAATGTACCATGAACACCAAAAATTTGAAAGTTGGCATTTTTGGTCTCCTTCTGGTGACCTGAAGTAACTACTGACAAATTTAACTCAATTATACTCACCTTCTACGAAAGGTTTATTACTAGGATTTGTAAGGTTTAGTGTCATAATCTTTCACCGTTTCTGAGATCTCTCGCGACCAAGAGTTGTTTTAAAAGACGAAAATCCGATATATCTCACAAACGGAAGTGAATTTTGAAAATAAAAAAATTGTACATTACACTAGCGATGGATATTGTCAATAATATACAGTAGGTGAAAATCGCATCAAACAGTGGATTTGTTAGCGAGATAATCTGGGGACAACGAAAAACTAATATTAGTAAGTTTTAACTTTAAAAACCGGAAGTTGATGTTTGAACTGCCGGTAAGTCTAGCATTTCTGAAACTGTAAAATAAACCTACTGATACCATTCAAGTTTTATTTAAAAACATATAATTTCATATTTTTTGGTTGTAACGGAAAACATTCATGAACTTGATTTCACAATTTGCTGATGACACTTCCATATTCCTAGGTGGCAGCAAGGAATCTATAGAGGCTACATTTTGAAGAGATGTTTGATCTGCTTGTCAATTATAGTGAACGCCAAGTGGTATGAGTAATCAGTAGAAAGATCAATGGAAGATAAAGAATTGATACGAGGTAATAATAAATTCTTGGAAAAGAATTTGATGTTAAGTTTAAGCGAAACAGTAAAGAAGAAAAGATAAAACAATTATTTCTGTTCAAAATCTTTCGAAACACAGGGAAATGAGAAATCTTATTCCAATACACTTGGGAGTATAACAGTAATTAAATCTTTAGCAAATTCAAAACTGGTACACCTGTTTATATTTCATTACCAAATCCATCCAAAGACATTATTGATAAGTTAAATAAAATATTCTTCATTTTTTTTTATGGAAACATCTCATTGCAAAGATTACAAAAAAAAAAAAATCAGTCGTCACACAAGAATATGAGAAAAGTGGATTAAATATGGTAACTATTGAAAAATTTAAAATGTCATGGATTAAAAAACCCCCACCTCTATTTGATACGTCCAAATAGTAATCTATTTTAGGCATAGAAGTTGCTATTAGCAATGTTATCAAATAGGGTCCATTGCAAAAAATTCAGAAATCGAGGATATAAGCAAATCCTGGAAACGGTTGAGTAAGAAAGAAAGAAAGCGACGATAATCAATGGAATATACGATCATCACCATATAACATTCGCTCCCTGAACAGTGTAGCTAAAACACTAAATGTCCCTGCCGTCAAACGCAGAACCTTTGCTGCTAGATCGTTTGCGATTTCAGGACCAACCGTGTGGAATGAACTGCCATCAAACTTGAGAACCATCACGGATTATAATATTTTTAAACGCCAACTTAAATCTTTTTATTACATCAGTGCTTTTAACTAATTTAAAATTCCTTTGTGAACACTTGTGATGATGATGACTAGACGTTTTATCATTATAATGTTTTAAATCATGTGTATGTATGATTTATTTTTACTTGTACAGCGCCATTGATTGCATGTTTGTTTTGTAAAATTGTGCGCTTTTATAAATTTTAATAATAAATAATAATAATAATATACCAGTTTAAAAAAAGGTTGAAGAACCGAATATACCTTTACATATATTACATATATCCTTTCATATATTACAAAACGTAACAAGAAAAATCTGCACCAGGTTTTTAATCATTGTGAAGGAAAATCTACATGACATAAAAATTGATATAGCTTGAGAAGAGCTTATTATTTTTATTATTAAAAAGGGTAAAATATTACAATGGCTACAATATTGTATCAATCGTAAAATTTTAGTCACAAACTTATGTTAGAAATTACGAAAGTAGACAATGGTTTATGTGTAAAAGAAAAGAGATCAGTAAATCATGTTTTATATGTCTGTGAATATGTTATAGTTTTCAAACAATGTGCAGTCAAGGTTTACGTATTTTCTTGCAGTAAATGTTGTTGATAACAAAACCTTTTTCGTGGGTTATTCATGAAATAATCTGATAAATTTTATTGATTATCATTTAAATTATTTTATATATTGTTGCAAATGTAAAGGTGATCCGGATTTGTTGAATTACTTTATTACCACTTGGACAAATGTGTACAAAGTAGACAGTTAACACGTAAGACCTATTATGTTGATATGTTGAGAGGAAATGCAATGCATTTCATTGTCTTAAATTATCTACCCTGCATTTGTAAACCATTGTATGATATAAGTTCATTCATATTATAATACAATACATTAGCATTTGTATCCTTTAATTAAGTTATTATCAATATTATAGCAGTACATTTAACATATATTTAACACCAAAGGTTGGCAACCAATCATATTAACTTTGTAGAGTAAAGATAAATTTGTACACATGTTTAGATAGAGCATTTCATTACTTTCTAACCCTCTTTTTCTCATTTTCTGTTTTTGAATGAGTGTTTATTGATGCTGATGTGTGAGTAAATGCTATTTAAAATACTCTGTACCTCAAGTCAGGTGGCTTTGTAATGGAATGTTAAAACACTGTTATATTATGTGAATATATGTTGCGTAAAATAAATAACCCAATCCTATAAAACAGATGAACAAGTGAAGATAAGTAACAGTGATCAATCTCACAAATCCTATAAAGAGCACAAAACTAAGAGTAGGGGAAACACGGACCCCAGGAAATGCCAAAGGTAGGATCGAGTGGCGAAGAGGAGTAAGCATTCTCTGTTGACCGGTCACACCCGCCGTGAACCCCATACCTTAATCAGGTAAACGGAGTAATCCGTAGTCAAATTAAATATATGAAAACGACATAAGAATTGGCATAAAACACGTCAAACGGTATTCATTTTAATAATAGGCTTTATTTGCGAATTAGGTCATTATAACGGCCATGGAATTTGCGAATTTTTAAACACGTTTAAATCTTACAAACCCACGGAATGGTTTTACGATAGTCTTAGAAGGGAAAGAAATATTGTATGAATACAAAATTATGAGTAATACTTTTAGAAAGCTAGCAAAAATTGAATTTTCAAGATTTACCATATCAAAACTTATTTTTGAAATTAAATCAATGAGAAAATCTATTGAAATAAGTGATATTTCAGCGAAAACGATGTACACCATTATTGTAAAAAAGAAATTTCATACACTTCCTTATCAATCTTTTTATAGTAGAACTTTATATACTAATAAGTCCCCTTGGAGTCACATTTACAAAAACAAAATTGTAGATATGCATGAAGAAACGTAGCAGAATTTTATTTTAACCTATTCAACAATATTCTATGCGACATAATTTTTCTGGCGAAAATAAAGAAAACCGAAACAGACATGTGTGAATAACGTAAAAATGATGTGGAAAACAAGAAAACACTTAATTTATTTTTGTGAAGATGTAAAACATGCATGGGAAATAACTTCAAAGGTTGTCAAATTTGACATCAAATGGAAAAACAAATATCAGTAATGCATTGTGAATGAAATGAAATTGTCCTATGATAGAATGTTTTCTTGTTACCAAGACATGCCCCAGGATGTCGTGAACATTGTAGAAGCATATTGAAAGATGAACAAACTATTTTTGAAATGTTATCATTAGAAAAACTCATGTTTAATAAGAAAAAAAGCCTTAATATATCAAAATATCTAAAATATTATATCCCTGTAATTACTCAAAAATATCTTGGCAGGATTTCGTAATAGGTGACAATGTATAACAATGATTACTGGCAATGAGAATGGTAAATACAGTAACTTCTACAATGAGAAGGAATAAAAACATAAAAAACATTACAAGATCTATAGCAAAAGCAACGTCTTTCCACGAGACACCTAGCGGATCTGTTTCTGAGTTAGAAGAATTCATTTCCACTTCGTGTATTTCTTCATTATTTTCTTCTGCAAGTTCATGTCCACTATTGTCGAGGGAGACAGTATTGATAACATCATCTTGTGATTGAGATGTATTTGAGAAGTTTTCACGTTCATTTCCATCAACATTCTTAACACTATGGCATTGCATCTTAATACTTACTTTTAAATAAAGCTCAATGACGAATCTTGCCAAACATTTCACTCGGTTGGGAATTTCATATTTTGTATCTCTGCTATAAACTGCTGCACCAATGATTACCATTGTTGCAATTAATCCGCTACAACAAAGTCGTCCTATCATGAAGTATAGGATTTTTGGCACAGGAGCAGACGTTTCAGGAATGCCATCACTGACTATGACAATGTATACGGTAAAACTCAAGAAAATAGTCACAGAATAAGATATTCTCTCTTGTTCGGAAACGGGTATAAAGAAGACGAAAAGGTTCCAAATAGCTAGTAAGTATACCGGTATAATGGTATTAAGAATATGAAATTGAGGTCGACGGAGTATGTTCAAGGGAAATATGGCAACATCCATATCTGTGTTTCCCAGCTTGACGACACAGGGAGATAGGGAAGAGTAAATCCATTTAACATCGTCATCCAGTATTTCCATGGACTGGAGAGTTCTTAAAGGATTTCCTATCCGTATTGTAGTTTGTCGAAAATACTCAATAAAAGACAATGCATCCAGTGTCATGAATTGTAAGTTGCACTCGTGCCTGTCAAAAGGAAAATGGTCTACAGAAGGATCACAAGAAAATCGAAATACGTCTCCGTGAATGTAGGTTGCTTTTCCGAGAGAGTCGACCCACACGACGCGATCTGATGGAAATGTCGTGATCATTTCATAGTCCTGTAAAGCATTTAGAAGTAATACCTGCGGTTTCCATATTTCACTGGATTTAAATGGCAAGTTATGAAAAGTCTCATTATATTTCATTGTTAATTCACTAATATTCCATGCCAGTCGCGGGTCGGACCATCTTATCACCATTAAGCCAGCAACTGTTACTTCGCCCTCTATTTCGTTATATTCCATTAGGGACCGCAAATGAAAGTAAACTTCAAGTTTACTCCGTCCGAAAGGACCAACATCATTTCTGTACTCATTCTGCTGGTTTCGTCGCAGTATTTCATCTTTAACATATGCTAAAACGTTTGGATCCGTTACGCCTAAGCAAATTTCACACAAGAGAGAGAAAATGGCTACCACAGGTATACACATGATTCTATGACACAGCATTGCTAAGAATGATGATCTCTTACGCCAGTACGCAAAGCCTATCTTGATAGTTAGATGTCATGACCTCGAAATGGAATGCATCAGCATTTTTATCAGCCATAACGTCAGGATTGAATTCAGAAGGAATTCAGAAACATGTGTATATATTTCATTCTATCACCCATTTATCTGTCACGCACACACACACACACACACACACACACACACACACACACATATATATATATTATATATACATATATATATATATATATATATATATATATATATATATATATGACAGAGGGACTATCTAAAAGCCACAAAACTCAACATCCCCGTAGTGTCGGATCTGAATGTAGATACAAAAGTGAATTAAATATGGGCATATAGAGCACTAAAACTGAGAAGAACCATATTCTGTCGTCGTCCTCAAGAAAGGACAGAGTGCCCGAATTTTGTATCATTGATCATTTTTGTGAACAATTTATTGATTAAGAAGTCCAAAAGAACAAACATGTAATCTGTGGTGTAAATATGTTTGTAGATTTAGTATATTTTTAGAGCTATGTGTTCTTTTTTGCTTGTGTTGTTTGTTTTTATTCTCTATATATATTAGCCATAATATGTAAACCTTTTCGTTTGTCCTGAGGAAGGGACAGATCGTTCCGTCCTGAAAAGTTGACTTTATTAATCTGGTTGTTCTTATCTTTAGTCATTTCAATGTTTTATATATATATATATATATATATATATATATATATATATATATATATATATATATCACTGAAATGACCAACGGCACAAGCAGTTCGGAAAAGTTTTCCTATAGTAAAATAGATGTAGCAAGAAACCAGGTTAGCTTGAAATCTACAAAAGCAGATACCTTGCAAATTAAGTGTTTATTGTTTTGAACTTGCTAATCAATAAATTGTAAAAGGGGCGAATTGTGTGTGTGTGTGTGTGTGTGTGTGTGTGTGTGTGTGTTAAATGAAAAGGTCGGATAACTAACAGTATTCAATCTCGTAATTCCTATAGAAAATACAAATCAGAGAGATGGGCAAACACGGGCCCCTGGTAAATAATATTCACTATCCAGGTCAACGATGTACGAAAATTTTTCCGTACACCCTTGGGTGGATGGCACTGATTTCGAATGAATTTATTTCCTATGTAACCAAATAAACTCCTTATCCAGGTTCATACATGCGTGCTTGATAAAAATATTTATTTACTTATTACATAAAATAAGACATCATTTGATGTATTCTAGGAGTTGTACGATATGGTTACAAATAAGGATGTAAACCAACATCTTTTATTAAGAATTACGAACACTGCGAAGTTCACAATTGAGCATTGTGACGTTATGTTATTTAATCCCGGCTTTAGCTGATATTATGAAAATTAGCTCCTGACTTGTTAACCAATCAAAACTTGACTTACAAGTTAGATTGGGAATAATGAAATGAACACACCTTACAGTCGAATGCGTGCAAGGAGCAAAGCATTTACTCAAATTATTAGAGATGTTATATAAGAGGAATGTAAATATAGGAACAGTGTCATGATATGATAATAAACCGATATTTCCATTTCTGATTTTGTACTCATGATTAAAAAGATGCATTTCGAAAATATTATGCGTATATTTTTAATATGATCATCTCTATTTGAATGTTGTTAGTTCATGAGATCTTACATTATAACATGTAGTGATATTATATGAATGCTGTCTGACGTGTTTCATAACAATAGTATGGCCGCTTATCAGGCCGTACTTTTATACCCCCCGCAAAAAAGTTGTGGGGGTATACTGGAGTCAGGTTGTCTGTCCGTCTGTAGAAGCAATGGTTTCTTGGCTCTAAAGTGTTATCCTTTTAACCTAGTGTGAACGTACCATACATACAGACAGACAGACAGGAACGGAGATGAACCCTATTGATTTTGGGGTCAAAAAGATCAAAGGTCAAGAGTACTGGACATTGAAATAGCAAAATGGTTTTTGGGGCTCTTACTTGTTATCCTTTTATCTTAGAGTCACCGTATCATACATATGGACTACCTATAGGACGAAGACGAACCCTATCGATTTTGAAATAGAAAGGTCAAAGATCAAGTGTAATGGACCCTGAAATAGGAAAACGGCTTCTGGACTTCCATGTGTTATGCTTTTCACCTAGAGTCACCATATCACACATATGGACTACCCATGTGACGAAAATGATCTCTACCAAATTTTGGGTCAAAAGAACACCCATTGGGTTTCGCAGATTGGAGTGATCGGGGGTATTCTTAGTGAGCAGTGCTCACAATACCTCGTGTTTATACTGACTGATTCTGACTACAGATTACTCCGTTTACCTGATCAAGATATAGGTCTCACGACAACTGGGGACGCTTACTTCTCCTAAACACCTGATCTCATCTCTCGAATGCCCAGAGTTCTGTGTTAACCTTCTCTTAATTTTGTATTCTTTGTGGGATTTATGAGATTGAGAGCCTCGCAAGGAGGGATATATACCTTCACAATGAGTGTCCCAAAGTCCCGAAATGACCTTGAACTTTCACCTTTTGACACCAAAATCAATAATGTTCTTCCTCTCTTAATAAAAGAGCTACCTGTGAAGTATCAAACCAGTCGAGCAAAAAAGTAGCCTGACAAGTGCACAAGCGTTTTCTGTGAAGTCCCGTATTGACGTTGACCTATGAACTCCAAATCAGTAGGTTTCCCTCTCTTGATAACAAACAGCATGTGGAGTATCAAATCGATTGAGCGTAAAATGTGGCTTGCAAAAAAGTGTCTACAAGCTCTGTGTCACACACACGCTCACACACTAACGAACAAGTTCATTACTATAGCCCCCTCACAAATGAATTTCAAAGGGATAATAAGTTTTAATAGCCTGTTTCCAAGAATAACTAGATTTGAATTTGCAATACATTTATAATGATAATGATAATAATAAAAATAAAATGAAAATCTTTTAAAATATATGGTATTTTTTTACGTTTTACTTTTTAAAAATTTTCTAGAATTTCTGTTGGCATACTTTGCATTCTATATTATGCGCACACTTATCAAGACATAAAAGACGCTTAAACCTAGAAATAACAACAGCGATGGGGAAGATGAGCTAAGAGAATTATAAATAGCTCGATACATGATCTATTCAACTCATGTATTCACACTACAAAATCATAACCTCCATAAAAATGGGGCTAAGTGCACCTGGCCTTATTTTTCTGAATCAAAATATGGTCGATAGTGCCATGGTATTTGATAGTGTTAATTCAAATTTTAAAGGGTTTGATACGGACTATAATCTGTGGCGTTAGGGTTGTTAAACCTGCGGGATTTTACAGTTTCTGATTTATCCAATAAATCTTCAATTTTTACACCTCTTTGTCTGTATTTCGTTATTATAAATATGATACAAGTAGTTGAGACTTGGATATGATTCAAATGTTTGGTTGATACATTTTTCAAAACAGAACACCGATTCTTTAACGAGTCTAAATTACTTTACCGAAATTTTGTTTAAAAAGTCAATATTTTGGCCAATATTTCTAAAAAAAAAAAAAAAAAATTGATCTATAACCCCATTTTTTAAAGTTCCATTTTAAAGTTTAACATATGCCGTTGTAATTGTTATAAAATTTTAGAGACTGACATTACTTCTAATACATATATTCTTTTAAACTTTTAAACATTTTATATCACGAATTTTCTATATACCTACAGTCTACTAATATTAAACTTTTGTTATATATGTATTGTTAACAGACATGGTTTTGTATCTATTTTATGCAATGATTGATTTCGTTTTTGTTTTGATTCTCTGAAATCATCCTTCAATGTAGAAATATAAAAATATTATCCTCCCACCCCCACCCCCACATTTGACAATTCTACAAAACTTGCAAACCTCTGTAAGTGTAAAATGACAAAGCCGTGTATTTTTATTGGGTTAGTTCACTTCCACCTCTGAAAAATGTACAACGTACAGATACATATCACTCTTGTCACTGCCGTTACACTCAACGGCACTTAATTGATAAATAAACTGTAATCAAAATTATTTATGATACATGAACGGAAATCACCACCCCATGTAAAACAGCAGGATGGAGAGGTAAACATCGGGACGGGAATATATACAGCATGACGGGCATGTAAATAGCAGAACTGGGATGTAAATACCGAAAACAAAGGTCATAACCATATACCAAAATTTGCTTCATCCTGGGATCAGAACCTCTACCCTGGGGATCATGAAATTTACAATTTTGCTAGAGGCCTTCCTGCTCTACTTTACATTTAGTTTTTTCGTACAAATGTACAGTTCTAGAGAATATTTTCTCAAATTGATCACATTTGACAGTTCTGTCCCAGTTAAGTTTCTTAGAATCTAATTTGTAGTCGCCTTTCATCTTTCCCAGAAAGAAAAACTTCAGACTAAAGTAATGCATATTCAGACTATCAGGCACTATAAATCGGGGAAAATGTTTAAACTTCAGACTAAAGTAATGCATATTCAGACTATCAGGCACTATAAATCGGGGAAAATGTTTACTTGCGAAAGTGATATTTCATGAAAACTCCCTTTGAGAAAATATGCTAGCTTTTATTCATAAAATAGTTTTGCTTGTGGGTTTTATTTTCTGACTGAAGCGTAACTGTTGAAACAACAGAGTCATTTCAGATTCCATAGAAATGCATTACGTACGTGTGTTCTACGGGTATACACTATAAGGAAACAGAAGAAAATGAATGCTATTTCGTTGAACACGAAAAGCAAAGGTATACACTGTGTGGAATGAAATGATCACCATATCTTATAGAGGGTACAGATATTATTAGGCCGATATAAAGTGCTAAACATATTTACTTAAAAATGGTGTTGCTATCGATTTCTGATCGAATACTGAGAATTTTACAAAATATCAAAGAAAAGTAATTAATGAACTCATTGGTATCATTTCCAACGTCATAATATTCAAAGGATTGATTATGATTGATTGTTTGTTTTCCGCCACACTCAACAATGTTTCAGTTATCTGGTGGCGTCCAGTTTTTGTAGGTGGAAGAGAGAACCCAGATGCAATGTATCCGCGAAGAGACCACCGACCTTCCGAAAGTAAACTGGCAAACTTTCCTACATATATCGGCGCGAGCGGGATTCGAACCCGCGCCGACTAGAGGTGAGAGGCCTTGTGATTTTGAATGCAATGCTTTAACCACTCGGCCACGGAGGCCCCCATATCGAAAAGAAATTCTATAAAATGGAAAATTCTATAAAATGGATGAAAATATGATTGATTGTTTGTTTGTTTTACGTCGGGTCGATAATTTCTCACTCATATTGAGACTTCACCAGCTGTAGGTGAAGTACCACAAGTTTAGACCTTTAGTGCTCAGAGCCGTAGCAGTGAGGATTCCTTAACGTGCCAACGCGTACCTTGACACGGGACCTCCGTGTATAAGGTCACATCCAAAAGACCAGTGATTCTCACTTCTAAGTGCCAAGCGTTTGGCGAAGGAGCAATCACTACCTATATTTAGTCTTAAGTTTGACGCGGCCATGGCACGAGCGGGGCTTGAACTCACGACCTCCTAGTTACCAAGCGAACGCTCCAGCCACTGAACTACCACGACCTATTGAAAATATGAAGATGACAGACAAAATTGAGATGGGGCAAACATGGACCCCCTTGAAACTCCAGAGCTGGGATCAGGTGCCTGGGAGGAGTAAGCATTCCCTGTTGACCCGTTCCCCCGCCAACCCTCATTCTTGATCATGTTGATGGAGCAATCTGCCGTCAATATGTAAAGATATCTCTGATCAGAAATACTTTTCATTTAGGTCTGTGTCAGGTTACGTAAGAAAGAAAAATACAAGGGTGGTTACATAGGTTTTATAAATGATCAAGTGTTTCTTGGCTTTTTTGTATTCAATATTCATACGTTACATTTGTCAAATATAGTAATAAGATATGATGTTAATTTGCACATTATGTGTCGTATTTGTCATTGCACATACCCATATTTATTTTTCGACAGGACGTTCACTCCTTCCTTGTATATTCTTTATGATCATAAATTTCATATATTATGATCATTAATATGACATTCATAAAAAAGGTTCCTGTGTGAAATTTGCTTATTTCATTAAATAAAAAGAGATCCATGGGTCACATCGCTCACTTGAGTCACCTTTGCCCTGCTCTTGTTCCGTTGTTGTGATTATTTTAAAAAAATCCTTTCAATGTTTAGTCCCATGAAAATTATGACCCCACATTGTGACCCCAAACTAGCCTTTAGAGATCCATGACGTAGCCTAACTTTTCCTCCACTTTTTTTTTAACAATCACTATTTTTATGTCAAAATACTGACAATATGCATGGATACCGTTTTACATGTAGAAATATTTTGCATATAGAAAGAAACCAGCTTAGCTTCAAAATAACAGTTTCCACTTCGAATTCACCTTTTTAAACTTGTCTTACCTGTTAAAGGATACGTTAATTTATCTAAATATGATACAAATCATAGAGTGTCCATTGAAATTGATTTTAATCGGAATTTTCAATTTATGACAATTTTTCATCAATAAATTATGTACTTTGCCTCAAAATAACATCTATACTTTCACTGTTTTATTTGAACTTGTCCTATATGCTTAGTACTACATGGTCCCCGTGGGGATCCGGGTTGTTAGAATAGATCCTCAGTACCCCTTGCTTGTCGTAAGAGGCAACTAAGTGAGGCGGTCCTTCGGATGAGACCGCAAAAACCCGTGTCACAGCAGGTGTGGCACGATAAAGATCCCTCCGTGCTCAAAGGCCCTGAGCGCCGAGCAAAGACCTAAATTTGCAGCCCTTCACCGGCAAAGGTGACGTCTCCATATGAGTGAAAGATTGTCGAGTGGGGCGTTAAACAATATTTAATCAATCAATCAATCAATCTTAGTAATACATTAATATATCTAAATATGATATAAATCTAAAAGTATCAATAGAAACAGAGACCTTCATAGAAATTTCCAATATCTGACGATTTTTCATTAATAATGGTTATAATATTTAGCCTCTAAATAGAAAAAAGAACTCTTTCGTTGCAATTAGTTTCTATTTTGAAGAATATTTCTCTATTTCTTCTGGACTACTTCCGGCTTCCGGGAGCCACAATTTGTAGAAACTTTAATCACCAATAACTGGGGATGCTTGCATAAAAATACAGCTAATCATGACCCTGGTACTTTGTAGAACATTTTTAAACATTTTCCCTATATATTCGCATGTAAAACGTTAATCCCCTATTTTAACCCCTACCTACTTCCGGGGACCACAATTTGAACAAACTTTAATCTGCACTAAAATATGATTACTCATGTCCCTGTTCTTCTGGAGAAAATTTTAAAAGTGTTTTCCTGTATATCTACAGATAAAACGTTGAACCCCATTGCGGACACATACCATACCCGGAGAGCATGATTTGAAAAAAAAAAACAACCCTTAAATCTACACTATGTTAGAAGCTTCCATGTAAATTTCAATTTTTCTGGCACATTAGTTCTTGCTAAGAGGATAGACAGACGGCGGACGCCTGACAAAACAACAGGCCTAACGTTATTTATTTTCCAAAAATGACATAAAAATGAGAATTTATTTTTTATTTTTCTTCTAATTAAAGTTCAATGCTTGAAAAACTGTGGTTTATGATGTGGTCACTGATTAAGACATAGATCTCAAGGGGGATGTGGCAGGTCGACACTGGATGCTTACTCCTCATAAGCACATTATCCTACCCCTAGTATATCCAGGGATCCATGTTTTCCAAACGGAATGGTTCTTATCGGGAACGGATCGCTTGAAAATAGACAACAAACGGTTAGGAGCGGAACGGAACAATTTGGACCAAAATGGGAAAGAGGATTTTGACTCATTTTCAAATTCTGTATTTCGGACTCCTTGGATACTATTTACATATAGATATATTGTGTTAAAAAATATATATATATAAAGCGAGAGAGAGAAGGGATTTAAAGTTTTACCAAATAATTTATCCGAACGTATTTTCATCAAAACCTGTCAATTTCTATCAATCTAAGATTTTAACGCACTTGAACTAAGCATATAATTCGTAACGTTGCTTTTTTAAAAATCCTTTTGAAGAAATCCCTTAATATACATTTAAAAAAAAAATTCTTTTCATCAGAAAACTTATTTTGTCTTCTTTCCAAACCGAGCGCCATGGTAATTTGATTTACAATGACTCGATAATGCTAGGCGACGTACTCCTCGAGAATTCTCACTCATATGGAGACGTCACCATTGCTGGTATAGGGATGTAAAATTTAGGTCTATGCTTAGCGCTTTCGGCCTTTGAGCATTGGGATCTGTATCATTCTACACCTGCTATGACACAGGGCTTTAGTCTTCGCGGTCTCATTCAATGGACAATCCCATTTAGTCGCCTCTTACGACAAGCAAGGGGTGCTAAGGACCTATGCTAACTAGTATTCGGTTTGGTCCGGGAACACTGAAAGGTTTGAACGGAACGGATTGTGTGGGAACGGAAATATTCAAGTAGAGAACGAAACGGTTCATTTGATGTATTAGTCCGTACTATAACACTGGGCCTTAATCTATAAGGATATATATGAAAGTCTTGTGACTTTCACTTCGAATGCCAGATGCAAAGCGAGGGAACAATCACTACCTGTGTTCAATGTCTTAGGTTTATCGCAGAACCAGGATAAAGAAATCCAATAACAGAGCTACCGTTTGTGAAGCGAATACCCTAGCTGTTAGCATACCGTGACCAATTCAACTATTATGTAGAATTTCAGTTTTACTGCAAAGTATATAATATGGTGATGAAAGATTTTAGATATACATTTACACAGAAAGTAACAAAGGCATAGAAATTTGAAATAAAGGAGTTTTCAGCTTGGAAATAAATTCCTCACCTTTTAAGGTAATAGTATCTAGCAACGTGGAACATTATTTGACGACATATAATATTATGAAAATATATCACACGTGTGAAAATTGATACGTTTAACATGTTTTTATAACACTGGTAACAACCACTGTAACTCTTTTCTTTGATTTAGCTCAGTGATAGACGTTCGCTTCGTAACCAGGAGATCACGAGTTCGAGCCCCGCTAGCACCAAGACGTTAACAGAGACAGTAATTACTCTTTCGCCAAACACTCGTCAGTTACAAGTGAGAATCATGGCAAATTTCGGATATATCCTTAACAACGGTGGTCCCGTGTCACGGTAGGCATTGGCACGTTAAAGAACATTCATTGCTCCGGCACTCAGCACTAAGCATACGTCCTTTATTGTATTTTACCAAAAACTGGTGACATATTAACACGAGTGAAAATCCAGGACGGGACATAAAACAATTAATCATCTTTTTAATATTTTGCAACCTCCTTTAAATTTTATTACATGTCTCTACACTGAAAAAAAAATCGACTTTCTTCAAAACGTTGCACCTGCAGATAAAGAAGAGGAACACGAACAATTTCAAACCGAACAAAATCTAGACACACTGGGAATATCAGCGTCCAATTCCATCCAAACATTTTCTTTGTGAAAGATAAAGTCAATCAAAATTTGCATGAAAATAAAACAAATACATCATGCTCAGCATCAACGCTAGAAAAGCATGTTCTCTGATGGGTTTTGATTATTCAGTCGTGTCTGCTTATTAACCAATATCAAGGCACACATACTCCGATATTGAACTTGGTTGAATATCGACGCAATAGTTGTCCTAGTGATGATGAATCTTTTGAGTGTTTATTTATTTTTCTTGGTGTTTAAACATGTAGACGGAGCGAAATACAGTCAACATCTGTACAAGGAAGTATTCCAAAATTCCTCCTATAACAAAGTTCTAATCCCGACATTAAACGACAATGACACCCTCCTTCTCAAGATAACATTTCTACCACGAGGGATCAGCGAATTTAATGACATTACTGGAAAGTTATCCATCGCAATGGGCCTCGACGTACGCTGGATTGACGGATTTTTAAGATGGAATCCTTCCAAGTATGGCAATGTGTCACATTTGGTGGTTCCCGAGGACCATGTGTGGACACCAATGATTACATTAGCCAACCCGATCGACAGAATCCCTGTTTTTCCAGGTGATTCATTTCCAATACGAGTTTATGCCGATGGCCAACTTATATGGATCAAAGGAGGAACGGTAAGCGTCACGTGTCAACCTAACGTTAGATACTACCCCTTCGATGAACACAAATGTTCCGCTAGATTCGTAACCATTGATCACATCGGAAATGAACTAAGAATGGATACAGGGATGAAGTCTGTTATTAATGAGAAATATGGAGAATGGGATATATACAGTATGAATGCATATTCCTCCAAACTTGATGTATATTCTTGTTCTGTTTTCGAGATCAGAGTGAGGCGACGATCGGAGTTTTTGATACTAAATACATGCATACCAATATTGTGTTTAGGAATTTTAAATTCTTGTGTATTCTTAATTCCACCAGAATCAGGAGAACGAGTTTCCTTCGCCATGACAGTTTTGCTTTCCTTTGCTGTGTTTATGACAATATTCAGCGCATCACTTCCCAAAAATTCAGACCCTGTTCCGATCATGTGTTATGTTCTGATGGTGATGATGCTTGAAAGTGCAGTCATTGTGATTCTTACTATTATTGGGCTTCGCATTTTCTTTAAACGTGAAAATGAACCAATACCGAAGTATGTAAGTCGCATAGCAAGAATGGCAGGCCTTAGATCAGGTACATACAGAAAAAGTGGCCAGTCCTTGATGAGTGGATGGACTCAAAATGAAGAAAATCTGAAACAGGAGCATCCATCATTCACCTGGGAGAGACTTCGAATAGTTTTTGATGTCACATGCTTCTGTTTCTTCTTTGGAATTTTTGTTTTATTGGTTTGTGTTTACGCCATCATGGTAAAGATTTCCTGAAATGCATTTAAATGTAAACACAGCTCTGTCATAAGTGTTTGTAAGTTACTGATAAGGATGAGCGAAGAAGTTCTATGACGATCTCTTGTACTGAATATTCTCAATACGAAATTAGTCAACTCCTGTTATGACTGCAATTAGTTTTAGTATGAAATTTTGATTTCTTCTGCATTGAATCGAATAAGATGTTTCTTCTGAAAGAAATTGTAATTTTGAGAACATTATTTCGAAATTAAACTTACTGATATAATCATGAAGTTAAAAGGTACAAATATATAAACTCTTTTAAACATTTTACGTAATTATCTAATCAAAAATACCTTTCAGTTATACGAGGGCTGTTCGATATGTAATATGCATTGTAGCACAGCGCGATAACGCTTTGCACGATTTCGTGGATGATGTTATTCTTGAATAACTCTATTTAATACATTTTCAACGATATAAACACGAGTCTTCAGCTCCACATAATTTTAAATTTATAGTCATTTCAATAAAGCAAGTCATTGACTACTGTTGTAGAAATGGTTGAGAAACGGGTTGAGAATATTGAAAAAAATACAGTTTATGTAAAAGTTCGTACAAAACTCGGTCATTCGATAATACATATTTTTACTGAAGTGGGGGAAGTTTATGGGTCTGATAAGGTATCTTATGAGACAGTTCATAGGTGGAGAAAGACATTTCTGACTTGCACAGAGTCCGTAAAAGATGCAGCAAAATCTGGCCGACCTGTAACTGTAATAGGCAATATAAATGTCTCAAAAGTAAAGGAAATGATTGAAAGTGATGGCAGATAAACGATATGTGATATTGCCAAAGCTGGTGGCATATCGATATCGCGGGTGCATTTCATTTTGAAAGTACGAAAGATTTCTGCCAGATACATACCGCATATATTGACAGATGACCAAAAACGGGTACGAGTACAAACCGCTAAGTAATTGCTCAAATTGATTCAGAATTCAATCAAAGACAATTTGCAAACATTGATACTGGTGGGTTCACTATTTCGAACCAGTAAGAAAAATTGGAAACAAAAACAAAAACTAAACACGGTAGAAGGCCTGTAATTGTCAAATGAACCATAAACACAAAGAAGGTTCTTTATTGCATATTCCTCTCATGTGGTGGTATATCCGTACAAATTCCGGTGCCGAAAGGCAAAAATGTTACGGGTCGGTATTACCGAGATGTTATACTAAAAAAACTCAAGAAATATTATCATAAATGAAGCGCTGTGATTTAGGCATGCTCATATAATCCATGATAATGCTCCATCACATACATCTGAGCTAGGGAAGCAATTATTGAATTCAGAGAAGGCTACCGTCTTGTCACACCCACCATACTCTCCAGATCTAGTCCCATGCGACGTTTTCCTTTTTTCAAATCTTAAAAAGTTCTTATCTGGTCGTCGTTACAAGTCCCGAGAAACCCTTGGCTCAGCCATCAGTCAGTGCCTCAGAGGTCTACCTAAATCAGCGTAAATTGACGCATTTTAGAAATTGATTCAGAGATTGAAATTCTGTATTTCACACCGCGGAGAATACTTTGAAAGGGTGTACTGTTCATTACACTATTTGAGTCGAATGCTTTTGAGATATTGTACAACACACATTGAATAACTGTCGTATACCATTACTCAATTAAATAATATTTGTATTCTTTTCATTTCACTTCTATTTTATTTAGCTATGTGTTTAATGTTAAATCAAAATGTTCAATATTCACAGCATGGCATTTTTGCATCACAGTACCTTTTTTCTTGATCAAATACTGATATATTTAATGCTATGTTTATAGAGGAAGATAACGATATAAAACAAAAAGAAATATTTATATATATAGCTTTATATGCAGGTTAAGAGACATGACACTATATGTAGGTGAAATGGAATATTGCTAATAAGGAAAGTTAATGATGGAGAAGCTGATATCATCCAGTTTGTCATCAAGTTGATT
The DNA here is from genome assembly GCA_024699665.1 of Ostrea denselamellosa. NCBI lineage: Eukaryota > Metazoa > Mollusca > Bivalvia > Ostreida > Ostreidae > Ostrea > Ostrea denselamellosa. Next base: position 16,952,005 of record JAMZEH010000020.1, read on the forward strand.
TGTTAGTTTGCAGTGAACATGAAAAGGCTAAGATAACGAACAGTATCCAATCTTGTAATTCCTATAGAAAATGCAAATCAGAGATGGGCAAACACGGACCTGGATACCTCGGATGTGGAATTAGGTGCCTAGAAGGGGTAAGCATCCCCTGTCGACCGGTCACACCCGCCGTGAGCCCTATATCTTGATCAGGTAAACGGAATAATCCGCACTCAGAATCAGTGTGCCAAGAACCGCATAACAATTGGTATGAAACACGTCTGAAGCATTGACCTAACGGAAAGTTGTACTGGAAAACTAGATCTTTATATTGACCCTAGAAATTGCGAAATGCTGACTTTAGACGAGACTGTACAGACATCTGTGACATCAATTTCTTTTTTCTTAGCCTGCCTTGATTTGAAAACCGATCATATGCAGAACAAGCCTTGGGTATGGAATCAATTGGGAGATATAAAATTAAGAATTTCTTTTCAAAATTAAGGATTATCCTCCTCATGCATTGCTCTGATCCTTTGTCGTATTTGGCTCCACTATTGGGTATTTTTTGTTCTTTCAGCCCTTCCAAGTTTGTTTTTATTTCGGATTTCCAACATTTGTGACTTGAGCATCACTGAAGAGACATTATTTGTCGAAATGCGCACCTGGTGCACCAAAACTTGTAAAGTTTATGCTTTATATATAAACACCATATGCTGGTGATAATGGAGTATTGCTATATGGATGAAGATGACGATGGAAAAATTGAAAATATCTCGTTTGTCGTAATGGTGAGTTGTTAGTTTGCCGCCAGTATCATTAACATCTATGTTCAATAAGATACCTAGGTATAATGCAGATGTGGAAAATGATATCATAATACAGCAACACGTGACGCAGGTGTGGATTACACTTAAGTCTTTCTAGCACACATTTTGTATTTTATGATTTTTATAATATGAAATAATTTTTCTAATTTTCTCTAGCTTATTTCTTTCATGATTTCATTTGTTCATTGTGCGATATTGATATCTGGCATTATTAAGTATTGTATGTATTCTGTATAATTTTGATTTGTAATTTAGTATAGTGTAAAGCGCTTTAGAGTATATTTAGATAAGGCGCTATATAAGTGCATTATCATTATTATTATTATTATTATTTTGGTGTCCTTTAATCCGAGTTCAGTGGGATATATCAAATCAATAAATGAATGAAAGATTTTAATATTGAATCTGTTGTCATGAATCGAAATGTTGAATGCCACAACAAGAAATTTCTTCTGCTAATTTAAAATCTTTTGAATAAATTTTGCTTCATAAGATGTTTAGGTATCAAAGGAGCAATATTTGTAATCATAGGGAAACCGGATCGCCAAAGACTTTGATATTGTCAACGTGAAACTCCAGCATCTTTTTATTTCAGTTTCACAGTAGTCATGAGTAGAATCTGATAGGTGTTCGAGAAAGTATGTTATGGAGGACGAATCACAAGATATGGATATTTCCGAGTTGTATTTTTATTTTTAAAAAGCTACTGTTTATCATATCAAGAAGTCTGGCTGTTCAATTCCTTCTGAAGAATGGTGTAAAATGATAAAAAGTCGCACACTCGGATGTTGTTGAATTTGGAAAAGTTTTGTGATTTAAAATTGTCCATGTCTCGCAATTGGCTGAAGATATCTCAATGATTCGTAATCATTCTTCCCTATCATTAATAATGGTTGGGAAGAATCATTTAAAACAATGAAAAAGTTGTCAAAACTACATGAAATTCATATTAATTATCAAAAAAGTCATTTAGTATGCCAAAATTTTCAAAACGTATAGTAATGAAACTTTGTTATCAAAGTACAGTGTTGAAGGTCAACGCAAAGAAAGTCTTCAATATCAGGAAATGCAATAATGTTCGGGTTTTAAACCTATAAAGATGTCTACTACCCTTGCATGCAACATTGTCGTTAATATTAAACCCGACACACGTAATTCATAGGTAAGTGGCTAATCGCGATACACATATCAATGTGAGGTGACGTCATCTGATAAAACATGACGCATAATTTTTCTGTTTGCTATATTGAGATGAATCAAGCAAACAGGCAATTCTATTTTCGCCAGTGAGAAATGTATTTCAAAATGAACAGGGTAATTTTTAAAAATTCTTGGTAAATCATTCATTTGACTATAATATCTTTGTTTTAATCTATCATTGAATATTATATGCAAAAAATGCATTGATGTTTTACAACAGTGATTTGTGTATTAGTGAATTCTATACGTCTTGCAGGACAACGAGAAAATAATCTGTGTATTAAACCCAAGCATCTTATTGCACAGGTTGACATTATATTCCAGAGAAGGCCCAAAACAGTGCTGAGATGTAAATTAAGGGGGGAAAGTAGTCTTGACAGCTGGTTGTCAAGGGGGTTGAGTCCTATACCAAACCAGGTTATACAAAAATAACCCGCGTTCCTCAATTTGTATCTGATCAATCAGAGGCTAGAATACTACAACAATTACATTATTATGATATGGAACTGGATAAGATACCGCAATTAAATTCTTAACAAAATTATTACAAATTAAATCCAATGAGGGAAATGTTCTTAACTCCAATAGGGAAAATTACAAATATTAAGACATTGGTTTTACCTTTACTGAACCATATTTCATGCCAATACCAAATCCTTCTTTAACTCTACCGTAAGGAATTAGAAATATATTTTCTTGTTTATATGGAATACTAAAACACTTAGGGTCAAAAAGATGTTATTGTTAACAAATATGAAGGGGGAGAGGATTGAAAAATGGTAAACCAAATGACATTTATAGCCTCTATGAAATAATTCTGGATAAGATATATCATGCTTTAAAATAGAAGGATGGAGCATTTCATTCCAAAGTGTACTTTAACAATGTAATAAACTGAAATCGAATGCATTAAAATATTCTTGAAAACATTGAAAAATAAATTTTGAATAGACGTCTTCAAATCATAGCTTATATACCATAACCTTTGTAATAAGTCTGGGTTGTGATGCTGCATCTTTATTATTCATACTGGCAGATACCTAGATTATGAGAAACAAATGTTTGATAGCGGCATCAGATGACTTGGTGAAAATGGTTCACTTATCTAAATATAAAGATTATCCTTTTAGAATATATTGTCCATGCTGTTAAGGCTTGAAAGAAAAAATTACAGATATGACAAAACCACAACAGAGCTCACACATCCATTGTCAAACATATATACAGTATTGAATTTCAACAAATTAAAACTTTTTTACGTAATTCTAAATCATAATACACCTATGATTGTTATATTCAAAAACTGTTCATACGCAAGAACTTGTTCTGCGTATTAGTTTTGAAATTGATATAGTCTACTGATAAATAAGTTGATGCTACAGGCAGGCGTTTCAACAGTCTCGTTCACATACAGGATTTCGAAAATTCTATTGCTATACAACCTGTCATTGATTCAAATGCTGTCTGACGTGTTTCAAACTGATTCTTAAACCATTCTTTGCACGCTGATCCTGACTACGGATGGCTCCATATATCAGATCAAAATATAGAGCTCACGGCGGGTGTGACCGGTCAAATGGGGACGCTTACTCCTCCTAGGGGCTTGATTCCACCTCTGGTATATGCAGGGATCCGTGAGTGTTCAACTCTATATTTGTATTCCTTATAGGAATTATGAGATTGATCACTATTAATTATCTTCGCCTTCTCATAGTCAACAAGATTGCGATTCCATATCGATAGGATGTCGTCGATATCGTGAAGATGGAAGATCTTAACGATCATGATGATTCGAGATCGATGATATGATGTCATCGATATCGATAGAAAGGACTGATTGAGACTAAACGTGACATTAATAATTCAGATGATAGACAACACAATAATAATGATTCGATATCGATATGGCATCGTCCACATCTAAGATATCCTGAGCATTCTAAATCAGACTGATTGATTAATTATTTGTTTGTTTTACGTCCCCTTGAGAACTTTTCACTCATATTGAGAAGTCACTATCTGTAGGTTAAGTGCCACAAATTTAGACCTATACTTAACGCTCAGGGCCGTAGCAGTGAGTGTTCTTTAACGTGCCAACGCCTGTCGTGACACGGGACCTCTGTTTTTAAGATGATATCCGAAAGACTCGTGATTCTCCCTTCGAAATGCCGAGCGTTTGGCGAAGGAGCAATCACTACCTATGTTAACGTCTTAGGTTTGACGCGGCCATGGCACGAGCGGGGCTCGAACTCACGACCTCCCGTTTACAAAGCGAACGCTCTAATCACTGAGCTACCGCGACCGGTTTTCTAAATCAGATGTTAACACAATATCGTCATCACAGAAAGCCTCAACAATCATGATTCCATATCTATACAATATCAACTCATACAAATCCTTAGAATTATACCCTTAGAACAATATTTAGTATAGTTGAAATAATCGATATCGTATTGATATCATTTCAATATGGCCGATATAGTCAAGAGAGTATTTGCATTGTGTCTTGGATATGTAAAGGTTGCAGGACGAAAACTGTCCATTCTTTGAGAAGGAAGAACTGTTGGAGGGCCATTAGACTGAAAGTCGTCATTTTAACTGTAAGGGCACCATCAGCAATGACATATCCAGCTGAACCATAGAAAAAATAAGATCAAAAACATGTAGGAGGAGTTCTATAAGATAGTGTATAAAAAGACTTTGAATGCAATATTAGAAGTATATTTATGGGAAAAAAAGAGTGTCGTCTTGAAATCTGAAAGGCAAGACTTTATGACCAAAATGCATATGTTGACGGTATTTATTTCTTTGTTGGTAATTTCAGGTTTAAGAAACCGACCTTGTAAACACATGGTTTCTTAAAGAGTCTGTGATGGGCAACATCCATATTCAAAGAATTCAGTCTGTATTCTGGTGTTAAATAATCCAGGTATAGATTTTTAGACTTCTTCAAATAATCTATTAAATATTTTTAAAGTAGCAGAGAAATGTTTTGTGCGAATGTGATGAGACATAATTGTTTGTTGATATAAGGTGAAAGTAAATCAAAAGTGAGACTTTTTTGGGCTTTTTTTTTTGTATGAACGATGTCCATGACAACGCTGAAGTTTTCGTATATTAAGGAAAACGTCCCATCATATTCACATTTTTCCACAGGAACATGGTATTTTAGCCAACAATCTAATCGTTCTCTAAGAGAAAGAGAACTTACGATTGGGTTGTTAGTATGATGATAAAAAATTTCTTGAACTCTGACACTCACGACGAAGATGGAATGATCCCAGAAATGATCTTAACGTTTTGTTTAGCATACACTTAGAACATTGGTCTTACGTTTTGTTGCTGTAGTTTGGGTAAGAGAACTGACTTTCAAATACTATTACTTAAAATTAATATCATTTTTAATATCGCCACAAATTTTGTATTATGACAAGAAAGGTTTACAGTTATGTATGATAAAATCATACTTCCATACTTCCTTACATGAATTTCATTATGTATCTCTCCAATAAAAAAAATATAATTCATCTTTCTTGGAAGCGTAACACCTGCACACAAAGAATAGCAACACTGACAATTTCAAACTGAGTAATACCGGAAAGCACTGTGAATTACGAAATCATGCAATTAATTCCGAGAACCTCAATTTCCATTCCATCAAAAATATTTTCTTGGTAAGAGATAATGTCAATAAAATTTTCTCTGTAAATTTCAAAAAATCTACCCAATATAAATACATCCGATTTATCCGTGATATCAACGTAATAGAAAATATGCTAATAAAACATTTTGTCTGATGATTTCTGTTTTTCAGTCTTGTTTGTTTTTCACCAATATTGAGGCAGACATGCTAATTTACTGATAAAACGACACAATCGTATTTCCAGTGATGATGAGTTTTTTGTGTATCTGTATATTCTTCTTGGGTTTTGTAGATGGAAAGAAATACAGTATATATTAGCGAATTATTCCAAAATTCCCCCTATAACAAATGTATAATCCCAACGTTAAACGACAATGACACAATTCTTATGACAATAACATTTCTACCACGAGGGATCAGCGAATTTAATGACATTACTGGACAGTTATCCATCGCAATGGGCCTCGACGTACGCTGGATTGACGGATTTTTAAGATGGAATCCTTCCAAGTATGGCAATGTGTCACTTGGTGGTTCCCGAAGACCATGTGTGGACACCAGTAATTACATTAGCCAACCCGATCGACAGAATCCCTGTTTTTCCAGGTGATTCATTTCCAATACGAGTTTATGCCGATGGCCAACTTATATGGATCACAGGAGGGACGGTAAGCGTTACGTGTCAACCTAACGTTAGATACTATCCATTTGATGAACACAAATGTTCTTAATTCTTAATTCCACCAGAGTCAGGAGAACGAGTTTCCTTCGCCATGACAGTTTTGCTTTCCTTTGCTGTGTTTATGACAATATTCAGCGCATCACTTCCCAAAAATTCAGACCCTGTTCCGATCGTGTGTTATGTTCTGATGGTTATGATGTTTGAAAGTGGAATCATTGTGATTCTTACTATTATTGGGCTTCGCATTTTCTTTAAACGTGAAAATGAACCAATACCGAAGTTTGTAAGTCGCATAGCAAGAATGGCAGGCTTTAGATCAGGCAAATATAGAAAAAGTGGCCAGTCCTTGATGAGTGGATGGGCTCAAAATGATGAAAATCTGAAACAGGAGCATCCATCATTCACCTGCGAGAGACTTCGAATAGTTTTTGATGTCACATGCTTCTGTTTCTTCTTTGGGATTTTTGGTTTGTTGGTTTGTGTTTACGCCATCATGGTAAAGGTTTCGTGAATAATGTAGTTAAGCTTAAACAGAGCTGCATTGAATCGATTAAGCTATTTCATAATAAACGGTAAATTTCATTAATGGTTATCGACAATGAATTGTATATATTAACACTTATCTGAAATTACTTTTCATATAAAATGCTGTTTGTTCTGTGTGATTATCGTACAAAACTGCAGACGTATTTAATTTCATGGAGGCATAATTTTAAGAATTAATTTACGTTGTGGTTTGTAGGAAATTCTGCCGAGATCCATATGGCATACACTAAATTAGCGTGAATACTTCAAGTCCACTGGTATGAAATTACGCGGATTAATATAATCGCTGACCTATCGGAAATAAGTACAGTACGTAAAAATGTAAGGTTAGAGTATCTTAAAGAAATTCTTATCAAAACTCTTTATTAACTCATTCTTACCGATAGGAACCACTCGTAACATTGAATTATACTGTATCCCTAATGGTGCCAAGAATCAGGGGTTACAGTGTTCGTTTTGTGGCCGAGGTGTTCTGGGATTTATCTACACACAAGTCTTTCGGATGAGACCTTGAATACAAAATTCTTGTGTCACGACAGGGGTTAACATGGTAATTGCACCCTAAATACTACGGCCCTTAGCACCATGTTTAGGTCTAGATATGGAACACATATATTCATCATAGATTGAAAAATAAACATATATCAGTTGCATTCTTTCAATATTATTTGACATAAAAAAACAACCAATTTGTAAATGGAGTTTGAGTAGGATGAATCCACATTTAATATCATAAGTACATGGATTCCTAAAAATCACTAAAACACCTTGCATACATTTCTGGTTCCAGTAAATGTTCTACCAAACCCCTCACATATTAGGTATACATATTGTAGCATATAATATACTATTATACCACAACATATGCCAGAGTGGTATAAATAAAATATAGATTTTAAAACAATTCTAAAGAACGTTAGTAGATTTGATATCACAAAACTATTTTCAAATCAACATCAAAACGTATCACTTTTCAACAAACTATTTGATCATTCCTCGTGATAAATTAAAGACTAGACATTTTGAAACCATAAAAATTTAAATATTCATATTTCGTAATCAGTCATCCAAGAAATAATTCTGTTGAACACCACTCTGATTCTACGTACAAGTACTATGAAGTTAGTTTTAAATAGATGCTGGAATTCCTCATTGAAAACGCTTTCGTAGACTTTGCCGATCGGAACTTCTAACAGTTGAAATTATGATGGACACGAACTGCCCTCCTTTATTAGATGACCTATTTTAATATTCTTACGAGGCATACTTTATTCAAAACGTCTACATGAGAAAATATCTCTTGATGTGGCCTTCAACTGAACATTTAGATACATTAACGACGTTTTCCCTATTAACAATAATCATTTTCATTCATATTTTGTAGCTTTTCACCGGCAATGGTTACGTCGCCATATGAGTGAAAAAAAATCTCAAGCTGGACGTTAAAGAACATGCAATCAATAAATCAATATATCAATTCAATATATCTCAATGAACGTAAAATAAATGACCCCAGAGGGTCTTCTACATCTGCTTCATATATGGATATTGTTTTGAACATAGATGTTTATGGTAAACTAACAACTCTATTTTAAGACAAACAGAATGACTTCATATTCTCCATCGTCAACTTCCCTTATTTGTGTATGACCTGCATATGGTGTTTATGTCTCACAACTGATTCGATATGCAAGAGCTTGTTCTGTCTATGATACGTTTTTAAATCAAGACAGGCCAGTCAAACAAGTTGATGTTACAGGGTTTCAGTAGTCTCTATTTTATGGTCGTGTTAACGATCTAGATTGCCAATAGAACCTATTATTGAGTCACGTGCTGTCTGACGTCTTTCATGTCAATTGGTAGGATATTTACGCACTGATTTTGACTATGGACTATGACGTTTACCTGATCAAGACTAGGGCTCACGGCGGGTATGACCGGTCGACAGGAGATGCTTACTCCTCCTAGGCACCTAATCCCACCTCTGGTATATCCAGGGTTGACTTTCTGTCCAACTCTTAATTTCGTTTTCCTTACAGAGGGTATGATTGTTTTGTTTGTTTCTTTATTTTACATCCCGTCGAGAATTGTTCACTCATATTGAGACGTCACAAGCTGTATGTAAAGTACCACAAATTCAGACGTATGCTTAGTGCTCCTGGCCGTACCATTGAGGGTGCTTTGACGTGCCATTGCCTGCCGCGACACGGGTCCTCCGTTTTAAGGTCATATCCGAAAGATCGTGATTTTCACTTCGAAATGCCGAGCGTTTGGCGACAGAGCAGTCACTATGTATGTTTACATCTTAGATATGACGTGGCCATGGCACGAGCGGGGCTCGAAATTACGACCTCCCGTTTACGACGCGAACTCTCTAACCACTGAGCTACCGCAACCAGTTCTATCGGATATATGAAATTGATCACTGTTTGTTATCTTCACCTTTCCATTTGTGTGTATGTTAATTAACATTAAACTTCTATATATCTTTATAAGGTATTCTTTTGAGAAACTCTACACTGTTTTATGCAGTATCATACTTTATTTCAAAATCTAAAATGTTTAATATAATTTCTGTCATTCATATTTGGAAAATGCATTAGAACAGGATTTCATTTTCAGATTCATATCTAAAGATGAAGCTAGCGAACAGTGATTTGGTTCTTGAAATAAAATAACAAAAATTGGGGTCTTTTGACCGTCAGTTCAAGACATTAAAATTTTCAGGGATTGTTCTCCTAGTACTGAAGACGTTGGGTAAATGTTAAGGTCATAATGTAATAAAGTGTTGGGTATTTTAGTGGAAAGAAAAAAACTAACATGAAGCTCGCAGTGGTGACCAGGTCTTATTGTGGTGGTCGACATTCAAGTGACCTTTGAAAATGATTATTCATGTAAAATGGCTAAAGTTGTGAAGAAACAATGCAATCAAGTCAGGTACAGTATAGTCCCTGATCTTCAATCTCAAGAGCATATAGTAATTCTTTTTGTTCTGTTTGCATGTTTTAAGACCCATAAGGAGATCAGAGACACTGACGATAGCCTTTTCCAGCCGTGGCGCAAATGTTCGATTCTTGGTCCCTGCATCTTCAAACCAAAGATGTTTAACATCAGTAGTGATTACTCCTTAAAACGTTTATCATAGGGAGTACCTGCTCCTTAAGACGTTTATCATAGGTAGTGACTGCTCCCTTTTCTCCCTCGCCAGGATCCAATTATGGCATTAGAAGTAGTAAACCGGAGAAAAAAGTATCGATTCATAGTAATTTACTAAATTAATCATGCTTGCTAATCTGATGCACTTTTCATCTAGAACTTAGCTTCTTTTATACATTTATTTAATTGTTAAAGCATTTTGCATCACGTGTTCCAATTACAGTGGTGTTTATGACTACTTTTCTATAATTCCGATCGGGTTTGGTTCAAATTTTAAATTCAGTTCATGAATTTTTATCATTTCATTTCAATTTCTTTTTAAAATGCATTTGTATGATGTATCTTTTTTCCTAATTGACATGTTTCTTGAAAATTTTATTCACATATTTAAAGAGTATTAACAAATAACGTTTTAAATTTTTATAAATATTTTTTAATCAAAACACTAGAACAACTATACGAAGCTTTTACACATGCTTTATTAAATATTCATATTATGCATCAAAAGCTCTTATTTGCAAACAAAACACGTTTTTATTAATCCGGAAATAATCACAAAAAATTTATATAAAATAATTGGAGAGCTTGCATCATAATTTCGATGTTAAAATCATACTTCATCCGAAGTATTTTAACGAACCATAAATAAAATTTTGATGTAATGAGCTACCTTAATTAAAATGTAATTTGTTTACAGCTCAGCTTTCAGAAGAGCAAGATACGGGAAGTAACTCGTGCAAGACTTCACGGTAGACATTAGAAAACGCCATTACATGGTTTTGCCTCTTCCTGTTTTGCCTGTTTGTTGTTTTCCGCCACACTCAACAATTTTTCAGGTATCTGGTGGCGCCCAGTTTTTATTGGTGGAGGAGAGAACCCAGATACAATGTACCCGGGAAGAGACCACCGACCTTCCGAAAGTAAACTGGCAAACTTTCTCACATATATCGGCGCGAGCGAGATTCGAACCCGCGCCGACAAGAGATGAGAGGCCTTGTGATTTTGAGCGTGATGCTCTAACCACTCGGCTACGGAGGCCGACGGTAGTTTGTATGAAAATGGGATGACCATGGCTTTTAACGTATTTGCGAACATGCATGTACCCAGCTATATTCCATGCGTATTTGGCCATAATTTTAAATCAAGCATGCGCAGTGTTTTATATCTTTACATATCCCTCTACCCATTGCCAATAATGAACATTTGTCTCCTCTAGGTGCCTTTAGTGAGTATCTATCATGTCCAAAAGTAGTATTTTGTAAATTTATCAAAGTTGTTTACATTTCTATACACAGATTCTCCCCTAATGGGGCTGTCAAACAATGACGTATAACATCAGGACATGGTGGTGTACGTTAAATACGTTTGGGATAAGTTTTAAACAACTTACGAGCACGTTGAAATATGACGGTAAATGATGTATATCGAACGCGGCTAAAATTTTGTGCATTCATAAAATTTCCAGCGTATGCCGACGTATTGCTTATAGGTTTGGCAGAGGTTAGATGAACGCTCACACTACAGGTCATTATATGGCTTGGGTTCGAACTTACTATTATAGAGTAAAGGTATAGAATTCTAAATACCCAAATTAACTGCTTATTATATATCATCAAACACCTTTGCTGATGTGACTTGATAAAAATAGACATAATAAGAGCCGTGTATCTTTACATAGACATGATATTAGCATAATTTATGTACTATTATTTAATAGCCTTTGTGAGTAATTAGTGACACCGGTGAAAATTGCAGACGATTTTGCAATTTTCAGTCACTTGAACTATTACGGACTTAAGTTTATGAATTGAGGTAAGAATTTCATCTTAAAAATGATATTTAATATTGCACATTCTATGTAATTGCGTGTTGCAATGCACAAAAATTCTGTTTAGTCATATAGTACTAGAGCCCAACTAAGACTCGACCAAACAATGGGTATTTTTCAGATTTTATTTCTGCATATCTCGGGTAGTATACGGAATTTCGGGATCCAATGTGGTAGTATTATAGATTGGTGATGTGAGATCATATAAGAATACAAAGTAGAATATATACCATTTATTTTACTGATTTTTCATCGACAAACTTGGGCACCCTATATTTAGAGTTCTATACCTTTTCTCCTTAGCTGTAAAGTCGAACTCCGGCGATATAATTGTAAGTGGTTCACACACGTTACATATAAAATATACGGTACAAATTTTGATGTACCACATGCTCATGTCGACAAATAATGTCTCTTCAGTGATGCTAAAGTCAAAAATGTTGGAAATCCGAAGTAAGAACAAGTTCGGAAGAACTGAAAGAACCAAAAATACCAAATTATGGAGCGAATTCGGCAAAATATCAGAGCTGCATGAGGGAGATAATCCTTAATTTGAAATGAATTTCTTGATTTTATCACAGCAAGTTTTTATACGTAATTCATGTTAGTACTGAAGTACTTAGCAACTGGGGTGGTGAATATCATGTAAGTTACACATAAATTGACATACATCTAAATACATCAGCAAGTAGCTAGGTGATCGTGCAGCGTACGCGTAACTTACTTCTAACTTACCGAAACGTATTTCCAAGTTATATGTAACTTGTATCGGACGCTTCCACAACATACATTGGCGTATTCAACATATTAAGGAATGCACTGAACGTGTTTACAACTTACCAGCAGTTTATCCGCCAGAGCTCTGGAATTCACTGCATATATTTGGTACAGATGAGCAATTCAACGCTATTGCTTGTTTGTTTGTTTGTTTATAGCCGCCTGAGCAATTTTTCAGCTATCCGGCGGCAACGCTATTGCAGTTGATGTCAAGTGGTCGTTCCAACACGCCATGTATACACTGTAAGTTCGACATAAGTTAGACCAATATTGTGCATAACTCAAGAACACTAGAAATACCCTGGGCATACGCTCTCAGAAGCTTGTATAAGGTGCTTGTATGTTTACATGGGGATAAGTCATGAAGAAGTTACTCATACTGATAATGTGATGGAATTTTTTCCTAATACACATAGTCGTAAACGCAGCCATGGACAGTGTTCATCTAGTATACACAATGCCACACTTGACTCGCTTTTACCTTACTTCAACAGACAATTAGGTCCACATCATATTCGCACAAAACTTTACTCTGTTCCACCGAGAATTTTGAATACGTTATTTGAAGAAACCAAAACTAATCCATATGTTGATTTGTTCACACCAGCAAATAGACTGCATTCTATGATTATGCATGTTGCCCATCAAAGACTCTTTAAACCACCGCGGATTTGGATGATATTTCTTCCTAAACAAGCCGCCTTTTCCTTAAATTCAAATTTACTACCAAAGGAATTGATGCCGTCAACGTATGCAACATTCTTTGTCAGAATTCATTAGTTCAGTCTTGTATTCCAAAGTATTTCATGTTCAAGTCTACACCTTATATTTCCTATAGATATACTTCCACTATTGCATCCAAACTTTTTAACTACAAACAAACTTTGGATGTAGACCATCATATACTTAATCCACCCACGTGTTCTTGTTCTTCGACTTCTTTTAACTATCGTCCAGCTGGACATGCCATTACTGACAATAATGATATAGTTAAAAATGAAGACCTAAAATAAGTTATTTTGAAAATTCAGAGAACCTCGTTCTTTCAATTGGCGACAGAACGTCATCTCTGTTAAGAATTCTGTCGAAGATTATGCCAGACGATGGACTAAATCTGCAAGAGAACTTGACACCTTTTCAGAATGGATAAAAAGTGTAAGAGGAATATTCAAATCCCGTATTAGACATGTCAAAACAAAAAAATGTGTACCATCTATCCTTCTTTGTTTAGTAAACCAGAAGTGATAAAAGACGTGGATAGGCATACGTTTTGGTTCCACCTGACAAAGCTTGCAACAACATTGTATTTGTTTGTAGGCTCATTATTACAACCGCATAGAAAACGAACTTGGCATTAATTCCACATTTAGTAAATCGCACTTATACTCCAACTGCCCTTTCCAAAGATGAAATTCTTCAAAATTTCTGCTTCAGTTTTATATACATTTAATATCCCAGTCAATGGAATAGATGGATATGAGTTACCGTACCTGTACTGGATCCCCAAACTCCACAAAAGCCCTTACAAAAAATCATTATTGCATCTAGGAAATGTTCTACCTATCTCTGCTCCTCACGAAAATATTTACTGCTGTGGAGGAGAAACTTAAAACGTACTGTGCCACTACATATGCCAGAAGTGGTGTAAATCAAATGTAGATTCTTAAAAATTCGAAAGAACTTTTAATAAATTTGAAATCACAAAACTTTTCTCAAATTAAGAATATCAAAATGTATTATGTGAATTTGATATAAAAGACACCACATAGTCTTCCACATCTGCTTCGTACCTTTTACTGAAAAAAAATGCTGGCGACAAACTAGCAACTCAACATTATGACAAACGGGATGATTTCAATTTCTCTATCGTCAACGTCCCTTATCTAAGTGGCGATATTCTATCATCACCTGTACATGGTGTTTATATTTCCCAACACGTTTATATTTCCTAATACGCAAGAATTTGTTCTGCATATGATAAGGCAGGCTACTGACAAAGAAGTTGATATTACAGGAGTTTGTATAATTTCGTCTAAAGTCAGCATTTCGCAAATTGTATGCTCGTTATAAGTATCTAGTTCGTCAGTACAACTTTCCATTAGGTCAAATGCTGTCTGACGTGTTTCATACCAATTGTTAGGCCGTTCTTGGCACACTGATTCTTACTACGGATTACTCCGTTTACTCGATGGGGATGTAGGGCTCACGGTGGGTATGACGGTCGACAGGGGATGCTTATTCCTCCTAGACACCTGATCCCACCTCTGGTATGTCCAGGGGTCCGTGTTTGCACATCTCTCTGATTTGTATTTTTTATAGGAATTATGAAATTGAATAATATTAGTTATCTTCACCTTTACATACTTTAAACGCGTTCAGCGCGTTTTTATTTCGCTATATGTGCGTTCAAAAAGAAGTTCCCTTGATTTTTAGATTTAACTTTAGCGTATTCCAACGTGTTGGATAAATATTTTAGACGTCAGAATAACTTTTCTAAAATGTTATAGTGTTACAACACTATTATAGGGCTAGATTAAGAGATAGGAATTTTGTAACCACTAAGTAAGAAGCTTTAATAAGACAGTAGTTCAAAGGCCAAGTAGCAAAGTTCATGTACAAAGAATCTACAGATAGACACACACACACACACACTGGCTCTATTAGAATGGTTTACATGAGAATATTAATGATATTACATAAAGCCGAGTCGGCAAACTTGCTAAGTAACTGGGAAGTCACAATATCCTCGCCGCAGCTTTGTTGCTAGATGTTGTTATTAAATGAGCAACGTGTTGTGCTTCATTTGATGTGTTTCTGACTGAGTATAATCGGGAAATGAAATTATCATTGGTAATGAGATACAGATTTGGCACAGAGGACGAGAGTTACTCCTCTTGATCTGCAGTTTTGCTTTTCTGTCCGTTAAGTATATACGCTGTCGTGTTCTAACGTCGTAAACGATTTCGTCTCTGAAATGAATGTGCAACTAAACAGGGTCCTAAGGTCTTCCGGCATGTTTTTCTTCCGCTCGTGCTCCCAATTATGGAGAGGGGAAGTCCAAGAACTCTTGGCTTGCGAAGATGGTAAAACTTAAACAAGTTCGCTCCTGAGTTATGGAGCATTGCCATTTTTTAAAAGTATATTTAAGATTTTTACTTTGAAGGGAAGTCAAGATATTAAAAAAACAACCTTGCCTCATATTGCATGTTATTGAGCTATATACAGTGTCAAAAGTGACCTTTCCGCACTTTAAATTTACTTACGATTTATTCACATAAGTTGATTTGTCTGTTGGCGTCAACAGAACATAAGTAACACATATTAATCATTATATCAAATAGATACGCGCTAATGTTTTCTTGCAATATAGATATTTAAAAAAATCAATGATAGTAAATTGGAAATAAGCAAGGACCTTTAGTGCTTGTTATACGGAAAACTCAACATCTACAATTTGAGAGTGTAAAAGAACATATCAGGCGTATTGTCAATTCAAAAAAAAATAATTATGTATTAATCACAAAATACTGTCTTATAATTGAAATGAAATTTAAACAATGGGGGTCATGTATCAATTTTTATTTTTTGATATGCAAAATTTTTACACACAATTTCGGGTAAATTGATATAGACGGTTTTTAAGAATCGGCGTTCTGTTTGGAAAAATATATCAACCAAATAAATGAATTTACACCATTTGATTTTGTTCAAAGTATTTACTACTTGTAATCATAAATTACAAAATTGACAAATAATTAAACTTATTTACAAATACACACCCAGAAGTATAAATATTGACGATATTGAAGCAGATACTGTAAAATACGTTTTGGTTAAAGAATCCTTCCGCTACAAAATATAGTCCTCTCCAAAACCTTTCAAACTTCAAATCGACACGAATTTTTTTCAGCTGGATAGGTAGAAGTAATAAATGGATTTAGTTTAGCTTAGTTTATTGAAACCTTAAGAGACATCTCATTGGTATGATACAGTTATATGACAATCAGGTAACAACAAACTGATGAGCACAATCATGTATAAATACTTATGTGATCAAACATGGAGGACGGACACATGTATCATACCTTTATAAGTTTCTTAGGCTCATTGCTGTTATAAAAAAAACCTTGCTAAATTACGTACTGTTTTTCTGTTTCTTATTGAATAAAGTTGTACAAGTTCAAACATGGATGGTCGAGTTTTATAATGTATGTATAATATGTTTGAATCACTGATATAAGTATTTAACCAGTATCTACACAGTTACAGCATCCTGCGCGGTTGAAAGCTGGGGATGTTACTTAATTAGGACGGAGAATATGCACTGTGCAGAACGCTAAAAGATATATACAGTATACGCAATAATGGAGGTGGTGTTACATTGCGAAAGTAGATTACAAATTTCTTAACAGACTTAAAAGATAAGATGCCGTTTAATATTCATTGTTAATCTATAAATATCATTAGATATTTATGCTATCAATAATTCACTTAATATTAGAATTTGAATTGTAATCATAGGTTATAGACTTTAATTTGTATGGGAAAATATGATGACGCAGTTTTTTGGCGCGTAGATTGACCGAACTTGCTAGGTCCGTCCGCTACAAAAAAGGAGGTCATTAAATTTTTCCATACAAAATATATAATATTTTTATCGTATACCTTTAATTTCATTTGGAAACTAATAATACTTTTATTTTTAATAATTTTTTATTGATTTAACTGAGTAAAGGAATAAAAACACGAAGAGTACCATTATCAAAGAAAAGTAATTCTACTTATATACTACATGCCTGCAAACATTTAAAGGAAAACGAAAGGATGAAATTGATAGTATATAATAATTGATATTATTTGATATTGTTATATACTTTCAATTTCATCTCTTCTTTTTGCTTTGAAAGCGCGGTTTTTTTTTCAGACGATATATGTATGGAAACGTTGCGGCCCCGCAAACATGACGTCACAATAGTACATAAGTGGAATTACTACGCTGTTAATTTTCATATTCTTCGTGTTTTTATTCCTTTATCAATTAAATCAATAAAAAGTGTTAAGAATAAAATCATTGTAAGTTTCAAAATGAAATTGAAAGTATATAATAAAAAGGTGATAGACGTTGCATGAGGAAATATGATAGCCTCGGTTTTCTTTTGTCGGGGACGGACTTCTTAAGCTTCTTAAAAAAAAACCCAAAAAACAAAAAAAACAAAAAAAAAAACAAAAAAAAAACAAAAAACAAAAATACAAAAAAAAATTCGTCATCATATTTTCCCATACAAAGTCTATAACCTATAAATATTTCCTCAAATTTATTGATTTTAATAAATCGCGTATTGAAAAATTTTAATTGCTGTGATCAAAATGTCCAACTTTTATTATCACGAACTTAAACTTAATTTATTATACCAATATTTCAAATTATGGACGTCAAAATAATTCAAATTACTTTATACCAATAATGTGAGTTAAAATCATCAAAATTAAGTTACCTGAATCAGATGTAGAAGTACTAATGGTATTTTGATACCATTAAACCAATTTGCTTTAATAATCAAAAATAAAGAGACTAGAGAAAAAAATCACACACAGTTTCACTACCAAGTGCCGACTTAAAAAAGAAGACAGATAAATAATGCAATGTCATATTCAATTAAAACGTATATAGATTTCGTTGATACTGGATTTGGAATTTGTGTGTGATGTTATTCTTGCTGAAGTAGATCTTCGAGACAAACTATGAAAGCACCAATTCAACCTAACGGTCGCTGATAGAGGGACTGGTACGTTTCGTGTTATACTTACACAACGAAATTTCTGTTTCATCTCCTATATCATAATAGATCCTCAGTATCACTTGCTTGTCGTAAGGGATGACTAAATGGGGTGGTCCTTCGGATGAGACAGGCAAAGACCGAGGTCCCAATCCACACAGCAGGTGTGGCACGATAAAGATCCCCCCTGCTCAAAGGCCGTAAGACCCGAGCATGGGCCATTGTACTTGCAGTTCTAACTATTGTGCATACTTCAAACATTGATAACTATGTGAAAGTCCAGAGGTGATGCAGAGAAATGTTACCAAATGATGGTCATGTAAGATGCTACACTATACAATTAAGAAAATTTCATTTCAATTTTATTTTTGTTTCTATATTTACACAATCAAATAACATGAGGTCTCCCCACTACGTTCATCCGATATAAAAATGGAAGGAACATTTTTGTTTGTTTGTCTAAGGATGTTGCAGCGTTTGTGTCTGTAGATCGCATTCTTTGTTTGTTTCACGTCCCTTCGAGCATTTTTCATTCACTATGGGGCGTCACAAACTGTAGGTGAAGTACCAGAATTTTGACCTATGCTTAGCGACCAGGGCCGTAACAGTGAGGGTTCTTAACGTGCTAACGCTTGCCAAGACATGGGACCTCCATTTTAAAGGTCGTATCCGAAAGACCCGTGATTCTCACTTTTAAATGCCGAGCGTTTGGCGAAGGAGCAATCACTAACTATGTTTATGTCCTAGGTTTGACACAGCCATGACAAGAGCGGGGCTCGAACTCACGACCTCCCGGTTGCGAAGCGAACGCTCTACCACTGAACATAAAAAGAAGGAATATATAAACATATCTTATTCTTCCATGATTTACAATATACTAGTAATTGCATATATTACCGTCTTAACATAAACAATTGCAATTTATATTTTTGTCCAATGATACACAAATTTAAAATCAAATTTGATTTAAAGTTAAAAATAACCACAAGCCATATAATTATGGTTGTTTCAAACCATTGAATAAAATGGAGGTTTAAAAAGTAGAAAAACAAAAGCGGAATGGATACACGATTCTTCTTCGAAATAAATCTATTTATGTCTATTTTAAATGGAAATGTGCTCTTTTGTAGGGTACTGGATTTATTGAAAATGGCTCATGTCGACTTGAAGTGTTTGCTATGAATTTATATCAGATAAAAATGATTTTAGAAAAGTCATAACTGGTTTCACCTGCGTCCACTTTTATTAACCGAAGATAATTCACTTAAATGTATCGAGCACTTAGAATGAAAAAAACTATTCCTAAACCACTTAGGGGAGATAAAGCATATCTACATACAGTGGCAAATCCATCAGATTCTATGAAACAAATCATTATTGAAAATTTGGGTATCCCAAGAAACGATATCATAAATGACAAAATTGTACCCTTTCAGTGTCAACTCATTGAAAGTAATAGATAGAATTTCCTCAAATATTTCCGTTGCTCTTCTTAAATTGCAATTCGTCAAAGACTGGTTGTTTGCCTTGATGATCCCAGTTCCACAACGAGATTGATTAATTACACACAGAAAAAGATAAGAGTTGTTCGTACGTAAAACACTAAAATAGGGGGCCAACCCGCCGAAAAGATCGGACATATTCTTGACCTTTGACCGCTGGTTTTGTAGAAATGGCGTTCTCTCAGCGAGTACGTCTTTTCGACAATTGATCCAATCGATAAGACAAAAGAATTTATAACCAAGATTCTGACATAAGATCGAGCAGAATGTCTGTTCACCTGTGTGAATTTTACAATATATGTACATTGGGATAAGGTTGAAATTATTCTTAAGTCTAATCTAACATTATTTTATCGTAAGTAAATCTCACGAAGTCAGCCATGATCCGTTTTGCAATCCTATATTAATTATGCGCTGTTGTCTTTCTATAGTAACACGATCGTCCTATTGGACTTCTTGTTAATAAAGTATACTCTCATTGCTTATTTTGGTATTATCTTCAGTGCACTCTATGTCAAAGAATGCATAATTGATTGTTTAGTGGAAAACAAATTATTAATGTTTTAAAAGAGTTATAAATCCTTAAAGAATGACAAATCTGCACAGCAAATTCTATATTATAGCAGAGGCACTATCACAATGAAGTCCCGTGGATTTAAGATTACGTTCTTTTTTTCGAACAGTTTTATCCCATATGATATATGTTTCAATAAAATTGTGAAAAACCTTCAAAATTAAAATCCGTTAATAATATATCGATTATATGAATCTTACTTTAGTCTTCTTCAAATTTTCCTGAGTACTCAGTTTGATCTGTATAATGCTACATGTATGACTGTATATAAATAAATAAAAAAAAAAAAAAGAAAAAAAAAAAAGAAAAAGAAAGAAGAATAGAGATCTCGACGATTATTCGCCATGCTCGATGCCAATACCTCTATAGACGGTCGATGTTTCTTTATCAATCTGTGAACTGCCCCTCGCTGGTGTTGGATCTTCGTTTCGAAGGTTCATTAACGGTTATTAAATATAAACTTTAAATATATCTTTTTAAACTTGCATTTAATCTGTAATTTGGTATTTATGTAAACCAAAACAAACAAATAAAACACACATACACACACACTAAAACAGCAAAAAAACCAAACAATCCAACAACAACAAAAAAAAAGCCAAAAAAAAAAAAAAAAAGCCAAAAAAAAAAAAAAAAAAAGAACAAAATACAAAATCAAAAAGAAAAAAGACACAAACAAAAATCATAGTTTTTCCAATAATCTCTTAGCTTTAGTTACTATTTTAATCTCAGTTTTAGTATTCTTTTATGTCCTTTTTTGCATTTATTGGTCAATATCTTATTTTGTTTATAATGTATTACATGTAAAACGCTTTTGGGTAATTGCCTTGTATATATAAAGCGCTATATAAATGTACATAATAATAATAATAATAGTATATGCTGTAATATTTAAATTAACGTTATCTAAGAGTTTTTCTTTTGCCAACGAAACCATCGGAAAGAGGCATTCTGGAAATACGTATGCCCATCCATTCTTAACACTAGAAACGTCCTGGTAATAATTCTATTTTATTATTGCATTTTCTACTAAATTGTGGATAAATATTTAAAGACGAGCAGAAATTCATGTGCAGCTTTCATGACCTTCTATAGATTTCATTTCATAGTTATTGGAGATGTGTTTTGCTCTGGACCTGTGGGTAGATTTAACCTTCGCATTGCGCAAGCCTTTGTTGTTTTACACTGCTTTGAAATATGGCTTTAAGGGAGCAACCTTTGAAGTGGGGAAATTTGTCTTTAATTTTCATATTCAAAATCCTGCCATTATAATTCACAATGCATTTAAGATTCCTAATTTTATTGCATATAATGGTTAACAAGAGCGGCAAATATGTCTTACAAACCACGCACAGTTATTATTGTTTCATATTGAATGGTGCTTTCTTTAATGTCGTCAAGATAAACCGACATGTCTTAGAAAACTTGATAAGATGTGTAATCCTACTGTCCACCCCACAAGAGTAAATGGTCCATCTTAATCCCACCTTAATCCGACCAAGTTAAATTTTTTATCTTATAACTTAAGAGATGTATCTGGCGTGATTACCTATGAAATGCCTATAGCTCGTTAGAATTGTCTTCTGTATTTGTTTCCTAAAGTCTTAACATTACATTAGGTCTCTAGTCAACAATTTGACAATTCCGAATTAAACAATCACAACGTGAGACAAAGAAGAGGGTGATTTTGAAGTTATTTGTTTTGGAATTTCAGACCATCTGATATTTGGCCGATAGTAGGATGAAGGATTTAGAATATCTGTAAGACCACAAAAATTCTTTCACTGCAAACATTTAACGACAATTTAGTTTCAGATATCAAAGATATTTAGAGAATTTCAATATTTCTGTAAACAGAAAATGTTTGCGATAACAAGATCTTCGTATTAGTATGAAAAATGTTACTCCAAAACATTGTTTTTTAACCCAACGCTCCGTCATTCTCGACGTTTTAAAGATACCGTCTTTTCTAACACTCTTCTACGCTCCTTTCATGAAACCAACATTGCTATATTTCCATCTACACTATAGTGTAACTACTCTTCGGGCTGGAAAAGGCTCTACAGATCCGCTAAACCATAACTTGAACCGCAGTAAACGACTGAGGCTGGAAAATATTTTCACAAGACAGCCAAATTTCTCTAGACATTAGGACAAAGGGCCTCCATAGGTTTGAAATTTGCATCGCCTTGTAATCTTGTTGTTTTTTTTTTGTGTGGTTTTTTTTTTTGTGTTTCACATGAAAACAAAAAACATGACCAGCATGTTATGTCAAAATGTGCAAGTCCTCGAAAGGTTCAATGACATGCACGGTGCCTTTTCTATTATATTTGTCACGTGATAATGCTAATGGGTACGATGGTAAATAAATGATCTAACTTCATTTCAAACGCATTTACAACACACACACACACACACACACACACACACACACACACACACACACACATATATATATATATATATATATATACATTTTGCGAGGAAGACCAATATAGATAATAGATAGATGTCACAATAACAAAATGAAATGCTACTCAAGATAAAAGATAAATTACTTTCCTACATTTCATTTCTCTAAATTTCAAAAATCTAAACAATTGATGTTGAACTGTTGATAATATTTAAACGTGTTGACCCACCCTCCCCCTGAAAACGTGTATCAAACAGATATAAGTATTGGAAGAGAAGCAACACGTGATAAGCTCAGAAAGTGTTAATCATGGTTGACGTCTTGAAATACATCAGCCATAATTGTATGAGTTTTTGTAAATGCGGTGAAGAATATTGAAATCTGTGGATCTTATATGATACTGTGATCATTATGAATTAAACAGTGATCGTTGAACAAAAAGAGAGCTCACATGAATCGATGTGGAATAGACCACATCAGGCCCATATTCACTTCCGACTTTAAGCGATTAAAAATATAGTTTATGTTCTTTAATATTGGGCAACCTCAAAGGTTTTACAGCAGCAATCTGCCGTCTGAAATACTTTTTTTTTCACCGTTTATTTTCATGCTAAAGAACGAAATAACATATTGACGTCGTCTCATCTCTCGTTCTGTATCTGTTTGTGTTTATGAATGCAGCTGCCATAATGTCTATGACCAAGCAACAGCTTTGTAACTGGAGGCAGTTCGAAAACTAAATAAAGCTTTCCTAGGCTTAAGTAATTGAAATGTTTGTATGTAGAAAGTTACATTCAACCTCTTCTCCACGTGGATATGCTTAAATCAAGTGATTACTGTTTTGTGTGGATGTGGATTTCATGCTGTGTTGAAGTTATTTTTCTTAAAGGGAAAGCGAAAAAAAAATCTGACTGAAAAAAAAATGTTTTTCTAATTTCTTCTGATATTTTAGTGGCAAGTGACAATGTTTGAAGGTTAATCATGGCGAAGATCAAGTTAATCATTACTTTATTTTTTTAAAAAAAAATACGAAAGCAACACAGGAAAATGTCTACCTCTGTATACGGCCAATCCATGAATATAAATTTCTTTTGAGAATACTTTTAAAAGATTTATTTGTTCTTTAAAAAGGATTTACGTGACAGTATATCATCATATAAATGTTGCGTCAAGTCAACATTTTATTCGATGTTGACCGCCTGATCCAAAATGAATTGCTTTTTCTCATTGTAATAATCTTCATAATGTTCTAGCTTTGATAGATAAATGTGAAATATGAATGAATTATTTTCCCTGTAAATCATTATGATCAGATGGTGCATTATTCACTGTTGTGTGTAGTTTTGTATTACACTTAGCTATATATCACTAGGAAGAACAATATATGTGTATGTCATCTGTTACGTAAATCCTACAGCGGTTTAGCTGTTCGCACTGAAAATACCCACCAGTCCAATACAATAAGATGTTTTACCAGTCCAAATCGAAGATATGCTAATTATTGACTAATGTCTACATTCCAGCATTCGTGATCTGCTACATTATATATCGTAATATTCAACGGCAGGCATCATCCGGGCTAAAATTTAATGCGTAAGCATTTTCATATTTATAAACAATACATAAACAAGATGAATGATATGTTTATCATGGTAATTTTATGGACATAGCTGCTTGGCAATTTATTGTGAAATTTCTTGTTTGGAACTGATTTTATTTTATTTTATTATTATTTTCTTTGACAAAATAACAAACACAGTTTAGTCATGTTTCTATAATTTGAATTATTCATACCAACTACCTCGACATACAGTCTCTTTCAGTGGATTCATAATCGGTTGTGACAACTCCTCAAATCTACCATTTTTGGGGGTAAATTTTAATGTTCGTTAACACCATGACATTTATAATAGATGTTCCTTCTTGGGACTACAAATGGCAATTATAATTTTACACCTGTATTATAAAAACGCGAATCAAAGGAATTTCACTTTATGTTTCTTTCAATACAAAGGCAATCAGCATTTTACAACAAATATTGAAAATAGGACCTAATACTACACAAATCCCCGATAACTTTCTTCAGCATGAATGAAGCATTACTAAGTGACAAAATCAGACCCGTATTTGGTAGTCTCTCTTTAAAGTTTAATAACAATTTGGTCATTTATTTGCGTGTTGACGACTCTAATTGTCTGTGGGGATTTTTGCCAGAAAGCTCAGCACAGTGCTGACAGGCTATGAGGATTTAATTTGTAGTCAATATTAGTTTTTCGCCGTTGTCAAAATTTTCATTGATTATAAATAACGTACATCTTTACGTCTCGATAGTAACGCAAGAAGGTAGCTATCTTTAATTTTCAATAAAGTCTAATAAATTCCTACTTTGTTCACCAAGCCTTACTTTGGGCTGTTATCATTTTGGAAACAAAATGAAACTGGGCCCCCTATGCAACATATGTTGAATATAATTGAGCGAACTAATAAGTGCTGTTTCATAAATCACTTTCAATTAACATTGGCATACACCGCGTGTTTGCCAGGTGTTTGTGTGAGAGGTAAAATAATACGTTTTAATTGATATAATACCTGATTGCTTGGCCACGAACACTTATGTAAATATCGCTACCGCTTTGATCAATATATGATGTTACTAAAATACCATAAGTTTTTAATTTTCATGAATTATAGATTAAAATGAACATATTTATTTGCCTATGATTTGGTGGCAGTGCTTTTGTGTGACCTTTTCGTTCATAAAATAAACATATCTTTTATTCAGGACCCTTTCAGTTTCATTGAATATAGAGTATTTTCTTGGTAATAATTTGCAAAAAATGGAATGTGTATATCGACTCGTTCATTATTTAAAAAAATAATTGACAATATTCCCTGCTGTACATGATTTTATTGACCTTATAAACACTGATACATCCCCGACCAAATCTCTGTCAATAGAGCATCCCTCAACACGAGTCCAGAAAATGTTTTCAGCAACGGTGCATGGATGATTAATGTTGAATAAAAAAGTAGAAATCAAATCTCTAGAGGTAATAAATATTGATATTGCAATTTAGATGATATTCCAAACATACAGTCTTGACCATTTACGGTCTGGTATTAGAGAGAATAAATCTATTACCATTCTGTATTCAAAATTTATGACACCTTCTGCTGTTGCAATCATATTTCAACAGAGAACATGCGTAAAACCGTGACAACACATGAGAAGTGAATGGCATAAATCTTTTTGATATGACAAGCACTCGACCACTGGATCTAGATTTTTCCTTTTTAGTTTACAAAAATATTCATTTCCCCTTTTATATTCAGTAAAATGAAAAGGTGAAGATGACGAACAGTGTGATCAACTCCATAAGGAATGCATAAAAGAGAGTTTGGGATACTCGAAACCATGGATATACCAGAGGTGGGATCAGGTGCCTAGGAGGAGTAAGCATCCTCTGTCGACTAGTCACACCCGTCGTTAGCCCTAGTTCTTGGTCGGGTGAACAGCGCAATCCTTAGTCATAATCAGTGTGCCAAGAACGGTCTAACAATTGGTATGAAACACGTCAGAAATCATTTAACCTAATGGGAAGTTGTATTGGCAAATTAGACCTTTATATTGACCATGGGATTTGCGAAATGCATACCATATAAAATGTATACTATCGACAAATATTCCATTTGCTTATATATTTATACATCAAGAATCAAATATGTACACTGTGAAATAGTATAAAATTTAAGAACCACAACCCGCAATTTTCTGAAATCGTCTTAAAGTTTTCGCTCTGATTTTAAATTTTATAAACAAGGGATAAACTCTTTGAACGGATGCGGTAGACCCTTTTAGTGACTCAAAAAAGAGGAGGCCTTGACATGTTAAAGAAAACACCCGAGTATTTCGAAAAAAATCTGGGGGTGGGGGTAACCAATGGCGTGCTATGCATCATGAGGAGTGATTTGATCTGTTCTCATAATAAAAACAAACCTAATGTTATGTGTCACACAATTGGCTATTTCTCCCGTATTTTTAGGAATGCTTTTCGGCAGTGCATATTTCATTTAGTATAAAAGGGAAAAAATAAATATCTGTGTAAAATAAAAAGGAAAAAAAAGTTTAGACCCAATGGTTGAGTGCCTGTGGTATAACCCTCAAAACCGAGTCCCCGTACAATGCATTGGAACTATAAAGAACGCCAAGTTCTACGACCTTGAGAGCCATGTGTAGAACAGAATTTGAGGCCCTTAGCCTTTAGCTGGTGACGTGTACCGGGGACGTAAAACAACATGCAAACAAAACCAAATTCTATGATAAACTTTATGTAAACCACAGGGGAGATGGAAAATAAAACTTTAGTAGATATTCTATTTTCCTTACTGTGGTGAAAAATAAATAAGTCAGAGGAAAAGGACACAATATTTTTGTTTGAATAGCACTATAAAATTGCAATGCATAAATACCGGAAATGTTGATGCCTCTGTGTAATAAATTCATAGATAAAACAGGGAAATATTTCCCTAAAACATGATGTCGGAAAAAAGACTTCAGAATTGAGCTCTTATGCTTGATGTGAACAATATTTTACATCTGGATATTCAGGCTTCGTCACTGCAGCACACGCAGGGAAGTCGACATAGCGCGGTCGGATGACATCGGATCTTCTATACTGACTAGCAGATATTACTAATAACACAAATTCTCCCAGAACATCTGAAAATCGAGATATGGCAATATTTTATGACTCGTGGATTTATATCACCTATGCCTATTTATATGTGTTTGAGAAAATATCAAGTAGCTTCATTTGGCGGTACGAATCCTTCAGGAGACAATGCTGTGATGTGGTACATATATCAAGTTCTCCAATTTTGTTCATTCTTCTTTCATCACAGGGTTACGCTACACGTTCCTCTAAATTTTTTGATAAATTTTACAAATCCACATTTAACTTATCTTAATTCAATTACATACGGAAGATCTGGTATAAGGAACCATTGATTGTTCAGGTAAGTGATTAAACGTTTTAAGGTGCCCTGCCTAAGTCTTATATCCTATACCTTCTTGTCAATTTCAAGCATTTCATATGGATAAGCACGAGGGTTGGGATATTCCTAGCATTAACTCGCTATCATAAATTGTGTGTAATCGACAACAGGGTATTAGCATGTTGTAATTTGTAGCTTTCTAGTATAATAAATTGTAAGTATCGAAATACACTGACGTTTCTAACGATAATTTATCTTTCAGACAATATGCAAGAATGACAACGAACACCAAAAAGGCACGCGCATGATGTCATCAATTATTCACAAGAAGCAGTTTTACCAAAACTTCAAATAACAAAGGGTAATCGATAGTGTTCAAAATATATCTATAAGGAACAACCAGAGTAAAAATGACTTGGTATTAGGGCTTTGCAAATCCAAGAGTACTACTAGTAATTAAGTTTATTATTTAATGCATACTGCTTTCTCGTGACTTTATGGGACTCTTATTTCGCGGTTCTGAGATATTTCTGGCTTTCTATTAGAAATGACAAGGTTAGAAGCTAAAGAAGCCCTTCATGTCTTCAATGTCTCTCTAATGTTTGTCTGCAACAAGTAAAGGTGTCACCAAAAAATCAGAATATATACAGTAATCGTAAATTGTACAAGGAACGCCTGGTTGCTAGAACTACAGTCTACCTACAAAATTTCTCTGTGGAAGTTGCTGGCTGTATGCTTTTAAATGGACGATTTTCGTCGGAGATCATGTACATAATACACACACAAAGTTGGAGTGGTATTTATAAGGATTATATATTACTGGTTGAAAGGACTATGGTAGCTGTTAGAGCTATCTTTTGTTTGTGTTTCACACTCTATTAAGGAAATGTATACAGTATATGTCCGAGAGATTTACTTATATAAACAGACAAATTCAAATGTTTGTATTTATCCGTATGCTAGGGTTAAACGCATTACGGAATAATCCATTATTGGGAAATAAACCAAAGCGGTATCTCTTTCAGACCTAATACTCTCTAATGCATACTGATGCAACTGAATTAATAGCTTTGTTAAGCATATCTGCTTGAAAATATTCTTCGTTAAAATAAAACTCACATGTGGTAGGGATTCTTTTTTTTTTTTTATACTGTTTTGGTAGGGTTCTATCACCGGGGCTATACCATTTCAATAGCATAATCTATACAGCGTCTTACATCAAATAATAATTTGTTAGGGAAATGAATATCACTCCTATTTTTGGATGAATTTTTGCAGTTTGAAATTGACATGGTATATATTCGAAACTTTTGATACTTTTTATTTTCACTAAGAACGCTCCTCATGGATCATAGAGATAATTATGCATTCGGAGATAGGAAATGATGATGAGTGTTCCAAAAAGAAAAAATAATCACACGCTGATGTACTGTGTTCGTATATACATACTGATACCTGAAATAATTGTGTATGGTATCTTCTGTGTATTGCAGGAAAATGGCTAGATTCTGATGTATTTTGATAGTGATATGAGAGTTGAACTTAGTTTAACTTTCTAAATTATCGGACAGACCTAGTATGAATATATTACAAGGAACTTTCGTGTGAACCGCATCACACCTTCATCTTTCTTGGATACATAACAGACCAAATAGAAAACGTCCACCAAAATATATAATCCTATAATGTGTATTCAAAACTCTGTTCCAATGCAAAAAGATTTCTTTTGTTAATATAAGCACCATTATTTGAAACACAGATATGGATTTTTATTTTCAATTTATTGAGATAAACCTCAGCTTTAATTTTCATGACACTTATTGAAACAACCATTATTATTCTTGTTTGGCACTACTAAGTGTATGGAATAGTTTGCCGTTGATTAGAGTGGCTGAAAGATAAGACGTACTACATACAATTTTGAGTCTCTGCATTTAGTGAATGTCTGCGCAGATTTAGTGAAATTAAATCAATACTAAAACTTAAAAAAAAACAACAACCAAAAAAAAAACCCCAGTGGAATTAGTAAGACGTATTATTATGTTTTGTTTAATTGTCTGAAAAGTTCAACTCTTGGAAGTATATTCTTCATGACAGTTGTCTCCCTTTCTGTGATCGTTTACAGCTTGCAGTCAATGTGAGTGTTATTTGTAAAGTTAATGCTGCCTGCTCATACCCTGTGACTATTTACTGCAATATCATCGATTGTTGGCGTGTACATGGTTGCTGAGCATCGCATTAACTGAGAACCGTGAAAGAACAAATACCAAAATCCTTTAAATCTCGCAGACGTTAGATTTACGTTGCTCCGCTTGTCCCGCATCTAAACCAAAGGATTACACACAGAATGGTGGATAAATACTGCCATCAAATATTTCATTTCATACTTTTAGAAAATATATGAGCAACGCGCAAAGTAAGATAGCTACAAAATTGCGCTTAATATCCCAGGAAAGGTGTCATTAGGGGTTATCCTTTAATGACCTGAAATCCGCATCAATTCTTTATTAATTGAATTTTAAGATGTTGTCATTTATTCTAAAACAAATCCCTGAGCAAACGCAAGACGTGATAAATCATTCGCATCTAAATTCACACCTGTGAAATTAAAATTTAGGTGATAACATCATTATAAAGCCTTTATAGAAAATCATATTTGGACACAATAACTGACACTGGGGCTCGCCCCTGCTCTTACACTTCGGAAGTATCTTAGGAAGTCACATATTTAAATATCAAAACGGATTGAAATAGTTTTAACCACTCTGTACATAAGCAGAAAAAATAGTCTAGGGACTGTTTGATATAACAGTGATTTAATATTCAAAAGACAAAGCCTCCATTGGATATAGGTTTATATAGAGATAGTATATGTCTTCCCTCAGTACACGTAATTTCTGAGACAAACCAATGATTGAAAAAATATGCTCAACATTAAACTGAACTTAATTGTCTTGTTCTCCTAAAGAAATTAACATATATGTAAATGAAATGAGAAATTTGGATAATAATATAGCGTTTGATGTTTCACTCTTTATAATTCTAGATAAAAATGGTGAAACACAAGATATCTTTCAAGTGAAGACCGAGGAAAAAGAAACAAGTTAAATTTCAAAATATAAAAATATACATAAAAGGGATGATCCCATAGTTCCATTGTGTTTGTAACTCCAGAATGCAAAACAACTGGTAATGTATTTCTTAGATTATAAAAAATAAAAAAATATATTTATTATATTGAATTTTGACTATATATATATATATATATATATATATATATATATATATATATATATATATATATAGAGAGAGAGAGAGAGAGAGAGAGAGAGAGAGGTAAATATGCAGTTCCAAAGTGTATTCAAATCACTAGCTTTTTCTGGATTTTAACATCCATCCTTAGGTGAATATACTTTGGAAGTTATTTTGACTGTGTGACATGAACCCATTCTTTTTGGATTATATATATATATATATATATATATATATATATATATATATATATAAGAATTTCAGTTCAAACAATATGAAAGCACCTAAATCATAACATGTGTATAGGAGAACCATAGATAACCTTACTCTGATGGGGGTTTCTTTATTTGTAAGGCTGTGTGAATCTGCTTAATTTTACGGTAATATCTTTGTACACAAAGGGCTGAAATTGTTCTCCCCAGATCTTTTCTTTTCACCTTCTTTCTTCATATCTCGATATAACATTACTGATCTGTAAAATTACACAGTTTTATGGGAATCTGATTTCTATGGCTTTCATGGTATGGACAAAGGAATAAACAGTTCCTTCATAGATATAAAGAATTTTGTCACACCATACGGTTTGTCTATACGTTGTCAATTTAACCAGAGAAGAATTTGTGATGAGCGACAGAGAATATCGAGAGAAATTAATATTGTTGACCGTATACTTGGGAAAATACATAAAGATCTTTGTGCACAAAGGGCTGAAATTGCTATGTTTTCCCCAAATCTTTTTCCTTTTCCCCTCCTCTTTTCCTCGCGAATAAACAAGTTCTACGGTATGCCAACAATTCTGCAGAGTGCACAACTTATTTAAAAAATTTATTAACAATAGAAACATAACGCAATAAACTTCAAAATGTTCCATGTATTGAAGTATCTCCATATCAAGCATCCTTTCTTTTCTTTATTTATTTCTATGACCCCCCCCCCCCCCCCCCCCCAATTTATATATACTTCGGTACCTGTATACTGTCCATAATAAGCAGCATAGCGTAGTTATGGTAATATTTTTGCATTGCACCAGTTCTATTCATTTCTACTCTGGTAATATTAAAAGAGTCGAAATATAATTTTTGAAGAATTTGTTCGTTTGGAGGCACTTATAATTTTAGATGTACCGGTCATTTGCCTTATAAGTATACCATTCATTTACAATATCGTTTAAAGTTCCTTAATATTTGTTTATTAGACTTTTTTCTACATATTACAAATGCTTTGAAAATATAGTGGCAAAACGATCTAAAAATATATGCTATAATTATGCAAGTCTTCGAAATATGAATCTATGTCCATACAGGCGATTCGTAAAGTCAGATCGACTGTATTTTAGTTTAGCAATTGATTAAGTAATCATATTTTAGGCGTACACTTGATCATTTTCCGTAATTTCTATATATTATCAAAACTATTTAACGCTGTTATTCAAGATAATTTTTGAGAGTGATTTCCCTTTGTGTATAGAGAGAAATTCTGTCGACATCAATAACGGTTTCAATCTCAAAGATCCTTTTTTTTCCAAATAAAATCAATAGGAAAAGATAACTCATAAATATTTTCTGGAGGTTTTAGGAGCTTTCGAACAATATACATTTAGTCAATACTGTCCATTCCCCATATTTGATTATTCAAAAAATAAATTATTCCTTGGAGTGGAATAGCCATTTTTGTCACGAACTATAAACAATATGAAAACAAAAAAAGAACAGATGTGAAAGTTTAACATGTTTTTGGAATTAACCTCTCTTAACCTAAAACATTATGCACATGATATTCCAAGATATGTATATTGAATATATTGAACAACCATCTGCTTATTTAGCAGGACACGATGTTATACTTTGGAATAGACAACCGTAAAGAATACCGCAAGCGTATAAATTATTGAGGGCGAAAAAGTAGAATTAGTTCATTCTCATTTAATCAAACCATCTATCATTTGATTTCGTTTAGAGTGGTTTCCAATTGTGTGAATTGAAAAATATTGTTACTATAAGGCTACTAGTTTTAAGTAAAGTAACAAATATTTCGTTTTTACATGCACAATGATCATGATCGAAATGTCATTCTTGATACAACCTTTTACATCGATGTACGATATGTCTGGCTCTTGTTGGCTTCTCTAATATTCTGCCAAAATAAAAAAAAATACAGCTGAAAATATTACATTAGAATTCATTGATAACATTGTTGAAAGGATTAGTGGTATATTGGTAGATAGAGTAAACGATACATTTGGAAAGAAAACAGTTGATACAAATAAGAAAACACATTTTAAATACAAGAAACCATGGTTTATTCACGGATGTAAAATGATCGACAAAACATTAGATGAGCAAAATGATTGCATAAAAAAATTTGGTGGAGATATTCTTAAAGCTGATAAGTATGTATAAAATAATTATGTCAAGGGTATTAGCTAATAGAATATTTTCAGAAATATTTATATGTGTACTATTGGAGTGAGACAAGGGGAAATCTATCACCATTCTTATTTTCATCGTATTTAAATGACCTTGAGGAATTTGCATTTGCAAGGAATATTTGGGGTTCATCTTGTCTCTCTGAAAACCTCATGACAGAGCTTAATCTTTATCTGTATATTTTTGTTTTAATCTTTGCAGATGATACTATTTTGCCATCAGAAATTCAAGAGAATTTCCTCTACCTATTCAATATTTATTCTAGATATTGCAAGAATTGATAGCTTAAGGTTAATAGTAAAAAAAAACAACCAAAAAAAAAAAAACCAAACACCAAAGTTGTAATCTTTTGTAGAAGTAAAACTGATAGCTCTTTTACATTTGAGGTTCATAGGTTGAAATAGATATTAACTTTAAATATTTAGGTGTTACATTTTCATTTGGTTTGAATATTAAAGAATTGTATAACAAAGCTACCAAAGTAATGGATCGTGTTATAACTAAATATAGATAACAAAATTTTTGAATTGGACATGTTTGACAAAATTATCAAACCAATACTTGTATATGGATGCGAAGTGTAGGTTTATCATAATATTAATCTTGTGGACAAACTCCTCCTTATATACTGTAGTCATATATTAAATCTGAAGACATCGACACTTAATTTTATAATTTATGGGGAACTTAACAAGTATCCTTTAATAAGTACTAGTAATGTCAAAATCAAAATTATTTTTCGTTGGTGTAAATTACTTAATTCACATATTTCTAAATTTTTTACAAATCTTCTGTGTGCACTGAAAATTACAAGAATCCATGATGTAATCTGTCCCAAATTCTTTTTTTAAAATTGAATTGGATTGACACATTGTTAACTTCACCATTCGATATATTGACTTATGTATGATGTGCAAATTCACTAGATTTATCTTCGCTAAAAATAAGGTGTATTCCACTCTTTCATATCAGTTTAAATAATTATGATAAAGTGAACTACATTTTTTTCCTGAAAAGTTTAAATTACAAACTGCTTGAAAATCATAAATGTATTTAAAATATCTACTGGATTTGCCATGTAACCTATTCAAGAAAAATTGTAGATTTGGAACTACACTGTAGGAATACAAAACTACCAATTGAGGCCTGTATATACTTTTACACTGTAATAGAAAATAAAACATGTCTTTATGGACTTGTAATGAAATTGTGGATGACTTTTACATCTACCGATGTAGCTATAAAAATTTTTTAAAAATTCCATTTACCAAAGTATTTCAAATTCAAATGTTCTAAAATTTGAAATGCTTTCAATGTAACAAACAAGAAAAAAATTCGCAAATTGTACTATAAGTAAGGTAGTTAGCTCTTCAGGTTAATAACACTGTTGTCTCTTAAAGGTGATGTCAAATTACGAAATGTTGAGCGTTTGGCAAAGGAGCAATCATTACCTATGTTTACCTTTTAGGTTTGTCGCGGCCATAGCATGAACGGGGCTCATACTCACAACCTCGCGGTTACGAAGGGAACACTCCACCACCAAGCAACCGCGACAGGTATCATTAATTGGGGGAACTGATGATGCCCATCTCCTGATTGTTCTATAGGAATTATGAGATTGATTAATGTTTGTTGTCTTAGCCTTTTCAGCCGTTTCATTGTAGATTACCATAAGTGAAAATAAAGACAAGTTTGTTAAAAATGTAGTTCTAGTAAGAATTATAAACGAAGGCAATGTTGTTACACGCTTTGTTAGCTGAAATCAATAGATCCAACTATTCCTCCAGTAAAGTATACATTTTCTTTTATTATTAATTTAAAAAAATATTATGTGGAGTTAATGCAATGGATTATCTTACGAAATGAATCTATGAATAACACGCTTAATAATTAGTCATTAGGTCAGATGCTGTCTGACGTGTTTCATACCAATTGGTATGCCGTTCTTTACACACTGATTCTGACTACATATTACACTGTTTACCTGATCAAGTATAAGTCTCACGGAGGATGTGAGCGGTCGACAATAGATGCTTACTCCTCCTAAGCATCTGGTTCCACCTCTAGTATGGCCAGAGGTCCACGTTTGCCCACATTTTAATTTTGTATTCCTTATAGGAGTTATGATATTAATCACTCTTCCTTATCTCTACATTTTTACTAGAAACCTCCGAAATAGATTATCATATCTTAAATTTCAAGACTCGCTTGATCACTCCACAAATACCGAGTTCAAAAGTTCTTCCAGTTGCGATATTCTAGTACTCTACTGACAGATGAGCTTTCGTGAAATCTAATATATGACATACATCATGGCCGCCCCGCAGCTAATAGACTCCTGTGTCTTCAGATGAATATTCTGCTGTCATTGATCACATCGGATTTCAATCAATTCATCCAATGGTAAAATCGTTACTAGTTGGTCATTCCATCCTCCAGAATATGGTTAAATCGTACCCAAATGAATTACTGTAGTATAAATGATCTTGGCCAATTTTCACATGACAAATAATAAATAACGATGGTCAAACTTTGCCCAACATTCCGTTAAACCATCCCGTGATTTTGGTCAGTCTGTCCCCTACCAGATTTTGAGTTAGCAAAAAACATCGTTGGTTAAATCGCCCTCAGAATTCGGTCAGTCCACCCCTAATAGATTTTCAAGGGTAAATAACGTTGGTCAAACCATCCAATGAATCTCGCAAAACCGTCTGTTGAGTTTGGTCAAACCTTCCCCAAACATAATTTTACAGCGAATACTGATGGTCAAATCGTATCCGAAATATATTATCATATTTTGATTTTCACGACTCGGTAGATCCCTCCACAAATACCGAGCAAAAAGAAAAGAGATAATCTTTTCATACGTTCACCGAAATTTTCATGATCCATAATGGACGCCGTCATTTGTTTTGAACCACTAGTTGCGTCAACAGTTATTCGTGTTTTAATTTGAAATGCCCAAAAGTAAATAAAAAAAAAACCAATCTGGAATGTATTTCGTATTTTCAACACCCAATTTGTTCAAATATCGAATGGTGAAGTTAACAATGTTTTAATCAGAATCATAAATCCCAAAGACATATGCAAGTCTGAGGGTAAGGCAACACGGACCTCCGACAAAGCGAAGGTAGGATCAGGTGTCATGGAGGAGTAAGCATCATCTGCTCACCGGTCTCACCCGCCGTGAGCCCTTAGTCGAAATTAGGTATACGGGATTACCCGTAGTCAAAGTTAGATGAAAAATGACAGTCTAACAAAGGGTATGAAACAAATCATTCAATATATGTCCCAGAGACACTTAGTAATCGCAAACAAGGTTATTATAGCGACCGTAAAATTTGCAAAATGATGACGTCAAACGAGATTCGTTATAACCCTTTAACATCAACTTCTTTGTCAGAAGTTGACCTCGCTTTAAAAAATTCTCACACGCATGGCATGATCTCGCGTATCGAATCAACTGGGAGATATACACACCATTTGCAGGCGAAAGTGGTATATTACTACATAGATATGGAAAGTTGATGATTGCAAAGTTGAATTCATCACGCTTGTAATATAATGTAGTTTTCAGTCTGCCATTAGAGTCAATATTAAGTAAAATATCCAAATATGAAGCATACACGTCAGTTTTTATAGTTTCCTTTATTGCGAGTTCATCGGGATATATCAAATGGACATAATTATGAAAATTATGATAGCTGATTGATAAGACATCATAGATGTATCTATATGTATGGTTGAAGGACACGGCAAGTTTTTTGTTTTTCTTCTGTAACAGTTTCTGAACAAATTCCGCTTCATATGAATATAAAAATATGTCTACCAATAAGAGAGCACAAATAGTACCCATGGGAATGCCAATGGATTGTTGGAAGACTTGGTTTCCAAACACTACGTAAATGTTATCTACAAGAAAGCCAAGCATACTCTTAATGTCTGCTTCAGAGTACT
The DNA here is from genome assembly GCA_024699665.1 of Ostrea denselamellosa. Lineage (NCBI taxonomy): Eukaryota > Metazoa > Mollusca > Bivalvia > Ostreida > Ostreidae > Ostrea > Ostrea denselamellosa. The sequence goes on from JAMZEH010000020.1 coordinate 16,989,542, forward strand.
AACAAAATATGTACCTTGTTTTCCAATCACTAGAAATTTGTATTTTCAAGTGCTATTTTTGTTCAAAAAGCAGTTATCTATTACCTGAAAAAGTCAAAATGAATGATATAATTATATTTGTAGTTTTTAGCAAAACATAAAATAGAAAAACAGTAATACGACTAATAAATGAATGAGCTCTTCAGTTTATATAAATGATAGAACATAAATATACAATATATTCACGATTACGTTTATACCAATTGAACGTTTGAGGTTAATTTTGTTTATTTTCAGTTTTTTTTAATTGCAGAAGGGATGGATTGTTTGTACCGTCGCAGCTAAATGTGACCTCACAATACACTGTGTACGTCGGGAGGCGTTATATTTCCCGCGCTGAATAAATATGCCGGTCGTACAGTGGTCTTTATGTATTCCTGCTTTAATGTTTGGATGTCGCTGGATGTGTAGCGCTAGTTGAATTGCATAATTGTAATTTAATGTACTTAGCTGGACTATTATATAAATAATCATTTCAAGCTTCGCTCATCCCAACAGTCGCACCGTATATACGTATTAATTATCGAAGGTCAAACGTATAGTTTTCATCATGCGATTGTCTTTTAAATGAGATACTACTTGTAGGTTGTATACGTGTATACTAGAATAAAGCAACTAGATGAGAACGCCAAATCAAGCTATTTTAATCGTCATAAAAACAGAGACATGTAGGTGGCGTAGGATCGATGTCATTAAAGACCCACATGCATGCACATATCTGTCAGTGGATACGCTAACAATTGTTATAAAACAATAGGATATATTTGACTGAATTGAAGTTTGTTACTGAGACAAATTCAAACTCGACTTATTTTCCAAGGCGCTTTTCTGCACATCTTGTCAGAACAAAGTATGGGCTCGTACACATTGTCTTATACAATCTTCAATTTCCAGTATCATTCAATACATTTAGGATATATGCTATAGACATCATTTTAAATAAGTTATTAATATGAGTTTAACATTCGCATGTATGCTAATTAGTGTTAAAACTTATATGTGCTTACAGTTACACCCCACAAATATATTATAGAGTCTGTAGGTCAGTTATAGTAATTCATTTTAATTTTTTTTTAATTATTGTAACGGATTCATACGGTGGCAATAAAGACAATATTGGGTTACGGTTTATTTCCTTCTTTATTTAGTAATCCAGAAGTGATTTAAAATATTAGATAGGTTACATGAGGAATATATTTTGGTTCCAGCTGACAAAAGCTGTATCCAATTTGTCTTTGTAAGGCACATTATTATAACTGTATTTAAAAAAAGAATATGGGATTAATTTCAAATTTGATAATCCTACTGAGACTACAACTTCCCTTTCAAAAGATGAAACTCTTCACAACCATGCTTCAGTTTTAAACCCATTTAATACCCCCAGTCAGTGGGACAAGTAAATATGAATTACCGTACCTGTACTGGAATTCTCAACTTCACCAAAAACTCTAAGAAACATAGATAATTGCTGGATCCAATAAATATCCCACCAAGCTGCTATCTATGCTCCTCACGAAAATATCCATACCTGTGAAGCAGAAACTCCAAACGCACAGTTCCACGACATTTGCCAGAAAAGTGTAAATGAAATGTGGATTCTACAACATTCCAAATTACTTTTAATAAATTTGAAATAACAACTCATTTCTCAAATAAAATAAAACATCAAAACATATGACTTTTCAACATGTACACGACCAATTTCTCACGACAAATCAGAGACATTATAGAATGTTGCTTCAATTAAAAATGGAGAGAGGAAATATTCATACCTAGTGATAAGCTATTAAAGATTACTTTGCTAATCTACAACAAAATAGTTGAATAAAAAAAATATGCTAGAGTCCCCCATTGACGATATATTCGTAGTCCTTGGTGATCAGGTTTTCCAACAGTTTGTTGGAATTTCCATGGGCAAGACTTGTGCTTCGTTAGTAGCTGACATGTTTGTGTATGTTTACGAGGCAAAATCCATTTAAAAACATCTACTTTAGAAGACAAAAATCATTATACTGTCTTTAACTCAATATGTAAGCAATAAATTACATATATTATTTTTTGAAAGACACAGTTTCATAACTGCAAAGATGCTTGCATACAAATTGAATAACGGGCGTTAGTGCGTTAAAAGTTGTTTGCACACATCGTTACAGTTATTAGACTACTTATTAATTGCTTATATGTTTTAAACCGTTTTTGATATGAGTATTTTTTTAAAAATCTTAATTTTAAATTTCCTGCCTAATCCTTTGGTAAATAGCGTTTAACGGTAGAGCCAAGGAATAGCACATATCATGCTATACCATTTTTTAAAAAAGAGTGCGCATTGCTGAAAAATATGATAATCCAATTCTGATTTTCAGTTAAATATAATAAACATCAAAGTATTAACAAAGCTGTACAATATCAACTTCAGACAACTCATATCCTTTCAAATTTATGTAACTGTAAATAACATTGATATAAGCACTAGAAGGCAGTGTACCGGTTCCAGGAAATCATTTTTTCACTTCAAGAAATCGAAAGTATTACTGAATTAAGAATTGTTGAAATATCACGTATTTAGATTAATTTCTGGTGTTTGGTTTGGAATAATAACCACATTAGAGGTAAGATCAACTGGGCTCGAACGAAGCGCATTTACGCTATTTGGAACAGGAATGGGCAACAAAGCTTTGTTTTCATTTCGTACACGTGGGGCCAAGACGCAGACGCCATGCTCGAGAGTGTTCATATGCCTAACAGACCTCAGCGATTCGATCATTGCAATTATATGCATATGTCATTAAAACTTTATAATGCTCTATATCAAAGGATTAAAAAGTAAATGTAAATCAGAATGTATTTATAAGCGCCTATACGAGCAGAAAATATCTCTTGCTATGGCCTCAACTCGACATCTGGGTTTATCAACGATATTTTATCTGTTAACAATAATCATTTTCATTCATATGTCGATTCGATGATCCCAGTATACTCGAAATAAAACACACCATAGAGTCTTCCATATCTGCTTCATAAATGTTAACGGCAAACTAACAACTCAACTTATGACAAATGGTATGACGTCAGCTTCTCCAATATTCCTTTATCATCTGCATATAGTATTTATGTTTATATTTCTCAGCTAATTCGATAAGCAAGAGTTTGCGTATGCCCAGTTTTTAAGTCGAGACAGGCTATTGATCAATAAGGTGATGTTACACAAGTGTTTCAAGAGTTTCCTTTAAAGTCTGCATTGTAATAACTATGGTTGTAATAACGTTCAAAGTTACCAATACAAACTATCATTGGGTAAAATGAAATCTGACATGTTTCATACAAATTGAGACCGTTCTTTGATTTGGACCACGGATTACATTGCTTACCCGATCAAGAAGTATGACTCACGGCAAGTGTGACCAGCCGACAGGGGATGCTTACTGTTCTAGGCACCTGATCCCACCTCTGGTATATCCAGGGATCCGTGTTTGCCCTACTCTTAATTTTCTATTCTTTATAGGAGGTATGTGATTGATCACTGTTCCTTATCTTTGTTATATTTTAAAGTAGTTTTAATAGTGTGTTTAATAAAATCCTGGGACTGTTTTGACGGAAATTATTTATGATTGATTGTTTCTTGCTTATAGCCGCTTGAGCAATTTTTCAGCTATCCTGCGACTGGAAATTATTTATGTGTACCATGTAAGAAGCTATTGAATAACTAGGGGGTGTTTATAATAAATTATTGGACAACCAAATTTGGTGGTACAGATTGAGTAGGACGTTTTACTTATTGGACGGAATTACTTTATGTTTGCCCTATGGTGCTGTCATGCTTAATTGTTGGATTTTCAAGGCAGGGTTGCTAATGTTTATGTTCCCTTTAAGAAACCCAATGGCACTGTTTGCTCGATTACAGATACAAACAAGTTGAGATGTTCTAGAATATGGTCATGGAAAGGGTAAATAATGGAATGCCTTTTATTCGATGTGGTGAGCACATTAATCTTCTTTGGGTTGAAATGCAATAACAACGTTTCTTTCCAATCTGCATCTAATTTGGCCAGTTCTTGCTTCCAGTGAGTCGGCTATACCACAAGATATACTGTGGCAAGTTGTCATGATCGACAAACGCTAACGTTTGCTCTACATATGCTGATTTGGTGCATAAAATTAATGTAAAGATGTCTGAACCGCCAACAGATCCCAGTTAGACTGCAGATTCCATTTTTCAAGATTTCAATGTCCAAGGACTACATAAGATAATAGCTCTACTTGCTCATCTAAATTTGTGCTTTTGTTTCCAAATTAAGTATATTTTGAGCTAGAATTCCAAGGCGACTTAGTTACTATTCTAGAATTGATCTAATTGATGTAGAATCGGATTCGTGACGCTACAAAAAAAAAATAACGTTGGCTGTGATTCAGGTGTTATGACATAATAATGCAGTTTTTCATCTTAAAAACAAACCAAAACAAAAAACGAAGCAAAACAAAAACAAAAACAAAACAAAACAAAAAAAAGAAAAAAAAAGAGAAACAAACAAACAAAAAAAAAAAATAAATAAAAGAAAGAAAAAACCCATCGAGCGCAGACTTGAGCAAACTTTATAATTACCATAAATTGATTCATAATACACATATGATTGGAAAAATATCTGCTTGTGTTTTCTGACACAAAAACGTGCCAAAGTGTTTTTAACGAAATTTCGTTAAAATTGCTTCACTTTATGTCCTATTTACTCATATGACTGTTAAAATTAGAGATAAATTTCGTGACACTATTACAAATCTGATCTTTGTAATATCCAATAATTGGGATAAACCAGAGATCTACAGATACACTCCTTATAAAAACCGACGACTTACAGGGCATTGTTTTTGTACGTATGGCTTATGTGGTCTTATGTTGCTGCATTCTTGTATCTCTGTCTCAATATTTTAATATTAAAGGAATTACTAACATATTTTCCCACTACACTTGTGCGCAGATATCTTCGAATATTCAATAGAGTCCATTGCAGACTAAAGCTCAAAGCTTCAGATAATTTTGTTGACGCAGTCATGTTAGGTTAGTAAATTTTCAATTTAATGAGAGTTATGTTTGTGATATGACAAAGTGAACATGAATACTACACTGTGAAATTTATAGACTATCAGATGCAGGGAGCTATTATTCGATTACTAATCGCAGTAAAGCGTAGTGATGCATATATCTCACAAATAGTATTCTCTATATTATTCTTTAAAATACTTGTGAAAGTCTGTTTTCTGTAACTTAATTAACCACAGTGTGTCCAAAGTGCTATGAAACATCATAAATATGACCCATGGTCATTTGGACAAGGACATTTACGGTAAAACATCGTAAGAAATAGTACTGTATTGAAACATATTCAAGGTGTGTAATTATTTTAAACCAAGATTATGTTGGATGCAAATAAAATTTGAATTCCTTATCAATCAAGTCATTACTTCGTATTCCTATAGATGAACCGTCATGATAGCTGGGTCGGTTATCCGGGCGCTTTCTGTGTGTGTGATGTTCGACTCGCCCCCAGGATTCGACAGACGGAAGTGCTTGAAATATATAACTACTACACTCCGAAGTAAAAGAGAAAATAATGACTCTCTCAGATGATACCTTAAAAATCGAGTCCTCTGTCACAGTAGGCGATCGCACAATAGAGTACCCTCATGGCGAAATGGTTAAGAGATCTAACATGATAAGGTGAAGATAACGAACAGTGACCAATCTCATAATTCCTATAAAGAATACAAAATTAAGCGTAAGGTAAAGCGGGGACCAGAGGTGGGATCAGGTGCCTACAGGTCACACCCGCCGTATGCCCTATATCTTCACTCGGGTAAACGGAGTAATCCGTAGTCAAAATCGTTGTGAAAAAAGAACAGCCTCAACTGTATGAAACACGTCAGACAGCCTTCTACATATATATATATATCAATTTGTGGCACCTAAAGCTTGGGAGGTCTCTATACAAAGGAAATATTCTCGAATGGACTCACGACTCAGTCAGTACTAATCACAGAACAGTTGTTGGTGATCAGAATGCGTGGATGAGATAAATCATCAAAACATTTGTCCTCAAACTTAAGTTTCTTTCTAAAATAAAGAATTGTACATTCAATATATGGTATTGCAATACTGTTGTGCAGCAGTAGCTCAACCTATATATCAAAGTTTCTGAAAGCTACAGTCCGTTTTTACTGTATGCAAATATAAAACATAAACGGTACTAACTTTGATGCACCAGATGCGCATTTCGACAAATAATGTCTCTCCATTGATGCTCAAGTCAAAATTGTTGGAAATCCGATTGAATGATTGATTATATATTGTTTACCGTCCCGTTCGAGAATTTGTCACTCATATGGAGACATCACCATTGCCGATGAAGAGCTGCAAAATTAAGCCTATATTCGGCTCTTATGGCTTTCGAGTATGGATGGATCTTTATCGTGCCACACCTGCTGTGACACGGGGCTTCAGTTTTTACGGTCTCATCCGAAGGACCGTCTCATTTAGTCGTCTCTTACGACAAACAAGGGATTACTGAGGATCTATTTTAACAACCCTGATCCCCAAGGGGTTGGAAATCCGAAGTAAGAACAAACTTGGAAAAGCTGGAAGAACCAAAATTCTAAATAGTGGAGCAACATCCGGCAAAGGGCAAGAGCTTTGTATGAGGAAGACAACTAACACTTCATTTTATCACTCTATTCGTGGTATTGCTCAACATATATTCATAACCACGAAAACGATGAAACCAAAGATATTTTACTTTAACATGCCTTTTTTCTCTAAAGTTTATTTGTCCTCGGGTCGGATCGTTCCGAAAGTTGACTTTCATTTTTTTCCATTGTCCGTGTCGTCGGGTACTTCAGTTAGTTATATGATTTTTCCTCTTTTCTCTATCGCCCTTTTATCTATATTATAGATACGATACCATTGAGTATGGGCGTTATTGGTATACACACAAAACTGTGACAAACGGAATGACTTCAGTCTCTTCATCCGTCAATTTCTCCATTTCCTGACAGCTATGTAGCAATCTTTCATTATCGCCTACATATGGTGTAAGTGTCTCACAACTGATTTGATACATGAGAACATGTTCGTCGTATGATAAATGCTAAAATCAAGGTTGTATACTGACAAATAAATGGACGTCGCAAGGGTTTCAAAAGTCTCTTTTAAAATCAGCATTTCGTAAATTGAATGGTAGTTATGATGATCTAATTTATAAATTCAGCCTGTCATTAGGTCGAATGCTGTCTGACAAGTTTCATATCAATGGTTAGGCCGTTCTTTACATGAGAGCTTTGACTACCAATTACTTCGTTTACCTAATCAAAATACAGGGCTCACCGACGGTGTGACCAGTCAACATGGGCATGTTTCTTCCTCTCAGGTACCCGATCCCACCTCTGATATGGCCAGTGGTTCGTGATTAGCATACTCGTAATTATGTATTCGTTATAGGATATTGTCTTGATACATAATATATTTATAGGCTGCTAATATTGATCACTGTTCGTTATCTTCACCTTTTTACTATACACAGCACAAACAATGTAGATTGTCAAATTTTCGAGATGCATGTGGAAACTAAACACAGGAAAAATAAACGCACTGATTGTTCTTTGCTGATCTGAAGGTTTTATGCGTTAATAAATTTAATCCTTATCAATCAGATTATCCAGTATGCAAATTATTAAATTATTCACTAACAAATTACAAACATACACACACACAGGTATATCCATCTATCTATCTATCTATCTATCTATCTATCTATCTATCTATATATATATATATATCCAGAAACCTGGGTAAAGCTTTTTGTTTTTCATTTCAAATTTACAGAAACTTTACAATGAGCAACCAAGTAACGCAACGTCATAATATGTGTTAAGATTATGTAGTCTATAGTGACGTCAAAGTACAACTTCCGAAAACAAGTGATGCGAAGTCTTTAGTTACGTCATCGTAAAACCAAGCGTATAAACAATAAATATGAACAAGTGAGGAAATTAAGCTAGCTGTTAAGCTTAAATTTAAAAGAATAGATAAAATGTTTTTTTTATCATGCCTTTGAATATAGCTTTTCCCTGAAAGTTTGTAGAAGGGAAATATAATGAACTGTTTATTTCCACAATATGTAAATGTTCACCAAGAATAATTTGGCGGTATTTATGGGAATTGATGTGTTGCTTATGAACACGTTCACCGGTACGAAGCGGGCTACTGATTTCGTCGATGTAATACCCGTTACATCCAAGTCAAGTTATCACATACAAAGCATTCTTAGAATTACATGACATATGTTAATTTACCTGGAAGAGCTTTCCATTAAAGATGTACATAGATAATTCTAGACAGTTATCGTTCAAATTAGATACACAATATCCGTTTGAGATATTTAGGTTGTAAATAAATTTTACGTCTTCAGATATTTTAAATAAATTTTACATCTTCAGATATTCTAAATGAATTTGACATCCTCAGATATTTCAAATGAATTTTTCATCTTCAGATATTTCAAATGAATTTTACATCTTCAGATATTTTAAATGAATGTTACATCTTCAGATATTTTCTTTGTTGATTCATCTTGTCTAACGATGCTGCTGAGCTGATGAATTATCGATGTCAACTTCCGGTTCCAAGGGTGATGACTATGTAAAAACGCTATAATTTCACCCTTGTCCTGATTTACAGATTATAAGGGATTGCAGTCTTGTTATGATGCCGTGTAGATATTGATATTGATGTTTGTCAGTTAAGTTATCATTGTAAATCTTCTGATGACTTGATATGAAAACGCTAAAGCGAAAGGTATCTGTTTCTTTTATATATATATATATATATATATATATATATATATATATATATATATTATAAAGCATTATAAACGTATATGGTATAAATTGCATAACGTTTACAAATGTTATAAAACGTTCTTAATTTTCATGTAAACTGCCTTATACACGCGTGCATTATATTAACATAATGCAAAACCCATATTAATATAAGTTTGTCGAAGGCTACAGTTTATTTGCAAAAAATACACGTACAAGAGTTTTCATTCTAAAGAATACAAAACTTGTAAACGATTACAACAGTAATATATATATATATATATATATATATATATATATATATATATAAGTCCGCTAAACAATAAATACCCACTTCCGTCCTAGTCCTGGCTTGAACTCACAGTTGCGCACAATAGACCCCACAAGTTAAAAAGCTTGCTTGCGATGACAATGGGAATTCGCTAAGCTGTAATGCATCAAAAACAAGTTCATAGATATCCGTAATTTTCCTTCAGTATAGATACGATAAAACTATATAAACACTTTCGTTATGCTTTTAATGTTTGATCGTTGATTTTGTTGGGTTTATTTTACGTGTATTTATTATTTGTCCCTAGAACATTAAAAAAATCTTTAATTATCGATCTTAATAATAATGTTTTAATTTGGTAATATTACAGATGTAAGATTCTATGTGATACTGTCATTTAATGGTGTTTTATTGCAACAAACGTCATCATTACCTCTGTAAAGCGCGTTAGAGTAATTTGTTTTATATATAGTATATTATATTGTATTTGATGTTGCAAAGGTTTATATTTCAACGTATCAGCCATTATCTGTGGCTATTAAGTTCATAAGTTAATTTCCTATTTTTAAATTTGTCTTTGGTATAACACCAGATTATTTTCAGAATATTTTAGAATTATACATCCTTCCACAATTTCAAGATTACTGTGAAATAATAATAACCCAACAAAAGTTCCTTTATGCATATTTTTCTCCTTCTATTATTAAAATAGTGAATTAATTACCAATGAAAATTCGGAGTCTTCCAATAGTCTCCTAATTTTCAAGGGTCATTAAATCCATATTTTACAACAAATCAAATAAACTATTTAATTTTGGCAAACTCAGCAAAAATATCAGTAATCGTCAATTAAGAAATAATAGAAGTGACCTAAATGCTGTTATTGAAAGCCCATGCTACCACAAAATGTGGTTTTCATACTGAAAATGTAACTCATTATTTCTCAAATGTCCATATCATATTGAACAATGTGATTTCTATTTGATTCTCTTTTATCCCATCTACGATATATATGGGTTCACTCTCTATTTTGTATTTCTTATAGGAGTTATGAAATTAATCACTGTTCTTATCTTCACTTTTCTATTTCTAACTGCAATTTAATGTTCCTGTCTCATTGAATTTACTTTTGTATCGGATCTCTACAAAATGTTATAACATTAATATTGAGCAATTTCAGAATGTGAATACTACCGTAAAAAGTCAAGGAGATTCAATAAAATTCAATAAGAATGTAAATTACATATAATATTATCTTATACTTAATTCACCTACGTGTTCTTGGTCTTCGTCTTCTTCCAACTATACTCCATCTGGACATGTCATGTGATGTTAATATAGTTGAAAATGAAGATTTAATATTTCTTATTTTAAAAGGTCCTAAATTCAAAGAACATTGGTCTTTTAATTGGCGGCAGAATCTCTCTAATGTTGAGATGAAGAAAACTAACAGTATTCAATCTCGTACATCCTATAACAAATACAAATCAGAGAGATGGGCAAACACGGACCCTTGGATATATCAGAGGTGGGATCAGGTGCCTCGGAGGAATAAACATCCCCAGTCGACCGGTCACACCCACCGTGAGCACTACATCCCAATCAGGTAAACGGGGTAATCCGTAGTTAGAATCAGTGTGCCAAAAAAGACTTAACAATTGGTATGTTGGTATGAAACATGTTAGACAGCAATTGACCGATTGGAAAGTTGTACTGGAAAACTACATCGTTATAACGACCATAAAATTGCGAAATGTTGCTGACTTTAGACGAGATTGAACAAACCCCTGTAACATCAACTTCTTTTTCAGTAGCCTGCCTCGATTTAAAACCTTATCATATACAGAACAAGTTCTGGCATATTGATTCAGTTGACAGATATAAACACCATATGTAGGTGATTTAGGAATATTGCCACATAGATAAGGGGAGTTGAAGATGGAGAAATTGAAATCATCCTGTTTGACATAAAGGTGAGTTGTTAGTTTGCCGTCAGTATTTATTTTCAGTAAAGTATCTAAGTGCGAAGCGGATGAGGAAGATTCTGTGGTGACTTTATTTCAAGTTCACTGGGATATGTCCAGTCGACATATGAATGAAAATGGTCGTTGTTGAAAGATAAAACGTCGTCGATATATCTAGATGTCGAATTGAAAACATCAGCAAGATTTTTTTGTTCTCATGTAGGAGCTTTTGAATAAATTCTGCTTCGTAGGAATATAAAAACAGGCAGCTAAAAAAGGAGCACAATCGTGCCCATTAGAATTCCAACAGATTGTTGGAAGACCCGAACACCAAAGACTACGGAGATATTGTCAATGAAGAACTCTAGCATCTTTTTGATATCAACTTATTTGCTTTTAGTCAGAGTGGTCTTTAACAAAATAGATCTTAGGATTATCGATCACTAGATATGAAGCATTTTTGTTGAGGAAGTAACTGTCTATGATGTCAAAAAGTCTCGTTTTTAATTTATTGTGATGTATGATCCTGTAAAGTGTTGTAAAATTATACGTTTTAATGTTAATTTGAGAAACGTTTTGTGATTTAAAATTCATTAAAAGTTCTTTAGTTCTTAACCCACATTTGATTTACACCGCTTCTGGCATATGTAGTGGCACAGTCGGTTTGAGGTTCCTCTTCACAGCATTTAATATTTTAGTGATGAGCAGAGATAGAGGCTTGGTAGAACATTTACTAGATCCAGCACTGTATCTTTGTAAGGGTTTTTGTGAAGATTGGGGATCGATAATAGGTACGGCAACTCATATTCACACGCTTCATTGACTAGGATATTAAATATATTTAAAACTGAAGCATGCTTTTGAAGAATTTCATCTTTTGAAAGGGCAGTTGTTGGAGTATAAGTGCTATTACTAAATGTGGAATTAGTACCAAGTTCGTTTAGAATGCAGTTGTAATGTGAGATTTACAACCAAATACAATGTTGTTGCAAGCTTTGTCAGCTGAAACCAAAACATATTCCCCATGTAACCTATCTAACTCTTTTATCATTTCTGGTTTACTTAATACAGAAGGATAGATGGTACGTATTTTCGTTCTAACATGTCTAATATGAGATTTTGATATTCCTCTTATATTTTTTATCCATTCGGACAAGGTGTCAAGTTCTTTTTAGCCCATCGTATGGCATAATATTCGACAGAAGTCATAATAGAGATGAAGTTCTGTCGCCAATTGAAAGGAATTTAGGACTTTTTAAAAGACGTGATTTTAAGTCTTCATTTTTAACTATATCAACATTGCCAGTAAAGATATGTCTAGCTGGACAATAGTTAAAGGAAGACGAAGAACAAGAACACGTAGGTAGATTGAATATAAGATTACCTATATCAAGGCACTGTAAAATTTGTTTATAGTTAAAATGCAATAGTGGAAGTATATCTGTAGGAAATACAATGTGTAGACTTCAACTTGAAATACTTTGGAATGCATGACTGAACTAATGAATTCTGTCGAACAGACGATGGGCTAAATATGAAAAAGAATTTGATACTTTGTCAGAATGGATTATAAGAGAAATTTTAAAATCCCGTATTAGACACATGAAAACAAAAATGCATATCATCTATCCTTCCGTGTTTAGTAATAACACGTTTAGGTGATAAAAGAATTAGATAAGTTATATAAGGAATATATTTTGGTTTCAGCTGACAAAGTTTATAACAACATTGTCTTTTTTAGGACTCATTATTACAGCTGTATTTTGAACAAACTTGGCATTAATCCCACATTTGATAATCGTATTTATACTCCAACTGTCTTTTCAAACGATGGAATTCTTCGAATCATGCTTCGTTTTAAACACATTGATATCCCTGTCAATGGGGCGGATGAATATGAGATGCCGTACCGTATATTGGATTCCTAAACTTCACAAAACCCCTTACAAACATAGTTACATTGCTGGATCCAACAAGTGTATTACCAAGCCTCAATCGTTGCTCCTCACGAAAAACTTCAAACACATTGTGCCACAACATATCTCAGAGGTGGTGTAAATTAAATGTGAATTTTAAAAAATTCAAAAGAACTTGTAGTAAATTTAAAATCGCGAAACTTTTCTCAAATCACGAATCAAAACGTATTGTTTTTCAAAACTTTACACGATCCTTCCTCAAGATAAATTCAGACTTTTGACATCATAGACAGTTACGTCTTTAACAAAAATGGAAAAAGGAAATGTTCATATATAGTGATAAGTCGTCCAAAAATCACTTTGTCAAACACCTTTCTGATTTCACAAACAAGATCTCTGAAGCTGATATTAAACAAATGCTAGAGTTCCTAATTGACAATATCTTGGTGATCAGAACTCTCTGTTGGAATTCCCATGGGCACAAATTGTACTGATTTTCAACTTGCCTGTTTTATATTCTTATGGAGTAGAATTTATTCAGAAGCTTTTACATATGAAGAAAAAATCTCTTGCTGTGACCCTCTTCTCGATATTTAGATATATCGACGATGTTTTATATATTAATAGTAATTATATTCATCCACATGTTGATTCGATATGTCCCAGTGAACTCGAAATAAACGACACCACAGAATCTTCCACATCTGCTTCGTACTTAAAAATATTACTGAACATAGATGTTAACGGCAAACTAACAATTCAACTTTATGATAAGCGGGATGCCTTCAGTTTCTTCATCGTCGACTTCGCATATTTATATATTAATATTCCATTATTACTTGCATATGATGTTTATAGCTGTCTGCTGATTCGATACAGACGACCTTATTCTGCGTATGATCAGTTTTAAATCGAGGCAGACTATCAACAAACAAGACGATTTTACAGAGCTTTCATCTGTCTCGTTTAAAATCAGAATTTTGCAAATTCTGTGCTCGTTATAACGATATAATTTACAAATACAATAGCCATTGTGTTATATGTTGTCTAACATGTTTCATACCAATGTTCGGGTCGTTCTTTACATGTTGAATATAACTACAAATTACTTCGTTCACCTGATTAAGATAAAGGGCGAACGAAAAGTGTGACAGGTCGACAGAGGATGCTTACTGCTAAGCATCTGCTCACACCTTGGTATATCGAGGGGTCCGTGTTTGCCCAACTCTTTATTTTTTATGCTGTATAGGAGTTTTGAGATTATCATTGTGTTTTGTTTCCCTCTATTTTATCTAATATGCAATTTTATTTAATCTTTTTTCCATCAAAAAATAACTATGTAGCATACTGCTGATTTGATATATATATATGTATACAAGCAATAATTATATATGTACACTTGGTGACCTTGTACCCTGAGAGAAGGCTTATATAGGCTCGGCCTATCTGACAATATCTACGTAGTCTCTGGTGATCAAGTCTTCCAAAATCTTGGTTGGAATTCCCTTGGGTGCGAAATTTGCTCTTTTATCAATACAATTTTATATCAGAAAAAGTTTTATATATTAGCTGTTTTCAGTATATATATCATTATCAAATATTAGGTAGTTACAATTGTAATTTTATTTAGCCATTCGTAATTATGCTCGTGCTCGATATGGAGCAGGTTCAGAATCCATGTAACTAACTAGTCAGAATCAGTTTATTTACATGTGCTAGAAACATTTTAACCACCACCTCCTTTCCTTCGCCCATTTGCAATCTGTTAGCTAGCTTCATATATTTGTAATGAGGAATTCTAATATTAGAGAGTCTTTATTGTTTAAGTTACATATTGGTGTACATTGTTTGATGATACATTTAATATACCTTTGTCTCCTTGTTCCTTTCTTATTTGGTTTAATGTGTACAGGTAGACCATTTTTTACGCCACCTTCTTGTTGCACAAACTTTTTATTATTATATAGCAATAGCTGAGATAAGCAGTAATTGGCAACATAATGCTTTCAAAATTTAATTATGCATATGGCCTTGTCTCAGCTATTAAATTTGATCAAAATTGGTATATTTTAAATACTGTATGAAAGTCTGTTTTTTCTTTGTCATTTATTTTGTCAATAAATGACACAATATTACATCACCGTGGTTTTAAGGTGTTTTTCTAATACATTTAGCAACAAGAACTAGCTTTGGAAAAGCATGTAGAAAGGATTGAAATAATGGAAAAAGCTGTGAATATAAACTACCTTTTTTTTTTGTATGTGTTCTTATGAGATGGAATTACCTAAAAGCTTGAATGTAAGACGAAATATCTTTTTGTCGCTTTAATTCGATATGTGGATACATAGACAACGTTTTACCTATTAATCAATTCACTTTTATTTATATGTCTATTCCATATATCCCTGGGCCAGTGAACTAAAAAAATGTAATATAGAATCTTCCACATCTGCCTCATATTTGTATATTTTTATGAACATAGCTGTTAAAGGCAAACCAGCAACTCAATTTTATAAACAAAAAAAGGATGACTTCAGCTTCTCCATCTTCAACTTTCCATATCTATATAGCAATACCTGAGTATGATGTTTATGTCTCTCAACTGATTTCATACGCGAGAGGGTGTTCTGGGTATGGTCAATTTTTAAACTACTGAAAAATAAGATGATGTTACATGAGTTTCAACAATGTTATTTAAAATCCGCATCTTGCAATTTCTATGTCGTTATAGTGATCTTATTTGCAAGTACAAACATGTCATTAGGTTGAATGTTGTCTGACGTGTTTTATACAAATTGCTAGGCCGATCTCTACATATAAGATTTGGCTACAGATTACTCTGTCTTCCTGATCAAGATATAGGGGTTATGGCAGGTGTGACGGTGAACAGTGGATGCTTACCCTCTTTGGCGCCCGACCCCAGTTTTGGTGTTTCCAGAGATCTGTTTTTAACCCTATTCTTCATTTTGTATTCTTTATAGGAGTTCTATGATTTATCAGTTTTTTATCTTCAGTTTTACATGGAACAATAAAAAAAACGTCTATTGTGAAGAGAGTCAAGGCTGAACTCCGTTCATGCAAAACTACATAATGAAATTCTGGTTTTCTTTCTCAGCTCTTATAGTTCATATTTAGTGCTAATATGCAATTTTATTCTATTTATCTAGTTTTCGTTTCTATGTAAATACTCGTACTCTGTCGTTTAGAAGAAGGAATAAGTCGTCCCGAAAATTTGACATCGTTATATTGTTCTTGTCGTTTGTCATTGTTAGTGTTGTGCCTATCCATATTTAGATCCGACATTTTGGATGTATATATATATATATATATATATATATATATATATATGTGTGTGTGTATGTGTGTGTGTGTGTGTGTGTGTGTGTGTGTGTGTGTGTGTGTGATTTCATTTCCCGTAGAAGATATTCTATTCATATTTTGTATGGAGAAGATACACCTCTCTATGAGTGTTGGAAGAATATCTCTTTTTGTCGATTCATTTGTTCAAATAAAACTTCCTGGTGCGATTACTTTGTTATGCAACAGATGTTACTTCTGCTAAATAAGTAAGTCCTTTAGATATAAGTTTTGTTTTGTTCTGGATTTAATCTTAATGTTTCGTAGGGAATATTGCTTTCTATTGTTTGCCTTTCGTTTTTCTATAGGTATTTCTTTTATATCTCTAAGATCTAATTTTGTCTCTGAAATAGTGTAGATGCCTTGAATGGACGAGACGAAAATCTGATATGATGCGTAAGTTTTATATCACCTGGAAGTGTCATATGATTTACTTTCTTTCATTAAAATTTGAAAATATGTATTAATGTATATAAATACGAATACTAGGATATGAGCATGAATTGTTTTTAAGAGATTTATTTTGAATGAAATATAATATATTCTAATATTAAAGCAGACTACTGTCTTGAGAAACCTGATGAGAGATGAACCAGGTTTAGACATACTACTCCACTTAAATCAAGAATGAAATCATACAGACTTTCGTTTATCCCTAACAAAAATGCCACTATTTAGAACGATTATAAATGAGAATGTTTTTTCTATACTAAATAAATGTGTTTGAGTTTATCTTTTATCCAAAATGAATATATCAAAACGTGAAACTTTTTACTATAGTAAATGACCGTTTGATTTATTCCAGTTTTTATTTAAGCAAGATAAATTTTCATTATTTCAAAATCTGAGAAAAAAAATCTAAATGAAAATTGAAGTAGAGCAGTAACGGATCCCTGCACACAACAGAGTGGTGTAAGGTGCCTAGGAGGAGTAAGCATCCCTCTTTGACCTGCCACACTGACCGTGAGCACTCTATCTAGATCAGGCAAGCAGAGTAAATCAGTAGTCAAAATCAGTATCAAACTAACGGTCTAACAATGTGTATGAAACATTTCATAAAGCATTCGACCTCACGAAAGGTTATATCTACAAAAAAATCAAAGGAGCATAGAATTTACGAAATGCTGACTTCAAATGAGACTGTTTAAATCTCTGTAACAGCTATTTGTCAGTTGCTTGCCTCAATTTAAAAATTAAAGATACACAGAACATGGTCTCGTGTATCAAATCAGTTGCGAAATTTAACACCATGTGCATGTGATAAAAGAAATTGCCACATAAATATCGGAAGATGACAAAGAAAAAGATGCAGTCATCCCGTTTGCCATTAAAGTTGAGTTGTTAGTTTTCCGTTAACGTCCATGTTCAATAAAATATCCAAATGTGAAGCAGATATGGAAGACTCTGTGGGGCCTTTCATTTCAAGTTTACTTGGACGCTACACAGGAATGAAAATGAACATCTTTAAGACAAGAGGCTAAGATAACTAAAAGTATTCAATCTCGCAATTCCTTTGGAAAATATAAATCAGAGAGATGGGAAACACGAACCCCTGGTCATATCAGAGCCCCTGGCAGGAATAAGTATCTCCTGTCGATTGGTCACACCCGACGTGAGCTATACATCCAGATCAGACAAACGGAGCAATCCGTAGTCAGAATCAGTCTGCCAAGAACGGCCTAACAATTGATATGGAACATGCCTGACAGTCATTGACCTAATGGAAAATTGTATTGGAAAACTACATCGTTATAACGACTATAAAGTTTGCGAAATGTTGCTGACTTTAGACGAGATTATACAAACTCCTGTAACATCAACTTCTTTGTCAGTAGCCTACCTTGATTTAAAATCTGATCATATACAGGACAAGCTCTTGCATATCGAATGAGTTGGGATGTATAAACACCATATGTAGGTATTTTAGGAATATTGCCACATAGATAAGGGGAGCTGACGATGGGGAAATTGAAATCATCCCGTTTGACATAAAGGTGAGTTGTTAGTTTGCCGTCAGTATCTATTTTCAGTAAAATATCTTAGTACGAAACAGATGAGGAAGACTCTGTGGTGTCTTTTATTTCAAGTTCACTGGGATATGTCGAATCATCATATGAATGAAAATGATCATTGTTAATTGATAAAACCTCCTCGATATATGTAGATGTCGAATTGAAGGCTATAACAAAATATTTTTTTCTTCTCATGTAGAAGTTTTTGGATAAAACGTCGTCGAAGTATTTAGATGTAGACGTAAAGGCCATAACAAGAAATTTTTACTTCTCATGTAGAAAAGTTTGAATAAATCCTGCCTCGTAAGATTATAAAAACAGATTAGCTGATAAAGGAGCAGAATTCCAGCACATGGGAATTCCGACATACTGTTTATGACCAGATCTCAAAAGACAACTTAGATATTGTGAATGAAAACTCCAGCATTATTTTAATGTCTTTTTGAATGACTAATCACAAGATATGAATGTTTCCATGTTCTGTTTTTTATTGCAAAAGCAGCTGTCTATGATGTCACAAAGCCTACTGTTTATTTTGTCGTGAGGAATTGTCGTGTAAAGTGTTGAAACGTTATATTTTGATGCTGTTGATTTTGAAAAAGATCAATGACTTCAAATATCGTAAAAGTTCTTGGAATGTTTTAGAATCCATATTTGATATACAACACTTTTCACATATACTGTGGTACAATGCGTCTGCAGTTCCTCCTTCAAAGCAGTTAATATATCAGAGAAGAGCAGAGAATTTAGTAGCATATTAAATGGATCCACCAAACGAAACTGTTGAAATTTTTACATAGCTAGAAAAAAAAGTATCATACTTTTCACAATGGTAAACTACATTGCTAAAGTATTTTATGTAGTAAATCAAAATTTCAAAGTATTTACTATATTGAAACTAAGTAACAAAACTGATAGATAGGATAGGAATCTACTTTTTATTGCTAAAATGAATTATATTAGGGATGGAAATTTCAATCGGTAAACTAGGTTGGTCCTATATTAAAGGTAATGTCAGACGTAGATAGATAACAAAAATTCATTTTGCTGTGCAACTGACTAAAACTACAGATAGCATGGAGTCACTATAAGCACTACGTGATGTGCTTGTTCCATTGAGTTGATAATAATGATTCCTGTCTCTAGGAATCGATTCCAGTATCAAAAACTCCATATAAATTTATGCACCCACAAAATAAATAAAATGTTTTTAACCATCAAAATTGGCCTCCACGAAATGAAAGAAACCCACGGTATATTTTTCTTACTGAAAATTATGAGCTAAATGGATTCTGCATGCAAAGCATATCACAATTTGAAGTTACTTTGTTGGAATGTGTCTCATAAGGATAGCTGGATGCACTGTAAACAAATCAACGTTTCGAACTTCGTATGTTAATTTAGTTCATGTCAAGATATGCATCGAGTTACTCTTTAAAATATGTTCACACCATCAAAAAATACAAGATGCATTTTTTTTATTTTCACAGCATTTAGAGATTCTGAATACATTAGTGCATAGCTTGGTTTTCGTGATGATTCCTTTCTTTTGCATTTACTCCTAAAAATATGTTCAAGTCATAAAAATATACACAATGCATTTTTTTTTTAATTTTCTTACCATGTTACGATTCTGAATAAATTATTATATGACATGATTTCCTTGATGACAGTCTGTCTTCTGTATTTATCAACCACAAACCTGACTAGAACATTTTTATGATAAACATCACTAAGAAAATCAAAGTTGAAACACTAGCAACTATTGATCTTCACAGTGGCAATAGTTACGGAATAATTTACGTAGTTTAAACATTTGAGTTTATAAACACCTGTTTGAAATTTCAAATTTTGATATATGAATATCGTCATATGAAAGCCGTATAATAATCTCACCATGAAGCTGGAAACAAACAAATGTGCCAAAATTTGAACGGTTGCTCTGCACGTGAAGTATTAAAACGTCATGTGCAAACAATCTCAAATCAGCTACTCCTTGTTAATATAGATACATGTCTATTTTTTCTTGTTAGTATTTTGCTTAAGAGATATCCTCGTGCATCTTCAATGATTAACCTTCGGCAAGAGGATACATTCTAGAATTGTGCTGAAATAGCCATTGGCAACGAGCACGGGATAATCCACGGTTTTACGTTTCAGCCAAACAACGCTCTAGCTTAACTGTTCAAAGATAGGTCATCTTATTTGGGTATCCTTCTTTTCTCTTTATCAGTCTTGGCATCGTTCTGTGTCCCTTCAGGCGAGGGCTATAGCAAGGGAGGACTTCGTACACATTGTTGCTTTTTTCGGCCATAAATCTTGTTTTACGTTATCAAGTAGTTTGGTAATTCCAAGCCATGTAAACTGTCGAATTTCGGCTATGTTGCCAAATACATAAACTTGCAAACTGTAGCAACACCCCAGGTTGACCCTTACATGTTTGAGGGCATTGTAGGTTTATACGAGACAAGAAAAGTGCTATACTAACAAACGTTTGTCTCAAATAAGAACGAGGTTAGAGGGTTCCACATGGAGGCCAATAGAAAAGCGACACCAATCCTTATCAAATTTTTGGTTTATGAAAATTCGTCTTGCCATTGGCACCCCATACGGCTTTTCAATATTTATATTGAAATTTTATGGACAAATTTATAACTAGTCTTTAAGCCTTTTGTAAAGAGAGCTGCTGATAATATGAAATAATTATTTGAACAAAATTATTTATCATTTGTTAGCTTTCAACACCCTGATATATTAATCACATTGGAAAGAATAAATATTGTACTTATCTTAATTCAACATTGGAATTATTTAATAAAACAATTTGACGGGTCCGAATTTGCTTTGTTTTAAACATGTTTTCAGAACTCAACCAATGCAACTCTGACATAAAGTCATCACTGTCTCTTTGCAAACCAATGACATACATTACTGTTTAATTCGCAAAGATAAACTGTGAAGTTCATCTGAGAAATAAGTTTGATTATTTAATTGGATCACTGTTCTTCGTTTTTGTGGTATCCATTGTAGTGGGGTTTGAAGAATTGTCTGGCGTTATAGTATATTATGTCCTGTTTGTTGAAGGTTTTGCTTCATGGATGTATCAACGTAAACAAAAATAAGGCCCACACGATACTGAATTACAGTACTCTTCGTGTCAATATTTAAATTTATTGTTGAATACCTGAAAGTAAGTATTTAAAAATATGTTGGAGGATATTGTAAGTGGTAAAATGTCCTAAACCTGTGAGAATGCAACTTTGTTTGTAACACAATATTGAATTTTTGTATGAAGTGATAATTACGAAAATTCCCTTTAAGGACCCTGCCAAATTACATTAAAGTTTTCCGAAAACTTAATCATGGGTAATAATAAAATATCTAATTCTATATATGTACCTCTTACAAAAACTTATTTTATATGTTTTTAATGAAGACACTATTTTGATTAGTTTTGGAACAATGAATACACCTGCAGCAGCGTGTGGAATTTTCATTACGTTTCTTATAATGTTTCCGTTTAAGGTACACCAATGAAGCTCTCATCTATCAAAAAGGTTCCTGTATAGGAAAAGGGTTTTGAATCATTTTTAACTTTAATAAGTTTTGACGACTTATGATTGGAAAAGGATTTATCATTTCTGTTCAATGTGTAACTTAGAATCAATCGAAAATCACTATGATCACTTTGAACCATTGACTCAATGACGCTGACAAAATGCATCGAAATAACTGAAATGCTATTAAATTCAATTAAATGATTCAAAAAAGAGTCTCGGATTGTACTAGTTTGTCTGTATATTGACTTAATATGGTGTGTGGAATGTACTATTCTATAGCTATATATGTAATATTGCTATTGTTTTTAAGAAGGTATATATATATATATATATATATATATATATATATATATATATATGTGTGTGTGTGTGTGTGTGTGTGTGTGTGTGTGTGTGTGTGTGTGTGTGTGTGTGTGTGAACATACTAGTATCCTAGAATTCCAATAATGGTCAACATACAGCTTGAAATAATCGACATTTCAGTTGAACATTAAACCTATTATACCATTGAAGTCAACTGGTCGTCATATATATTACTTCACAGTCGATGAAAACTTACATATACAACCGAATTTGATATTCGAAGTTCGGACATTTAAGATCAACACACAACCTATGTTAGTTAGAGATAACATATTTCCTGTTAAACATTTGGGGTCAATATATAATCTATTAGAAGTTGGGATCATCAAATAACCTATTTAACAGATGAGACCAGCATACAAACCATCCGATATCACAGATCAGCACGCAACGTATTCTGACATACATACAGAAAGTACACACACAACCTATCCTGAAAACTGGGAGTAAGTGGTGTATTCCACGATTATATCTCAGGACACACTTTTCTGGTAAATTAATCATTGGACCAAATGTGTTCAAATGCAGCTTGCAATCAAAGATGAAATGAATCTTACGTTGTAAAAAAAAACAACAAAAAACAAAAAACAAAAACAAAAACAACAAAGAAATATATACTAAGCAAACAAGATAGCTAAATGTAGGTCATGCTAATTTTTAAAATTGACAGTTGAATGTTTACCATAACTAGCGGTAATATATATTTTTTTAAATTGCCATTTGCCATTAACATGCGGGATCTTATACAAGAAGCTATTATGGTAGACCTCCAAAAATTAAACGATTGAAATAAACATTTACACACGTTTGTTTGCAAAATTAGCAATTAAATGTAAAACAGGGGAATATATACGTGGGAGAGATTATTTCAAAAGAAATACCGGGGACCCGCTGAAATGCAATAGCTTGGAAGATCGTTATGACAGTTGAAACTACCAAGCTGTCATACGGTTCTTTCTGTCAAACTTAATCAATAGAACACTAGTGGCAGCTACTTGCTTAGTTGTAATAATTACGTGAAAAATTCCCATTTATTACATCTTTAAATAGGTTGAACACAATAGAGCTGGGTTCAATCTGAAGGTGATGAACCTACCATTTTCAGATACATATCAACAGTAACTACATTTTTTCCCCAAATGATGTCATCTGATACGTCTTATCATCTGACAGAGGGTACCTATGTCAATAGTCCTCTCTTAAACATATTGCTGCCAAAGAACATTTAGGTGAACGAGACATCGCTGTACTCAGCCTGTACATTGTTAATTCTCCATTGATTAAATAAATCTAGGGCAATCAATTTGACGAAGGGGAACATTTTCATTACAAAAAGAGATTAAAATCTTTAACATGCAGTAACGTTCGCCCAAAATTGAAATAATTATTCTCGTTTTGACTGTTGGGAATGACTTTACGTTTATAGCCGTATTTTTGTTTTCGTTGCAAAATGGGATAAAATATAATTTATAATGTGAGGGAGACAATTTAGGTCGTTAAAAAAGGAATCAAATATGCATCATGTAAAGCTCGTCTTATCACACTTTTATGTGTCACGTGATGCTTCGGTAAGTACAAGTAAGCCCTCTCGTGACATTGACGGTCATTGAACCATTCATAATACAACACTTGTGCACCTGTGTATAGTGCAGTAAAGTTACTGGAATTTACTCATACGAAATAGGTTCTACTGACGCAAGGACAAGCATCAACAAAATAGAAGCAATATTCCCATAAGTGCCTATATTGCATGCCATGCTGTCGTATAATGTTAAAATAACTCGTGGTTCTTTGCGTATGTTATAAACAGAGATGAAATGATGAAACAGAAACAATGAATCTGAATTTTGATACGTAATAAATGTCAGAAACCTCAAAAACCCGGACGTAGTTCTATATTTTCCCATCATTTATAGTACAGATATTCAAATGATGAATGGTTTAGAGTGCTCCTGTACTATAAAAACAGGAAAAAATATTTGCAACAAAAATGCTTTATTATATTTTTAAAAAGAGAGTGTCTTTGTGGAGCATAAGCCAAATCAATGTAACGTATCGCGTAAATGTCGTCTCGAAATAAAGCCTTAATTTCATTTTATGAACGTTTAACTTCATCTGAAGTATTACTGACAGAAATGACCCCGTTTATATTGAGATTACCTGGAAAGGATTTTTAAATGAAATGGCATATGCATCACATTTTGTCCTCAGGATGAACAAAAAATTAAGCCACATCAAAACATCTACCCCACGAGTTGCAACATTTACCACCAAATTAAAAGGAAGCTGTAGGTTTTTGGCTGTTGGGTAAATACATTTTTCTGTAAAATGGCTAAAATATCCCAACAAAGTATAGATCTCTGAAATTGTCAGCCATAATAAAAATTATCAAACCCTTGTATAGTTGATATGTCGAATGTTCATAAAAGCACATGTAGTTAAAAGTAAAAAAGCAGAAGTGGATTATCTGCGACAAGGGTGTTTAACATGCGGTGGTGATACAGCCAATCAGTAGCTGTCGTAATTTTTAAAAATAAATGATTTTACTAACTTAATCTTTGTCAATTGTATATTTAATGATATTTATGTTTATATTCGTTTGTTATCGTCCCAGCATGACAATACACCACTTGAGTTGAGCATTTATTTTTTAAAGGGAGTTCATACATTTTTCCCCATTAAACATAAGTAATTATATGTAACTAACATAGAAATCATAGTCTGAAAAAAGATCCAAGGTGCTTAATTGCCATGGTTTATTGATATCCTCTGTCAATGGTGTTTCACTGAATTTAGTGGAGTGAGTGAGTTAATTGCATCTGGTTCTAAGCAGCATGGTTAAATACACCTGGAATTGCAAAACATGTTCCGAAGAAAACTCTTCCACAGTGAATATATGGAATTCGAAACCACCGTGATGATCTAGTATGGTGAACAATAGTAGTAGTTTCTAAGGTCGTAAAGATAGTATCTACAATTCCACTTTAAAGTTACCATCATTTGCTGTAGAAAATTTAAAAAAAATTGAAATGACCCTTTGACTCTACGTCATAAAAACATCACAACACGTCATAGATTTACACATTTATAAAAATCCTGAAATGGTGCACATTTGATGGACAGAATAATAAATTGTCTACGCCCGAACATTTTCAATCAAATTAAAATTCATCTATTACAAAAGTCTTTAATCTTTACAAATTTTGCAGCTCATACTCAGGCAAATGAAACAGGCGGAGGAAAACAGCACTCAGAGGAGATCAAAAACCTGTCCAATATGTAATCAAAGATGGCGTCAGTCCTAGACCAGCCCACATGGGATACCTATGGCAGACACATTTTGATAATGCTCTTTATTTTGGATGATTAGTTAGGTTGTATTCTTCTCTTTGATGCAGTAGATCCAAACCCCACTGGGACTATGACAGCAAAACAACTGTGAAATATATAATAATCACAATAATTGTATTATATATAAGAAATGAACAAAACAGTCACACATTTATTCGGTCCGCAGTTAAAAAAAGCTAGAGGCTTGGGTCGTCCGAGACCCCCAGAAGCTACGGATGATAATGATGACGATGGTGTTGATGATGATGGTGATGATAATGGTGTTGATAATAATGATGATATGATGAGGATGGTGATGGTGGTGATGATGATGGGATGATAATGATGGTGGTGGTGGTGGTGGTGATCAAGATGATGATGGTGGTGGTAGTGGTGGTGATCAAGATGATGATGATGGTGATGATAATGATGATGATGATGACGATGACTATGGTGGTGGTGGTTAAGTTTTCATTGTTATTATACATTTTCCTCAGTTTAGTTGGGCAGTGATACTACTTCATTTCTAAAATAAATCAACGTCAGTTGATTATCCGTTTAATGTCAATAATTCCACTTTAACTAGCTAAGTAATTAAATTAATGCACTTTCAACATCACAAAAATTGAAACTCATCATTCATGTTGTCGATATTATGTCTTTTGTTTACATTTTAAAAGTTTTGAATTATTTCAAATTGCAGAAATGGAGAATGCATTCATGACGATAAAAATAAGCTTGAAAAGAAGCCCTTTTCTGCACTTACAAAAATATTGCGGAACTGAATAGTAAATATTGATCTTCTCAGCTTAATGACGGTGTTGAAAGATTTTGATGTGAAATGTTATACCCCATTTAAGGTTCCATCACAACAAATTTCGTTGTCATTTATAGCCATTTATTACAGCTTGTAAAGAAAGAAAAGTTAATGTTTCTGAGATCAATTGCTTTAATGCTACTCACTAGCAAAATTTTATTTGGTCAGATTTTTTGTGGAGGATAGTGAACTTACTGATATCTCTTCAAATACAATTTGATGTGCTAGTGGCCGTATTGTTGCATGTAGGTTCATTTGCATAAATATGATAAAACAATTATCTTCTCCTGCAGGAACTGCGAAACCAATTCACTGATATACTATACATTTACTTCCAAAGTAGCTTATCACGGTAATAAAACCATAATTTGCCTTTAAATTCAACCCATGTTGGAGAGATAGCTAAGATCAATATTATATAATTTAGTTATAAAACTGATGATATATGACAAAGCACATTGCCAAGGGCCTTTATATTCCATGATTGATTCATAGACGAATATCTGTGGAAGCGAAAACAAGCATACACCCTTCATTACGGCTTTCTACTGTGGGCTAAACATATTATATTCAGGGATAATTTGGTGTAATTTTTGTCGATTGAAAAATTGTTTTATTTTAGGTTATAATGAGGAAATATATTTTTCAAAACTACCTTTGCAGGCGAATTTGACGATTAATATTTCAACTTTTACATTACAAATGCACCATTTGTACAATGCTTCTAGTGCTTAAAATCGCACTTAAGTATTAAGCCTGACAAGAAACAAGCAATACTGAAAATATGCAATTTATTCTTCAAGGTTTGCATAATTTTATTTTTTTCATTAAATTAAGGTATGGTTTTCATGTGATTACTGATAATGCTATACAAGTACTACATAAATTGCGCATTACAGGAATGGTTTCTAATTGTTCAAGATTCACCTATCACAGTAACTCTTGTTAGATATATTTTCACAATTGAAAATTAAAATGGATCTAAAATATTTCATTTTGATATTGTCCCCGCCAAAGCTCTCATTTACAAATACATTTTAGCTGCCTAAATAAGAGTCACACAGAAAACCACCTTTTGATGAAAAAGTTAATATTTCTACTTTTGATACTCTGTTTCTGGAGAGTAATGGAGCACATATTTACTTTTGGTTTGTGAAAGTCTATATCATTTTCCTATCGTTATTATAGAGAGGAAAGATAACTCTATGTTTTACATTATATATAGAATACTGGGAGGAAGTAGAGTGAAATATATATAAGTGTTTTTATACACTGCTACTTAAGATACATTAAAAACGAAGGCTAGTTAAAAAGATGCCGACATCAGTATCTATGAAATTAATGTACTAGTATTCCAAAGTAGCTCCCTAATGGTACTTCTTCGGATATAAATGCCTGCAAAGCTGTAGAAAATGAGTGTACATTCGTAATTTTGAATTTATAATGACAAATATATTATACCAATGTAAAGTGATCCACAGCATTATTAGTATTTTGTAATCGAAGGCTTATGGTGAACCATTGCCATGTATTGTAAGGAAACATGGCATTTAAAATGAATAAGACGCTGAACATACTTTTTATGCTAAAAAATATTATATAATGCCACTCTAATGTCAACCAAAGTCTCACTCCAAGTTAATCATCTGAAAGATGGATAAGTTAATTTCATCATTAAATGCTGGTGACGTGTTGGATGCCTGCTTGCACGATTTATGCAATTGGTGTATTTGAGTTAACACATTTACAGGTATTAACTTTCTATGAAAATTTTGATCTGCTCCATCAGACAGATACATCATGGTACTTCAACAGCCAAAAGCATCATTTGTGTCATAGCTGCAATAATGTTATCCTCCCAGAATTTTAGTGGCACTTTCTGAGTCGTGCCCTTTGCATTTTTACACACCCGTTTGAGATGAGTCATATTATGATATAACACAATGCGTCTAGGCCAGATAAAAACAGTACTTAAAAAGGCAAAGAACATCAACCTTGGTACTGATGTTTCCAATGATCAGTGGAAGACGTCTATGAGTAGTTCTAAAATACGTTATAGTGTATTCATATCACATACTTGGTGGTATGTTAGACTTAAGCACTATAATCGAACACCCAATCCATGTTTCAGTGATGTTTGGACATCAACATTGTGTTTTGAATGTTACTGCCATGTTTGTTTAACTTGGTCAAGAACATTTTTGCGAACCATTCAGAATATGGATGCAGACCTAAGCAAGGAGGATAAAAATGGGTAAAAAAAAATCGTCCTTATACATTCATCTGCTCTATACATTTATTTTGTTTAAGCTCATTGAATTTCAAAGTAAAACTATCGTCTAATCACGTTCAAACTCTCGAGGCTGAAAATGCAGACAAGTGGAATTTGGTTTTTTTTCTTGATAGTTTCCATTGTTTTGATGATTTAAATAAAAGTAGTTTCTTATAATGGTAAATTCCTTGAGAATTTCCTACCCCAAAGTTAATCACCATATAGTTTGAATGCACCATCATCTGACTAGGACAGATGACACAAACTACCTGTTTCACTATATGCGACATTAATGCCATTTTGTAAACGTCGAATTTATAGTTGCTTTACTTTGAAAGCTTTATCATCGACGTAATCATTCATTCAAAATTTATAGATCTAAAGCAGGCCTTATAGAATGTTTCCCTTCACGATGCAATCCATGCAAATCTACCGGGTAGAATTTGTTGTTTCATACTAATGAATCCATATCTAGTCACTCATCTAGAAGGAATATGTAGGCTACATACAGCATCTGAGGCACAACTACATTCCACCTCTGATAGGATGAACAAATACTTAAGAGATGGACACGATTCAAAACAAAAACCGAGACGTCGACAGCGAGAATCGATGTTTGGTGTAATACAAGACCTCTCCGCCACTTCGACGGGTTAGCTAAACTATAAAATATTATATTTTATATAGAGTTTTGTTTTGTAATTGTACTTTATTATCATTTTGATATCATTATCACAACTATTATTCTCATCTTTATCATCAACGTTATCATCATCATCATCATGACTACTATCATCATCAGCAGCACTATCATCATCGTCACCACTATCATCATCACCACTATCATCATTTTCAGCATTATCGTCGTCATCATCATAAATATTCACATATGTTATATTATCCCAGATTATGAAACTTTCAGAAATGATTCAGTTAAAGAGAAAATTATTCGAAATTATATCTTTATCCGGGAAATTCTGCTACATTTATCATAAAATATGATTCTACCAATGTATTAAAACATATGATAAATGTATAATGTATCAGCAATGTGCACATTTTCAATGTTATTTCGTGCAACTAATGAAAATGAATCTCTGGTGCTCAGTTTTCAATTTAATATATTATGAAAGATTTTCTTTGGTAGGTATGTTTATGAATTATTTTTCATATCTTTTGTCAGTGAGAAGATGGGAAATAAGACAACTTTCTCGTCCAACTGAGTAACAAACCTTGAAACCTTTTAAACACCGCAAATTTATTTCGTGATATATAATATTTTGTGCATACTAATAAGCTATATAAACTCACTTCTTGGGAATCCAATAATAATTGCTGTCTATCATTTGGAGAATAGTACTCCTTAATTGCCCTTTATAAACCAAAGAATCAACAGTGTTCGCTTGCATCAAGGTGGAAATGTAAATTTGATATGTCTAGGGCGCTTAGAGTTGATCATCAAATGACATTTGCATAATCCATATATAAATTATAATAGCAAAAATGAAATATCCAACACTTCCATACAATCATCAGAACATTTGTAAAAATACAATCAATCAAAGCTACTTGTAGAAGAATATTTGTCAAAAAATCTCAAAAAGTTAAAATTGTAGTCATTTAAAAGTCATTAAGGGGATAACAAATGATATAGGTATCGGCTTAGGGTAGGGGACTATCTGATTTCAGAGAATCCCAGTGTTGTTAGAAGACTGACGCAGACATTATTTCACAAGATGGATGCACAGAAATTAATTCTATCGTTTGTATACAAAGCCCTTTCATTCGTTTATGTAATTAAAATACAATAAAATAGAACACCATATGACTAATTATTTGAGCTTTTTCAAAATTTGTGTATCACATACATTCATTTGATTTTCATTATAGTGCTTTGCATTTTATGCACTTTGGTAAGCATTCCAATCTATTTATGTTTTCCAATATAAAGTTTAATTGGTTTAATTCATGAATAGTCAATTTAAAAATCAAAAATCGTTAACATTCATTGACGCATAGACGTAATAAGCATTCATTTTATTGTTACACTAATTCATGATTTGACAACACAACATGTATACAAATCGCAACAAGCAATAACTGAATACGACTTTTCATAAAAGAAGAAAGAAAAGTTACAGTTGCCCAGAACTTTACTCCTTTCCTCTTTACCTTTTCTTGCAATAGCTTTAGGACACAACACATCCTTGTGATGTACTGCTATATCTTTATACATTTACTTAGAATGTTTAGTGTGTTTATCAAAACTACCAATTTTCGAATTTTCACATGATGGCTACTTATTCATAGTGTTTGCTTCCTTTACAAATCCTGTGTATCCTTAAAAGAAGACAAAAATCGGGTTTCAAACATAGCGGCGCTTTAGGAAACACTCCCCCTCGTGTAAACTACCAAAGTGTCAATGCATTAGGCCATTTTCTATAAAAGGTAAGTAATCCCTTTAAATCTAGTTTTCAAAACCACACAGCCTGCTAAGTAAGTTAGTGAATATCTCTTTCATCATTTAACCATTATTAGTCGGTTTTGTTTCCTTGAACGAAACGCGTTTTGGTATGAACAGTTTACTGTTGTAGAAGAATAAGTGTTTTGATGCTTATGCACGGTTTCGCAAAGATTTTCTCCTTCTTCAGAGATGACAGAAATCTATCTTTCTTCAAAAAAGATATTTAAATAGATGAATTATTTATTCTTATTCTTTTTTGTGTCGGGGGAGTCTTTCTATGATTGGAGAACATCTTGTTGCCAAGTAGCAGATATATAGTACAAACCACTGCTGTTGGCTTTTCTATTTAAGAATTTTGTCTATATAAGAAGAAGCGAAGATAAATAATGTTACGATGATTTCACCAAGATAACGTCTATTGAAATTCTGGGTTAGCAATATATATGTATATAACATACGATATGAAATACCTTTCAATCTTTCAGTTTTCGGTAATTTTGGTTGTAAATCACAAAAGAGGAATAGAATACCATTTTAGAAACACAGATAAAAGATTCAAAGACTTAGAGCCATTAAATAACCTTTCTACATCGGGGTAATAGATCGTGATCTTCTTTCAGAATTTTTGACCCATAGCTCCTCGTAAATTTCAGACGGAAACCCGATACGTCAACCTTTACCAAACATGAACTCGGGGGGCCTCCCACTAGTTAAAAATGCATTGACTCCATTCTATTACACGTGGGTGAACTGGAATCGGTAATTTCCCTCAATCACTTTAATTAAAGCTCTGAGGTAACTCCACTATTGATTCCCGGAATTTGTAAAAATGATGTTCATAGTTGAGGTTATTTTGGAATTCATTGGGAGGACCTTATCAATGTTATTATTCGTATTTTCAATTTTCAGAGCCAAACATAAAAATTAAAATTTTTGTGATCGAATTTTACCATAAAAAAAAATAAATACAGGAAAGATGATATATTATGTGTGTTGTATATTTGACAATATACAATGTTGTTCGTGTCGTCGGTCAGTTTTATCAGAACGAAAATAACTCAACTAGTTTCATTTTCAATCTTAAAGATAGCTCTTAAAGATTGAAAATGAAACCATTTAAGTTATTTTCAACAATCTGAATTGGACAATAACATGTAAAATGGTACCTTAGGGTAAACTTTAATGTATTTAGAGGGAGCTAAGTCAGGGCCCCATCCCTGGTAGCTGCCCTATTATGTTAGTTAGGTTTTCTAATTGTTATAGAGTAGATTCTGGGAAATAATAATAAAAAGCATGTAAAATCTTACAATTCCTCTCTGTTGTCATTTTTGACCATTGACAGGTTCTTCAAACCGCAACTAAGCAATGCAACCTTTTTGTTTTTACTCTTCGGTGGTCTTCATAATCTTGAAAACTGGAATCTCTCCCCAGTGTTTCTACTCTGAAGAAGGAAAAACTACAGATAATATTGAAATGCACGACAAGTAAAGGCCTTCCTGATAAAAGGTCAGCTTTGAAGACCGTTATTCTATCCACTACAGGATTACGTTTCAAATGCTCTTTATCTTTTTCACAACAATTCTAGAAAGGCAACGCGTCGAAGAAATACAGACATATGTAGAGATGGGTTTAGTAGAGGTTTGACTAATCCAATTAATACTACCTTACCATTGGCAGACGTATGAAAATCTCAGTCATACAATCTGACACGAAAATTATCTATACTTCTCCTATCATTATACACGATGTGATATAATTTCAGAATTATTATGTTTGCGTGTCTTTGAATAATAATTCAAATATAATTGAGATCATCATTTAATTAGATTCTTTGAAAGGTATGGTGGAAATTCTCTTGCCCGGTTTGTTAAATAAGCACCTTTTCTTCTTGTATTAAGGGTACAGTATCCAGGTTTCAGACATAAAACATAGTTAATCTGAAAATCAGTAAACAGAATGTAAGATTTGTGGTTTGACTTTTGTATGGTATTCTTAGGACGAAGCTCTTGATGTATCATAATAATGGTCGTTGTTTGATGAAATACTATCTATCATAACTGTTTCATTAAAGATAGAAATCGTTTTCCTACGATGTATCACGTGACTAATAAAACTTTAAAATATGTGTATTTATAATGAAATTAGGAAACTAGTATTTTTGTTGCTTTGTTCTTTTAAAGGTTATAATACCTTGTAAATGCATGTTGTTCTTTTGTCTAGTTTAGGGAACCAAGAGTTGGTATTCTATGGAAAGAAGGATTCTTTAATTATCACGTGATTACAAATCTTAATCTGACTAACAAATACTTACAGATTTTATTGCAAGAAGTGCCAGTCTTGATATGAATAAAATCTGCCTGCCATCCAATTTCATTTTAACTAGGTGAATTATTAATGGGTTTAAGTAATTAATGTCAACAGATTACAGATCTAAATGGTATTATCATTCCTGTGGGAGGAAAGGTGTGAAATATTTCAACATTATACAGCTGCTGACATAAAAAAAAGGTTTCAAGATTAAACACCCCAAGACACAAATTGTTACTTTATAAAAAGAAAGGGTATTTATGCACCACAACAACCTGATGTGTAGAACAGACGGTCAGAATATGTTTATAATTGTTGCATATGATAACCAGGAAATAATCTTGACTGTAATTAATATTTACAGATGTAGGAAGTTCCACCTAAGTAACAAGAAAACCTAGAAATAACTTGAGTGTTTTGCTTTAATAAATTGAGGAAACTTTTTATGCGTAACCTTTACATTATTATCATTCTCATCGTCTTCAAATTGAAATGGAATATAAAAGGAAAGATGATGCAAAAGTAAGATTACCCTACTTATTGCAAGACAGTTCTCTATGTTTTTTTTATTTTATCCGATTTCGTTGTGACAATATCTATTCTGTTGTGTTTAGGCCATTTTTATTATGTCCACGATAACGAAAGAATTATCAACGTTAAAAGGAACAACACAGTGTCGCATAAAAAAAACCATGCAAGAAACCAGGATCTGTGCATTTGTTGATCCTGTAAGCCAAATAATACTAAAAACTTTTCTTCAAAGATATTTTACACGAAATCTGGGTAATTTTATCTGATACTGTGATCTGCAGGTATGACAATACTCTACTAAGCATGGTAAAATCCCAGCAGCAAATTACAATGAAGCCAACTGACAAAAAACCACCCTCTGTGAAACAGTAGTGCATAAATTTAGTCGCACATAACACTTCAAACAATCACAAATTATCAAAGTGTAAATTTGAATGACATAGCCCACAGTTAAGAACATCGAAAGCACTGCAGCTTAACAAATCCCTATAATCCTCATTGACAAGTCCGATGAGAGGATCTCAGACAAGGTAACTCCAGAGTAAGAAATTATCAGAAATAGAACAAGAAAGAAGACTATCAAAGAACCGCCTTTAGTTACAACAATGTTTTTCCTGACAAATTGAATCAGACAGTCATATGAAGCAACATGGTACTTCTGTGTTTTAGTTGACAGAAGGAGACCCCTTGGGTGTATCGGTCTCTCTACTCTTGGCACTGACTGTACATAGTGGGATGTATGAAATTACAGAATGATTTGCAACTAATACAAAATGACGAATCAAGAGAAAGATGAAAGATGTTTTCCCATTCACACTTGCAAGCAGAAATTCGTGTTAACGTATACCAGGTAATATTGCCTTGCTGGAAAAGTTAGCTTTTTGGCGGATGAGAAAATTCACCGCAAAGAAAAGCGTCATTTTATATATATATATATATATATATATATATATATATATATATATATATATATACTTGTTGGATGAAAATGTGAAAATAGAGAACAGTGGTCATTCTCGTAATTCCTATAAGGTAAACAAAATAGAGAGGATCGAACACGGACCTCTGGATATATTGGAATTGGGACCAGGGTGCCTAGGAGGAGTAAACATCCCCTGTTGGTTGTTCACACCTGGCGCAAGCCCTATAGATTGATCATGCAAAGGGAGCAATACCTCGTCAGAATCAGTGTGCCAAGAACAATTGGTATGAAACACGTAAGAGAACAATTGACCCAATGACAGGTTGTATTGAAAACTAAATCGTTATAATAACCATAGAATTTGCAAAATACTGATTTTAAACAGAACTATTGAAACCCCTGTAATATTAACATGTTTGTCAGTAGTCTGTCTCAATTTTAAAACTGATTATACACAGAACAAGCTCTTGTGTACTGAATGAATTGCGAGATATAAATACTATTCGCAGGTGATAATGGAATATTGTTACATACATATGGGAAGCTGACGATGGAGAAGCCGAAATAATCCCGTTTGTCATAAAGATGAGTTGTTAGTTTGCTGTTTATATTTATTTGCAATGTAATGTATAAGTAAAAATGCAAATGTTTAGGACTCTATGGTGTCTTTCATTTCGAGTTCACTGGGATATATCGAATCCACATATGAATGAAAATGATTATTGTTAATAGATAAAACATCGTCGATATATCTAAATTTCGAGTTGAAGGTCACATCAAGATATTTTTCTTCTCATATAAAAGCTTTTGAATAAATTTTGCGTCATAAGAAAACAGGTCAGCCAACAAAGGACCACAATCCAAGCCCATGGGAATTCCAACAGACTGTTGGAAGACCTGATCACTAAAGACTACTATTGTCAATGAAAAACGCCAGCATCTTTTTAATTTCAATTTCAGAGTACTTGTGCGTGAAATCAGAGTGATGTTTAATAAATCAATTTTTTGGATGACTGATTACTAGATATGAATATTTCCTTTTTCATTTGTGTTCACGAAGCGACTGTTTATGATGTCAGGAAGTCTAGTCTTTGATTTGTCGTGCGGAATAGCAATGTAAAGTGTTGAAAGTGTTGAAAAGTCCTACGTTTTAATGTTGATATTGTTGAATAAATGTGCACCAAAAATGAATCCATAAGATTTCAGAAAACTATTTTGAGAAAAATCAGGTAAATATTCCCGAGCCAAAATTACTTACATACATGTATGATATTTACATTTTTAACTCACGAAGAATAGTACGCTTGGATGTATCTTCTTCTACCATTACATATAAAATTACAGTGACATACATTAGCGATTTCCTTCATTTCATTTTGTTAACTTGTGATCCATTCTTGAATTCAATTCTTCATGTTTATTTTTGTTGTATATTTGTAGGATAGTGTATGCTTTTGAAAAGTATGGATGTTTCTCTAAGTGTAAATCGTGAATGATTATAGCGTGTTTGTATGTGTTTAATGTTTGCTTGCTTCTCATAAGTAATGGGAAGGTAAAGTGATCAAAGGTTTAAAATGAATTTAAAATCTTATGTGAGATGTGATCGCGCATTTAACAAATTCAGAGTTGTTTCATCAAGTATGGTTATTGAAATGACAGGTAATTTTACTAATCCCAAGAAACAGAAGAACAATGCAAAACAGAGTGGCACCCTAACTGGTTGCATGAGGCGGAGTGTTTAACTGTTGAACATTATAGCGGTACCTAAACAATTCGAAAATCAATGCAGGTCAACACAAAAGGAAGGCCCGTATCTACACACAAAACCAGAACAATCAGAATAACATAAAAATTAACTTCAAAAGCCTGTAAATAACCCAGAAACCCATATATCTAAATGTTAATGAAACTTAATGTAATTAAGTTGATTGCTATTCCGCACTTATATCACATAGTTTTCTAATTAGATTTTATTAGGTTTCATAACGTACTCTCCATGACGTCATTTTTGTTTTACTAATATTTAATGGTTAGTGACGGCTGTTAAAATAAATAGGAAATATGCTTTTTTTTTTCCTCACTCAAAACAAAGCCTAAAATATCAAAACGTATTTTCATTGATGTTTCAAGACATTGAAATCAAATTTGATTTATAAAATATTCGATAAACCACAAGGTTTCTTCTTTAATGTACAGTTGACGTTTGTTGATTGTCGTGATGGGTCGATTAGTTTCCCACATTAAAAATACTTCATTTACATATGTTTTATGTTGTTGAAGAATGAATGACAGTTTTTCGTCCATATAACTTTATTTATGTCAGTATCTGAGAAATCTTTGAATGATATACTGGGTCAAACCTTAACTATGGAATGTCTCTTATGCCGATGACGTCATAAATGCCCTTGTCATTCCATAGATGTGAAATAGGTTGCACTATTGCAAAGTTTTCAGTCAGTATACAGATAATGTTAGCAATGATGTGGGCGAAATGAAAGGTGCAGGGAACTTTAGTAAAAAGTCAATATCGAACATGAAATAATCACTGAAGGGAAACCAGTAGTTTCAAGAAAATTTCATGTAAGAGATGAATTAAGATTTATGGGACAATATCTAACAATTTATCAAATTCATTGCTTTTACTCTTGAAGGAAAGTAGATTGAAAGAGGAACACATGATGTTATTATCACATTAGGTGGAGAAAATTAGTACGGAACAGAAATTTGGAAGTATGCATTGTATTTGGCATAATACGACTCTCAGCATAGCGAGTGTATGTTACAAGATACTGTAATTTCAGTGAGCCATGTAACTACATAACTCAACATATCCTTTTTATGGCCATTCAAATGATCGTGAAATATATCAATTATTGTTATTTTGATGTTTCATGTGATCATTCTTTCAAGGAATCATGGGTAAATTGCCAGTTTCATCAAGTCACTAACGCAAATCGATTTACAGTTTCCTTAATTCACTCTTTCGTATCTACTGAAAATCTACGATAAAGTTTAGAAAGAGATCGTTTACCTCTCACGTGAAGACCATTGAAAAAATACACCTTCGTATTTGTTTTCCCTTACTGTATTCTGTCAGATGTTAAAAAACGACAATTACGTTTTAAATAAATGACATCAGGCAGTGTACACTGTAGCACGGTATGCAATAGATACTGTAAGCAAGATCCTAGGAAACTGTCAATTAATCTACCTTGTCACGTGTCAGTATTACTCCATTTTTCTTCCAAAATTGGAAGCGGAGCATTATTTGTTACCTCTCTGAACTACACGTATTTTTCGTTTCATATTCCATACGCTTTCATTTAAACTATTATTTCAATCTTACTACACTCTTGGTAATACTAAGAATAAAAAAAATCAACTTAAGTCTTATCTTGTATGGAGATTTTCTTGATCATGGCCAAGATATATAGGATATACTTGTGATTTCTTTTGAAAGCAGTCTGTGAATTCATGCCCTGAAATGACAGGGTAACTTTTGCCATTCAAGTTTAATTATGCAGAATGAATTCTACTAAAGGAAATTGTAGAACTACAAATCATTCCATGAAAATAGACCTGTCATGTTGTTGGTCAGAAAGAGTGTATAAGTAATTAAAACATCAGTTCAGCAATGCAATAAACTCAACTTCTATACACCAGTAACACTTCATGAAATATTGTATTTCTAAACGCTAAAACCTTAGGACATTGACCTTAGAGTACTCCCACAAAAGTCCTATATAAACTGTTGTTAGTTATTGCACATCTATACTGACAATATTTTGTGGAAGACGTGTTCCTTTTCAGACTTTATAATGTCATTTTCTGCACAACAGCACTTTTTTTTTTATCAAATGTTGATCTTAATTCCAATTATCGTGACATTTACATTCATTTTAAACAAACGCCATTTACGATACAGTAGCTAAAAGTATGACATTCCCTTTCGGTTTTAGAATACCGAGAAACTACAGCGACATTTAAATTACTAAAACGATTTATCATAAGAATCTACCTTTTAATAGGCAAAAAGAGAACATTAAAGCAAAAACAAACCAAAATACCCACATCAATAAAACCCAATACATGTTGTTAAAGAACTGATGACGACCTAATCATTTTAAGACTATCATGTTCTATTGATTCTTTTTGCGAGTGGAGTTAACATACTGCAGTTAACTCATTGATGTTGCTGTCGCTATAACACAACAACACAATACTGATTAAAGAGGACAACAATGAGCACACATGTGGAAATTAAAGGTTTACTTGATAACGATGTTCAGTTTAATATTCATAAAAAGGAAAAGGTTTTTGAAAATTTCTTATGTTTAAAAAGCGACGACTGTGTATTTGATAAATGAAAATGTGTAGATAACGAGAGTGATCAATCTCATAACTCCTATAAGGAATACAAAATTAAGAGATGAGCAAACACAGGCCCCTGGATATACCAGAGGTGAGATCAGGTACTTGGAGGAGTAAGCATCCACTGTTGACCATTTAACCAAAATATATATTGAAACACAACAAGAAATATAAGATTACATGTACGTTTTACGTCTGTTCTCTGAGGCTGCACTTGCTAAAACTAAATAGAGGACAGTTTAATTTGTTAATAAATTACCTTCATCTTGAGAGTGAAAGAAATGCAACCAGAAATAAAACTGAGGTGGAGAGCAAATCTAGAAAAGACAGAAAACGAAAATAATGGATATATCTAAATCGATACAGTTTGGAAAATTGGACTAAAATTAATTTAGAATATAAGTTATTATAATTTTGTATATATAGTTTAATTGTCAGTGCATAAAAGACTTAACCCTGAACAATTTGCAATAGAATAGTTCCTGAAATTGATAGACCTATGATAAATAACATTATCTATTGTAGTCAAGGGATGTAACGTTTGTTAACTGTGTTTAATTTGGGTCAATTTTCAGCTTAACAAATACAATGAATTGGGAAAAGTAGTGAAAAGTCATTTAAATAATGCTTTAGAGAATTTCGTTTCCTTCAAGATTGTTACTTTAAAGTTTGGAATTATTATCAGATTTTCATCAGAATAGTTATGCATCACACGTACTGCAATGTTCTTTACATTTAGTTCATGCATAATGAATTTAAAATGATGTCTGCGTTTGAAGATATTTCGAATTATACCTGATTCACTTTTTTAAAATTCTACTTCGACATCACATATGACATTTTAAAGACTACAGTTTTGAAGATGTACAGATGAATGTTTGGGAATTGTAGTGTTTTACCATGTGGCAAAACTAAAAACCTATCTGGGTTTAAATTTTAAACTACTGTATATAGACAGAATTAACGTAGGGTTGATCCTGAACAATTTCGTTATAGATTTGCAGAGTATTGTATGAAAGAAAACATAAATTCAAAAGAAATTGCACGTTTTATGGTCACAGAACAAGTTTGTGTTGCCTAACGTCTCTAACTGGACTGTTAATGGAACATAATACTTAAACGTAATTTGTTATCAATCAGTAAAAACAATTTTACAATAGTTTCCACATATCGATAATGATGAACACCAAATAGTTATTTTAGTTATTTCATAAAAAGACAATAAAATGAAGAAGAAACATGTGCCACGAAAGCATATAAAATAAAATCGAAATAAATATGAGGGATTAAGTTGCACTCAAGTCAAGATTTTTTCGACAAAATGAAATACGACATTTCTTCGTGACTTCTAAATGCGTTAATGATATCAACGTCTTAAGGATGTTGTTCAAGAAAGCCTTCTTAAGCTCTAAGATGTTTATATCATGAATTATTACTCAGTCTTAATCTGCTTTCTATGTCAAACGTATCCATTCACACGCTTAACTAGACAAAAAGATGTAGAAAATGAGTACGATTAGAATCATCATGCGAAGGCGAATCTCAAGGCTGGCCTATCGATGGAGCTCGCAATGATACAATGATATCATTTGCAATGTTAGTGAGAGGTAGGTAAAGCAATGCTATCTCGAAACAGGATTGATCAATTCGGCATTTCTCAATCACTCGCGATATACGACCACTTATATAAATTACTGCTTATTTCCATTGAGGAAATCCAATTTCTTACTATACTCATGGAGGTTTCGCTCAGCAACTATCGTTAAGAACAAATTCGGTAGGAGTATGCGTACGGGTTATCAAAGATACGACGAAACGCTATTTGTGTACATTTAGATTTATATTTATGTGAAATTGCTTTTCACATTCTTCACATAGTCTCAAATGTGATATAATTCGTAAAATATGTGATAACAGAGCAGGCAATATATTAGGGAATAATGGTGCTTGTCCGCATAAAGATAGGAACAGCAACAGAAACACGGTTGGGTAGCACGTGGGGTTTGTAAGAGTGATAGCTACCTTATGTCTAAATGAAATTTAATGAACAAATAGAGCCTTTCTTGCAAAATAAATGACTTCGTGATATAATGGGTAAACTCGTATATTATCCTGCAACAATACAATGATGAGACGAAGAACAAGATTTCTTTAGTAGAAAGCACTTTATCACGCCGTCAAATTTATCGAGGGAAGAAATAGCTTTTTGACAGAGCTGTTGACCAAATCGGCGCTGGGTAAGAGTAGACGCATTGTGACGCCGTTGTTTATATCGTTATGAATTTTGAAACGTTTCTGTGTTGGAATTTGTTTCTGAGAGATAGGAGAGAACTATATCGTTTTCATTGATAAGATGACTATGACTCAACAGGGTAGGTGGACTATAGACTTTTGAAAACATTCACCCTGAAAACATCTGGTTGTCCTGCAGCTGTTTATCGTGATCTTTCCTGCAGTACATTATCCTACATAACTTTCAAAATCTTTTTCATTTCATTGTGATCACCTAAAAAATAATATGCTTGATTTTCAAAGTTCACCATCATCTTCGTTTTAGAGAAAAAATCCTACTAATAAATGCACTTTAAAGAACGTTTTCTGGTATCTTTTCATCCAAGTACATACTAGCCTGAAAGATGAAACTTTAGATTATGCTGAGACAATTTTCTGATGTTCATTCTCTTGATCGTCGTACAAAAAAGTAAATTCATGAATCCAGACATCAAGATGGACATTCTCTCAAATTATTTAGTTTTCAAACAACTTTAATAAGAAACATTTAATTTTGGGTGGATTCGCGGCTACTTCGAGAAAACCTAGGTTCTCGGGTCTCTATTAAATAGAGTGAACATCTGCAATGATGTTAATGTCGTGCCTTATCAGAGAAAACCTTTCAGAAATAGTTTGTCCCTGGTTCTTCCACCCAATTTATTGCAAAAAGTAAGAGGATAGTGCTAAAACACCTGGTTTTACTTTTAGCTCTATGTTTTTATTGAAAAGCAATAAAACACACAACCTGATGACCTTAGATGCAAGATATGGGAGAAAGTTTCAATGGAACAACGTTGTAACTTTTGATGTATGATTAAATTTGTTTGTTTGAGACATGTGGATTTCTTCCTTAACACCATAGTTCGATGACCAAACAATAGAACTGAAGTTGGGATTTTGCAGTTTTAATGAAATTAATACCATTTATGAACCAATACAAACTTCATTTCATTGAAAAGTGTTACCGATGTTCAACCATATACATTCATCAATCCCCCAAAATCAATTACGAATTCCAAACTAAATGTGTGCTTCTGTTAAATCTTCTTTGTCGTTAATTCGCTTAATACGTGGATTTCTGCATTCGTTTACTGCCTTTATATACCATTCTATTTAGATTAAGTAGAAAGATAGATATTCATATAAAAACTGCAGATCAACAAGTTTTGCCTACAGAAACATAATTTCCCAACGCACTATTTGCCATAAAGATCAGATTTAATTGACTTCTGTGAAGTTCTTTATCACCTGTGAAGATTCGTTGATTGCTATATTTGATATAATATATTTATAATTAGTTCTTAAAATAAAATTTCTATGGTTTGTTTTCACTAATGTATTATTCTTATTTTCTATCATAGTCAGTTTATCATATATAGAACATAATGAGAACTTCAGCACATACATTCTTATGTTTTATTAATAAACATCAAAAAAGTGGTAAAATTACTTGATGAGGTTTTATTGTTAATTCAAGTATAAGCATCCACTAACAGCAACAACAGTTACATTGTGAAATTTTATGGTGATTTATGATTCTATTATAACATAATATATGAAATATTACATTATATTCAAGTCAGATTTTAAGCATGAGATTCTATGATACGTATAAAGGACTTGCAAGTGAAAACGTTCCATAAGCATATTTATAAAACTTTCTTAGTAAATAATTTATACAAACATAGATCTCGATGGAATCTGTTCACTTTCAATTCACTGTTAAAGATTGTACTAGCACCAATTAATGCATATGGTCTGGAATACTACCGTTCTGGCATATGTCAAAATCGGATCATGACATATAATTATGATGAAACATGTACCACTATGTTAACTGATTTTTTCTTCTCACAAACATTCTCTAGAGTAATAGTAAGCTACATAAGGTGCGCCTTCTGTTCTTCGTAACCAGCACGTCATAAAGACGAATTCCATTCATAATTCATTGGGACCAAAACATTAACGTAATCAAAATGTTGAAAGCTCTTTTAAGTTCTTGAAGATAAAATACATAAATAACATCCTCTCTCATTCATAGGCAACATATATAAATATATAATTATAATGGTTTTATTTCTATTGGATAAGAGGGATGTATGAGGATTTGTTTTTTAAGTCCAAAATGTTCACACGCAAAGTCCTATACAGGGACGTATACGAACAGTATTTATTTCTCTTCTAAGGTAAAACATAATTCGGGTATGGAAGGTCAACAGGGGATGCTTACTCCTCCTAGACACCTGATCCCACCTCTGGTAGATCTAAGGGTCCGTGTTTGTCCATCTCTTAATACTTTATTTTTATAGGATTTATGAGAATGATCACTGTTTGTTACCTTCACTGTCACTTACACAATTCTAATTGAAACAAAATAATGCAAAAATATCATTAGAATGGTATACTATATAGAAGAAGATATGCCAGATGTGTTATTGTATGTGTTTATTTAGGTGTAAATATTAAAATCCAATATCATAACAATGTATTTTACATTTTCTAAGCAACATGATAGGTTAGGATACTGAAGACGATAAAAATCATTTACGAATGATTGTGTTATGTGATATATATATATATATATATATATCTATATATATATATATATATATATATACTTATGCATTATAAGGACTTATTTACTAATATACAGGTAAATTAAATGTTTAAAAAGTACAAAAGAATATTAACTGCAATAAAGAAATGCTTTCAGATACTTAGTAAAACACGAAATGGCTGAGAAAAAAGCAGCAATATTTGAGTTTTTGGAACATTGTTTTTAAAGAGAAAAGTTCTTGAAATTATGCTTTTCTGTTTCATTTTAACGCTTTACATTATTTTGAATATATCCAGGGGCTTGTGTTTGCCTAACTCTCT
Organism: Ostrea denselamellosa; assembly: GCA_024699665.1. NCBI lineage: Eukaryota > Metazoa > Mollusca > Bivalvia > Ostreida > Ostreidae > Ostrea > Ostrea denselamellosa. The sequence goes on from JAMZEH010000020.1 coordinate 17,034,051, forward strand.
ATTTTGTATTCCTTGTAGGACTTATTTATGAGATTGATCAATCTTTGTTATCTTCACCTTTTGATAATAAGACTCAATGTGCAAATTCTTTAATGTTAATGGATTCTGTTGAATGATAATAACTGCACTGGTGCTGCAACAATTGAATGGCGTAGGATTTCAACCGGAAGTGTTCCAGAAATTAGGTTGTACCATGCTGCATAATACCTAGAAGACATGAACCGCTACGAATCAAATCAGTATTAAATTAAAGACTATCACAGATTAACAAGAAATGGTGTTGGGAGAATGCATTCATGATCTATTAAGCTTTCATTTGATTTTTCAATGACATATTACAGGTATTTGACACATTTCAGTTTGTATTAGTTGAAACTGCAGTGTTGTTCACCACAGAGGAAACGGAAAGAGGATACAATTAATATCAGTAAGTGGCACAATTAAACTCCATAGGCCTCAAAGTTAATTTTAAAAAGTACTTTTCCGTGAATGCCATTTTATCTCTTTTCTAGATTTGTGATATACTATAGGTAGGAGTTTTTACAAGGGATGGTGTGATTAGAATAGGCAGATACTGGGTGATTATATGATGGTTGCACTATTAAATGTTAACATCAATGGCTTTAATTGGAGACTACAGGCCGTTGGGATAATATCAGCTAGTATATATTATTGAGTGTTCGGATACAGGCCTTTTGATCCTGTTTTTGTTTTCTGTTTTTAGGAAGGATACCGACAGCCAATTTGGAGTGTCATAGTTTTTGCCTTCAAGAGATAATGGTAACGTCTGGTCATTAACACATGATCGTTGATCATATGTACTACGTTTATATATACTCACCTGACCTTTCATTATTATAGAAAGATAAATTACTGCATACATGCAGTTACATACGGATGTGATCCACACCTCTAATTGCTTTTAGGAATGCATGTAAAACATGCACTTAGCACAATGTTTGAGAGTTGCTATGGCATTATTTTTACAAGCATTTATCAAAATATATCACATATATTTAAGGAATAAATGTCTAGGTTGTTTTATCATAGTGGTATATAAACATTGGAAGCATGTGGATAATTTGAATAATTGCCAAAGTCATTTATGAGGCCGTTCTGTGCACACTGATTCTCCGTTTACCTGATCAACGAATTATGCTCATCTCGGTTGACAAGGGATGCTTACTCCTTCTAGAGATTTGGCCCAACCTCTGGTATATCTAGGTGTCCGAATTTGCCCTACTCTTAATTTCGTAGTCTCTAAAGGAATTATTAGATTAACTACTGTTCGTTATCTTCACCTATTCATTATGTGGATATTACTATGTATTTTCTTTGTTTTGATATTCCTACGATATACTTGTATAGGTTTTTGTGTAAAGTTGAAATGTTAATGCTTTCATTACGAAATAAAATGAAACCGTTAAAGGTGTGACAACACATTGGTAACTGTAATTGTTAATTATAGTACTTTGTAAGTTCTATGAATTTTCAGATTAGATGATGATTGATGTTTGTGCATAATACAAAGTAAACCTGATGTGATATTTCTAGTATATGTAACTGTAACCTTGGTTTTCAAAATAAATTTTAAAATTATATTTATAACTCTCATACCCATGTACATTATCACAACTCGTAAACCACCAATGTAGTAGTTAGTCTTAAAGGAAAGGAGATTGAGGTCGAAGACCAATTAAATAGTGTAGTTGTATGTTTAATGTATGTCGTCGCCAAATAAATGGTCCTAAAAAGGTCATTTTCTCCTGTTTACTATTTCTTGTATTAAAAAAAACAACTATATACTATATGTTATTATTCAAAGCAAGTTTCGTCAATTTATAGTCGGGACCAAACCCAGGGATTACAGATTACAAGCTCTATAGAAAAAAGGAAAGTCAAAGCCACTCATTACAAGAAAAGGATACACTACCCATTTGTATTACATTTGTAAAGTGGCCATACTCATTCGTTTTAGGGCTTTGTACAGCTATATAATTAGAAAGGTCAGTCACTTCTTTTAAAGGCAGCTATTCTTTATGTTATCTTTAAGTGATCTATTGTTTGTATCACGTAAAATTAGAACTTGTTTTGTAATTTGTATTTCACCCGAATATTTGAACTTAGTTTGTTTCACAGTCCAGAATCTTATCATGGTGTTTATTAACACGAAATCCTTGAAACTGTTATCAAAGGATGCGTGATGCTGAATCCTGAAAATCTTATAAACAAGCCATTTTTGTCCTTTTGGGGTTTTGTAGAATCAAAAATCAAAACTTCATTCACCTTTTTAAGCAGTACAACATTTATTCGAAATTCAATGCAAGCAGGTCACATGGATCTCAGCAAAAACCATTTATAGGTAGCATAATGTAATTGTTATGGATATTGCTTTAGAAATATAAACTGGTGATTTTTGTGTTTAAAAACACGTGTTTACAGATGAGAGGAACGAAAACGAATTATCTATAAAAGTATTTGCAACTCAAAATACAGATTAAAAGTGCAAAGTTATTTGGGGCAAGTCTGAACGAACCTTTTCCTAACATGGATCCATGAAACACCAATAAGTGAGGACAAAGCAAAACAAAAATACTGCATATACTACGTTTTACATTTTCATCCGATCAATTTGGAAAGTTTAGTTTACTGTTTCCGTCACATATGCATCAATATATTCATTAAACAATTTACTTATGAGTACGTATATATTCACTGACCATGCATCGTTATTTACATCTAGTGAGGACTGTCAATACGATGTTAGTCACAGCTGTCGCCACAGCAACAGACAGCTACGTCATAATATACTACACTTTTTTAAAAATTCATATACATCCACCCCTAAATTTCTCATCTAAACAGGTCATGTAATAAACCCTGAAATTTTCATTGCTGTTAATCATTTATATTATATCATATATATATATATATATATATATATATATATATATATATATATATATATACAAAAGTAGTTTTTTTAATTCTTCAGGAGTATAATGAATATTGCTTTATTATAAATGTACAGTTTTTCTTTGGTTTCACGTTCTTTTTCGGTTGTGACTTTGTAGAGTTTATAAATTAGAAGAACCGTAAAACTCGGATCAATGTCTTTGTTGTAATTTCAAATGTGTTCGCTTACATGGGAGCACTGGTATATAAGTTCTCGTATTAGTTGTCGATGAACGACTTTGCTTTGTCTTAAGATGTCTCCAGTCTGAAGGAATCTAACGGAAAAACTGTTTATTCAAAAATAAAACCCTTACTTAAATGCTTCATAATTTAGTTTTACAAATATTAATACTTACCCAGCCACCCTTCTCCGCATTTATGTAATATTATTACAGTTTTCCTTTATCATTTTACCAACGTTATATTATGACGTCATAATGAACTTTACTACAGCATAGTAATGTATTGGCGCTTTTTGATATCACTTTGCAATCAATATTCATTATATTCTTGATGAATTACAGAAAGTATTCAAGATACTCAATCGGCTTTGATATATATATATATATATATATATATATATATATATATCTTTGTTAGCTCAAACTTCAAGCACGGTTGTAGGACCTATTTTACAAATCTTTTTCTGTATCTATATCTTAGATATTTAATTTTCCGTATGTTTTCTAAAAATAAGTAATGACATAATAAACCATTTTAAAGTATGTTTACGTGTATTGCCCCTTACTATATCATTCAATCATAATGCAGGTTACAAAATGGTGTGTTAGAAAATGACATTAAGTTAGAAATCTGATTTTTCATTTTTAGTTTAAAAATCTCCAAGCGTATATGAAATTAAGAAGTGGAGAGAGTACTAGAAAGGCTGTGTTTTAGGATTATTTTATTAATGCACTGATTCTGTTTATTGCACTATCACCACGATACAATGCGTCAAAAGGAAAATCAACTATATGGAAGCAGACTAACTTTCCATCATGAATATTACAGATAGAAAACATAAGCATGAATAATTAGAAATTTAACAAGACCAAAAAGGACTTTTTATTTGGATAGTTAATAAAAAAAATGTTTATCATCACACAAAAGATATAGCTCTAAATCAAATATACATTATCGATAGGGAAGACAACTCGTACTATCTCTTTAATATTATGATTTATGTTAAAGATGGATTATAACCATTTTTTTTTTATGTGTTTAATTATATCAAACAGCGTTAATTTTATGTTATTGTTATAATTATTTATTCTAGGGTCAATGTAAAATAATTATTTTACTCCAGAATGATGAACTTGTTGTCATTTAGATTACAATCTTCGATTATTTTTCCTTATATATATAGTAGCTTTTCTTCAAATAACGAAGTATAGGTGGATGAATCATGTCTAGTTTCGTTAAATTGTCAATGTATAAAATGGATGAGGCAGGTTGTAATTTGCATAATCATAGAAGCCGATTACTCGATAGCAAAATGCATTGGTACATAAAACAAACAAACCAGAATTTATTCCTTACATTTATAGTATCTGATTAAACTTTGGTTTTTTTTTCTGCAAACTGAACTGTCACTTGCGGATCATGGTGCTTTTATCGAGAAATAAACTACAATAAATTATCAAAGATTTGTTACTGGCAAATATAAATGTTAATGAAAACACTGTGAGATTAGTAATCTCTATTCACATTAAATTGAATTGAATGATATATATTTCTTTTAATCTCATAAACATACTTCACTCCTGGAATAAAGACACACACACACACACACACACACACACACACACACACACACACACACACACACACAGGTGTATATATATATATATATATATATATATATATATATATATATAATATTCGCTGATTGAAATGGAAGACTTTGGCCGCATTCATGAAACATCATCCAGATTTTAAAATGCACATATCAAAATTAGCTTTATCCACTGATATCAAGTTTGTTGATAAGAAGACGAATAAAGAGCCATTTTCTTTTTATAGGGGACATCACCGAAATGTACATCCGATCTCGCTAGAATAGTTGAGATTGTCACGGATGAATAAACAGTGTCTGTTTCTTTCTTTCACGGACCATATGAAAAGTTGGACGTCAGATGATTTTTGTGTATAGCCACACATAAATTATAGGCATTATTTGAAAGAAAACCATTGGCAATATATAAAATGTATTTTACACTTGCTTTTGCATTTCTGTTCGGAAGATAAGTTTTAAGTCAAGATTACTATGTTTTGCAATCATAAATGACTCCTTGTCTTGACCTACTATTTATTTGTTCTTATACAACTTATTTTACTTATGTTCATGTTATTGAAATAGCGTTTAGAGCAATATGGATTTTACGCTTTACAAAATAAATTTATTATTATTATTACTATTATTATTATTAATAATAATATTATAAACATTTTGAAACAAATCCTTCTCGGTTTTAAAGCTAATCTACTAAAAATAAATTTTACATTAACGATTATAGCTCAACATATATTATTTCAATAAAAGCTTTGATACTTTGTATTTTCGCCAAGCTGTATTAAGCTTTCCTAAAACATAAACACTTTTTATTATGAAAGTAAAAGCTTTGACTTACTATAGGATAAATTTTGTGTTTCACTCACTTTTATATTTTAAATAAGTTAAGTCAGATTTTAGATTATTTATCTTCGTAAAATGTGAGTATTTCAACAAAATAAACATTAAAAAAATTTATTATTCGCAATTTATAATACGTCAACTTCCCTAACTTACTTTATATCGTATAAAATGAGCATTTATATATATATATATATATATATATATATATATATATATATATATACAAAATTTTAGAAGTATCATATTCCTTATTAATTGGTGACTTTGTTTCCACAATGCAGATTCCTATGAACAGAATATGAATAGATGAATAGATTAGCTTTATCTTTCAGAGCTCTAGAATGCTTCAAATGACAGCATGTTTTCTCCTATGTTTGTCTATCATCTAGAAGTTTTGTGACATTTCTTTTTCACACCTAGAGTCAAAATAATTACACCTGGTGTTTGACAAAGTAAAATAAAACAAGGTGCGTCAAGTTGCTCCAATCCATATCATTAACAGCAAATTTCAGGGGCGAAGCTTTCTTTCTTGTCAATTTTTTACCACCCTTAAAACATTTGGATTTTTGTATGTCTAATGTAATTATATAATCACCCATTCCATTTTTTATACCCAAATATAGATATAGACAGACAGATTGCCTGAGCGGAGAATAAGATTAATGTTAGATTATCGCCGACATTCTGTCCAGTGGCTATGTTGTAGAACGTTTACACTGCCAAATGGCAGAAAGAAACAAGAAAGACACTGACTGAGCCTCCACATCAATAGCAAAATCTGACAATCTTAATCCCCATATAACATTAGTATGTTAAGAGTCGAGGAAAAAATGACCCATTTCTGAAATGATAAATTTGCAGCTCTTACAAATAGTAGTGTCAAAGAAGCAATATTTTGTTCCAATGTCAAGGTCTTTTTATAACAATTCGACAGAAGGAGTACAACTAATCCATTTTATTGATCTTGACAGAAAAGTTGTTCCGCGTTCAAATTGTATTTTATTGTCCGTAATATTCCTCATTACCGTATAAATTGCATCATGCGTCATTTCTGTTTGGGTTTTTTTTCCTCTCAAACTTTTGCACTTGAGGAGACCATGCTAGTTTCTGTATTTCAAAACAGAAACGTATGGCCAATTAAACTATTTTGGCTATGTCCTCTTCAACACAGTCTGCATTGATTGAATTCTAAACCAAATCAACATCTTCGGATTTCATTACATGGAGCTATTTGACTAATACTTCAAACAAGATGAACCTGGACTTCTCATCTCTCTTCTAGGCAACATGTAACAGACGTGTTTGACTCTTTGAAACTTGAACTTCGTTTTTTTTTTTTTAAATTCACCACCCTAAGCCGTTTTAGGGTTTTTCATTTCATTTCCCATTTGGATAGAACTTTCGTGTCGAGAGCCCACTTATCATCACGTGGCACCCTCTATATCAAACATTTACACTTTATGCTTGATATTCTAATTTGGACAAAAAATTAGGTTATTGGGACGCTTTTTTATCCGTTGTTTTCGTAATTATTTTTAATAATATTGTTCCACTCACAAATTCCCGATTTCCTTCTTTTATTTTTTTTTTTTTTTTTTTTTTTTTTTTTTTGAAAACTGTGAACAGATAAAGAAACCAAGTGATTTGAATGTAAGACTTTTATTTTTGTAATATACAACTTGTTGGCCGTTGTAGATGATTTTTGTTGAGCATGGTCTAAATGTGCATTGGGCAAGGGTCCAGATGCATGAAATTGAAAGAAAGAGTTGTCTTGTTCATTTATTTGATTTCTTGTCAAATCTTCATTTTTGTTTTTATAATTACTTGTTCGTAATTTGTTTGATATCTTGATTTGCACTTATCTCTACAATGGTTTCAAAACGTGGATTAGGATGGTCATTTCTTCATCAAAGAAGACATAATTTTATTTGATATATATTATGGCTAGTGTTTATTGGTGATTTGATACATTTCCTGAAAATGTTGCTTTGAAAATCTATTGACAAAATATGAGAGGCTTTTTCCTATGCAAAGATACACACTTTCCTACAAATATATCTGTACTTGAAGGTATGTTCATCAGAAAATCTCGAATATCTTTAGGAGAATATAATAAGAAAAATATTTACCGGTAGTCATCTCAAAGGTCACCTACTCATGGTTCACAGCGTTTGACCAGGCAGCACTCAGAAATTGTCCAGAATGATGTGATGAATCTTATGAACTTTAGACCCGCTCAGCTGAAATAAGTAAATGTTTCCATTTCATGATTACGTTTTTTCAAGATTTGAAAAGATTATTTCAAGAAAATAAGTCATTCTCGTTTGGCATTTGAAAAGAGATCAAAAGCCTCCATTCGTTGGTTCCAAAAAAGGACGCATCACAAATTTTAACCTGAATCGAGGTGACTGTCAGAGATGAGAGAGAGTTTTTGACCTCAGGAAGACAGAAGAACAAGTCTGGGGATTAACATCACATGGCTCTAACCTTCATGTATTGTTTTAATGTGCGTCTATTTATTGAGTCCAATGACGATGCCATCTTTATGACAAATTTCATCATTAAACCATCACCTCTACTGCAATGGTCATCACCGTCCTTGAAGATGGAAGTTATTTTCTCGTTTGTCAGTAACCGCGGTACAAACCAGAGACCCTACTCTGCTATGTCGCGGTTTTGCTTGGGCTCCCCATGATGAAAAATGATCCTCTCGGAGACCGTTCTCCACAGAGTACGACGGAACACAATAATCAGTTTGTATTAGTATATATATACTTTTTTAAAGAAACGTCACCCGGGAAAAATGGGTTTAACAAACATGATCAGGTAAGTAATATTCATTTTGATATTCCCATTGCACATACCGACATAATTCTTGTTACTTAATCTTTTTTTTTTTTGGTCCTTGCTACAGTTTAATATACATATATATTTACCTGTAAGCTACTAATACCTCATTTTCTACGAAGATTTGATTATTAAGTCATAATTTTATATCCAAGCAATGTAACACAGTATTTGTCTAAATCTACATTTTTTATATTATTATCTCATGCAAGCCCCCAGAGACATTTACTGACAATATTTCCTTTAAAAACATATTTAATTTAGAAAAAGAGTGTTGAATTGATCAATAAAAAGTATCCTTGTGGACAAAATCAGAATATTAGTCTCTGGGGAACAGGAGCCACAATTGCATGTTTCTATCTGTGAATATTTTTCACAAGTCAATGAACCAACAGAGGAAAAGTACGTGGTGTCCCATATAGGAATATAAATACAAAAAGTGCATTAGAGCAATATGTAAATATAAGTATTTATATTCATCAGTGTGTTTCACGTATATCTTACAATGTCTTACAAATTGAGTGCGAGAATAGTACCAAATTTAAAAAGAAGGGTTTTAAAATTCCGTCCAACAGATTTTTGCTCTAAGCATTCAGTGATGATACGCTTCAGCAACATCTCACATTTAAATTCAAAAAAAAAAAAAAAAAAAAAAAAAAAACTCGTGTATTGAGGCAAGGTGTAACTAGATATGTAGGTCACGTGACAATCATGGCCGCTAAAATAACAAAAATAAACCATTTTCACACTTCAGGGTGTATTTCAATTTTTACGAAATTAGCAAATAAATCCACTGAAATTACACTTTCATGTTCTCATATATAACATCAATGTTTTGTCTTTCTTTTATTGTATTATCTTCATCGATTAATACCCGAAAAATGTCGATAATTGAATTTCTAAAAATGATAAATGATGCCCATTAATATAATTTAATGTGCATAAATGCTAAATCTATTTACAGTATTCATCGTGAAATGATTTTCTTCACAATTTAACACAACATATATTTATTTTCACTTAATACGCAGGTCACAGTTCATGAAAGTACGTCCAATATTTGTTTTTAGGCAACGTAAGTGCAATAAACTCAACCCTGGGTGTAAGATATGTAAATGTTATATCAAATTTTTAATTCACCACATACACCTTAGCGACAAGAGTTTGGACCTTATCTCAGCATTTCAAACAAAAGTTATCTTTAAAAGCGATATTTACATGCTGGTGATAAGCGTTGAACGGTGTATCATTTACTAAATTATCTTCACAAATTTTTGCTAATATTCCGATCCTAAATAATAAATTACCTCTTCTTACAAATCAATCTTATGGAACCAAATTTGGGATCCGTCTCTGTGGACAGCTTCATTCGTAAAAATACGTTAGGTGTGTATGAGAAAACTTTATTACAGAACACCGTTTCCAAAATGATACAACGTCCTGTCGGGATTTCTTTTTTTCCTGCCGGGTGGATTAACTGATACAATAAATTTAGCGAAGGGGAGGGATTAGAAATAAGATGTAAATTATGCCCTCCATTTGATTAAATACATGCCTTACCATATCATTAATTCGTTTACATAAGTCGTGCCGCTCTGTTTGCCCAAGTTTTAACATACAGAAGGCGAAATTTAAGACCCGTATGTGATCGTTATGAAAACCTAAAATGGATCTCTTCAAATTTTTGTTCACCACGCACTTCAATGCAAACACTAATTTAACAGAGAATTTAAAATCTTATATAATTTATCTGTTTGATAGAGTTTTTACTGCGATCTTTAATCGCAACACGTAGTATCATAAATTACAATCAATTTTTCATTTGAATTCCTCTAAATCCATTAAATTGCATAAGGATTAACCTCAACAAATATTTCTTTAAAATATCGATGGTTATGTATGTTCTTTAACCTTTTTGTTCTTTTAATGCAATAGATTTTTTTCTTTTGATTTTTTCCATATGATCATTGAAATGATTTTTTTTCACTTTTTTTTTTCATAACAAGCAATCTTGTATATGATTTTTTGAAATACTTTTTTATTTGCTTGCGTTTTTGTGTTTAACACTCATAACGTGAAATGTATACACAACAGGTCAACGAAAATCAATGGAAGCCGGGTCGTAAATCAGTTATTCTCGACAATAATTGACATTACAAATCATTCGGACTTCATTGACAATATCGATAGAGTATTCCGAATGTCCAATTTACCAAGTTATAAATATTATCGTTTCGTCAAATTATTCAATAGATTAGTTTTCCTGTTTCTGAATATAGCTTAATAATTATTCTGTAACTCTAGAAATACAAAAGATCGAGATCACGGACATATTTTTAGTGTCTGTAATTTTAGGAACTGCAAATAGTGGTGGAGTTATTAAAAAAAATAATTTTCATGCTAAAAAAAATAGTAGATTTGATTCAAAAGAAAGGATTTTTTCAAATTTTTTCAGGTTTAATAATGCTTAGATCTTATTTTGAATTCAAAATATCATACAAAATATGTTTTGAAAAGAATAGAGGTTTATTTAATCAGAAATAATTTTCACTCGTGATCTTTATAAATTTTGCCACAAAAATTTAAATAATTCTAATCATGGTATTTAACGAAATATAATTTTCGCAACTATATATATATTTTTGAAATCTTCAGAAGTTTTTAATAAAGAAACTTCATATTCATAAAAGGTACCATTAACTAGGAAAATGAAATAAAGATATAAGGGAATCTCCGAATATTAAAGATATAAGGGAATCTCCGAATATTTTTCATCCCAATTCATTATCAACAGTGTTAGAAATATTTTCCAAATTACACTTATTTTGAATTTAGTAGAAAAATACAAAAAATGTATTTCAAGGTTGGTTCATCCTTTTTTTTTTTAATTTTATTTTCAATCACATTCATTTGTAGTGAAACTTTTACACACAATTACACGGGGGAATTTGAATAACTAGGTTTACGGGTCGCGATTACAGACACCTAAATTGCAATTTGTTCGTCTACCATTTCCTCTGAGGTCAAACTTATTTTGATAAACCTGATCCTAAAATTTTAAGGACATTCTTTACTTGACATTTTACAAAATAAGATTTATTCTCATAAAAAAAGCAATTGAAAGAAATGTCAGCAAATTACATACTACTTCAGCAAATTTTTATGCATTTTTAAATAAACACAAAAAAATAATAATAATTCACAGCTAAATGTAGCGAAATCTAGGTATGTCCTACACTTCTTAAATATACACGATATGTATATTAATGTTTAATATTGGATAAACAATGAAATATTAACCACCTTTCAAATAAATCTGAAAACACTTGAGATCACCAGTCAGCAATATTGATTTATTTTGACCAAAATTTCTCGTTTCGCAAGATGGCGTCTGAGAGCTAAAACTCTTCACTTTTGAAGTAAAGACTCAGAAATTGATTAATCTAATGACAAAAAATAACGAAGAAAGATGGATTAAATTATTCAAAATTTTGATGAGTAAATGAGAAAATAGTTTTGGTCATTAGCTTTCAAGAATTCGTTAATTTCGAAACTCATAAGATGGATTAATAATGCTCCGGATAAAGATAGAAATAACTTATTTGTGTTTATTTCAAGGCTTATTTGAATAAAATATCAACTTATTATAACACATATTTCATTTCAAATAGAAGATACAAGACAAATGAATGCATACATTTTTTTTTTTATTATTTTTTTTTTAATTCCATTTGAATATATTTAACAATATAAATTTTAATTGTTTTTATCATTATTATTATTATTATTATATAGAAATATAAGTTTAATTCTCGCATTTAGAACCCCAAAATGTAACATTTTAATCAGTCTAATCAGCGAAGACATGAACGACAAAATATAAACAAACTTGTACTCTGTATAGCGTATATCAGTATTCTGCTGTATTTTTTTTTTTTTTTTTAAATTTTGTTCATTTCATATATGTTTGATCCCGTGAATCTAGCTATAGCCAACAATAGCAAGAATATAGTTTTAATAGTTTTTAAAAATATATTGTATAAATCTAGGCAATGGCACAGGAGATGTCTCCATTTTGTCGCTATAATGTATTTACAAAAAAAAAAATGATTTCCACTGACAATGAGCGTTAGTCTTATTGAGCAAATATAAAACTTACCCTTGAAAATCATATTTCCTTCCCAAATTATTACGAAAAGGGGTACAATTTTACATATAAACAAGACTTTCGTAGACTCTCTTTGACGCAAAACTAACTTGGGAGCCGGGCCTCGTACAATGTCATTCGATTCAAAATGGCGGTGAAAGGATTAAAGGGGATATGAAACTCCGCTGAGCGAACAAAACCAGGTTTGAAGCACAAAACTCGAGTCTTAATGGATTTAGCTCAATTAGCATGATATAATTCCAGTGGAAGAGACTTGAAAAAGAATTACTGCATCAAGCCAAACCTATATCTAACGTATGATCAAAAATTGCTATTGGTTCGCCTTAAGCCCGGGATAAAGGCTTCTGACGATTGTCCTTTAGGCAGAACAAATACTATATTACAACTATTCAACAAGTTCTGTTTGTCTCAGTGAGATACAGATTTAAGACAGAGAAATTTGTTGGAAAAACAAGGCAATTTAATATGCAGACAGACTTATAGCAATTGAATCGTCTGTTTTTATGGCTAGAGATTTAAAAAGCGGGAAAAGCAACGGTTATCTAGAGCTACTGTATAATGGATTCTAATTGTATCACACCACGGGGTAAACAGAACAGCGCGGAGTCGCGAAATACCCCCTCGTATGGCCCGAATTTCGGTATCGTTAGCGAAGACGCAGACAAGTGCTGAAGGTCACGGGGACACATTGAGATAGAGTTTTACATGTAGAGGAGGGAAGAGGAGACGAATCTTAATCCAAGAGAAAACAATTTCTAGATAAAACTTTTATGAAACTTTAAAATGAAACACGACCGTTTTCTCTCCATAGATACCTTCAAGCGAGAACAACTGAGGAGAACATTTCTGAAATGTACCTGACCACATGAAGGTGTCTATGGATATTAAGAAAAAGACTGCCTCGTTTAGTTGCGCACTGAATACAAACACGTTTGCTCGACAATAGCATACTCGCGAAAAGAATATTTCACGAAATATGAATGGACGTCGTGGTGATTTTTTTTTTCACGACTTTATTTTCATTTTATTTTATTGTAGCAGGGGACAATTCGAACTTGCTGTGCAAAATATGCAAATGGGTCAATGGGAGAACTCAGGAATAGAATTACTGATTTATGAATCAAGTAGATTAAAAAAAGTGAAAATTGGCAACCTGTAATTGCAGATTGCAAGATATCAGTAATTTAATCCATGTGTTATACTAGATACTGTCAACGATGCAAGAATAGAGGCATTTATAAGGCGAGAAGTTACAATCCGCCATCCTGATTGTATGTCGCATTCAATTTTTATCTATTTTGTTTATTGCTCAATATTTGGGGGTGCGGTGTTAGTTTTTGATCCTTTACTGTGGTTTTACAGTATTAACACTTATTTAAATCTCCCTTATTATGCCCAATATTTACTCTGTCTTTATTCCCCACTACAATATACTTTTAGAAATCTTCACAGGACAATGTTAGTGTTTTTCTTATTTCATTCTTCGTTATTCAGTCATTAGTTTAGTGTGTTATAGTATTTATAAATTTTATAAATACAAAAAATTATGGGTATATCACACACACACACACACACACACAGACACACACACACACACACATATATATATATATATATATATATATATATATATGTGTGTGTGTGTGTGTGTATGTGTGTGTGTGTGTGTGTGTGTGTGTGTGTGATATATATATATATATATATATATATATATATATATATATATGTGTGTGTGTGTGTGTGTGTGTGTGTGTGTGTGTGTGCAAAATATTGAAAATAGTGGTAATTATGTTCTAAAGTCTTAAGCCCTGGCCAAGTCAGCTCAACTTGTTCTTTTTCTAATTATTCGATACTGAATGAATTGAAAATGACATTTATCCTTAGATAGTGTTGTAACACACATGTATACAAAAGCTATGAAATTTTAGGGGAGACAGGAAACTAGAAAAGTCTGTAAAAACAATAAATATTTAACATGATAGTATGCAGCCTGACCCACTTCCATTAAAATTAAAGGCTGATGATTGTAAACGAAAGATGACAAAAGGCGTGAAATACTCACTGCCCTCGAAAGGTGGTTATCAACTAAAAATGGATTAATGATATTAACGTAAACAGAATGGGAGTTTTATAGCAACGCTATCGTTTAGAAATGCATATATTGATAATTATGAGACGAAGATTGGCAGCAATATTTTTCTTTTTAATTAACAGGTATTTTCTGTTCTTGACGTTCCATGAATTGGATAGCAACTTAATCGATTGCTAATTAAGAATGATATTGTTTGACTGCGCGGTTTTCGCGCCGAAAATCTTGAATCGAATGCATATGGCAAATCTTTACGACAGAGGCAAGCAGCGGGAGTTTACACATATTTTCGTAATAATTCGCAGTGTTTATTTATTTATAAAAAACACAGGAAAACGCGATTTTTAGATAATCTAGAAAAATAAAACAACTCTTTCGCGGAAATGTAAACTTGTTCTGTTTGTTAATTCATCGTAAAAAGAAACAGAATGGTGCTTACCACCTAACTGTGTATGGGGGACATTTGTTTATCTTTCAAATCCCTTTGGATATTTCCTTTCTCTCTGCACTAACTAACCGTTTAAAATATAATGAAAAATATGACGATTTGGCATTCAAAATTGACAGCTTAATGAAAGTTCTAGGGTGATTTTTTATGTTCAATTACAGAGTTTTCAACATAAACTAAATAGATTTTGGTTGCTTTTTTTGTTTTTTGAAAAGCGATTTTCTTATAATTTTCCGCTGTGATCACATATGGTGAGAGAGAGAGAGAGAGAGAGAGAGAGTCCAACTTCAGTCTACATTTGCACACTATTTATACATTCAAGTAATTTTTTTTCATCAGATAAATCCAAGTTATTGAAGCATGGCCTTTGATTTTATTTTTATTTTCTTCATAAATAGGTACTTGTTTTCTATACTACAGAAATTCTTTAACATTTTGTGTATTTCATGATTTCAGAATCTGCTTCTGGTAATTGTTCGGTCGACCGAAAGGTTATTCAACTCTGCAGTGCTATTAAAATTGATATATTCCCTTCATTTTTATTTCCATTTTGGATATCAGGAAACAATTCGGCAGAGACCTGCAATTCAATGGGTCGTTCGACCCTCGGGCTTACCATCAAGACTTGGCATAACTTTCACTCTGTTAAATACATTTCTGTCCCTTCTGACTTAACAGTACTTATAATGAATAGTTTTTTTTATTCTTTATCAGGACAATGCGAATAAAAATTGATGTAACTCACATGGTTTTTATGCCAAGGCCATTTTCAGTATAGACTGGAACATTCTCGTAGCTGTGCTTGTTTCCAAAGCAACCTAGAACATTAGGGGATAAGACTACTGATGGTTTGTGCTCGATACTTTGAAGAACTCGATCACTTGGGGCAAATTTATAGAAAACTGTTTTTATTGCCACATGATTAAATAGCCATACTTGAATAAAAGCATGTGAAAAGGTCAAACGTTGCTTACCACTGTAAATATAACGATCCAAGACTTTCTAAGATATTTTAAATTCACGACACCTTTCAGAAATCATCATCAAATATATTTTCCTTATTTATGAGGAACTCTTTTATTTTCACCATTATCATCATCGTCATCACAATCATTAAGCAAAGAAAAGTGAATTGGTGATGCTTGTGAGCAATACCAAGGCAGTAAAGATTGGGTTCGCTAAAATTCAAACCAACTGGAGCAAAATTAAAAACTACGGAAAAGGTTTTTTGATATCTTAATAAAATTATCAGTCGATAATGTTTTTTCTAGGTCTGTCGAAAGGAAGAAAGGATTGAAATATTGATTAGAACTAACACAATTCTTGGACGAAAAAATTAGCATACATGCTTAATCATTTCCTCCAAAAAGTATATGGCAATAAAATATACAGCTTCATGTATCAAGACAAAACGATTACTACGTAATAAATATGTAATGTCATACAAAACAGTATAGATCAGTAACTAATATGTAATGTCATACAAAACAGTATAGATCAGTAACTAATATGTAATGTCATACAAAACAGTATAGATCAGTAACTAATATGTAATGTCATACAAAACAGACCGGTCACGGTAGCTCAGTGGTTAGAGCGTTCGCTTCGTAACCGGGAGGTCGTGAGTTCGAGCCCTGCTCGTACCATGGCCGCATCAAACTTAACACGTCAAACTTAAGACGTAAAAATAGGCAGTGTTTGCTCCTTCGCTAAACGCTCGGCATTTAGAAATGAGAATCACGGGTCTTTCGGATATGACCTAAAAACGGAGGGCCCGTGTCACGGAAGGAGTTGGCACGTTAAGGAACCCTCACTGCTACGGCCCTGGGCGCTAAGCATAGGTCTAAATTTGTGGTACTTCACCTACAATTGGTGACGTCTCAATATGAGTGAACAATTCTCGACGGGACGCAAAACAAAAAAAAACCAATCATATAAAACAGTATAGATCAATAATTAAATATAATGTCATATAAAACAGTATATATCTGTAACTAATATGTAATGTCATACAAAACAGTATAGATCAGTAACTAATATGTAATGTCATACAAAACAGTATAGATCAGTAACTAATATGTAATGTCATACAAAACAGTATAGATCAGTAACTAATATGTAATGTCATACAAAACAGTATAGATCAGTAACTAATATACATTGCATGTATTTCTCTTAAGAAACAGTTGAAAAGGCCCATATATATATATATATATATATATATATATATATATATATATCATGCGCTTCATAAAGTAAGCTGGCGTGAAGTATTGCAGTTCATACCTTCATGTATTTTCAAAACTGAAAAATCTTTTTCTTAAACGTATTCACTAACATATTTTTATTCCAGAATGATTCTGTCGTGTAATATAACATATATTTTGATAATGAAATAGAAGTCTCGACCGCTTTACGACCACCGTCAAAATCATATTGCTTATTATCATATCGACATTGCGGAGGAACGCCATCGGTTTACCGAGACACATAAATGCCATCCCTTTATCGTCTTCAAGGAATTATGAACATAAATATAAAAGGTATCTCTTCAATGGTTGGACTTTTATACAAATTTCATGGGTTTTTTCTTTGAGACTTTGTATTTTCTACAGTATTTCAACCTGATAGCGACAATCAACTCCAGGTCTTCATAAAAATTATTAAGACTATTGGAGGTTTAATGGAAACTGAAGCGTCAAATTCCGAATATATTTGACTAGATTTACCTTAAAGGCAATATTTACACATTAAAACAAGGAAGAAATGACACATCCCACGGGCAGAAAGCTGAATCTGAGGAGGGTGTTTTGACAATATGATTTTGCTTTATTTCATAGCAAAATAAGAAAAAAGTGGGTGGTTGAAGAGGGAAAGTTGTAAAATCGGGATTTTCTCGACGCTTCCTTCACACGATATATCAAGATGTATTAATAAATAAAAGATAATTATCAGCACTTAACAGTTTTTTTATGTTATTTTATGGCTAAAGTCAACGACCTTATTTTTTGTTCCTATGATTTACCAGCTTCAAAACAATGAACAGTGGGTGGGAATTCATTATTGTCGATATCAACCTCAAACATTTTATCATTGAAGAAATGTTGTCGGTGCCATTGTATGACCAAGTTTAAGTTACTGATAAAGATCGAATAACTCTAAAAAAACAAAAGACACCGGTACGAATCTCTTTGCCTGAGTCACTCACCTGTGGCAAATCATTCATTGAAGACGAGCCATTCATTGGCTTGAAAAAAACTTTAATGACCAAGTACGCTAAGTTCATACTAACTTTTTGTGACTTTGGAACAAATACCCATGACATATTATCAAGCTGCCTCCTTCTTCTGCGAAACAAAATTCTTCATTAATTTAGAGGATCGCTTTGCTTTACAGTTGATAAAATCTGTTGAGATTCGAGCATCACTGACTTGTCATTTTATATTTGCTTCTCGTGAAGTGTTCACGCATGGCTCTACGATATGGTTCACCAGTGCAAACAGCCACCGATAGTAATGTTTAGATTACTCTCATTTGCTTTACTATTTTGACCATCATTTCTTTGCAATTGGCCACACTGTTGGGTAACATTTTTGTCCAACAAAACGCGAAAATTCGAAACGATGGAGCATCTTAAAGTGGATATCTAATATCCCTGATATTTTTATTGACGTTATTTAAGTTTAAGCAACTTAAGAGTGGCCCCTGTTCGAGCATATGTTGATTCAAGAACATAGGTATGTACAATTTTATCTATTTGCATTTCTTTTCTCCGAAGCTTTTCGATTGGGTACGTTTTATTGGCAGTCAACAATAGGCATCTTCTTAGAGATTCTTGAAATGAAACCAAAGCTCTCTGATTGGAGTGATGGGTATTTATATTTCGCCAAATGCCACTCAAGAAGATGAAAATTGATCGCACGATAAAGCGACAGTAAATTGTTTATTACCTCGTAATAATTATTTTACCACTGCAAGGTGATGGAATGGTCGACGAAATTACCAGGCACTTGACAGGTAAAACGTATCCCAAACGCAAACAGACGACAAGAAATGAAGAATCTCCGACTTGGCGAAAATTGATGGAAACGGACAACAACGGAAAGTAATTAAATCAAACACTTGACTTGGAACAGAATTATGTCTTCAGAGACTCGGATTTTGCTCTGTGTTCTGTCACGGATCTATAATTTCTTTTGTTATCATGTGTGGTAATGCTATCCTATAAAATGTATATAAAAAAAAATAGAGGCAGGTTCAACATACAAAAAGTTACATTTTACACAGATGTTGTTTCCATAAGCCCAAAGAGGCTTTGTCATTTTTTTATATACCGCAATTCAAAGTACATCAATGATGATAAATCAACATTTGTATCTATATTAAAGGAACTTCTGCCATACTAAGCTGCATTGTCTTTTATTTGCTTTTATATGCTGAGTTCAGTTTTTTCACAGCTTTTGATCAATAGTAGAAAATTGCAAATTCCAGAACAATAGTCGTTGCAAGGTCGATTTCTGATTTAGCTTTGCTCTACATGAAGATATAGAACAGTGTTGTTTGCCTGTTCGCTGTCTATGTGCACTAGCAGTCTACGGGAATGAATTACTGTTATCAAGCCAGTGCATTATTCATCTCTTTGCAGTTGATGATCTTTGATTAAGATTTTGTAGCTTTATGTCTCCATGTTGTAAAGAGAATTTTCTTCGACATGCACCACGCCATGTATACAACATAACAGTGTAATATTTGGTGCTATCAATGCCTTTATCTTCTTCGCTGTATTTCAGGAACAACATCTTCGATTGCTGGCTCATAACCATTAAAAGTTCCGGCATTTATACAAGAATCTGAACATCGAAAATATTTTTTTATTCACATATCACCTAACAGATATGGATATACAGCTCGTACAATGGCCGTTTTCTGCTTGGAGCACACATACCACTGATATCACTGCCTTTACGTTTCCTTTGGTCTTCTTCCCACATCTTCCGAATCATTCAAAAATGCCCTTCATAATTCTCCCAATTGATTTTTGTTGACTTTTTCGTACAGATCTCTCTGTCATGTTCTGTTGCTCTGCTGGTACACTTTTTATGGCGTTTTTATGTCATCTTCACTGATGCCTGACTGTGGCTATTTTGTCAATATTACATTTTTGAAGTCCTGATCTGATGTCTTTCTCTTCATCGGACTTGGTTTGATAAGCTAATTGAGCCTATTTACCACTCATATTTTCCGGGAAGTTGGTTCTGTGTTTTATAGTTTTGCTCTGTTAGGGACTTGGCCGGTAGCTTTGCGCTCCTTGTGTTATCGGTAGGTAGAATCTGCTACGAGAATATAGTATACTAGCGGAATCTTCTTATCGACAGCGTCATGAGCACGACGTCACTTCCGGCCTATTACATGCAGTTATTTGGTTGAGCGGACTAACTCCACTTTCTTACAATTGTGTATAATTTCATAAATGGGGCTATGGTCCAATTCCTACAGTAAAAGAAAATAGAGAAACTGCCTAAAATATTATTAATGACACTATCTATGATCTTCATACATTCATGAATTTCTTGTGAAATGGTGAAATTGAGCACAAGTCCGACAGCTGAATTCTGTTAGAAAAACCGATCTTCTGGGGGCTTGCTTTATAAGAATTGACGTATGAAATATGTTCAAGCTTATCCTAGTCTTGTAGCATAAAGGATGACAAACTACATAATATGTAGTTATCTTTCATGTTTTTCAGCATAGAGATTGAAAAGGCTAAAAAGGGGATATATAGGGTTTGACACCAGATTAAGTTTTTCTCACTTACATTCAAGTTAGAATTATGAAGATTAACAAAACTTACTTAAAGGATAAAAAACGACTTCGATACAACGCGACTGGGCCTGATGTAGATAACGAATGTAATGCAACCTGATCTATATCAAGTGACATTGGCATAATGCGAAAATTACCAGGTATTAAACCCATTAAGGGATAAACAGATTACCCTAATCCAGGCCAATAAAAAGGAAATCTAATGGAATTCTGAAGAAAGTGTTGACCTGCATACCGAATCGTGGCCTCAAATGATCTCTTTCAAGAGGTACAGAGAAAAACAAATTTGCTGCATACGAGGGAACATGTATCTTTTGATCAAATCTGCAAGATGAATGTTGGTAATCAATTAGACATATTCAACACCTTGACTGAATGGGGATTATACTCTGCATCAGATGCCTTGTACCTGCTCTTTACAGACTGCATACCACCAAGGTGTGAATTTCTCGCGGAAGCAACACAGTTCATTGTCTGAGATAGGAATGGAGCTTGCCACCTTTATGCAAGGCTCAGTGTCTGCGAATCCTTCACTTTATTTTAAAAACAAAACAAAACCGTACACATCGGAATTAGTACGTGACTGTTTTATTCCTGAATTCACTTTTAATCATATAATATGTTTTGTATCTTTCAGGAAGAGGTGAGAAGGTTGTATCATTTTGATGTTTTTACAGATTGATATGTTAGTTTCTTTTTAACATTTTATCAGCTGAAGCAAAATTCATGTAGTATTTTTGTCTTGTGTGAACCGATATATTAGCAGATAAAAAGAAATATCACGGAAATACATCGTCAATATGGCAATGTGGGGCCCTAATTGTATTTTTGGAAGTGTTTTATACTATCACGACTTAACAAAATGCACTCAGCTATGAAGTATATTGCATGTTGCTACATTATTGTTGTAGAATCTGAACAGTTATGAGAGCAAGGACAAATTGAGAAGATCGGTTTGTGCCACCCATTACAATACATGCAGTCGGAGAATGTGAAATAGAGATGAACTTATCTAATCAAGTCTTATAGAATTCTGCATTTTAATGTTAACTAAAGAGGCTTTGGCATTTCTTTTTAAATTTATGAATTGTTAGTGCAAGACTTTGTCCCCTTTTAGCCGAAAAACTAATTAATTATAGCGACAACGAGACATTTGAACAGGTAACAGGTGAATACAAAAAGTCCTGCTCCCGCTTCATTAACGAGTAAGTTTTTTTAAAAGTTTTTTTTTCTTTATTTTGAGCCCTTTTATTCTGAAGTTTTCCTTTTTAGTGCTTTGATTGTTTGTCTACAAATATGATGGCATTTTGCAATCTCTTTTTCACAAGTAAAAAGCTTTTAGAAATTCAAGTTCTATAGTTTGTGTGCATGATGGTATAATTTTCAAGCGCCTCTTGGAACTCTTTGGATGCACCGAAATGTGTTATAGACATGGAAGTCATTTCCTGTGAAAGTGCGCGTGACATTTTCAATAATTTATCTCAGAGTTACCAAATATACCTTACAATATTAATTTTCAATCAGGTTTGTTTTACATGATATAAATCATATTTTAAAGATAAACCCAAATTAGGACCCCTTGAATATTTGCTTTCTTTTCAGATCTCTCACACATATCACATTTTCTGGCATGATTTATCTTAGTTCACCTCCAGAAGACTTGTTCTTCTTTGGTATGAGTTTTTGATAGGGTAAATACAGCGCGGGGCCCCGCCGACAAATTGTCCGATGGATGATTTGTCGGTAGGGGCCACTTTATATTCACCAGTTATTGGAAAATTATTGATTCCCGTAAAAAAGCTTAACATGCCTTATCGGCCAATAATGGCTGTGAATATTACCAACAAGTTACCGTTTTCGCAGTAGCGTCTGATTTTACAATTTGCGTTTATTTCACATTAAATTTTAGGGTGGGCGATTAATTTACAAGTTGAGTAATGAAAGCAAATAACTGAATAAAAGTCACTCAATCGGATTACCTGTACAAAAAATGAACAAAATATTATTGTGGTTTTTTTTAAATCGACAAAATTTGCTTTGTATGTGAATTGGAATCTACTGATCGTAATACAAGAAGCTTTCTTCCTAATGTTTAATCTACAATATTCCTACATTAAGTTTCCCTCCAATAATGCTAATTGATAAAAAAAAAAGCCAATGGTTGGCCTTTTGATGACTTTGTAAAGCAACATCGATTCTGAGAATTTTTTTTTTCAATTTGCTAAGAAATAATTATACCAATACTTATATACGGATACAGTAATGTAATCCGATATTTTCATTTTCAAATAGGTAGAAAATGAATAGAGTTTATATCAAAATATATAGTTATATTTCAATAAATTACTACGAATATCTATATGGGTAGATTTAGTTGAAATAGTAATATATATATATATATATATATATATATATATATATATATATATATATATATTTATAAATATATATATATATATAAAGAGAGAGAGAGAGAGGAATAATATATATATATATATATATATATATATATATATATATATATATATATATTAAAGACAACTATTCCCCTATGAAAATTCAAATAAACGCTTTAGGTAACCATCAAAATACAGCTATCTCTGTATTTCAAAAATTCACAAGTCATGTTCCAGAAATTCTGAACACCTCTGTCAAGTGAATATATATTTAGTCACTCCCTTTGTTTGCAGAATTGAATAACACGTGACAAAATTAACAAAAATTAATGACTTTCTGGCGTGATTGCAAGTATCCAGTGGAGTTTACTGATAAAACCAAATTTACGGGTCACCTGGAACACACCAAGGATTAGGTTTACCAGAAAGCAACGTTCTTCCTCGCTAAGTTTGTAATCTTTCTGAAACTTGAATCTATAATTTAACCATATAAAGTACTGTGTAAACATATTTCTTTAGGGGAACTACAACGAGACGAGGTTTTATTTCTTGAAATATGTAACCCACGTTCAACACTTTTGTACAGTTTTCCTTATAATTAGTATGTACAGTGCACTCCATTTCTCCAATTTTTGTCACACCATGTTTTATTTCTCATCAAAGTTATTAGTCGTAAACTTAATACTAGATTTAGGAGCCGAGGAATAAATTTAATGTATTAGAAACCGCATCTTACCCGTCTGAGAGGTGACGTCATTGATACAAGCCTACCTTGATTTTTATCAGCTTTCAACCTTCTTATTTAAAAAATTCTTTCCTTTAATAATGAACTGCTATTAAAGATGACGATGGCTTGGAAAATGTATAGACATTCTTCCAGTTTTAGGATTATCTATGTTTAGCTATAGAACACGACATCCCTACAGTTCATTTTGGCGGGAGATGTGACTGTCAACCTAACATACCGATATCTGGATTTCTCATTTCATTCATAAAATATTTACGTCACATTTATCACGGTACATTTCGGAGTGAAAGTAAAAAAAAAAGTTTCAAATAATTTGTAACACAGAATACACAGACACATAGAAAATGCAAGAAGAATGAGAAACATCGAGGACACACCGATCACTTACTCCAATGACTGATAAATCATTGTTATGCAACCCCACCCCACCCCCTCCCTCTATTTCAGCCTAGATATATCAATCAGTATATACACAACTTGAAAATCAAAAATCTAAAAGAACCAAACGGGTACAATCTTTTCGGTCGAATTAATCCTAATTGTAGTGTAGTTTCAGATTTTTTTTTTCACCAATTGGGAATTGGGAAATGCATTTTGTCCAATACTCCACAATTGTTTTCCCTCTCCAAATGTGACGTAATTTTAGTTAATATCATGATGCATTATTATCATATATTATCCTCACTCTCTAAGGATTGATGATAATCATTTTCGTCATGTCTCATTCCTCTTTCTTGTCTCCGCAAGAAAAGTATTGAAAAGTTCCAAAATATTTCGGATTGGTAAAACTTGTTGAAAATTTTTTTTTAATAATGATAATGAAGAAATTCAAACCCTTTAAAATATAAAACAAATTGTTACTTTTCTCCAATGTTTTAATCATAAAATTCCTGATAATTTGTAACCTACAATAATAAATTGAACGTTTTTGATTTTCTATTAATTCATAACCTCTTTAGTTCATACAGATCATGAAACATAGCACTATCTATGAATATAATAATTATTGATACCACTTGGATTACTTTGATCAAAATCAATCATAAAGAATAATTTTGATTATAATACTCAACATTATTTTATAAAAATATACAAAACATTAACTCGTTACTACAGCCAAGTAATATGCATTTCTATGTTACCACAATATGTACCCATGATAAATGCCAACGATAGCACCATCTACACAAGTCATCAATTAAAAGTTTCGTCATTCAAAGGGTGTCAATTCCATTACCCTCTCGTTCGGAATGCCTCGAGCCTTATTCATCATATATATTCCTGAATGAAAATAGTAAGAAGTCTTAATTTAGGAAGTGAACACTGCATCTTAATGGCAAGAGTGCTTTTTGGCATTTCATAAAATGTCTAGGTGTTTATTCTCTCGCTAGGCACGACTGTTCACATCCACCATCCAGCACTTCCAGTCTCGTTTTCATTTATTCACGTGATTATCACGTGGTCGTGTAAGACAATATCGGTCTTCTACCACTACAGTACTGACACTACGACGTTCTCACACACCTCCACTGTTGCCTACCGTTGCATACTGACACGCCGATAACGTGGGCTGCCTGTGATTGACTGGGGGGTAACCAAATGACGTAGAATGATGCTTAGCTTTCAGTCTTAAAGAAGCAATACTGCTTGAACACTGGTCTCGGTTGGGACTATAGATGTAAGGTGGGGCCGGAGGGGCGTAGGGACAAGGTGCCCCGGTGTTTGACATATTGGTTGGGACGCTGGGCATGTTCCCAACCATTGTACTGCTTATACTACTGGCTGGATTCGAGAAACACATCGGCTGTGTAGACACCACTGAGGAGAGATGCGGGTTAACGGAGTTGAGTCCCCAAGGAAATGTCTTAGTTCCCAGTGGACTTGGGACTTTTGCAGCCCAGTAATTGTTGGTATACCCATTGTACAGCGAGTCGTCAAAAGGCGTCTGCATTAGACCAGTGAACTGGGATCCGAAGCCGGTTTTATACGTATCTATATTGCGTTCTCTTTTTCTCCATTTTGCTCTTCTGTTCTTAAACCACACCTGTAAGTTAAAAAAAAATACATGAAAATTAAAGCCACCCATGTGATTATCATAACCTTGCAATGTACACCTTTAAGAACATTTTTATAGGAAAATCGGTGTCTGTACATACCACAGGGCAAACTAATTTACTTTGTGAGTTAACTTCAATTTTGTGGAGAAAAATCTTGTCTGTTGTTGAGAAATGTTATCAAATTAAGAAGTCTAAGTGCTTGTTCGTGAATTACACCAATTGACGGTAGTTTAATAACCGAACTTTAATAAATAAAACGTGTGGTCTTTCTGAGTGACCAGTGGTGATAGCATTGCTCTTGACTCGTGATGTATAGCATGAAATTCAAACCCTATCAAACGTGACAGTACAGTGTTACGCGAGGCAAAGATGCCAAATCAGCAGCTTATTACATTTTTGTTTGCCCATAGATAATACACCTACGAAATACAGATGTTAGCGGATACATAAATAAGGAAAAATGTCTCTTTTATTTGAAAACATAACTATAGTAAATTCGTCAGACTGTGCACCGAGAGATAAAGAATTGGATGTCACCCGAGAGAGTAAACTGATTGAGAGGGCCAACCTTGTGTGAACTGATGACTATTAGCTATCGTTCACATTTAATGTTTGCTGTTAAATAGAAAACAATATTGATATGAAAAATAGCACGTTTCTTGCTTATTTGCGCCTCTTCGACTTGAACTTGTCAGATAACAGAATGTTCTTTGATAACCTATAGAACGACCCGCTGGGGCGCATTGCGTGAAAACGGTATACCCATAACGTAATTTATCAAGTTTAGCCCTGTCTTTAAAGGGGAGTCTAATTTGAATAATTAGCACTTAAATCAAAATTTGTCTGTTTGTTTTCAGGAAGAACTCACGGTGAATAAGAATTGTGTTCGCTAGATGTCGCTACGAGAGTTTATTCGAATCTTTCTACTTCAGGAAAAATGGAAGTTTTATCTCGCCATCATCTATGTTTATTTGAGCTTTGGCGCGAAGAACATTAGTGAAAAATAAATAGAAGTCGTTGTTAGAAATGTCCTCCTTGAGCACATAGAATACATTCATAAACTAAAATTCATTTAAAGAATCCTTGTCGGTGAAAATTTGATTTATATCCTCGCAAAAATGCATAATTATTTTTCTAACATTCGATGTTACTTGTACTTTTGTAAGAAATTTGATAATGACTGCCACAGATAATTATTAGTTAACTTTATAAATCACGATTTCTAAAACAAAACAAAAAAAAAAGTTTCACGACACATTGAAGATATATATTAGGAGGAGGTATTATTTTGCTCTTGATTACTTTTATGCATTTCAGTGAGTACTTCTGAATCTATTTACAATCCCTAACATTCGCCCGCCACTTGAATTATGAAGGATCCTCACCCGAACTCTGGCTTCCGTGAGATTGGTCCATGCGGCGATCTCCTCCCTTGTTGCCATATCTGGATATCGGTTCCTGGCGAATGTGGCCTCCAATTCTTGAAGTTGCTGACTGGTGAAATGAGTTCTCTGTCGTCTCTGTCGCTTCTTTTTCTTGTCGTCGTCAGAAGTACTGTCGTCCATTTTGCCTTTTGTTAGATCTTCTACAACGAAAGATATTGGGACCATTCATTTTTCTTTGCAAAGGGAATGCTTCTAATATTTGAACTGTTGTTTATTAACTTTCAGATATGCGTGCTAATTCTAATACGAAAATTGTAAGAAAGGAAAACTACACGACTCATAAATTCATTCTCATCCTAAATGAACAGATCAAAAACATTGTAACATTGCCCTAGGGTGAAATTCAACACGTAAAGTGCAAAATGTAGCCTTTGATTGCATTGAAAAATATGCATAAGACCGCTTAATCAAAAATTCCAAAACGAATTCACGTAATATATCTTCTCCCTGTCCAATCATACTTGAAGATATTTGCTATGCAAATATTCTCTAAGTTGAACAACTCAACAAAAAGCTTAGAATAAAGGACTTGGTAAAACGAGTAGCACAAAGAATTAACACTCTCTTACCTTGTTCAAGCCAAATGCTACTATGAGGTATATTTATGCCAGAGATATTTTATATATCCAATTTAATTCCTCCGTGGCAAGTAAATTATATTCAGACAACTCCCAGTGTATTTTTTACTTTAATAAACCTTGGCTCGGGTTATTGAAAAATATTGTATTTCCTTTTCTGGGACAAAACTAGTTTCCACTATTAACATCAAAAGATGGAAATCTGTTCATTGTAATTTATCTGTCCTGAATTGATGAGTGGGTTATTTCAGTGTTCGTATTTCACTTTCACACTAATTTAAGAAATGTGGAAGGAAAAATAGTTTTAAATAAAAAGGTTTATAGGTAAATAATTTCATACGTTTTCCTATACGTGTTCACATTTCTACGATAGCAATTTACCCTCATTAAGAGACAATTGCTGCTATAGAATATCACTATATCATCCTGCCAACTCAAAGACATCAGTATAATATGAAATCAACCATTGTCAACCAATGATCCTGTACAGAATATTCCCTCTGAGAATCCCGTCTTGAAAAAAAGTGTATACATATCACACAAAATGGAAAATTAAAAAGAAATGAACTGTTTTTAAGAAATAGTAATAACTGTCAACCGCGTATCTGCAGGTGTATTCCAGTGAAAAATCTGTAACCATTTAGACCTCGTTCTTCCAAGTCTTTGGTTGTTTTTCGAAGCACTTTACCTATCCGATGGCGCCACGCTTGAGCCCCAACCTCGGAATGTTTTCATCCCTACACCACTTCAACTCATTGCAGTAAGATCCTGGTCAACCCAGCTTGATATTAACGAATTACAGTTATAACCACTTGAAGTCTATGCA
Organism: Ostrea denselamellosa; assembly: GCA_024699665.1. Classification (NCBI taxonomy): domain Eukaryota; kingdom Metazoa; phylum Mollusca; class Bivalvia; order Ostreida; family Ostreidae; genus Ostrea; species Ostrea denselamellosa. The sequence goes on from JAMZEH010000020.1 coordinate 17,063,066, forward strand.
AGTTTCTGTTTATTTACTAAAAGGATATGAAGTGAGCTAACATCTCCCGCTTTATTCATGTCAATCGACCACAGAAGTTATATCATGTGTATCAAAACGGGGACGTCGAGTTTCCTTTCATTTCTATTCTTATTTTCAACACATAAAACATCACATATTAATATTTTTGCCATGCTTGAGTGCAGTAAATTATCAAGTGCACTTCAAACATTTGTATTACGTTGTGGATATTCCTAGTTTAGCTGATGTCAGTCTTATTGCAATATGACAGCACACTTTGGAAAAATCTGTGCGATCATCATAAAAAATATACTGGATTTAAAACTCTTGTAAATTTGTGTATATTTCGTTATTTATTTGACATGATAATCTTTTAAAGACCGCCATGAAATTAAGATTCTAAATATTTACAGAAAGCTGGACATTTTTGGATTTCTTAAATCCAGATTTAGTCATGCAGATTTTATTATTCCCATAAAAAATCGCTCAGCTGAGAACACACTTTGCTTTGCTTTTTATTCATACTGAATGTTTTGCATTAAGAATGAAAAGAAATATAAAAGGTTTTTGATATATTATGCAGGTTTTTTTTATATCTAGGTTTTAAAGAATTGTACTTTGAAAAAATAATAATCATATTTTAAAATATATCAATTACTAATGCTAATCAACATACCAGGTAACTGAATTGAAAAAAAAATATTTTAATGTTGGTTTATATGCAGTAGAAGAAATAATTTTTACCATATCTTTAAACAAGCACGAGCATCTGTCAATTTTGGTTTTGAGATAACACACATATTTCTGTCATGTCCTGTTTTTATTTAAATATTGATCTTCGATTTTGATGATTATAACATGCATCTGAGATTAGAATAAAATGGGTTCTTATGTTGTGACACTGACAGTCTGGAGATAGGGCTCTGGGCAGATTTTGACAAAGTACATTCTTTCGACCCTCTTTCCTTCTACTCGCTGTCAATATCTGAGTCGTCCTTATGCCCTTATTCCATCCTTAAAATATAAGAAGCTACAAGAATTCATTGGCTTTTTACTTGACGAAAGAGGAATTACAATCACTACTTTGTATCGATCTACTAGTTTGAAACTTTTTAAATTAATTGCTATAAATCAAGCAATTGGCGGGGCTCTGGTCATTCCTTAATAAATCGAGATCATACTGGGACATAAATATCTAATGATCCAGTGATGTATTTTTCTTAATAAAGATGAGAAAATGTAAAACAAATCGTTAATATTTCTAGGCATAGCGGTCATATGAGAGGAAAAATTGCCACTGGAAATCAATACAGTTTGTTTAGCAGTTCATAGGGTAATTATGTGTTTGGTTTGATTTTTTTTTTTTTGGATCAACACTGCTCTGTCAAAGATGAAATAGAGAGGGGAAAAAATCGATTTGTAATAAGCTTTAAAAAATCAAAAGGGGAAAGTTTGCAAGCTTCGCCCTACCTGTAGTTTTATCTAAGGACGTGTCAGTAGAACTGGGGGACAGACTTCCTAGTGCGCCCCCTCCGTGAGGAGTGGACATCCCCAGTGAGGCGTTTTCTGCACTGTTGTTGGCCACTGAATCCATGTGATGCATTGTCATATTAGATTCTGAAGTTGAAACACTAGCTACGAATTCCTCTAGGCTTAAATGATCAGTTAAAGTGTCCATCTACGCCAAAAAAATTCACAAATCTTGGAGCAGTATTTCTCTTTCGGTTTTTCTTTTTCCCGCAAATTCTCTGATTATAATCCTCTTATGCTAATAACAGTCTTTTCGAATTGTTTTAAAGACTTGACGGTAAATATGATACACTTTGAAGTTTGAAACACTATATCAACACACCGCATTAGAGTCTTACTGTCGATTGTTCGCTATCTGATAAGTAGGACCCAACTTCAATGTGCACTATCCCTCCCTCTGCAATGGCTGGGCTTTCTATCAATAGCTTGGGAAATGTAAGCGGATTTACCTCATCTCTTCCAAGAATCATATAGCCGCTTTCACTTGTGAAACTGTTTATCTGTGGCTTAAAACCTTAATATCTACTGCAGCCATGAGAAATATATATTTATATACGTTATCTCCACTTTTAGGGGCGTTTGGGCATGCTTGATATGACGTCACAATCAAACGGTTTCTTTAAAATCAATTCTGACAACCCTCCGACTCTGATTAGCCAGTGATCACCGAGATCCTTATCTTCTGCCACGCGAAAATTTGCATATGAAAGATATGCAATCAAAAATATTATTGGCGATTTGTTTACAGTTCACTTGAATAATTCATTTCTCTCTTCATAATTAGCCTAAATGGTTCGTTGCATGGATTTTATACGCCGATGTCAATATTTTTTTTTCCGAGGCTATTCAGAAATAACAGTTACAACGTCTGCAGAAATCCTGCAGACGACCCGATTTGGTACCGCCCTCTGGGCATTGTTTTGTAGATGTGATAAATATTTGCAATAATTAGATGCCTTTTTACACCCTTTTAATATCATTAGCCAGCCTTCACTAAAACTGGAGAATTTTCAGGTCTGTTAGTTTTTTCTTGTTGGATTAATCCGCCGGATTTATTCGTCTTAACTTCTGAATATATCTACTAATATGTGGTATTATTGCAAATAACTCTCAAATCTTTTTTTCATATAAGTATTTAAAAATCAATCAGTTGTAACAGGATTGCATTTTTCCCCTAGAATGTTCAGCGATAAAAATATTTAATATGCCTGGGTGACTGTTTGACATATCTTATTTCAAGAAGTGAGATATTGCATTAGAGTTTAATTAATGTCACCACCAACAAAAGCGGGTAAACATTAAAATGAACATTACTAGATTTCTTTGCGTCAGATTTTTTTTGAAAAGTCATTCTTTAGGTTAATTTATCGTGGGTTTTCTTTTTCGTTTTTTTTTTTTTTTTGTGTACTTTGAAAGTTTCTACATGGTCGATTTTTCCCAAATAAAATTAATATATTGTGTGGCATTACTGTTTATATAATATTTTTATTTCAGAATTAAAATTCTCTGCTTTGGTTGAGAAGAAATGTTTGATGTAAGGATGCAGTGATTTTTTTTTTTCTCTCAGAGTGTTCTTATCGCCACTTCCCGTGTTGTCTCGTGAGATGGCTGATTTTTGATGATTGACATATTTGTGACAGAATAGTAAACGTGGGGCTTTAGTCTTGGATCTTGGTAAATTTTGCTTTTAAATTTCAAACCCACTTACTAAAGAAACTGCTACATACCATTAAATCTAGGCTTCTTATTCTACCACTTTGAAAATTACCATACACAAAAAGTTAGATGTTGGTGTTTATTATTAAAATTAGCATCATTATTTCAATATATCAAAATTTATTAATGAACTCAATATATAAAAAATTATTCATGGATTCAATATATCAAAAAATATTCATGGATTCAATATATAAAAAAATTATTCATAAAATTAGGGTTTAGCGCATCTTTCCAAACTTATTTATAAATATATAGAGCGCGGTGAAAGTTTAATGAAAGGCAATTTGCTTACGTTCTTCCACAGCATTTTCAGAAAATTTGTAAACAATGACTATTATCAACAGTTCTGATTACTTTTCAGATATGGATTTAAAAAAAAGTACGTTGCTGAAAGATTTTTAAAATTTAATCACAATATATAATCAGCATCTATTAACGCTTCTAAATGTGTTGACATTTTTTTCTCTCTCTACTTTATTTGATCCAATTTACAAACTTAATTTATATAATCCAATAAAGATGTTTATCTTACACTTCTTTATTTCAAAATTTGAATAAAATCCTTATTTTTTAAAAAAAAAATCGTATTTATTGCAAATTAGCTAAGACTTTAATTGTAGAATAATGTATAACAACGTTGGTGGGATTAATTTTTCACCGTGCGCGTGCCATTTTGCGCTCTCGATCTCTCTTAGCATGAAGAGTGTCAGAAAGGAATTAAGGTCTTTATTAATTATCAAAAATAGTGTCGCGATTAGTCACCTTCTAGAAGTACCGATCCTCATGTTTAATTGTTGTTTAACAAAGTGTAATCTTTAAATATTCACACAAACCTCCCCCGACAGTTTAATTGCACTTACCCGTGGGTTCACGTGTTCTGTAACCCTAGGACAATATTGCACCGGTCAAGCAAACCGTATCTAACAGTGTTGACAGTAGTCTATATGGCACAGTAGTGAGACGAAACAATTCTTTTTACTTTGGCTTAGATATCGTTGACATTCATTTTAAGGAATTTTGCGACTGATAAGAGACTATAAAACTGATCAAAAATTTCTAAAGACCCGCCAAATAGAACATTTTGCGTAGAATTGGAAATTTCAACACGAATCACAGGGCGTTGTGAATGGCTGTTTGTTTTGTCATTAAGCTAAATTAGCATTGAAGCCCCCAGTCAGCTTCGCCAATTCAATCAAATATTTGTTCCAAAACAGTAATAGAGATTATTAAATAAAACGAGAAAAAAATCATTAATTAATTCTTGAGGTTCTGTTTCCTTTAAAAATTATTAAAAATGTACAAACAATACTTTAGAGCTAATTATTTTGGTGCTGCCAACATAAATGAATATATGAATGCCCTTTCAGAACATGTGGGGGATTGTAAATCACTGTGCGCCTTCAAGAAGTCATTGAAAACACATTTTTTCCATCAGGTTTTCAGCAACTTGCCTCCATCAAGTTGAGATGGGTTTTTTTTAATATAGTTTTAATTCATTCAAAAAAAAAATCTCATCAATATTATCTTATCATCTTTACTTCAATATGCCCTGAAACTGATGTTTTATACTTATTTAGCATATGTATTATATCTTATGTTTATATTATTTTATTTCAATGTTTTATTTAATTGTTTTATGTACTGTAAAGCACATTTGAGCATACAAATGTATGAAAAGGGTGCTATATAAATATGGTATTATTATTATCATTATTATTTCAATAGCATAGATTCAATTGTTTCATATTTAAAAAAAATTAAACTATTCTGTCAGTAGATTTTTAATGTGTATTGCTTGAATTTTCTATCTTGATATACATGCATGTATAACATATGCATTGAATAATCTTTAAATCCCCCAATAAATAAATATTTAAATAAATAAAAATTAATTTCAAAGCAGAAACTGAAAGATGTATAACTTAAGAAATGATCAAAATTAAAGTATATGCTTGTGATTAACAGGAAATATATGCCTGAGTCAGAGATCACTATTATCAGAATTATTGTTCTATTATCAGAATTACTGTTTGCGATAGTAAATACAAAACTTAATATTCCTAACTCCTTTTGTTTTAAGATCATTTCAGATCAAAAATAAGTTTCTTTCATTTATTGAAAATATTAGATAAGGTGTAATTTAAAAAAGCACACTATGCTTAAACTGATAAATAATGATTTGTACAAACTCTCTAAAATGTTCCTTTATGACTACATTTTTATAATTTAAGATAAATTAAAAAAAAGTACAAATCAAAATTTGTCATAGAATTCATCGTAAATATCAAGAGAAATCTTTGATGTTAAGACACACCATAAGATATAGCATTAGATTTAATCAAGAACTCCCAATAGATACAACATTGCATATGCAAGCAAATGATAAAAGGAACGGAACACGAACAACACCAGCACGTGTACATGCATGTAGTTATGAACCATTATTTTTCCAGCTTTAAAAAAATGACATAAAATGTTGTATATAATAAACACTAACCGATACCTACTTATCAGTCATACAAAAAGAAAAAAAAAACTACCAAAAGTTCACAATAAACAATGAATTAAGACTTCTAGCAAAAATTGCTATTTTCTTATTACAGAGTGAAAAAGTCAAACATTTCTATTGAAAAGCCATTATGCAATGCAGAAGTGACTGTTAGACGGTCACATACCCAGGGTCTGGGTTTCAATGCTCTCCTTACTTTGAACAAGGAAAAATCTTGTCAGTACAAACTCTGTCAATCTTGGACATAAGAGGCAAGATGTTACAAGTTATGTTAAGATACAGCTGTTTATACAATCATACGGGCCGATACAATTACTATGCTTCAGAGAATTAGATACTTTAAGATAGTTTATGTGTTAAATAATGATAAATGATTTGCATAGATTTTTACATAATTTTGTTGCTAAATTTACTTAGACTGGTCGAGGAGCTCTTGTTTTTATTGATTGCAGGAGACAAACATTTTATTTTTCAGAGATAAATGGGGCGATGAAAAATTAAGATTTAAGATAAAAAGAATATATTTTCATCAAATCCATATCAATTTTTAGACTGAAAGTGCATTAATCCTCTAAACCACAGCAACAGAAAGTACCTTTGACATTGAAATAAAACTTGTTATGTGATCATTATCAGAACAAAAAATGGAGTTTCAGTAACTAAAAGGTTAATAAATTCAGATATAGAGAAAAATTTTAACCTGCATAGAAAGTATAGAGGCAGGAAACTCGCACTGAAGACGCACATATACATTAAGTTCCCTTCGATACCGATGGAATAATGTACATCCCAAAGAGCGAACTAAATCTCGCCAAACGTGGCCTTCCTGAAAGAGACTTGCAAGTAGCGACGAAAGCTTAACTAGTGAATAAAATTAAATACTTACAACGGGTACCCTTGATATTTGTTATATACACTGTTAAAACATCATCTGCTAAAATACTCGTGACATTCGCTAGACTTTCCTCTGTCACGGATTGCTGTTTTTGCCTCGTTTTCGGTTCAGCAGTTTATAATGTATTCCGTGGTAAAAAAAAAAAAAATTCAAAGGAGAGTTTGGTAATCGAGGTCATTTAAAAAGTGGAAGAATATAATACCAACAATTTACTTAAACATCACTGACATGAGGAGAGGTTGAGGTTTCTTATTTTTTTTACCTTCCAAAGAAACTGATCAGTTGTTAACATTATGAGCTCAAGAATGAGCTTCGCTAAACAGAGAATAGAGGGGTTTGCTCAATTAAAATACATAATCTAGAAATTAGAAGGACAAAGCACTTTTTGCCCTCTTGGCTCGAGAAAATATGTTTTGAAGAAATTGTTCATGACATGAGTTGTCAAAATAATGGTCTTAGCCCCGCCTCGCCTTATTGATCAAATCTATAATATTTATCAAATTAAAAAGTGAAAGTATTGAAAATTTTGGACAAGGTTCTGACTGTCCCATAATCACACGAATTTACTTTTCAGCACTTTGCAAGAAATCAATCGATTCTTTTTTAATACGCCGAAAATAAAACTTTGTCCGCAGGAAAGAGAAGCGAGACAAGCCATACCACAGGTTTATGTAGGATATATTGATTTCTATAAACAATTATAGTAGATAAGGCACTAAATACATGAAAATATCACAGCTGCCTGGTGGGGACAAAGTTCCATATTTTATGACTGATTTTTTGCTATCAAACATTTTTAGGCAGCTTTATAAGAGAGAGAGAGAATAGACCATAATCAAATTGTAAATGATGATAAAAGGATTTATACTTGCAACATGTATTATTTATAAAATTGTAAGTAAAGATGCATCTTGCTTTTGTTCACAAAGATTGATCACCCAATGAAAACACCGCAATTAAAACAAAGTGACGTTAAGGTGTAAAATACCAGATAGACAGCACACGTACCTTGCGTTTCTACTCCCTAAAAGATGATAAAAGGTATGAATTGATATACATCCGTATCTGAAACCTTTCAAAGAATTAATCTCAAAACGAGACTTGGAATATCATACACGTAAAACCGTATCGAGGAGAAGAAATCCTGTAAAACACGCAATAAAATGAGGAGATCAAAACTGCAAATCCGTGTAATCTTTGTGGTTCTGTTTCAAAGTGATAAAAAAGTGAACATTTCACAAATCGTATAGAAAATATGAAACTTACTCATAACTTTATTTCATAAGTTTAGATCCCTTCCATGGCCTACTTAGGGCAAAACAATTGAGAAATGATGAAACTTGGAACATTAATTTTGATAGGACGTGATAGATATAGAATCCATGTCTTATCTTAAATTATCATCCTCGTGTTTCATTTTGCAAGTTAAAGTGTCCTACAGGACGAATAATTTGACTTTTAGATTAAATTGTTGATCTTTGAAATTTGACATTAAATTTCACATCTTATAATGCAGGAATATTTGAGACAGCGTTCTGTTGAATAATCACATACCGTATATTGTAAAAATAATCTAATAATACGCATTTCTCACTTTATCTATTAAATTTGGTTTCACATGAACCATCTGTCAATAATTCCGTACTATCTGCGTTTGGTTCTCTTCTAAATTCCCCTGTCGACACAATTTAACCCCCTCCCCCCCCCCCCCCCCCCTAAAAAAAAACACACAGAAAGTAAATATGAAGAAAAATAGACTTATAGAAAAAATATTTTAAATTACTTTCTCCGCGTTTCGTTAATTACGGTATAAAAGCATAAATCCAAAAACCATGCAAAAGCATGAATATGGAATTGAGGCATTTCTGCTCATAATCTTACCTGTATTAGCTTCAAACAAGATCTCTTATTTAAGCATCATTTCAGGATTAAGGTAAATTTAAAGGATTAGAAACGTCTTATGCCATGCGACGTGCGTTCGCATGTTCAATATTCCATGTTCGTTCCACTACACTGCATTCCGAAAATTGCATATTAGCAACATGATGCGTACAACGAGGTGTCCATCATGTTGATCAGATGATCGAATGGAATTTACTTGTAAGAAATATGAAGGATTTAAAAGCCTTTTACAAAACAGATGTAAATATCTTAGTACTGTTTTAGCCTCCACTGGATTGGTCCTTTTCTTTATCGTGGAAATATGTTCAAAATATTTTTTGTAGCTTGAGACATGTTTTTTTTTCTTTGTTTCTGAATTATATATATATATATATATATATATATATATATATATATATACACACACACACACACACATGGTTATATGGTATGCAGGTAATGTTAAACGGAGCCAACCCATTTTCCAACCACAAAGAAAAATGTTTAACCCATTACTGTCCTAAGGGAGGCAATTCAATTCAATATGTCACTTGATACATCAATTTGTGATTCAAAAATGGGTTCTCTTAGGGCAGGTAGTCACGAGTTACTGAAGTGTTTCTATTGTATTACAAAACTACTGTATTTGCATAATTCCGTTACTTTTGAAGTGTCCTCATCTGTTCCAATACATGAGTCTTGAGAGGTTCCGATTGTTAATAGAGACATCTAGGGATGCTAATTGCTCTTTTATGGCGCCGGGAACCAGCATAACGTAGTCGTAATGTGTCCATCGTGAGCAATTGAGAAATATGTCACTGCTTCTCGTGATTTTAACTTTGAACCCTACAAGCTTTGCATTAATGAAATCTTGTATGTTTAGGGAAATCAGTTCAATTGTTTTGGGGTTACGGAATTTGCATAAGTCAGAGTTAATTCTTTGTAAATGACACTGAACAAATGTCCAGCATTTTTTTTCTTTTTGGTTCATAAAATTTGTCGAACAATTTTGGAAATGTTCTTTAGAGACGAGATATTTTTGTCAACACTTTCAATACGAAAACCAAAATGAGAGAAAGAGAGAAAATCACAGCCTGACTAACTGTCAGTTCCTACCATTTCACTTAATAATAAGGGCTGGCTTTGTCAGACAAATCACTGACAGGTATTCAGCACTCACAAGAAATCCGCAGTTTCAACATATTTCAATGTTATTGAAGTATTACAAACCTTTTTTTTCAAATTAATACAGCATGAATGATATTTTGCTCATTTTATATACTGGAGACGTTGAAACAGCGGGGATAAGCGGTCGCGTGCAATCTCACATCGCGAGCGCACTTAATAAGTAATTATGGTAGCTGAGAGAGACTTGAGCTTCAAGTATACCCGACCGAAGTCGCGTGGCGAGCCGACATAGAGCGTCTCCGAGAAGACATGAATATTGCCGCAGAATTAACGAAATATCTTTTATCTACGCTGGAAGTCTTGAAATTTATTCTGTTTCTTTAAATGATACAATTTATCTTTCTAATTAGCTTGGAGGTAAATATTCCTTGCTTCATTTTCGTTTATCTTTGAGTTTTAATGATATTTTCATTAACGGCGATGCATAATTTTAGTTTCGTATCTTGGCATTACTGGAAGTGTTTGCAATATTGTGCAAATTAAAATTTTGACGCAGAACACGTTTCATCAATTTACAGATGAAAAATACGAAGTAAATTAATCTCTTGGTAGGTCGTCCATATAACACTATGTAATACCTCTATATCAAGCTTCGTTGCAAATAAAAGACGAGGAATTAATTCTTCACTCCTTTCAAAACAGGGCTATAATTTAATTATGAAATATTCTTTCGCTATGATTTAATATATATACGAAAACTCAGTGCGATTACGCAAGTTTAGTCTTTCCTTTGCTCTCTGTATGTATATAATGCAAAATTCAATAATAATAATAATTAAAAAAAAGTATTGAAATTGTAGGGGAAAAGTATTTTACAAAATCACGAGAAGGCAATTTATTTTATCAAGTCTACATGAGTGTGTGCAGAAAATGGCCTGTGTTGTATTTCAATACTCTCCCCGGCCTTTAGCCTCAGGGTGTACTGAAACACAACTCGGGTGGGGGTAAATTTACGCACATCTATTGTTAAATCTAGATAACTAACAATATCAAACACCAATGTAAATATCACTTCATTGGGATATGAAGCGCAGTTGACACGTGATTAATTCTATGATTTTAACACGTGACCAACGGCTGCATTTCACACCCAAAAACAAATGACATCCTACATATTAAGTAGTATAGCAACATTTTCAGATGCATTACTCTTAAATTGATATAACATAACTTATTCGTAGAAATATTGGTAGTCTGCGGACTATTTTTTTCTGTCACGTTCTTGTTGAAGTTCAGTGCATTCTGTGAGACCATAGGTACGGCATATTGGCGTTATATTTGCATTTCTAATGTTCATTCGTCACTTACGCATTGCAGTCATGACCAATGCTCGTTGCTCGTACGAATCTTGATAAAATAATGTACACTTACTTTAATGGTTGAGAATTAAAACACACACTCACAAACAAACAAACAAATAACCCCCCCCCCAAAAAAAAATAATGTAAGTAGAATGTAAATATATATATAAAAAACTAATTTGCTAAGTCGCTTCATGAATTATGCTACTTGAAGCATTGCAATTCATACCCTCATATTTTTTCAAAAATGAAATTCATTTCTTAAATGAGGTGCACATAAAAATCTACAATTTTACAGGACAGTCAATAGAAGTTGCGGATATGCTTGAAGGGGACTGACTAACTCATATACATTAAAGCTTATTGGTTGTTTACCATTTGAAATTGACTTATATTATGAAATTTAATTACAGTTAAATTTCATTGCATTTGATAATATTTAACGTATAAATATTGTTTCCTCAAACATGGTGCATTACTTTCTAATGCATACACTTACGAAAATTTAAACTTGTTCTTTATAACAGCGACTACTGTTCAATTTACAGTAGAATTGCAGTCCATCACCTCGTCTCGACATGAAGGCGATGATTTTGTGGCATGCCAAAATTCATAGATAATTTTCAGAATTGTATTCTAAAACAGAAACTTAAAAACGTTTGGTGAAAGTAGCAAAGCAAGCACTGAGTGAAAGTGTTTATAACAAACAAGAACTAGTACACCTCTGAGTTCTATTTTGAAACAATACAATTGCAATTGTTTATTGTTACAGAAAGAGGGTGCATTCCTGAAAATTGCCTTTGTTTTCCTATAGTCTTCGAAAAGTGGTTTTGAAATATCTTATAAATTCTTTAAAACATCACTTGCTACAAATGAGAATGAAGAATGTCTTGAAAGAATTTTCTATGGATTTGTTTTGCTTGTTTTAGTGATATTATGTGATTGCTATAGAATCCTGGATTTAGAGAGGATTTATCAGGCAAAGATGAGAGATTTTTAACAAAAACTCTTTTGATCGATTCTCAAATGATTGTAAATTATTTCCATGATTTAAAACAAAACAGATAACACCAGTGGCTCGTATTCCGAGTGTTAGCGTAAAGTTACTTATTTTTCAAGTATATTGTATTCATTCTTTGAAATCGTAATCAAAGTGCTATGTGTTGTAAAGTAATTTTCCCCTTCCTATGAAAGTGTAAACTTTGAAGTTTAGTTATAAAATAAAAATCATCATATAGTATTTCCTTTTAAACATTATATACAGTAATGTAACTGATTTAATTTATTAAGAAAGGGATATTTTCCCAGAAATATATATATATATATATATATATATATATATATATATATATATATATATAAATATATATATATATATATATATATATATATATATATATATATATAAACTTTCTTTATGAGAGATAAAATGCTAATATCTAAGATAAATCTTTGACAATACACGTATACTAGTTCCCTGCCCTCTTTTTCAATTTCATATGCTATCAATGCACTTCTTTGTTATATGAAGTCTTTATTTGGTTATTCTGTGAATGATAGGGCGGCGGTAAATCACCCTATTGTAAATCTGAAACAAAAATATACGTGTAAGGGGAGGGAGGCTAGTTTTGCCTTGTGTAGCAACTAATAAAAGTTGTCAAGTGATAAGCGGAGTCCGATTTACAATAAAGCTTATGTTTTATTAAAGTAAAAACATTAAATCATGGTCTAAGTAAACATGGCCGCCATATAAGTGTCAATGTCCAGATTAGCGAATTAAAATGTCAGTCTTCTTCCACTAGAACTAAATAGAATGTGTCTGATAACTCCCATGATATTATGGATGAAAAATATTGCAGCATATTTTGATCAACACAGAAATCCTATTTGGGTCTTCCGTGGAATGACTAATAGAGTCGCGGATTACTTTAGATATCACTGAACACTTTTCCTGGATTTTGGGTGTCGGAAACAAAATATTAGAATATTTCAGGAAATTGGCAATTTTACATCCTAAAAACAATTTCAGTATCATAGCAGAAGGCTCCATACCACTGTATCAACTGGTTGTGTATATATCTGTAATCATTGAGACTTAAAGCTAAAAACAAAGACAAACTTTAATACAAAATGGCGTTATCTTAGCTCGGGTCAAGCTAATATTGTTTGAAATTATTTACAGATCTGAAATAGTCAACGCCAGGCTTGTTAGCACACAAACTAACAAATCGTATAATGCTTTAACGTATGCTTAAGTAATTGAAACGGATCCCGAACACTGTTCTAGGGATTCTATGCGAATCCTTTTTGACGCTTCGGGATTCAGAATGTACTACAAAGCTTGAAGTGGATCTGATACTTGCCATCTCCAAGAGCCTTCGGAATCCCTTTTAGCTTTTCTTAGATTGTTAGATAAGTAAGAGGAAACTCGCAGGGAAGACTAGATGCATGAAAAAATCGTCGTTTATTTCAATTACTGGCATCAAATTGAAGGAAAAATTAAGACTGCAGAGGTATAAAACTGAATCGGTTTTAAGCTCGTCTGAGATTGGATTCAGAGCTCGGTCAAAAACGCAAGAGTATCTTGGTATTGTAGTCATAGGCTTCCTAGAGAAAAAAAAAGACCATTTTTCTAAGGAATCAGAATATATTGCCATTATATTTGTTGCAGAAGATAGGAAGTAATCCCTCACATGATGAAATTGTTCGCTTGGACATAAGATCTTAATACCCCCGGATTACGCCGGGAAATTGAGTTTGCATACGCTTGAGGATTCCTGTTCATTACGCTTTAACGAGAAGTTCAGTCGACATCGGGGTGAGTTTGGAATACATAATGGCGGAACGCTGGCAGGGAACGGGGCGAATTCGGCTACCTCAAAGAGAGAGAGGATTTTGTTTAAAAGGAGCAAGAGGAACAAACTATATATAGCTTCATAAAGACCCCATCGCTTTCGATCGAAATGAAGGAGGCAGATCAATTTCCAAAGGATTTGAAATAATAAAAATGCTTGTAGCAATCCGATTTCTAATTTCTAATCAGAGAATCATTTCAGTTCGTTATCTTGAATATCAAATTGCAATTGGTAAGTCATCGTACTTTGAAATAGTAAGAATACCAATCGTCTTTTAATAATTTCTGGGATGAAATATCATCCGTTGTTTATTTTCTACTTCTATAGAAATATGCCCCTCTTTTCAACTAAAGTACAATAGTCATATAACACGAGCACTCAGTGCATTTGGCTTCATTAATTTGAAGGCCATATAGTTCACTTGATACGAATTAGAAATTCATAGTTGTCCAACTCGAGACATCATGCTGGAGAAAAATCAAGAGGAATTGCGTCAGCTATATCTTTGTTTGATAGTAGGTATCTACGTCATTGCCGTTGTTCAACGTTAATACAACGAGTTACATTGATACATTGCCCTCTTGTTTTACATATACATTACAAATAATTTTGACTGCGCAATATATATTTTTTGCGGAAAACAAATTCCAGTGAGTCTTCTTTTTATCCTCTGAAATTTAATCTGGAACTATTTCTCGTTGTTTGCAGTTAAAGTCCATAGAAATATAATTATCTCCATTGGCCTATGGCTACACTTCAATCAAAACAAACTTAAGTTTTTGCTAAAACTCGTTTCTTGTCAAAAGATTTTGGAGCACAAAGGTAATATTCTAATAAATTTCTTTTGATGTGCACACACATTGCGTTACAAATGATAACACTTCAAAATTTGTTTTGACGAAGACAGCCAAACAATATGATATAATTTGATAAATATGACACACGAGTTCTCTATGGAGGTCACACAAAGTGTATGATATTATTAAAACGTGACAAAGTTGAATATCCGACAAAGCTCGTTTGGCGGGCAGGACTATTTTGGTACATGTACTTAAACTATATATGAGAACGGGCTCCCTCAATATTTACAGAATATCAATGTACATTATACATAAGATCTGTGGTACTGTATCACTCTCACAATAACCTTCTGCACACTCCAATAATTTTACTTTTGAGAATCATATAATATCGCACAAAATGTTAAATATACTTTGAGGAAATATCTTTTTAAAAGATAAAATATAAATTCATATCATGTACATAAATTGAAAAAATTCGTAGAAATAATCCTATGCCGTGATTTGATGAAGTCTCGATTTGCCAAATTGTTTCACGGGATGCAGCAATAGTATATTCCATATAGAATGCATTGACTACAATCATTACGAGAAGGTAAAAACGTGAACTTGCATGTACATGATTGTTTTGAAAACAGAACGTCAACGTGCTTCCACTCTTGGTTCCAACATTATAAGCAGTCACGATTTCAAAGCACTTTTCTGATTTCATGACCAACACGGCTATGAAATATACTCCCTACAAATCATATACCGGTAATTAGATCATTTAAATATTATCAAGAAATCGATCACAGTTTTAATACAGCACAAATGCATATTATGTACACTATTTCTACTCAAAAGTGCCAACAGCGACCAATATATATATATATATATATATATATATATATATATATATATATATATATATATGATAATGATAATAATATCACAAAGCCGATTGAGTTTATACTCGACTGGTTTCTTCAATTCTTCAGGAGTATATACATATATATTCAGGTACACTCCTGAAGAATTGAAGAAACTAGTCGAGTATATACTCAATCGGTTTTGAGATATTTTTTATCATACTACTACTTGTGTAGATTTTCTATATTTCTATACTTATTTCTGGATTGTATACACTTATTTCTGGAATATATATATATATATATATATATATATATATATATATATATATATATATATATATATATAAATTTAGATACCAGCTTCCTTCCCAACCCAGGGTTGAACTCACGACTCGCCAAACCATATCTAACAGTATGTGATCAGACCGCTAGACCGTTTGATCATATGAGCAAATCGGAAAACGTCTTTCGATGACGATGAAATCCTCGCCATGCTGACGCTACACGGCCATTTAGAATGAATATGGATGTGAATTAGAGGATCACACTAGACACACAGTGCATTTTGAATACAATGTATTTTATAAAGCAGATACTGCAACGAATTATTAAAGAAAAATAACTTTCCTAAATAAAGAAGTTCTTAATAAATTCACTATATGTGGATATCCACTTCCGCTCCTGCCTGTTATTGAACTAACAACCCAAATTTTCTAGCCACGTCTGACTAGCTCGCTAGACTAAGTTAAATCAATAAGAAAACAAACAAACAAAAGCAAAACAAACCAAAACAACAAAAAAACCATGGCTATGGAATCCTCGCCACGCTTTCAGACTTGCAAGACCAGCGACTTTTACTGCCAATGAAGATTCCGTCAACGTTTAAGTTATATTTCGAAAGAATGTTGACACTTGCATGGAACTTTATTAGTCGCTATTTTTCATGGCGCTAAATTATTGCCTTTTTAACTAGAAGACACAGGAATGAAAATAATAGAATGCTAGATGAAGAAAAATTTCTTCTTTGTCAATATCCAATAAATATAAACATCAATTGTTCTTTCCTGTCCATGATCGTTACTGGCCATTCGATAAGACATTTGTATGCTAATAGCCAATCATTTTGCCTGTTACATGCCTATCAATTGTCCTGGCCGGAATTAGGCTGCCAGCAGGATAAGTGATGATCGGGATCATTTGGGCGCTTTAATTGCGGATAATAAAATCCGAAACCTGATTTCAATTTATCGAGTAGCAGAAAGAAATCAGAAATGTGACAATATGTCGTCCCATGTGGTTGCTCTGAGGTCGGTTTCTTTTGATTAAATGATTATTTGAAACAAATAATTTGTCACCCGTGACGCAAATAAATCTTGTTTATGACTTCAGATATTAATCTATTCATAATCATCTTCTACACTTTTGAGTTAACAAGATTTCCCTTATATAAGAGCACTATAGAAGATAATGAAATCGAGAAAAATAAGGAATCTTGCTTAAATCTTCTAATCATATCGCGACTTATATCTTCTAATCATAGGGCGATTAAGTATTTCAGAGTGAATTAAAAAAGACATACAAATACTATATTTGGTTAACTAGATTTTAAAACAAGATATTCAAATCGTTTACACCAATACTGTATACATTAGGAGATGAAAAATAATATTTATCTTTTTTTATTATTAAATTTCAATTTCCTCACATCAATCTGCAATATGCACATAGAGTCATTTTCCATATTTTGTGTCAGTTTCACTTTTGGGCAATGCATTAACAATACCAAAGAAAGACTCTTGATTAGGTCTGCATACATAGCAGATGGACTCTCAACAGCTTCAAAGATATAACAAGAACATTTGAATAACAACAGATCGAGACACGGGCGATTATGCAGATACAAAATGTTTCTGTCAATCTTTGTTGTCCTTAGACAGATGAAGACCCATTTAATGGCCATCAGTTTGAAGATCTTTGGAAAACTAATTGCTGTCCTTTTACTTGTAATAAATTTGAACTTTATAATATTTTTCTAGATTGCATAAAATACATTTTATCAAAAAATTACTTTGTTTATAAAATGGATTCTGTTGGTAAATATAACAAGGTAATGTGATGTTTCGATTTTCGTTTGGGATGAGAAAAAATACCAAAAAAATATATACTACGTAGTGAGAATAAATTGGTGGTATCTTACCTTTAAATGTACTGGAAGCAAGGTGTTCGTATCTTTTGTCCATCTCGGTAATTTTCTCTATCTTTATGGATGATGGGGACACTGGACAGACCTCCTGTCTCTGCTCGGGGGTATGGGGAAGTAGCATCCCATTTACCACAGAATTCATCCTGATCAGAGCTGGCAATCGTGCCTCAGGCTAGTCTGATTTAGAGGGGGTTTGTTTCTGATTTCTGCTATTGCAAGACTGGTTGATATTAGAATACGGCGTTGTAAAGTCACTTGATCTTTTCTGATCCCGACACTAAGACAAGAAAAGTCTTGGAAATAACGTCTAAATCTTCTGAGATAAAAATTAAAACCCAAATAAATTTAATATCCAAAAGAACTTCATAAGTTTATTATTATATAGAAAGAGACATTTTGTTTCTTTATCATTTAACAGATTGTTTTCCACTTCCTTATCATCTGAAAGGGAAAATAATCAAAGATGTGCGTATATAACCAAAGTGACAAAGTGACGAAAACGAAAATCTTTCATATTCTCACAATTAATTGGAAAATGACAATCAGTTTCTGGTCAGTTAATGAGAAATCGTCTATCTTTATAATTTGTTGTAACTTTTGTGATTAATTATACGATAGATGGGGCAGTAATTCGTATCACAATAATGGTCTTTTAATGTTGGAATTACGAGGATCAAGATGATTTTCCGCTTAGGTGAAGATGTCATAACACTTCCTAAGCTGTATTATCGTCTTCGGTCCATCTTGAATAAATTGGCAACGATTGTCACAGACGGGCAACCTATTATCATTGAAATAACCATTTAGTGAAGAAAACTGGGTAAACAATTTTCTGATATGATTAATTTCATGAGTTTTTGTTGTTTTAAATGAGGATTAATTTGAATTCCGCATATCTTTATTATCCATCGTCTGTAAACATCCCAAGAAAGCCAGATTTGAGAGATAATTTTCCCCGATTCTACTAGAAAAAGATTGACAGCTCAATTAAGTGTTTTTCTTTCAAATTATAAAAAGAAAACCCTGACAGAAACATACATATATAATGATGCAACTGCCCACCACATTTCATTCTTTCGAATAATAAATTAATGGTATATCCTTGAGTTAGAGAAAAAAGACTGTGTGCTCTTTCGCCTGATTACATGCGGTTAAGACGCCCGTGAATGTTAATCCGGCGTTTTAATCTTTTGAAGTTTAATTAATCAAGAGGGATAATTCTGTCTTGGGCACCAACGTCCCGTGGGTAGTTTAATATCATGTCCGGAGGGATGATTCGTTGTACCCTCAAGTGGGTCTTCATTTGTGGGAAATCTTCCGGTTATTACATTTTGATTTAGATATTAAATAGATGTTTAGTTCTAATCTTCAGTAAGCTACATGCTTCTTAGAAAGAAACAATCTTTGGAACTCATTAATTCTAATCGCTAAATTTATTTTCAATAAGAATTCTCAAGTACTTTTGTATGAAATAATGAAGAATGAAATATAGCATCTATAAATTTTGCTGGGTTTGGTTCAACGTTAAAATTAAATTATTTAAAGAATTTGTTGCAACAAGCTATTTGCAATACCCAACCGTTTCATGTGTTCGTTGGATTACAAATTCATTTGAAGATAGATTTCATGTTAATTTTTTCAAACAATTTGCGTGTAGAATATATAATAAGTTTTAAATGAAAGATGTACAACTTTAAAGATCAAAAATAAACGTTAAACGAATATTATTGGCGGAAGATACTATTCCATATTTTCGCTCAGTGTGTCATTAATGTAAACAAGCGTGTTTGCCCCATGAATATAATCTAAGGAAGATTGAAATATTTGATTACGTGAAAAGAAATTATCAACTTTACTTTCATGCACTCATGCGCTACACCTATTGATATGATTGTTCTTGCACCTAATTCGTATTCCGTAGAAAAAAAAGAAAAAGCGTCGTCGAAATATATATATATATAATTATCATTGCCTCTCGCCTCAGTAGTGGGTATCTGCACTCACTGATTTGATCGTTCAAATCATTAAAACACCTGGACAGCTGCAAATTCTGACAATTACCTAAAATGAGTACTGACCTTATGTCAACCATCCATTAGCATAAATCACGGGTTGTAACATCACAATGGACGATCAAACTTTTACATTGAATAAACAGATAAAGACTTGGATAATCCGCTCAAGTTCTTATTTCTTTATGAATCTTCATGGATATAGTGCGTCTATGTAACGACAGAAATGAAAATAGAGTGTAAATATAGAGAATATATTTCTTTTAAAAATATATACATTCTCAGAAATGGAATATAGAATAGAAAGCAATTATAAAACAAAAAACAAAAAAAGACAAAAAACAAAAACAACAACAAAAAAATAACAAACAAAATACAAAAACAAAATACCAACAAAAAAAAAACAAAACAAAAACAAAAACAAAAACAAAAAACCCAAAAAACAAACAAACAAAAAAAAAAAACAAACACATTCTCGAGCTAAAACATGAAAGTGAAATCTTACGTTAAATTAATTCTATATTATATGTCGACTTTATTCAATTTATATATAAGTTGAAAATAAGTAATTAGATATTTTAGAAAACAAATTTTCGATCTAAATTATTGATTTGCTTAACAAATACATAAATGAGTAAGTTATAGCCTTTGCATGTATGCATTACGGTATATCTGTTTAATTTTTCAGAAGAGTTGACGCAATGATAATCAACATATTTAAAAACATATCTATTTTCTTATACTAACAAAGTTTTGGGTTTTTTTGAAAATACACAAATTGGTTTTTTTTTTTTTTTTAAATATATTTCATTGAAATGTGTTAAGTTTCATTGAGTTATCAGTGGGACTGGATAGTAGGTGCAGCCTCTCTTTTCCTCGTTTTGAAGATAGTGTCCGAGATTATTATTCATCTGGAGAGAGAAAAAAAGCATCGGATACTCGAAATAAAATGAATTAAAATTTCTTTTAAAATACCTGATCTCGGAAAAAAAAATTTTTTAACCAAAATATTAGGTGGATTTCAATCTATTTATTTATCTATCTATCTATTCATTTATTTTTTTCATGATTTCATTGGATTTAAATACAAATTACAAATATCTAATATTTTGGCGGAAATACAAATGTAAGGGTTGTAATATAGGAAAATTTCATGATAATGCCTTTGTTTATCTGTTTTACGTCCTTTCGAGAATTTTTCACTCGTATTGAGATGTCACCAGCCATAGGTGAAGTTCCACAAATTTAGAACTATGGTTAGGGCTTAGGGTCGTAGCAGTGAGGGTTCTTTAACGTGCCAACGCCTACCGTGACACGGGACCTCCATTGTTAAGGTCATATCCGAAAGACCCGTGACTTTTACTTCTAAATGCCGGTCGTTTAGCGAAGAAGCAATCACTACTCATATTTACGAGTACGTCTTATGGCTACCAAGGCACGAGCTGTGCTCAAATTCACGACCTTCCGGTCACGAAGCAAATTCTCTACCACTTTTCGTATATTAGCTAATGCTTTACATTCTAGAATATAGTTAAACTCGTTAGCAATTTGAGCACTATTATACAGAATACAAAGTCTCTCACAAAGTGGTATCCAATGCCATTTCCCAGTATCTACTGGTAGACGATGATTTGTATTACGAAATTTTAAAAATATATTTCTAAATTTCGGAAATAATTTGATATAATTTTGAAAATCGAAATTTTGTTTAAAGATTCTGTACACTTGCCCCTCTGAAGAATTATTTACATCATTGGTCTACATTTTTATAAATTGATCTTGTAATGTTTGTTTTCAAAATAACAGAAGTTATCCATTTTTATTGTGACCTTGTTCGTGCCTTTGATACACCACTCGT
Organism: Ostrea denselamellosa; assembly: GCA_024699665.1. Lineage (NCBI taxonomy): Eukaryota > Metazoa > Mollusca > Bivalvia > Ostreida > Ostreidae > Ostrea > Ostrea denselamellosa. The sequence continues at coordinate 17,084,671 of JAMZEH010000020.1, forward strand.
ATTAGAAATATTCTGTACACACAATTCAGCACACACACACACATACTCTCTCTCTCTATCTATCTCTCTCTCTTTCTCTCTCTCACACACACACATACACTCTCTCTCTCTCTCTCTCTCTCTCTCACACACACACACACACACACACGTACATACTCTCTCTCTCACAAACACACACATACACACTCTCTCTCTCTCTCTCTCTCTCACAAACATACACACAAACACTCTCGCTGACTCTCTCTCTCTCTCTCTCTCTCTCTCTCTCTCTCTCTCTCACACACACACACACACAAACACACGTGTTCTCTCTCTCTCTCTCTCTCTCTCTCTCTCTCTCTCTCTCTCTCTCTCTCTCTCTCTCTCACACACACACACACACACACACACACACACACACACACACACACACACACGTTCTATCTCTCTCTCTCCCACACACACACACACACACACACACACACACACACACACACACACACACACACACACACACACACACACACACACACGTTCTATCTTATATGAAACCTTTCTCCAAACCTTTGTAGACTGTGCAGTAATGTCCCTTAATTTACCAGTGTACAGACGACCCTTAATTTACCAGTGTACAGACGACAGACATTCATTTTAGACATCAGCCCCTGTACTTTGAGCACAACCGCGCAAGATGACCGTGTAATTTCAATACTTAATTTATTACGTATTTGTTACTTATAATCAACCCTAACCACCTGAAAATTTTACATCTATTCAAATTTAGAAAGTTATAATATTTTTATGGCGGACAAGGATGTATTCAGCAAAGAGTCTAAAAATCTGTGCGTGATGTTGTCATTTCTATTTCATTCAATGTTATGTCAATATTTATATCTCTCTACACGTATATTAGTTTTGTAATTCCCGATACAGTTAAGATTGGGAATTGATCCAAATAATGTAAATTCATTGATTTGGTTGATAAAGTCCTTCCAAACAAAAACAACCGCACAAATTTTATAAACATCAGTATTAATTAACTGCGTGAAAAAATGAGGGTTGGTTTTGTTTTGCCAATGAGAAAAAGTTTTATAATTCCCTCTGTTTTATGTTTCTTCATACATGTACGTTTTAAGGCAAGACATTGAAACTTATGTAGGAAATTTAGACTCAAATTTCGCGGATGAATATTTACATACAATGTATATTCTAAATGCAAATAGGTCATTATTAATTTTCAATCTACCAGTGCAAGTATTAAACTTTTTAAAATATGTATTTCTAGAAGACACAGATGTGCATTGATTTAATGCTTTGATTGATTTGTGTTGTTTATGGCACGTTGATTCCAACAGACAGAATGAGTCAGAGGTGGATTATAAGTGGAAAAAGGTCAAGCTTATTCACCAAAAAAATAAATAAATAAATAACACACACATTGTAGTTCAGGTATTATGATTCTTCTTGGAATTCTAAAACTTTTGATGTACATCAATACATTTCTATCTGACGTGTTTCATAGTCAGGTCGTTATTTGCATACTGATTCTGACTACAGATTACTCCGTTTACATGACCAAGATATAGGGCGCACGGCGGCTATGACCCGTCGACTGGGGATGCTTACTCCTCCTACGTACCTGATCCCACTTCTGGTGTGTTTGTAATTTCGTATTCTTTATAGAAATTCTGAGATTGATTGCTGTTTGCTATTTTCTCTTTCTCATTTTAGAAATATACCTATTAATGTTTTTAACTCCGAAAAACAATATTAATTTATGGCAGCTAAAGTTCTATATCATTTTTGTTTTAAAACCAAACTTGAGAAGTGATGATTCATATTCACCACACGTTAAAAAAAACCTTTTATGAATAACTAAGCTTTTCTAAATACCTGCACTGATTGTTGATAGTATCATTTCGAAACTTTGATTTTAAATCGCTGTTTTAAACAATGCACAAAACCAGACAACGCATCGAGCCGCATGACGAATTGCATTGTTTATATATAATTTAAATTTTTCTCGGTGAAATTATTGAAGTTTAACAGAACTGGAGGGTACATATTTTAAATACTTCATGTTGTAAGTGACAATGTCTTCATCTCTTTTCAGTGATTCCAGAAGAAATTCACTCTTGGTGTGTCCTTTATGTGACGAGGGTTTGAAAAACCCAAGAACGCTGCCATGTTCCCACATATTCTGCGAATCGTGCATCAAGGCTTATGTCACGGGATTTTCTCAGAACGGAAAGCTTCCGAACATTGAGGTACCATGTCCTGTATGCAGGGAACCTGTTCCACTCTTAGAAGATATACTTTCCTCGGTGCCATTGTCTTACAGATCCAAAAGGAATTCATTGTCCTACAACGACCTTCTGGATTTGCCTCAAAGGTCTTCAAGGTTAAGTTCTCGGTCAGTTATGCCTGGCCCACAAAATGCTCAAAACACTATCCAGATTCCCAACCTTCAGATTTCTCCGCGTCCGTTTACCTCCTTCATGGACAAAACTTTCCAGATGAGATTTTGTGAACCTTGTCAAGGTAGAGGGGAACCTCTCAAGGCTGCGTCTCACTGGTGCATTTACTGTCAGGAAGGATTGTGTGCATTTTGCATCGACCAACATAAAAGCATGAAACTTTTAAAAGATCACGAGATTGTTGACATATTTTCACTAAAACCCGAACATATATATGATGAGGACAGCACCAGTACTTGTTCTTTTCATTCTGAGAAAGAATTGGATTTATTTTGCGTGAATCATGCGTGTCTTGTGTGTGTGACCTGCGTTGCGTTGGATCACCGTAAATGTGAAAACGTAAAGAGGGTGGAAGATGTAGAAATGACAAAGGATCTCGGGATTGATCTGGATAATATACTGGGTGGTATTGATGAATGCATTCAATACGCGGATTCTGTCATTCAATTTAAAAACGAAAATAGGAAGAAACTGATAAAGGAGAAACAACAAGTCACAGAGAAGGTGGCCGCGAAAGTGAAATATTCCAAGATCGTTTTGGATACCCTAGAATCTCAAGCTCTGCAGCAGATAGAAAAAGTTCATCAAGGGGAGATAAATCTGCTGGACGAACAGATAGCGCGCTATCGAAAAATGATCAGCGCCATGTCGTCCAGAAAAGATAAACTGGAGTCTAGTATTAGGAGAAACATTAAGGGGCATATACTTTTCCATGCTCCCGCAGCAGAAGAATTAAAGCGATACACAAAAACAGAATTTGTGTCTGACCAATCAGCTAACAAGGAAAGATCTTACAATTTCACCTTTTCTTCTGATTTTGAAGAAAACGTTTTAGCGGAAAAGGCAATCGGCCGCTTAACTTCCCATGAAAACAAAATCAAACTTGCTGATCCTCCCGTGCACAAGTCTTTATCCAACAGTATCGTAGAGAAATTATCTCAATTCAACGGCAGTATCTCATCTGATCAGAAAGTTTGCAATTTCACTGGGGCGGTGTACATGGAGAACGGAAATATCGTTCTTGCCGACAATGAAAATGGAAGCTTAAAACTGTTCAACCAAGAAGGAAAATTTAAACACTCTCTTAGCTGTGGTGATGCAAAGTATGATGCACCATGGGATATGACTGGCATTGATGGTGATCACATTGCTGTAACCTTTCCACTTCGGAAAAAGGTTAGAATTTACCGAGTTCGAGACTCTATTGCTCCCGTCAGGTACTTTGAAACTTATGGGGCATGTCGAGGAATCGCGTTTCACAATGGCGGATTCATTGTTACATTCTCCGAAATGGGGAAATCCAAAGCGGCCATCAAGTTCATTGACAAACGAGGGAAAATTTCAAAGATCCTTTATGGTGATAAAACTGGAATCAACAAGCTTAAAGGCCCGTACTACATTTCATCCTGTCCGGATGAAAGTGGAAGGTTCTTTGTCACTGACATCCGGCAAAACATGCTTCTGGTTCTCAATCCTGATCAATCCATGGAACTGGTCCTCCAAGACGAAGCGAACCTTAAAGGTGCTGCCGGGGTAGAGGTGGACAGAGACAACAATGTGTATGTCTGCTGCAATGGCGCCAGCCTGGTTATCCGTCTAGTGGAAAATCTAACTAAACAACAAGTCATCATTGGCAAAGTGAAATACCCCGTCAAACTTTGCTTCAATCCTCGTCTGAGAAACATTTTCTTCATTACAAATCAATCAATTGATGCCTGTGACACAATCCTTTTATATAATCAGTGCTAGAGTAACTTGTAAATTAAAGATAATTAAGATTGGGATGACCGATCCTATGGACCCAGTATAAACTTTTGTACAAAATATTGGTTGTTGTTTTATTTGCTGTTCTGTTTTAATTCTGTTTATGTATCAATTTGCGCAATGTTTGATTATTTGCTGTTGAGAATGTTTGGGTTACCTAACCAAACTTATTCCCAGGGTACGTATTGTGTGCAGATTTTTTTTTAAAAAAACAAGAACTTCTTATAAAGATATATTTTGTCTTTTAGAAAATAGTAACAAAAATACACAAATTCCTTTGCAAAAAGGCAACAGAGTGCATTTTAGATAGAGTATGTGAACGATTTAGGTGAGCTAAGAAAGATAACTCCTATCGACTAACAAGACTCCGCAATTGTTGTAAGTGGTGAAGGGGACCCTTGCGGTTTTTTTGAAAAGATCATTAAATTTCTCCAATATACATGCATCCCTATGTAAAATTTCAAACCTCTATACAAAATATCAAAACTTGTTTTACTTGCAGTACTGTTCTAGAACTGTTCATGTATCAGAGAGCCCCACGTGGTCCTCCTGGGAGTCTTGGCAATAAACCTGAACCTGCCCTACGTGAATATACCGGTACCGGAATCTGCATTACGCGAATATACCGATACCGGAATCTGCACTACAAGAATACCGGAACCTGCACTACGTGAATATACCGGTACCGGAATCTGCACTACAAGAATATAACAATACCGGAACCTGCACTATGTGAATATAACGATACCGGAACCTGCATTACGTGAATATACCGGAACTGGAATCTGCATTACGTGAAGATAACGATACCGGAATCTGCATTACGTGAAGATAACGATACCGGAACCTGCACTACGTGAATATAGCGATACCGGAACCTGCACTACGTGAATATACCGGTACCGGAACCTGCATTACGTGAAGATAACGATACCGGAATCTGCATTACGTGAAGATAACGATACCAGAATCTGCACTACTTGAATATAACGGTACATCAATCTGTTAAGCTGTATTCTTGTAAATCTTTCCTGGATATATCTATGTAAAATAGTTAACCTCTATTGTTGACTCATCTCGTTGTGGATGTCATAGTTTGAACAAGCTAGATATTCAAGTGTTACGTGGCGATGTTTGTCGACAAATTGTATTTCATTTAGGCAAAACGCATACCTTCGTATTTTGTTCTATTTCTATGTTAAAATTTCACCCCTATAGTGGACAGGGTACATGGTGTGGATAAATTTTAATTTACACTATGTAAAGATGCTTGCATTTTGATTCAACAATCGTTACTTTGTAAAAAGAAAATCTTAGATATGATATATATGATACTTCAGACCCAAGTCATTATCCCGTTCTGGCCCCATAAGTCATGGTTTGGACAATCTTAAATCTGCTTTACATGAGTGAGGGTACAGTGTGTTCAGAAGATGTTTAAAGTTTTTCCTATATGAAAAGGCTAAGAAAAAGAACAGTACTCCATCTCGCAATTCCTCTAGAAAATACAAATCGGAGAGTTGAGCATACATTGACCCCTGGACATACCAGTGGTGGGGTCAGGTGCCTTTGAGGAGTAAGCATGTCCTGTCGACCGGTCACATCCGCCGTGAGCCCTATCTTGTTCAAGTATAAAATATATATCACCCCGTGCTCCACCTTGTATGTGGGTTTGTGATTGGAACAAACTTGAAATATATACTATATATATTGAGAGAGATTTCCTCATGAAAAAAATTGTATTCTTGGCTTCAGTAGTTCTAGACATATAACTAACATATACACCAAATTGTCAGTATTTACATATGAATAAAGCAGTATTATTATTATTATTATTATTATTATTATTATTATTAATTGTCAGTATTCCTCAGTCATATCCCCTTATAAGTAGGCGCGCCCTTTATTTGAACAAACTTCAATCCCCTTTACCCAGTGATACTTTGTGTCAAGTTTAGATGAAATTGGTCAAGTGGTTCAAAAGAAGTCCAAAATGTTCACGGTTAGCGTCCATTGTAATGACAAATATTGATACGTCTATGGTGATAACAAATATTGATCAATATGTCCAGGGCAATAACAAAAGCGCATTTGAGCCTAAAGTTCAGGCGAGCTAAAATGAAGCCTATACTGCTTTCATATGATGCAATGATTACACTAACTTAATCTAGGGGGGTTCACGGATCGACTAGCATGTATGCAGGAAAAAAAGTAGAACCTGATCAAGCAATTTGTTGCATTTCAAAAAAGTAAAATTTGGCAATTTATCCATTAAGTATAAATTAGATTCCATTACTTACGGCGGTTTTTTTTGTTTTCTTTTTTTTTTTTGGTATTTCATAAAATTTAAGTATCTCACATTTAGTTAAAATTTCAAAGATTCTTAGAATTGTACTTTTACTTCATTATTTCGCTTTGTTGTTTGTGTTTGCGATAAACATAATAGCATGGACATCGACGCTCAGTGATGAGAATAGCTCAGACCTGCAGATCAATGGCCTTGTGAATTTATAAAACCCACAACCGAAGAAACTTTTACTGCGATATATCGATATCCTGACAGGTGTACCAAAAACGTACTGCGATATATCGATATCCCGACAAGTGTACCAAAAACGTACTGCGATATATCGGTATTTTGACAGTGTACCAAAAGCGTATTGCAATAAATCGATATTTTGACAGTGGGCCAGTGTATCGCAATATCTATCACCTTTGAATTCTTAAAATCTACATAAAATTAACATGTTATCCATTTGAAATCTTTAATGTTATGTACCAAAACAAATCCTTCTTAATTAATGAAATCTATTTATTGTGCAAAAAATCGTGCCATGAAACTCGAACAACAAAAAATAAAAACAAAACAAAAACCCCTAAAAAAACAACAACAAAAGTAGATTACGCAGTTGAAATGAGAATTTATGATTAATCAACAACATTAATATTAATCGCAACATAAAAGATACTGACGTTGGTTAGTTGTATTTTGTTTAACCTCCCGCTCGACAATTTTTCACTCGTATGGAGACGTCACCATCGCCGATGAAGCGCTGCAAAATTTAGGCCTATTCTCTGCGCTTATAGCCTTTGAGCAAATCTTTATCTTGCCACACTTGATGTGACAAAAGGCCTCGGTTTTTGCAGTCTATTCCGAAAGACCGCCCCATTTAGTCGCCTCTTCCGACAAGCAAGGCGTACCGAGGGCCTACTCTCACCCGGATCACCACGGGATAAATGAAAAACCTGTACGGGGGTTCCAAACGAATAAAGTCGATCGAAAGAGTTTTGATAAAGCAATATTAAATATGATGTAGGGTGAAAGATGACTATATTTTCTTTCAGTTGGAAATTCCAGCCCCCCCCCCCTTCCCCGATCCGCGCTTGAAGAAGCTCTGATTTGATTATTGGTGTAGTATTTACTGCGATAAAATCAACTCTAAAAAATTTTCCAAGGTATATTTATTTTCAAAATCACAGTATCCAAATGATGATTCCATTTTATTCCAGATATCAATTAAAATCAAAAGTTGAAAAATAAATGAGAAATAAAGAAGATAAAACACACAGAATCAACAAGATGTCAAATGCAACAAAAAATGTCAACATTTCATGCAAAAAAATCTCCCTCAAACGCGTTACCAAGCAATCTGATTAAAATCAGATCCTACGATCCGCTACCTAGTATAGCGATCTACGTGAGCGGATCTTAGGATCTGATTTTAATCAGATTGGTCACTAAAAGGTATTCACTTAAGAAATCTAGTTATTTCGTTTAGTAAAGATTTTAAAGAAATAAAACAGGGTTTTTTCAATTTGATTTTATGAGCTTTAAAATAAATCCATATATCATGACACAAGAAGCCCACAGGCTTTAATGGTCACCTGAGTATCATAGCCAAAACATAGACTTATCAGGGAGTCATATTTGCATTTAAGCCTCTTTCTGCAGTTGTTTTTTTTTTTATTCACAGCTTTATGATTTTTTTTTCTAAATATGCATACAATTCCCATTCAATTACAACATATGGCAAGGTAAAGTTTTGAAGCATTTAAATCAGCCCATATTTCCCTGACCTGCAAGGTGCAATGAATTTCACAATTTTGGTAAAGGGCTTCATGAACATAAAAACTATACATTTAGTTTTTCTCCCACATGTTTGGGAGTAGAGAAGATTTTTAAAACTTTTTTTTTGTTGCAATTTTGGCCCAAAGCATGAGGCCCTGGGGGAGCTATGATCATAAATTTCACAATTTACATTTCTTATCCAGTAGTTTTTTTGCTTCGCCTCCAGGCTCCAGGAGCAGGTGCCCTCAAATTTACAATTTGGATCCCCCTTGTCCCAAGGAGGCTTCATAAAAAAAATTCCGGAGGGATTAGAATGGTAGTTATCAAGAAGTTTAACATGTTCAAATATTTAATCACAGATCATTTAGACCCAAGTTCATACAAATATCCCTACCCCTGGGATCATGAAATTTACAATTTTGATAAAGGGCTACCTGTTCATTATAAATATCCATTTAGCTTCAATTTGGTATCAGCAGCATTAAAAATGATGTTATTTAAATGTTTTACACAATAACTATCATACACCAAGTTTTGCCCTGCCCTGGGGTCAGAACCTCTACTCTGTGGATCGTGTAATTTTACAATTTTGGCAGAGCTCTTCTTGCTCTACATTATCATCCACTTAGTTTTTTCTTGCAGATGTGCAGTTATAAAGAAAAAGATTTTCGAAAATTTGTCACTTTTTTGGCAGTTTTGACCCCGCTCCTACGGCCCTAAGGGAGCAGGAGTCCTGAAATTTACAATTTAGTCCGACTCGTCCAAAGCATGCTCCATACCAAATCTGAACAGAATTGGAATAGTAGTTATCACAAAGAAGTTAAAAATGTTCAGTTGTTAACACAGTTAATCACTGACCACATTGACCCCACCCTCATGCCAAAACACCTACCCCTGGAATTATGAACTTTACAACTTTGGTAAAGAGCTACCTGCTCTATTCAAATATAGTTTAAATTTGGTATCAACAGCATTAAAAAAGATGCTTTTTACAAATGTTTACCCATAAATATCAAATACCAAGTTTGGCCTTGACCTGGGGTGAGAACCTCTACCACGGGGATCATGAAACTTACAATTTTGGTAGAAGCCTTCTGCTCCACATTACTATACATTCCGTTTTTCTTACAAATGTGCAGGTCTAGAGAAGATTTTTGAAAATTGGTCACCTTTTGGCTCCATCCTTAGGGCCCCAGGGGGACAGGAGTCCTGAAATTTACAATTATGTCCGCCTTGTCCCATAGACGCTTCATACCAAATTTTAAAAGAATTGGAATGGTAATTATCAAGAAGTTAACAATGTTCCAATTGTTAACGTATGACGGACGACGCACGACGACGGACGCAGACAAACTGTAATAGGTCACCTGAGTTCACTCGGGTGACCTAAAAACAATTGCATTCTGAGACATGTACATATATTTCATAAACAAATAAAACTGAAAATCAGATGACAGTAAAAGATAATAATCATCTTCGCTAGCCAGTGGTTTTCAGGCCACTCCACTCCCCCATTCACTATATGGATTTCCATATAGAACAAGAAAAAGAAAACCGCTGGGAGCGGATTGGGTTCAAAACCTTTGGCTGGCGAAAATGGTTAACAATAAATAATATCAATTATATCTCGAACACGTTGATTCACTTACAAACCCGCCGACTCGAATACAAATAAATAATAAAAACAAAAACAAAAAAACAAAAACAAAAACAAAAAACAAAAAAAGAAAGAAAGAATAAATGCGAGGCTTGATGTGGCTATTTTTAAAACGGCAAATAAAATTGTCATCACACATGTATGCAATTTGAACATACAAAAACATAACACAGCACAGAAATCATATTCAAATTGATGAAATACAGCAATACAAGATGAATAAGAAGAATCTCTGGTTTACTTATAGTCAGATATAGTTATGGGATGATTTGGGCCAGTACTCGCGTCTCTGAGGGACCGATTGTTGGTGAAATGTATGCAAAAATATGTTGCAGTGTAAAATATAATTGATTAAATTCTTATATCCCAGATGTGTTTATTCCTATTTTTTCGATAGAAATTCATAGTAAAAAATGTGGAAACGGTACACAATGATGTTTGTATTGCGATTGTGTTATGATGTTCACAGGTAACAAAAACAAACAAACAAATACAAAACTACAAAAATATAACAAGTTTCCAATATATATATATATATATATATATATATATATATATATATATATATATATATATATACAATTAGATTAGAAATTCTTTATCGGTGGTGTTCAATATATTTGCATTGTTATGATATAAATTTAGTCTGCCCGTTTTATTCAAACATAAGGTGGGAGGTCCCGAGTCGAAAGAAAACTAAAATGTAATGATGAACATCAACACAAATGTTTGATTGAAGTAATAAATATAAAACAAGGGTTCTTCTAGTCTAAATTTGATTGATAAACACATGGATCCATAAAGTGCAAGTCTTTCTCCTCCGAAGTCACCATTCGAGATTTATGTCCGCTTTGCTCCATTTGTATTTCCCTCCTCTTTTGAAGAACATTTTATCATCAAAACCGCTGTACTTCAGGGCGTTCTTCACACCAACATCGAGGATAGAGCGAGAGGGAGATTTGCTTCCGCTTGTGCAGTCCAAAAATCGCATCTAGATTTTCAATGAACGATTGCTATGAATTTTTCTTTTTTAATCATGCTAAGGGTATTCTAAAAATCTGTATAATTTTCAAACAAGATGCTGTAAAATTTGCTGAATATATTGATTTACTTACGTATTCATCAAGAAGCAGATAACTGTCCTTCATCTAGAAAATAAACTTACAGTGAAATCACATTTTAAAAAACGCTTGTCCTAAAAAAAAAAGAAAAAAAGGGGGGGGGGGAGAGAGAGAGAGAGAGATATGAAATCACATTTTAAACGCTTTTCCTAAAAAAAAAAAAAAAAGGGGGGGGTATATGAAATCACATTTTAAACGCTTTTCTTAATTACCTAATATGTTTGTTTTTTTCAGAATGAGTGTTTAAGTTCACTTTATTACAATAATAATACTAATATGAACTTTATCATAATAATAATATTAATACGAATTTAATATAATAATACTAATATGAACTTTATTATAATGATACTAATATGAACTTTATTATTATAATACTAATATGAACTTTATTATTATAATACTAATTTGATGAACTTTATTATAATAATACTAATATGAACTTTATTATTATAATACTAATATGAACTTTATTATAATAATACTAATATGAACTTTATTATAATAATACTAATATGAACTTTATTATAATAATACTAATATGAACTTTATTATTATAATAATACTAATTAACTTTAATATGATAACACGAACATAAACTTTGTTACATTGTTGCTAACATGAACTTGGCTATCATAATACTCAGAGGCAGATCTAGAAAATTTTCAAAGGGATGCGACCCTAGTTTGTACCACTTACCGCCAAAAAGCCTGTGTATGTTGAAAACGTCAACAAAAATTACATTTTTTTTTTGGTTTGTTAAAAATGGTCAACAAAAGGGGGAGAGGTTCCAATCCCGTACCCCCTAGATCCGCCACTGCTAATGTGAAATTGGTTATTAGTAATGCTAATATAAATACATGCGTACTAAAGGTGTTTCGTAACTGTGAGTGCTGTACATTAGCCTGCAGACCTTACTGACCTGTTCGTTGGATTCGGGAACTAAACAAGAAATGTTTTTGTGACGTTCGCAAAAATTCTGAAAATCCTGTGACGTTACTACCATCGCTTCTGCGTTTCGTAACGCATTTTCACCACAGTTTTCTCCACCAATCAAAAGACACTGAAATACCTAATGACGATAAAGAAAATTAGATTTGATAAAAGAAATTTTGTCAATGATTTTAATATTTGAAGTACCGAACAAAACATTTTAATCTCGGGAGAGTAGAAAATCAAAATTAACATAGAATTTATGATTCGGACTTAGTTCTTGATAAAACTGTTTTTCATCATCATAAATTGCGCTCAGTAAAACAATACGAGCTTTTACCTGTTGAAAATGATTTGAAACAATTTTCTTACAAGTTTTATTTTTTTACCTTCCAACGACAAGGTGCAAGTTCGGAAATATCGGTATTCATATCCTCATCTTTGTTGTGAACATTTACAACTGTATTGATCTTGAAGGCGACCTTAAATGTGTGACCCATATATCAATAAATAAAAAAAGTCCCATTTTATAAATCAAAAGTCAAAACACTTGTCTGCTCTCTCATTGTAAATATTCATTCACCCTATTAGTGATTAACTTCCCTGGTAATTTAAAGTTTATTTCTTGGTATATGAATTATACTCTGAATTTACGTCCTATAATAGCCTTCATTTCTTCTCTTATCACAAAATTAATTCTTTTTTTTTTAAAAGTGCGAAAAAAATTTCCAGCAAAAAAATAATTGTAAAAGTATGAAAATTACTCCCTTTAAAAATAGTTAATTTTACAGCATTACTTATATATATATATATATATATATATATATATATATATATATATATATATAGGTTTCCTTTCATCTCTCTAGATAGATAGATAGATAGATAGATAGATAGATAGATAGATAGATAGATAGATAGATAGATAGACAGACAGACAGACAGACAGACAGATAGATAGATAGATAGATAGATAGATAGATAGATAGATAGATAGATAGATAGATAGATAGATAGATAGATAGATAGATAGACAGATAGATAGACAGACAGACAGATAGATAGATAGACAGACAGATAGATAGATAGACAGACAGACAGATAGATAGACAGACAGATAGACAGACAGACAGACACAGGTTTACTTTCAGATCGTACTTTGTATGTCTTGCACCAATCTCGTACTCGGTATAGGCTTTCCAGGTGGTCCTTTCTGCCTGAGCTCTGTAGTCGTCCTATTAATCTGTTTGTTTCGGGATTAAAACTGTCACATGATACAGCCAAAATATCTAAGTACTCACCTGTAAAATTAAGACCCCATTCATAAATGCAAGTTGAATATGATCCTTGTTTTCAAATTTGTATCAAGAAAATCAAACTGAATTAAGAAAAAAAAATGTTTGATGATGCATTTAAATGAAATAAAAGTACACATGCATTTTAACATATGTGTATAAGGGTTGTTCGATATGTAATGTGTATTGTACGATATCTCAAAAGCATTCGACTCAAATAGTGAAATGAACATTACATCCTTTCAAAGTATTCTCCGCGGTTTGAAATACATTATTTCAATCTCTGAATCCATTTCAAAAATGCGTCACAGTACGCTGATTTAGGTAGACTTCTGAGGCAATGACTAATTGTCGGGACTTGTAACAACGACCAGATAAGAACTTTTTAAGTTTTGAAAAAAGGTGCAAGTCGCATGGGGCTAGATCTGAGAATATGGTGGGTGTGGCAAGATGGTAACTTTCTCCGACGTCAACAATTGCTTCACAAGCTCAGATGTATGTGATGGAGCATTATCATGAATTAGACGAAAAGGCTTAAATCCTGACACTGGGCGTCGTTTATGATATTTCTTGAGCTTTTTTAGTATAACATCTCGGTAATGCACAAGACAAGAATACGCAATAAAGAACCTTTTTTGTGCTTATGGTTCTTTTGGCAACTACAGGCCTTCTACTGTGTTTAGTTAACCATATTTTGTTTCCAGTTTTTCTTATTGGTTCGAAATAGTAAACCCAGTTGAGCAATTGCTTAGCGGTTTGTACTCGTACCCATTTTTGGTCATCTGTATATGCGGTATCCATCTGGCAGAAAGCCTTCGTATTTTCAAAATACGCTTCAAGATGATATTCACCCGCGATAGCGATATGCAAGCAGCTTTGGCAATATCACGTATCGTGTACCTGCCATCACTTTCAATTATTTCCCTGACTTTTGAGACATTTGCCGTGCCTGTTATAGTCACAGGTCGGCCAGATTTTGCTGCATCTTTGACGGACTCTGAACCAGTCAGAAATTTCTTTCTCCACCTACGAACTGTCTCATAAGATACCTTATCAGACCCATAAACTTAGTAAAAATCTGCATTACCGAATGACCGAGTTCTGTGCGACTTTTTATACAAGCTCTAACTTCTTCAATATTCTCAACCCGCTTTCCATCCATTTTTACAACAGTAGTCACCGACTGGCTCTAATAAAATTACAATAAGTTTAAATGTGGCTCGTGTTTATACCGTTCGAAAGGTATTGAATGGAGCTATTCAAGAGTATCATCATCCATGAAATCGTGCAAAGAAATATCGACGACGTTTTATCCATTAACAATACTCATTTTCATTGATATGTCGATTCGATAGATCTCGGTGAACTCGAAATAAATGACACCACAGAGTCGTCCATATCTGCTTCATATTTGGACACTATTAAACATAGTGTCAATGGCAAATTAACAACACAACTCTATGACAAACGATAGGTCTTACCCATATTTGTGTAGCAATATTACATTATCACCTGTATATGGCGCTTATGTCTCTCAACTGATACGCGAGGGCATGTTCTGCTTATGATCAATTTTTAAATCGAAGCAGGTTACTGACAATAAATTGATATTACAGGGGTTTCAGTTTTGTTTAAAGTTAGCATTTCGCAAATTCTATGGTTGCTATAATGATCTAATTTGCAAACACAAACTGCCATTGGGTCGAATACTACCTGACGTGTTTAATACCAATTGTTAAGCCGTTCATTACATACTGATTTTGAATATGGATTACTCCTTTTACATGGTGAAGATATAGGGCTCACGGCGGGTGTGACTGGTCAACAGGGGATGCTTACTCGTCCGAAGCACCTGATCCTATTTCTGGTATGTCCAGGGGTTCGTGCTTACCCTTCTCGTGATTTTGTATTCTTTATGGGATTTATGACATCGATCACTGTTCGTTATCTTTACTTGTTCCCTGCCCCTGTGATACCGGTTTTCATGATTCTGTGCTGATACTCACCGTATTTTTTGAACCATTTCTCTGTTATAAGACTCCCGTTGCTAACAATGGTCACACTCGGCAACTTTAGCTCCTCCTTACAAAACCTCACCAGTTCTCCCAAGTAAGACCCACGATTTACGATAAAAGGTTCTCCACCAGCAAAGTTCACCTTTTCCATGCCTGTAATTCAAATGGGAACATTTAATTGTTCACCAACAGTAGACTTCTATCCAAGAGAACATTAAGTATTTTCAAAGTTACGGAGGAATGATACATTTATCATTTTCTTCATTCAGTGCAAAGAACATGTTGATACAAAAATGATGCACATCTAAAAGTAAACTTTTTATTTTATTATTTCTATGCTATGTTATATCCTTTTCGAGAATTTTCACTCATGTTAAGACATCATAAGCGAGGGTTTTTTGTTTTGCCTACCAAGACACAGACTTTCATTTTTTAGGCCGTATCTGAAATATCCGTAACTTTCATTTCTAATGCCGAGCGTATGGTGAAGAAACCACACGCTCCCATTTCCTGTAAACTTGCAACAGTAGCGACTAAGGAAAAAACCCAAGCTGTAAATTGTGTGAAGGGAAGGACGATGATGCACATACTGTAACCCAAAGGAAATAGCGGTAAAATTCACTAGGACATCTATGTAATTTTTTTAACATTAACCAGAAATTTCTTAACTCCCTTGTAAATCATTTCCATTTGCATTCATGAAATGACACGTCAGATCTAGATTCCATTTCCTGCCAACATCGGATTGGCAGGGCTTGCTATAATGCATGTTCACTCTGGTATTGAAAGATATTGACGAGATATTCACTATAGCAGATGCACCTGGGCTTTTGCACAGTTTCCAATATGCGATTGCAAACGAGTCAATTTTAAAACACACAAAACGTACATGCATCCTGAGGCGATTTCACTGTTACTATATAATATCAAAATGACCTTCGCGCGTACTATCTTATATTAAATCTTGGAGACTAAAAACTTTACACATCATGCCATTTCCCCCGCGATGTGAAAATTTACCCGTACGTTGTAAGGTACTGTCTAAAGAGTGTTGTAATTAGAAGAACAATATGGGGAAAACTAGGAATCTATATATAGGAAAACAAACGGAATTTTCAGCGATGTTAACATTAAATCTTTCTGAAGTAATTTGCATGTATATATACACGTCCATTTTTGACACGACATATGTACCCCTATAAATACAGGAAAACGTTTATGTTTCACCAATTGTCGCCCAGAGAAATTTATTTATCAACTTTTTTGTTCATAGAATATTCATTAAAACAACAAGGCCCATCACTCACCTGATTCACCTTGGTCTTTTCTTTTTTTTTTAGTGTGTTTTAAAAGATTTTTTTCAAATTTTATTTCCATGAAAAATTTGACTCCATATTTCGGCTCCAACTTAGCCGCGAAGGGTCATGACATAACTGCAATTGAATCTACACAACATGGGAATACCTCAATGCCAATATGTCTAGAATGACCTTGTTGTTCATTGTGTTAAGTTTGACCATCCTAATCACAGTGTTAATAAATTAATATGTAAAACAAACCTGAATTCATACAATTTAGGAAATTTTGCATTTTGATATGATTTAGTGTGGGCCTGTTACTCTTGAAAAGAATTTGTTTTAATTTATTTCCTAGAAATAAATTTGATCTCATGTTGTGGCCCCACACTACCCATGAGAACCTGAATTGAACAAAATTGAATTTCTATTCCCATTTAAAAGTGAAAACATTGATCCCCTATTGTGGTCCCACCTTACTTCCAGGGACCAAAATTTTAACAAACTTGAATCTAATCAGTATGATTAATCATGTTTCTATTTTTAACTTGAAGATTTTTAAATATTTTTCTCTCTGCGTTTAAAATGTAATCCCCAGTTATGGACTCATCCTACCACTGGGGGCCATGATTGAACAAACGTGGATCTACACTTGTCAGGAATCTTTTATTTAACTTTCCACTTTTCTGGACTATTGGTTCTTAAGATTTTTTTTAAAACCACTCTAGTGTTTTTCTTTCTTTTCTTTTCTTCATTATACCCTTTGCTTTTTATTGGAACAAACCTGAATCCTCTTTATCCAAAGATAAATTGTGCCAAGTGTGGTTGAAATTGACCAAATGGTTCTGCATGGAGAGGCTATGTGAAACATTTACGGACAGACGGCGGAGAAAATGTGATCAGAAAGCTCTCCTGAGCTGAAACCTCTTTAAGCGCAAGGAAGCGAATACAATAGGTCTCAAATTGAATATTTTCCTAGATTCCCAGATATTGAACATTTACAAAATACAAATAATAAGTGGTGGTGGTTGTGGTAGTGGTGGCGGTGGTCGGGGGCTGAAATCCTTTGTCCACAAGCATTCAGTGTCCTGTAACCAAAATTATAATTTTAGTGCAATACGACCATTTCGCTAAGGCAAACCAAATCACTTAATGTTGTCTACCACTTTATTTTCTTCCTATGATTTTAATTCTTTCAACTGTGCATATTTCAGAAAATACATTAAACTTGATATTTTCAACTTTTGGAACTTTAAATAAGCATCTGTATGGTGTTTTGCGAATGTTTAAAATGTTAACCTTGGAAGTATGTTATGAACATTTGAAAGGTTGTGCTCTGTATTATATATGTTTAGTTATTGTAAAGGCGTATTATATTTATCAAGATTCATATGTGCATTGTTTCTAGCTGTGAAGCAATCATGAGGAAATGGCTATCATTACAAATTGTATAGTTATCATAAGCGAAAACAATATATTAATATTATTACAGGCTGCGCAAGTCCTGATATGGACTTTTGAAATGAAAATGCGTTTCTGCAGGATTAATGTAAATATATTTATAATGATTTCTTCCAAAAACCACTGTAATGTAAATATTTAATTGGGAATTTAAGTTCATGTTAATTTTAGCGTTTGATTTGTATGATCTCTTCATAAATGAATCGATCGTATATAAATTTTAACAAACATTGTATTTGTCAATTTGTACTGGCTTTATTTCGGGTTTAATTTATTTCATTTCTATCACAATTCGTTCATGAAAAGGTTAAGATAGCTAACAGTATTCAATCTCATAATTCCTATAGAAAATACAAATCAGAGAGATGGACCAACACGGACCCCTGGTCATACCAGAGGTAGAATCAGGTGCCTAGGAGGAGTAAGCATCCCCTGTCGACCGGTTTCACCCGCCGTGAGCCCTATATTCCGACGAAAACGGAGCAATCCGTTGTCAGAATCAATGTGTCAAGAACGGTCTAATAATTAATATGAAACACATCAGACAACATTTGACTTAATGGTAAGTTGTACTAGCAAACTAGATCGTTATAACGACCATACAATTTGCGAAATACTGACTTTAGACGAGACTGTGGAAACCCTTGAAACATCAACTTCTTTGTCAGTAGCACGCCTCGATTCAAAAACTGATCATATGCGGAAGATGCTCTTGCGTATCGAATCAGTTGGGAGATATAAACACCATGGAATATTGTCACATAAATAAGGGAAGTTGACGATGGAGAAATTGAAATCATCCCGTTTGTCATAAAGTTGAGTCGTTAGTTTGCCGCCGACATCTATTTTCAGCAAAATATCTAAGTACGAAGCAGAAGTGAAAGACTCTATGATTTCTTTTATTTCAAGTTCACTGGAATATATCGAATCCACATATCAATGAAAATTATCATTGTTAATAGATAAAACGTCGTCGATATATCTAAATGTCGAATTGACGGCCACAACAAGAAATTTTTTCTTCTCATGTAGAAGCTTTTAAATAAATTCTGCTTCATAAGAATATAGAAATAAGTCAGCTAACAAAGGAGCACAATTCGTGCCCATGGGAATTCCAACAGACTGTTGGAAGACCTGATCAACAAAGACTACGAAATTATTGTCAATGAGGAACTCCTTTTTTAAAATAAACTTCAGAGTACTTGTGCGTGGAGTCAGAGTGGTGTTTAACAAAATAATTTTTAGGATGACCAATCACTAAATATGAATATTTCCTTTTACCATTTTTGTTGACGAAGCAACTGTCTATGATGTCAAAAAGTCTCGTCTTTAACTTATCGTGAAGTATGATCGTGTAAAGTGTTGTAAAATCATACGTTTTAAAGTTGTGAATTTGAGAAAAGTTTTGTGATTTCAAATTCACAAATATTCTTTAGACTTTTTAAGAATCCACATTTGATTTACACCACTTCTGGCATATGTAGTGGCACAGTACGTTTGAATTTTCTCCTTCACAGCAGTTAATATTTTCGTAAGGAGCAAAGATAGGGGCTTGGCAGAACATTTACTGGATCCAGCAATGTATCTTTGTTTGTAAGGGTTTTGGTGGAGTTTGGGGATCCAATATAGGTACGGTAACTCATATTCATCCGCTTCACTGACTGGGATATTAAATGTATTTAAAACTGAAGCATGATTTTGAAGAACTTTATCTTTTGAAAGGGCAGTGGGAGTGCGATTAATAAATGTGGAATTGATGCCCAGATCGTTTAGATTGCAAACAAATACAATGTTGTTGCCAGGTTTGTCAGCCGGAACCAAAACATATTCCTCATGTAACCTATCTAACTCTTTTGTCACTTCTGATTTACTAATAACAAAAGGATAGATGATACGCATTTTTGTTTTGACATGTCTGACACGGGATTTTAATACTCCTCTTATACTTTTTTATCCATTCTGACAAGGTATCATTTTCTTTTTTTTCAGATTTAGCCCATCGTATGGCATAATCTTTGACAGAATTCATAATAGAGATGAAGTTCTGTCGCTAATTGAAAGTGATTTTAGATCTTCATATTTAACTATTTCAACATTACCAATAATGACATGTCCAGCTGGACTATAGTTAAAAGAAGACGAAGAACAAGAACACGTAGGTGGATTGAGTATAAGATGATCCATATCTAGGCACTGCAAAGTTTATTTGTAGTTAAAAAGTTTCATAAAATGCAGAAGGGTGTACAGTGTTTTGTAACTTCAAGATATTTTTTTTTCGCGGACTCGCACAACTAGTAATATATGCTTACTTTTCCATGGCACCTGATCCTACCTTCGCTTTGTCGGAGGTCCGTGTTGCCCTACACTCGAACTTGTATATGTCTTGGGGATTTATGATTACGATTTACACATTGTTTACTTGGCCATTCGATATTTAAAAGACCATGAGGTGATAAGTGGGGGGGGGGGGGGGGGGGGGGGGGGGTTCTAGACAAGTATAATGTTGTAAAGTCGTTTACCTTCTGCGTAAATTGTCTCTACTAACTAATTTTGCTGACTGAAAGACATCTTAATTTAAATATGACTTCACAATTAACCTCTTCATCCTATAGGGATGCACAAAATGCATATCGTCAGTATGGTCAGATCTGATAAAAAAAAATAAAAGAGAGAATGATTTCGTCACATCTGAGGTCTGATATCTTTGACGCTGCGTGAAGTAGCTTTCTTGTTCTGGCTTTGAAATGACTTACAGATGGCTAATGCAAAGCAAAATTAAAAACTCATTTTGGTCCGAAATCGTAAAATGACAATTTTCCAGAGCTTTCTCTAATTTTGTTGCATAGTTGAATTATAAACTTTGCAAAAATAACTCATTTCTAATGTTGAAAATTCTCGATTAAATGCAAAAATTAACAGTTAGTGAAGGTCCTTCTTAAACAACATTGAAACTTCCTCTTTCAGCCTTCGAACGCATGCGCACGGAGGGTAAACAATCCAGTGAGAGTTGGCGTACAATGGCTAAACCCAGAATTTTGACAGATTATACGAGAAAAGTGCTAAAATGGAACGCGATACAACATATCCGCACGCTTGAATTGACGTGGGGTTATCACTATGATCCTCTAACCACGAAACACACGCAGGGCTTTAAAAGCAAGTGTTATTTTTATCAAAACACGCGATTGATTGATTAAATATTATTTAACGTCCCGCTCGAGAATCTTTCACTCATAAGGAGACGTCACCATTGCCGGTGAAGGGCTGCAAATTTTGGCCTATGCTCGGCGCTTATGGCCTTTGAGCAGGGAGGGATCTTTAACGTGCCACACCTGCTGTGACACGGGACCTCGGTTTTTATGGTCTCATCCGAAGGACCGCCCCATTTAGTCGCCTCTTACGACAAGCAATGGGTACTGAGGATCTATTCTAACAACCCGGATCCCCACGGTGAAAACACGTGGCGTGCTTTATAAAAAAAACATTATCTGGTTATAGGGACATGAAAGGTTTTCTGTTATAATAATGGTTTATAATTACTTAATTATAAGAAGCAGGATATAAACCCAAACTCGAGAAGTGAGTATGGACCCTTTTAAGGGGTATTTAAATAAGTTTTTACACAACACGTGCGTTGGCATATTGAATCACGTGATGTAAAATGTCCGAGTCCGAATGAAGAAACCATTAAATTCCGGATGATGTTTGAATCGCATTTGAGAGCAAACTAATGCATCCCTAATGTTAAAATTGTCAGTATTGTTATGCTTTTTATTATTTTATCGATACGTATGTTACAAAACACTCGATTAAAGTGTGCAAAACGAGTTGTAAAGCCTCTTTAAAAAAGAAAGAAAAAAGATGTTTGATATACTTAAAGATGCAAATAGCAAAAAAATGCAATTAGCTGTTTTATATATGGAATTAAATGTATTCTGCGGTCGAGTTTTTCTTTTTGCCGTCAAATGCTTTCGGCAATTGCACATGCAAAGGAATATTTAGATATATGTTTTAAGCAAAACTAAAATCAAAAACTACAATATTTCGTTTAAAAATTGCATTATTGAATGGACTTATACTTTAGATAGAATAGCTTATTAATTCAATAACAACAGTTTGCATAAGAAAGCGATAAATTATTGCAACATATATACTCTTTCCAATTTCGCAAAAAAAAAAATCTTAAAAGCAGGGACTTGTCATTGCACGGATAAAAAATTAAATAAAATTTTAAAAAGAGGGACCTGTCATTATACGGATATAGATATCTCCTTATGAGTTCCTCAAATACGTCATATCAGTATCCTTGACTTATAATGATATTCATATCAAAAATGCATTCATTTGAAATCTGATTACTAACCACCAACTTTATATTTCTAAAAATAACTTGAATACTAAGTTATGACTAAACACATATGATTACTTTTCCCGTCCAATTCCCCATCATAATCTTGCAAACTCAGAGAGAGAGAGAGAGAGAGAGAGAGAGAGAGAGACTTTACCCTCTTCTTTCAACAATGTCAGTCCCTTCTTTGCCTCGTCAATAGGTAACACAAACGATGTTTTAGCAGTATGGAAACAGAATCCACATTTATAATTACACTGCCGAGTTAAATGATAGTTCACACTTATCGGCTTTAATTCGTCCTGTTTTCTCAAATCAAGTAATTTTGTATCATTTTTACATGAAGGTCCATTTCTTAAAGTCTTGAATTTCATGGCGAAGACTACGATCAATATCACTGAAAGTAGGGCGGCTGTTACGACGAAAATCTCCATGAACCTTTTAATGGCCACACTGCGATAGCTGGAATACACATCTAGCTACTAAGCTAGCAGCTATATCGCAGAGTATAAGTTTTTCAAAAAATTAGTAGGGATTTTATCTACTTCTGCTTTCTAAATTTATTCTTGGAAAACCTAGTAGAAATATGACCTACATTCATGATGTACAGATATGTGCAAAAGGTTTTCCGTCACAATGGCGGCGTGTTTACTTTGACACAGCAAATAACCTCGCCCTGCTAATATAATTGGGTTATCAATGGAAAATACCCGTGTAAAGCAGGTTACCCACGAGTTATTTGCCCCTGATCAGAAATAAAGATCGTCGGTGTCATTTTCTAATGTAAAAGAAAGATATAATTAGGCTTTAATTGGTCCAAATAAAGATTCAGTTATAATTATTCGTATATCCGATGAAATCCTTTCTTCCCACAAGTCAATAAAGATGACACAGAAAATTACATCTATATTCACAATAAACTGGTATATACATGCGTGTTGAGGTACATACATAACAGTAAATCGTTTTTTCCTCTATATGCATATGTAACGGGCATATTAGCCTGGCAGTTGATCCGCTTATTTAATATTTTTGATAAAACTATATTAATTCAGTAACAAAACTGAGTTGACCCTCTAATTTAATATTTTAGAAAAATGTAGATAAATTCAGTAGGAAAATTGAAGTTGCTAAAAAGAAAATAGATTGTGCAATTTTAAAATAAATATTTTGTAGTACGTGCATTTTTCTTACACCTTTTTATATAATGAAATGACAAAATATAGTGAAATTCATCAGCTATTGATGAATTCATACACTGCATTGCGGAAAAGGCACAATTAAATTTGATAAATGGTATACAGCAATAATATAATATCTTTCTTTTACATTAGAAAATGACGCATACGACTTGATCTTTATTTCTGATCAGGGGCAAATAACTCGTGGGTAACCTGCTTTTCACGGGTACCATCTAGTCATAACCCCATTTCGGGTTTGTCAGGAAGTAGAATTTTTTAAAATTAGAAATTGGTCACATGATACATCATGTGGTACCTAGTTATCGTCTGCTGTTCACAAACAAAAGAGGAAAAGTACGAAATATCAAGATGGGTCGGAGAGGAAAAGATATGTGGTTAGAAGAAAAAAGGTAACTGTGGAGTTATAGCAGAGTGGATACAGCCGGAGAAAGATTAGTGAGATGTTAAATTTTCCCAAATCGAGTGTTATTGATGTTTGTAAAAAACTTTTCGGAATCTGGATCAGTCGAAAACAAACCTAGAAATGGCCGGCCACCGAAAATCAAACCCCGGGATTATCGGCAATTGGAGAGGATTGTGAAAACTAATCGCAGGTGTTCACTTTCCGATATTACGGCAACGTTTAATGAAGAGAGACAAAATCCGGTGAGTGAAAGGACAGTACAACATAGCTTGCATAAAAATTATCGGAGGAGTGTTGCCAAGAGACTTGTCGTAAGAAAAGTAAATCGGAAGAAACGGCTTGCTTGGTGTCCGGGGGAAAGACAGTGGACTGTAGACGAATGGAAACGAGTGATATTCTCAGATGAAAGCAAAATTATGATAGGATATGATGAAAGAGTTCGGATTTGGAGGAAAAGAGATGAAGGATGGCGACACGATCTCGTTAAACAGCACACGCCTCGCACTAAGTATGAAGTGATGATATGGGGGTGCATTTGTTGGGAGGGTGTTGGAACTATGACGCCAGTGGAAGGCAATATCAACGCTGCTAAATATCAGGGCATTTGAGAAAATAACCTGTGGCCAGTTTTGGCAAGACATTTTCCACAAAATGGATATTTTTTACAGGTCGACAATGCACCCGTCCATACAGCCCGACCCGTTTTACGGAGTCTTTTTACGAAGTAAAGGGCGAGGGGTTCCGATTGGTGTCTTTATAAGCCTTGTCGGATAAAAATACTTATTGCAGGTGACGTTATAAGAAATAACAAAGAAATAAAGGAATTATTTTCGTGGCTTTCTTTGCGCATTTGAAAATTCAGGCTAACCTCGGGCGATTACCTCACCCTTCCTTAGCATATGACATTTTCATAGTTGCCAAACAAAAGTAGATCTTCTTCCATTAATTCTCAAACCACCATCTGGTGTATTGTCGCGAATGTCTGTGCGCATGACCCAAGGGGAACATCATTGAAACTATGTACAGCTTATAAAAGCCCTTTCGGCGCTATTTACAATTAAAAACGAGTGGTTTAGGTCATGATGATGGACCTGATGTTGTTCCTGAATATCTCTAGACTAGGAGCGTTGACAGCATGTGATGGCAAGTTATCCCACAGCCTTATGGTTGATGGAAAAAAGGACTGTTGATGACCCTGTATCCTAGACTGAAGGAGTAGGAACCTGATGCCATGTCCCCGTGTTGTTACGTTAGCTCCTCTGGATACAAGATAAGGTTGCGACGGTATTGCATAGAGGTGGTGGACAACACGGTAAAGCATGATGGCTTTTGCTTTCCGTCTGCGGTCTAGTAGCATTGGCCACTGTAGGTCTTCAAGCATCTTGGTTACGCTGGTAGTTGTTCTGTAATTCCCAGTAACAAAGCGTGCTGCTCTTCGCTGCACCATTTCCAACTCATAGATGTTTTTCTGTGCCACTGGGTCCCATATGATTGACGTATATTCCACTATTGGTCTCACTAAGGTGGTATAGCATTGTGCCTTGATGGTACTAGGGCATGTACTGATGTTACGTCTGAGAAAAGCATTAATGTTACTTGCTTTCTTTGTGATAGCACCAATATGCTGGTTCCATGACATGTTGCTACTGATGTTAAGCCCTAGGTATTTCGCACACTTCACTGTGGCCAAGCTCTTTCCATGGATGGTATAGTTCCTGATAAATGGGGGGGGGGGGGTTATTGGTCACATGCAGCAGAACTTCACATTTATCAGGGTTGAATTGCATTAACCATTCATTTTCCCATAGCTGCAGGCTGTCAAGGTCTTGTTGGGGGTAGGTGGTATCCTCTTCTTTACAGATCTTTCCATAAAGTAGACAGTCATTAGCGAAGAGTCGAGCTGTAGATGATACCATCTCTGGGAGATCATTTATATGTATTAGGAAGAGAAGTGGCCATCACCATTCCCTGAGGTACTCCGGATGTTACATCTGATGTATTTGATGTCTTCCCTTCCAGAATTACTTGTTGAGTACGACCCTTCAGAAAGCTGGCAATCCATTCCAGTGCCCTGCCTCTGATACCATAGTAGTGACATTTGCTGAGGAGTCTCTGATGGGTAAGGCTGTCACGTTTACAAAATTTTGTAAACGTTTAAACGAAGCATTGTAAACGAAACGTTACCGTTTACACGAAGTGTTGTATAATTTAATAAAATAAAATACGCACAGAATTTACAGAATCAAACGCACCTCTAATCGAAAGTTATAAAGTGTGCGCAAAACAACGAATGTGTTTCAATTTCAGGTGCTCAACACACGAGACCATGTTGTGTTGGACGCGTTATCAGTAACGATTCCTATAACTTTCTCGTCAGTAATGCCAAATTTCTGTGTTATTGCTTTTATTTCGTTAGCTGTGTTCTCACCGGTATGTCTGTCGGTGACTTTTCTGGTGGCCAAAACTGTATTTTGAAAGTTCCAGTCATCATCAATAAAATGGGCAGTTTCTGTAATGTATGCCTCAGTGGCAAGGCTTGTCCAGTGATCTGATGTCAGCGCTACGGCAGACACGTTTTTTAAATTTTCTTTCAGTTTCTGTACCTCCTCGTCATATAGTAAAGATACGTAGTTTGAAATAGTTGCTTTTACAGGGATTTTATAATGCGGATTGAGTTCATTACAAAAATCTTTGAATCCCTCGCCACTAACAATACTTAGTGGTCGTAAATCACGCTCGCACATCAGTGCTAATTTCTGGGTACAATTTTGATATTTTTCTCTTGAAAATACCGGCGTTCTATAAGCTGTAATTGCTGTTTGCGTCAATGTTGCGGAAGACCCCGGCTTGTGACTTTTATCAGATGCTTCAATACTTGTAGACTTGTGTTTGAACTTGATGTGATTGGTCATTGTCCCTGTACTCCCTCCGGCATAAGTAAGCTCCATAGCACATAAATTGCATTTCACTTTTTTCTTTCCCGCTACTTCCAACTCCGTAAAATAATTCCATACACCAGAACGTTTCTGTTTTTCGGCCATTCTAATTTTGAGAGTTGCGGGTCTTGCGACAGATGATAATACAAATAAAGTTTAAGAATACCTGTTTGAAAGCAATCGACAATTTTATGACGTATTGAATCTCATCCATTCACTTAATTTCATTCAGCAACTTTCTTCAATGAAAAAAAAAATGACACATGCCAAAGATGTCATGCAAGTGACACGTAAATATTCATACAGATTTTAAATTTGAACGTTTTTCCAGATTTGTATCCATACATTTAGATATCTTATTAGGAATTTTCTGGAATTCTGGAAGGGGGGGGGCTATAATTGCCGTCAAAACCGTTAATAAATGTTTATTAAAAACAATAAAGCACATTTTGCAAGATGATCAAAGAGCAGCACAGTAATGCAATACAAGCCAGAAACATATAGTAAGAGATTCTGAGACCCTTTCAGTTTACTAATTAAATATGACGGGAAAAAATTGTTCACCGTTCCTATAGACTATAGTCAAACTTTTATAAATTCATTACTTCCCCTCGCAATTTGTTTAATAAGTTTATTCACTTGAAATAATTATTCAAATAATTTAGATTGCAATTTGAACCCTGCAAGATTTGTGCCACATATATAAGACATCGTTTAAACGTTTAGGGATTTTGTAAACGTTTACAGCCCAAACACGAAACGATATCGGTTACACGTGTACACGTGACAGCCTTACTGATGGGGCACCTTGTCAAATGCTTTGGAAAAGTCAAGCAAAACACAGTCCATCTGGTTTCCACTGTTCAGTCCATCGGCTAGCTCCTGGAGTGTTATGACAATCTGGGATTCACACGATCTTTGCGAAATCCATGTTGATAGTCCGACAGTATTCCATTTCCCTCAAGATGTTGATGATGTTACTATGTAATATGTGTTCCAGTAATTTGCTACATATAGAAGTTAGTGAGACCGGTCTGTAGTTCGAAGCTTTCTTTTATCTCCTTTCTTAAATAATGGTGTTATGAGTGCTTCCTTCCACTGATCAGGTACCCTTCCCTGCCGTATGGATGCATTAAAGATGGTGGTGAGTGTGGGTGAAATTTCTGTTGCAAGTTCTTTAAGCAATTTCTCCGGAATGTTGTCTGGACCAGTGGCTTTATGTGGATTGATGTTGTTCAAAAGCTTCTGGACTCCGGTTTGATGTACTTTGATGTCGGGGACTGGTGAATAGGGACTATTGTGTTTCACATGTAAGCTGGTCATGTCTTCTTGTGTGAATACCGAGGTAAACTGATCATTTAGTATGTTGGCTTTTGTTGTGGTGTCGCTATAAAGTATGCCCTCTTTGCGTAATGGAGCTACTCCGCATGTTTCCATTCTCTTGCTTTTAATGAAACTCCAGAATCTTTTTGGATTATTGGTGTTGTCGTCACTAAGCATATCAGAGATGTACGAGTTGTAAGTTTCTCTGCATATTCGCTGGGTCTCTTTCTTGATTTTCTTAAATTTGTCCCAGTCTTGTTGTTTTCCACTTTTCTGACCTTTGTTATATCTCTTTTTCCTTTTTGACGATCTTTTTCTTTCCTGTTATTCCACACTTGGTTAAACCTCGCACTAGTAAACTTAGATGGCACATATTTCTCCGTTAAGGTATTACTATTCTCTGTGAAGGTGTTCCATAGAATATTTACATCTGGGGTTTCCGAGTATTTTCTGTGGTATTCCAGATGAAGATTTTTCTACGTGTTGGTTTCTGCTATTTGGCTTTACTGAGTGTTTCCACGAATGCAATGGTATCATGGTCACGTATGCCTGGTATACCTACACAACTGTGATCCAAATTAGGTCGGTTCGTCAGAAAAATTTCCAAGATTACCTCTTCTCTTGTTGGAAAGTTGATAATTTGGTTAAGTCCCATGTCTGATTTTGTGGCAATGAAATGTTCATTGATATCCCTTGGGTATTTATTACCAGTAATAATTTCATTTTTTCCAGTCAATGTCTGGTAAGGTTGCATCTCCACCTATCCATATTGTTGATGTTTTGTGTAAGTCTACAATCCTTCGGATGTCACTGCAGATTGTTTGAGTATGAGTGAAGTCTCTGTTTGGTTGTCGATACAGTGAAGTAACCACTACGGGTGATTTGTCTTCCCCTTCGATTTGCACTGCAACAAGTTCGCTATGGAAGTCAATATCCACTAGACTGCTTATGTAGGTTGACTTAACAGCTACTAGTACTCCACCATAACCGTCTGCTCTGTCATTGCGGTAAACCTCCTAGCCAGGTGGTATGATTTCTTGGTTTGTAATAGTAGGTTTTAGCCAAGTTTCACATCCTAGTATGATGTCTGGGTTTACATGATTCTAAAAGATTCCAAAAGGATTCACGTTTAGCCTTGATGCTTTGAAAAGTTGATTGTCAGTATTTTCCTTGGCTCTGACTTCGATTTCTGTGGTGTATCAGGATGATGGTTTGGTGATGACGCATTGATGGGTTCACCTATATCACTGTTCAATGATGACATTGATGTATCAGAAAGTGAATCGTAAGAGCTGAATGTGGATATGTCGGTAGATTCGAAAAAAGAAGAGCTAAAGTTTGGAAGACCGCACTGGCAGCAGATCCATGAGACATCTGTCTTTGCAAAGGCTTGGTACATATGGTTATCCATGTCTATGCATTTCATGTGGTACCAGCCCTCGCAATTGTCTCAAGCTATCGCGTGTTCGTTCCAGCTGACTGCTCTAGCACATACCAAATACGGATATTTCAGAGTTTTTGGACCGGGATTTAGTTCCCAATCTGCTGCTTGTAAAGGCATGATGAAGCTAAGATACAGTAAGTGATGATGTCTGCTAGTTTTCAAAACTGACCTTAGCAGTTTAGGTCTTTGATGAACAGCAAGAAGGGCTCGGTGATAAACAGAGTAATCAGAGTTATTAGGACATTCATCTGCAAGTACTGGTGTTAGAATCTCACTGCAATATAGGCTATTACTCTGTGCCGGTTATTTATTATACATAGAGCATGTTGACAAAATCAAACATGCAACAATACATGGGTAAATCCACATACTTTGGTGGCACATGTTGAAGTTTTGATGTTACCGACCTATTAGTTACCCACTGATATTTGCTCAATTATAAACGGCTACCATTGTGAGAGTAGCTTTTGGTCGCAAATTATACAGAATATAGATGACTACCTTCGTGATAGAAAAGAAGATAGGCAATTCGTTCAAGTAAATAGATGATAGTGATAAATCTCAGAGAATATATATATATATATATATATATATATATATATATATATATATATATATGAAAGATTAATGAACGACTTATTATTACAGTTTGAAAAAGAAGATAGGTAATTCGATCGAGTAAATAGATGTGCGAAAATTAAATGAACAACTCCCAATTATATAGCAATCGTAGGTCAAGTTAACTCGTACTGTTAATAGTACGTTCAAATTACGAGATTATTTTCTGAAATTTGGACCAAAAGTCATCACCCTGCGAATTTATTCGAAAGAAGAAAATATACAGATCGCAGATTAATCACAATATATACCGGAAAGTCAGTATGAAAACTGATCAGATCAAAACTGGCCAGGTCAAAAGAAATTTTATCAAGATGGCATGGATCAAAGTTGATTTGTTTTGTCTCCCTGAACTCCACCTCGCCTTTCTCGTTCAGTTTGGTCAAAGCTTTCCTCATCTAAATGATAAGCATGGGGGGGGATGGAAGCTGAACAGAAATCTCTGATATACTCCAAAAGGGGGGGGGGGTAATGGAAGCTGAACAGAAAGCTCTAATGTACTCCAAAAGGGGGGGGGGGGGGGGTAATGGAAGCTGAACAGAAAGCTCTGATGTACTCCAAGGACTCATCAATCTAATCAAATCATGATTAAAAGTTATAATTACACATGTACATGTGTGTTCATTTGCACAATTGTTGATATGTGTATGTTATATGTTCATCTTATTTTAATTCATTTTCTTTATTCACTTTACTGTGTCCAGCACTATATAGACTATATATATAGTTGGGGGGGGGGGGGGGGTGGTTATCTATCTGTTTGGGTGTAAATATTCATGTACAGAAGTATAATGTTTATTATTAGCATTTCATTTATTAGACATGGTCTTTAATAATTAATCTTTATAATAAAAGTAGGAGTCAAACGTTCTTAGAAGAATAGTACTAGGCAAACAACATTCAAGATGAAACTAAATATTACATTTTATGACGATTACATTGATTTGTTAATATGCTACACTGGAGGGTCTATTATTTTTACTATTACTGTACGGGTCAATGTATATTGCATTTTTGACAAGTTAAATAATCATAAGAATATTAAACTGATATGGATAGCAGAGTTGTCATTATTTGAGACAGTAATCGATCACCATATTTAAATTCTTTATAGCCTTGTCTAGTTCTCTATGGTTGTCTATCCGTTTCCCTTCTTCCGTAGTATCAAAATCATGTGTCTGTGTTTTTTAAACGACAATCTGAGCATTGCATTTGTCGATTATGTCGAATGTGAAGCTAAATGAAGTGAGGGGAAGGGGGTCGTAGCCTGAAGTATCTGGGGTGACTCCTTCATACACGGATATTCTGAGATTATCGGTATTTCAGCTATAGGAACATTGGTAGTTTTCCGCTTTTGAGATTTTAAAATCACCCGGTTTGCCATTTTCATTGTCAATGTAAACACGAAAAAGTCGCCATGTATGCGAATACAGTAGCGAGTTCAATGCTAATTTTTTTTTTTTTTTAAATTATGCAAAATATATTGTTGAATTGTAATCAGAACACAACATAAAAAAAAAACCCAAAATATATATTAACGATAAAACACAGACACGTTTATATAAAAACAATTTATAGTCCTTGCTTGACATATGTACTACCTTCGTACGAAAAACGTACACATTACTCAAAATAAGTTAGCCCTGCGGAAGTAGTTATGCGCAAGTGGGAAAATTATCGTGTGCCGAGTAGATCGAATTCTACGTAGGGAGAATGTGCAATCTACACATTTATTTTTTTTTTTATCCGACACTTTGGATGTTTTAGAAGTGTTGTTAGTTGTTAGTTCTCTCTCTTTCTCTCCACCAGACTATATGTTCACAGAAATATTAAAGTGGCTTAGCTAGCTGTGAAGTGTACGCTCAGTGGCAAATCCAGAATAGACTGGAGGACGTCTTAAGGCCCCCAGTGGGTCCAGGGCAAGGCCCTTGGCTTGTGTGTGTGTGGGGGGGGGGGGGGGGTAGTTTACATTTATGGGTTGTTCTAGCTATAAAAGCATGCATAATAAAATGAAGAATTTACAATCATTTTTTGTTGTTGTCAAATTGATGTGTACGCCCGGGCGTTTTGGCGTCAATGACAGCTACGCCACTGTATTAACAATTAATCTGGAAATGTAATAAACGAACAATTGAAGTTAAATAAATATTTACTATACATCGGGATCAATATTCACTGGAGGTGTGTCGTTGAAGGTCAAGGTTACTCTTTCGAAACAGAAGTTTTCTAGACGAATTCAAGGAATTGCCATGTCGCTGAAATGTACTTCGCCGTTATTTAAAATAATTTTCAATGGTGGTCCCCGGTATATAGCATGTCGGACTCAAGGAACTATTACACGTATCCTTTGTTGTATTAGATATGGTTAGATTTTTTTTATCAGATTGAATAGGCCTATATATTCCAAGTTACCATATTATGGTGATGTCTTCATTCGGTTATTATCAATGTTGATATGATATTTAGTATTTAACTTGGTTATGGATGATATTTGAAGGGTATCATGGGACACATAATATCTATATTAGGTGCCTTGATTTTGCATACAAATTTGCCAAAATCTTGCCTACATTTTGTTTTTGTTACAAAAAGGACCCCATTGGAAATAAGCAACTGTGCTTTCATGGATTGTCCTTAGGTGATAATCAGTTACTGGGATACATTCTCAATACCTTTGAACTAGTGGTAAGGAGAATAAAGAAACTTGAAAAAATATATATATATATTTATCTAATTTAAACTTCTAATCTTGTATTGCAAAAGTCCTGTGAGGATCCAGGTTAAATAGAATAGGTCCTCAGTACCCCTTGCTTGTCTTAAGAGGTGACTAAATGGGGTGGTCCTTTGGATGAGACCACAAAAACAGAGGTCTCGTGTCACAGCAGGTGTGGCACAAAGATCCCTCCGTGCTCAAAGTCCCTGAGTGCCGAGCATTGGCCTAAATTTTGCAGCCCTTCACCAGCAATGGTGACGTCTCCTTATGAGTGAGAAATTCTCAAGTGGGACGTTAAACTATATATACTCAATCAATTAATATATTGCATATTTCTTTTTAAAGATTATACTTGATATGGATGCATTTATATGACACTGTTTCTTGTCAGTTCATTAGTAATTTATACCACCCTGTGTCATATTGATTTTAATCTGAATATGTCTACTACTGTTATAAAATGAAGCAAACCTGCAAAATGGTTGCATATAATTTTGGTTTGATTACATAATTTATATTTCGATATATTGTGTTGAAAATAATGTTCGATCAAGTTTAGTGTATCTTATTCTGTGTATTTTAGAGAAAACATTATCCTCATTTTATTACCCACTAGTGAGATTATTTCCATGTTTAAATCTACAATCAGTCGTTGAAAAATGAAAACTGCATTCTTGTTGGGGATCATTTGTATATTATATCTGTGAAATAAAATTGGTCAACTTAAGTACACAACTTTTAAAAGGCTCAAATGTATGTAAAGCTGGCATTTCAAAGTTTTTTTAAAGGGATGAGGGAAAACTGATTGCAAAATTTGTAAGAATATAATTTATATTATGTACTTATTTTATGCTTATTGTTGATTGAGAAATTCACATTTAAATACTGTGTTCAGGATCTACCCAGTGTTACTGGAAATAGCATTTTTGTCTTCAGGAATGATAATTGTGCATTGAAAATAACTAACGAATTTTGCTGCTAAAAATCTATATGTTTTTCAAAATAAATGAAAAGAAATCTCACCCAGCTTAACAAGCAATAATTAAGATGCACTAGTTTGTCATTTGGTGACAACCTCCAACCCTCAACCCCCTTCCCCTAATTTTACAACCGTCTTAAAGAGCATGTAGAGGAAAGAAATCTGGCATATTTTTATACTTTGTAAAAAAAAAAAAAAAAAAAAAATAAGAGGCAGAATCAATGATTTTCAAACACTGGTCAGTCTAAGCGTTATGCTTGAAATTCAATCAGAGGAACACTTCTATGTAAATATATCATTTACCTATAGGGCTGGTATTGGTTTCAGTCTTTACAAAAAGCTTACTAATCTCTGTTCCAGTTGATGACTGACGCCACATGCCTGTAGTTATTTGTTTCTCATGCATCACTATAGTTCCTTTCTCGTGCATCGCTTTAGTTCTATTCAATATAACATAACTAGAGATAGAAGAAACCATTTCACAGTCGTATGTGAGCAGTATGAATTGTGGACACATTTTAGTTCCATATCTTGAAGTATCATTTCGTATTTCGCACTTCACTTTTACCAATGCAAATACTTCATATGCCTTTACTCATTTCTTTGGAAATAATATTTAAAAAAGTCATTGGTGTAAGAAATACTAATTATGAAAATGAAATTCAAGAAATTAACTGTCGTTACTGAAATGTAGCCCTACAGCTATAAAAAATGATCAGGGTATAGAGTATTGTCTTCAGGTATACAGTTTTTAAATGTAATTTTAATATATTTAGCATCAACTGTGTATTCATCTGACCCCCTCAGTATTTATGGATACATCCTTTGTATGAGGGTCCTTACCTGATGCCTGGATAATGGCAATGGGACATAAAACCTTAACTGACCCAACCCCACTCTTTTATAATTTGTAAACCATCCTTTACATTTTTCCCGAGGAATGAAGTGCATCTGCTTTGCAGTATCTCTCCCACAACAGTTCTATTTTCCAGTGATGTTTTTGAAAGGAATGCAATTTTTGCTAGGCATGATTTTTTTCATGATACTTGTATTGATTAACATAGAGTGAATGATTCTTGACCTTGAACAAGGTGTGCTTACACTGAGGTATAGTTCCAGTTGATTGCTTTTAGTTACACAGAATTTATGATCTGCATTCTCATAGATGTCTTTTATATCAAAAGCACCTCGTGGGGATCTGGGTTAGAATAGATCCCCAGTACCCCTTGCTTGTCGTAAGAGGCGACTTAATGGGGTGGTCCTTCAAATGAGACCTCAAAAACCGAGATCCCGTGTCACAGCAGGTGTGGCATGATAAAGATCCCTCCCTGCTCAAAGGCCCAGAGCACCGAGCATAGGCCGAAATTTTGCAGCCCTTCACCGGCAATGGTGATGTCTCCATATGAGTAAAAATTCTCGAACGGGATGTTAAACAGTATATAATCTATCAATCTATATCAAAAGCAAACAAGCATTTAAGGAAAATTGAAGTAAAATACACAAGCCTCTATACAAAAAATTAAAATGGTATTTATACAGGTGAAAATTTTAAAACATGAAAAGTATGCCAACAGGTGAATTTCAACCAGGACAATAAAAGTGTTGATTTTTTGTGAGCGTCTGCAGTCTAACTATCTGAGCTATATTAACTATGAATATAAATGGCATAAATATGAACCACAATGATAGAAATAAGTTTCCCCATTTTTTGTAGGTTTTTTTTGTAAATTTTGACCCAGGGCAGGGGTGCCCCTAAAAAATCCTGTTTTAAATTATTCCTTAGATCAAAGCCTATCAAAATACCATAGTTTGTATTAGGAACAGGTCTGCCTTAAAGGACTTTTAGGCCAAAATTCATGCAAAAATAGGTGTTTTTTACTGAGAAAATGCTGTTTTAGCCAACTTTGAAGATTAATTTAAAAATTTCTAATACAAAATTTTGAATTCAAAATACAAATTTTAAAAATCTAGAGATATATATGGTAAAAAATAATAAATGAACTTTGATTTGAAAGTGTTTTGAAAGTAAAATACAATTAATCATATACTTAGTCAAGTATGAATTAAAAAATAATTATTAGATCTAACCCAAAATTTATTTCTCCATTGCAATTTCCCCTCATTTGCAGAATGATGTCCACATCATTCAAGGAGGAACATATGGCATTAAAACACTGGTACAAAAGCGACATTAGAAATAGATAATCAAGATGAACACACTATAGAGCATCATCTGGCACACAGTGAAGGCAACACTTTTTATGAGACTGTTTTCCATCATCTCTTTCACAAAGGTGACTCTCTGTAACCATTCATCCAGATGAAAAGTGTCTTCTTTTTGGAGCTTCTTCAGAGTATTTTGAATTCCCCTGCTCATAATGCAGCATGATATTTGTCTTTCAAGTGGGTCATATTTTGCAAAATCTTTGGCCATCAGAGCCTCTGTCTAATCAGTGATAATATTTTGTCTTGCCCTACATGTACGTTGATGGTGTAGGTAAGTCAGTATCTTTGAGACTGCAGACGGCTGGGATGACGTGCTGTTGAATATTAATCCTATCCTCTGTCTTCACCTCTCTCATAGTATTCCATCCTTAACCAGTGGTTTGGAGAAGTTTCAATGGAAGATAATGTCATTCTCTGTCA
Organism: Ostrea denselamellosa; assembly: GCA_024699665.1. Lineage (NCBI taxonomy): Eukaryota > Metazoa > Mollusca > Bivalvia > Ostreida > Ostreidae > Ostrea > Ostrea denselamellosa. Next base: position 17,121,349 of record JAMZEH010000020.1, read on the forward strand.
GAAAAAAAAAACTTCTTACTTGGCTTGTCACCTGACATTCTCTGGGTCCAGTGATGTAAAGGTCTGCAAATTGCAAAAAAGGTGTATCAAATTGTTTACCACTAGCTGGCAGTATACACACTGACCCATTCCGTAATTTACAGCTAATGTCCATACATGGGGCTGACAAAGGCTTTGATGGAATCAGATGATGTTTTTCAATTTGGATAATCCATCCTTGGAAGAGCATAGTTGTCTTTTATGGTTCTAGCATTTAACTGCTTGTAATCATGCAAAGATGCAGTGATCCATCTGCCTTCGTAATAAGGACCAGTCCTAATACATACCTATTCCTCCGTAAGTCTCTTTCTCGATGGGTAATGCATTGGAAGGCTATATACCATGAAGTATGAATGGCAGCATCCTGTAACAACCTAAAGCCATATTCCTCCTTTGTCACATCTATCAGATTCAGTAAAATGTTTGTTCCAATCTTCCTGGTACATGGGTATTGTAAGCACTGACAGATACAATGAGTAACAGTCATGGAGCTTATCCGACACAGGGTACCAAATGGTATCATGTCGACACTAATTTGAGCCAGTGTAAAGCATTAGGTGCCCATCTGCACACTCTTGATCATCTTATCAATAAAAGAATTCAGTATCTTTATAAAAAATGCTAATAATAAAATGCCTGACTTATCATGGACACTGGCTCCACTGTCAAAGAATGCTTGACATTTTCATGGCAACTGTCAATTCACTTGATGCTTCATTTAGTTTTGACTTGGGGCTTTCTGTCTTCCTGCTAACTCCTCACCCCCAGAAGTTGGTTTCTTATAATGTAATTAGGCTCTTCTCTGATGTATCCTTCTGCAACATCCTATAACAATATGTCCCTTCTTGCCACAGTCAGGCTCATCTCTACTTTGATGTTTTGGATATGGAGCTTCCTGGACAACTTTGCGTAATGGGACATGGGTACAATCTGACGGGTGAGAGTAATTGGTCTCAGAACTTCGCCCTGCAGGTGCTTGCATTCCAGCAGAATTGGTATGCCTCTCTCTCAGGAGGGTGACAATGTTGTAGTGATGGCCTTTCCACTAGCTCTGGTTAGTGGGCTAATCCTTTATCTCAGTCAGTAGAGCACTGGATTGATAGAGATCACAGCAGAGACAAAATAGTTTCTGTTATGATTAAAAGGTTGATATTTTATTTATGTTTAGAGCATTTATTGGTGTTTATGAATTGCAGCCATTGATTCTGAATTCTAAAATTAACCAGGTTAATTACAGTCAAACCTTGTTATATCAAAATCAATGGGACTGAGAACAAACTTTGATATGTCCAAGGATTCGAGATATTGAGGGTAAAATACTTTAAGAATAAGTGGTTGGGACTTGGCTGAATCACTTTGACATGGTATTTGAGATATAGGTGTTCAAGATACTGAAGTTCCACTGTATTAAGTATTTGGAATACCCTAAATGACTATAACTTGCACTCATTAATGAAGACTGTAAATGTATGTGATCATGTTTGTTTGAGAGTTTAAATTCCTTGATGAATACAAAGAGACACAAAATGTGACGGAGAAATCATCTATAAAAACAACAGGTATAGATAAAGATTTACTTCTGTGAATTCACTGCAAATGGCTCCACTTCATTTATGAATTTATTTTCATTTCATTTTTTTTTTCATAGCAAAATTCACCTGGCAAGATGCTCTTAACTTGGAAAATCAGTTAACAGAGGAAGAAAAGATGGTACGGGATTCTTTTCGAACTTACTGTGATGATAAACTCATGCCTCGAATACTCATGGCCAACAGACATGAAAGTGAGTTAATGCAATATGTAGATGTTACTATGTTTTTTGTTTATATATATATATATATAAATATACTTTATGTGTAGGCATATAAATATGATATAGATATAGATATAGACAGTTGACTGAAAAGATAAATAAGACCATTCTTAAAAAGTGTTTTGGGTGTAAAATGGCTCATCATTTTACGGATCCTGCAGTGTGCTAGTACACCACTTGCATGGAATGGTACGAAATGAGTCTTGCATAAAACAGTGAAAGGTTTGCATGGAACAGTTTGCACAAAACACAGTCTGCTTTGTGAATGGTCTGGACAGTTTGCACAAAATACTATCTGCTTTGTGATTGTTCTGTACAGTTTGCATGAAATGGCAGGCACAACTTGCTTGTTTTGTGAATGGTCCGCACAAACGATGAATGGTTTGCTTGGAATGAAATAGACTGCTGTGAGGTGTAGTACGTAGCACGCCTCAGGATCTGTAGTAGTGCTTAGTTAGGTTTGTAATTTTTTGGTACGACTCAGAATGGTGCATTAAAGTCACTTTTGTGACAGGGCAACTATGCTATGCTTTAGAAGTTATTGAATTGATGGTCCTTATTTTAATAAGATGGTATTTAGATAAAAACAAATCATAGATATTTAAATAGGACAAATTTGGATGAAAGATAGATCAATGTATTGCAGCAAATCAACAACCTTACCGGGATGGGGTAGATTTAAATATTTTGGAATTCAATGCATTCTTTTGTAAGATTGGTATTTATGTGAGTGGTGACATATATTGTCCTTCGTGTAAATCAGTCTACAGTTCAGAACATCAGTCTTGTCTGATGAAGGCCAGAGATTAAAACAATATTCACAGTTTCTTTGACTGTCGTATAGTTTTGTCATTTCTAATGCAAACAACTGTTTCATTTTAAGATAATGAAATATCAGAATTCTTATGATTTTCTTTTTTGTAGATTTTCACCCTGAGATTGTACCAGAGATGGGATCAATTGGTGTTTTAGGACCCACAATTAAAGGCTATGGATGTGCTGGGGTGTCATCTGTGGCCTATGGTCTTATTGCCAGAGAAGTTGAGAGGTACACATTAAGTAATGTACATTTATTGATTGGTATGGAGATATACCTTTGCAAAATACATAGCTGTAACAATTTGTATTTCTCAAAAAATTTTAATGCAGCCCATGAAAAACATGAACATCAAAATGTGTAGCTTTACTGAGGAGAAATGACGCAGGAGTGTTTATGTGCATACATAACACTGATATAAATTTAAGCTTCTTGTGTTATATAGATCAGTTGTGATGTGATGTGTTATATAGATATGACCTGTTGTGAGGTGATGTGTTATATAGATATGACCAGTTGTGAGGTGATGTGTTATATAGATATGACCAGTTGTAGAGTGATGCGCCATTTGTGGTGGAATTGTCAAAATATAACAAATTTGTTAGAACCCCTGTGTAAGAAGAGGGTTTTTACCATTTTTTGCATTTATGAGTCCTAAAATGAAGATATTGTCAAACTTTATCAAACTTGCCAAAATAAAATTTGAATATTTGTGATTAACAGTTCAAAATACATCACAAACAAACTCTTTTACCTGTTTATAGATTTGTGTCATCATTAATTTGTAACAGTTTAGCAAATCTTAAAAAAAAATGGTCAATGAAAATGGCCATTTTATCCATAGTATTTTACTGGGAGAAAGTTGTTCACTGCCATCACAACATCATATGATAATTTTTATGCAGTATGATCATCACATATACATGTATTAGTGTTAGTTGTGGGTGATGCATGGGATATAACTAGTTTGGCCTAAAAAGTGTGAAAATCCACCTGATGGTGTTCATTCTTAGTTAATGTCGTGTAATAGAGAAGTTAGATCATTACAATATTGTAAACATTTAATTTCAATGGGAAAAAAATTTCTATCTATTTTTAGTGAACATTACCTCATGTGGGTTAATATTTGTTGTTTGAGATCACGTAAAATATGCATACCAAATATAAACAATTTCACTTAATCTACAATCCTAACCTTCTGAATGTTATGATACACATTTATTTACAATTCAATATTCTAATTATTAGGTACCCTACTGTAAAATATTATCATGGTTTCCTTTTTGTGCAAGTTGTTGAAATACAGAGAGAGAAAAAAAAGGGGGGGGGGGGGCAAAACTGACGGGAATGGACACTTTTTTCTTTGGGTTTCAACACCATTCTTTTGACATTGTTTTTATAATGAATTGATCACATATGATATCTTGGTAGAAATAACACTACATGTAATTTTTGTTTGTAAAATAAGAAGTAGTCACTGCATGGGGCACTTTATTTTGATAGGGTAGACAGTGGATACAGATCGGCTATGAGTGTGCAGTCATCACTTGTTATGCATCCTATTTATGCTTACGGTACAGAAGAGCAGAAACAAAAATACCTACCAAAGTTAGGTAAGGGATTTCCTGGACAGACTAATTTTCTTACAGACTTGGGTATGAGGTACTTAAGAACTAATGTAGACTAAATGTGAGTGATTTTAACTTAATTTTGAATTAATTTTCAACATGTGTCACAATAATTTTTTCTTATTTTTTTTTTTTTTTTTGAAAGAAATTTGAACTTGCCCAATTATGAAATTCAATGTAAATGTATAACACATTTTCAACATTATAATACTGCTGCCCATTGTTTGTGTGTATATTTTTTGCAATGGATAATGAATACATTTTAATGATTGCCTATAAATTTAGTACTAATATATATATATGGTAATGTGCATATTCTATGCATAGTAAATGCTATAAATGTATACAGTATTCAGAATGATATTATATTAAAAAAAATAAGTGATTTATTGTAAAAGAGACTTCATTTAATTATTTTTAAAATTCCTTAATACAATGGCTGTACCTCATGAAAATTAACAATTTTTGCAATGTGCATATGAAAAATGTTGTAAAAATAGAAAATTTCTAATACTCTCTTCATGTATGTCAATTTCATTGTAAAAATACAGAGTTACCTGCCCTTTATATGATATATCTTATGCACAAAGACCATATTAAGTACTGGGGCATCTAACAACACAATATCCAAAACTATAACATGTAGATATTTCATCAATAAATCACACCCTCTGTGTGCAGCCAGCTAATTAAAATATTCAAACTTTAGCTGAAGTGCAGGCGCTGTCACGAATTATTACTAGTATTGTCAGAATTGCGTAATATTTTGGTAATGATCATGGATAAGCTCATTTACGATCTAGGCCGTTCATAGGAATACTGATAATCTATATTATCACAGTAACCTGATCCGACGAGTCAGATCATGTTGACAGTTGCAGATCATCATCAGATCAAACAAAGCACGAAGTGTAGAGTATGATCTGATGATCCGCATCGTTCATTGATATGTGATCCAACTCTTCAGAGCAAGTTACTGTAGTAATCACTACTGATAAGTTCATTATAGATTTGTTTGTTTGTTTTCCGCCACACTCAACAATTTTTCAGGTATCTGGTGGCATCCAGTTTTTGTTGGTGGAGGAGAGAGCCCAGATACAATGTACCTGGGAAAAGACCACTGACCTTCCGAAAGTAAACTGGCAAACTTTCTCACATATATCAGCGCGAGCGTGATTCGAACCTGCGCCGACTAGAGGTGATTCATTATAGACAGCATTATGCATTTCTATAAGATAATGAATGTATCCCTAATTGCTAGTATCAAAAGACAAACATACAGTGATGTTATTTACTGTGTATGCAGATTTGTTCATGACACGGTCGATCATTTTCCAGTAAGCTATGCGATGATGCATTGTGACATCATTACATGTTTGGTTGTTCTGTTCCTTGTGGCAATATTGATCCGTGTCGTGTAAAATTCATATTTTCTTTAGAAGCTTTCATCAAATAATGTCAACATGGTTAAACATCACTTACTAAATTAAATTATAATGATTGAAAGAAATTTTTGGTCATTTTATGTGATGTATAGAAATGTGGGACAGTTTGTGCAATTTTGTAAACCATTTCATGGTTTATAATGCGTAAGCTGCTTTTGCTACTCTAAGTTGTATAAAATGTGCAAAAGTTGCTTTCAATCCTTAAGTACATAAAGTTATCATTATAAAGTTATCGTTATAGTGTATGTTATTAGTTATTTTTAATTTTAGTTAAGGAGAGCTGATTGGATTAAGTACATAAAGTTATCGTGGTTACAGTGTATGGTATTAGTTATTTTTAATTCTAGCTAAGGAAGAGCGGATTGGATTAAGTACATAAAGTTATCATGGTTATAGTGTATGGTATTAGTTAATTTTAATCCTAGCTAAGGGAGAGCTGATTGGATGCTTTGGACTGACAGAGCCCAACCATGGAAGTGATCCTTCATCAATGGAGACAAAAGCAAAATACAATCCATCAAGCAAAACCTTCACACTTAATGGAACAAAGTCATGGTGCGTAGGTGTTTTAGTGATAAAACCTACTCCTTTAGTGGGAGATTCATGACGTGTGTTTGTGTAAATAGAGCAGTCATTGTGTGTGTGTGTGTGTGTGTTGGTGTGTCTGTGTGCGAGTGTGTTGTGGTGTCTGTATGTGTGTGTGTGTGTGGTGTGTGTGTGTTGGTGTCTGTGTATGTGTTGGTGTGTTGGTGTCTGTGTGTGTGTTGGTGTCTGTGTATGTGTTGGTGTCTGTGTGTGTGTGTGTAAGTGCAAAGCTTACTGTTACTGATACAGACATGTGGTGAACAGCTTAAGGCAAAACTTGCACTTTTAATGGTTAGTTTGCTTACTTCACAGTCAGGAGACCTGTGTTCGATTCCCTGTCTTGGTGTTGTGTGAAACCTAAAATATTTATCATAGGTAGTGATTATTCCTTGAACAAGTGCTTGGCATTAAAAGTGAACATCAAGGGTCTTTCATGTATGACCGAAGAAACATAAGTTTCTTGTCTAAATAAAGAACCCTTAATGCTGTTGCCATAAGTGCCCTGCCTAGGTCAAAATTATGGCACTTCACATAAAGCTGGTGACACGAGTAAAGATTTCACAAATGGGATGTAAAACAACAAATTAATAATCAAACTCTGAATGGGACCATTAAGGTGTGTGTGTGTATGTGTGTGTGTGTGTGTTAAAAGACAAAATTTACACACTCAATGAAACAATCATTATGTGTTTGAATGCAACACTTACATTATTTTTAGGAGAATCATGATGTATACAAAATTTACACTCTTAATGAGCCATAGTCATGATGTGTATGTGTTCAAAAACAAAATTTAGAATGTGACAGTCATAGTGTGTACATGTATGTGATTCAAGGTCAATCCAAGGGTTAAGGTTAAATACTAGATATTCATGATTCACAAGTCTTCACTTGCACTGTATCACAGATGTTAGATTTTTTTTTTTCTGTCTGCACAAGTTTAGTGTTACTTTTGCTTGGACAAGACATTAAATTTTGTCATTAACATAGGTAACCATAAGTGAAATTATATGTTCACATGAATTTAATGCTTTTAGCAAGGAGTCACTGCTGATGTAAATGTCAGACATTTCACACTGCAGCAGGCGAAATAAGCAACTGTAAAATTAAATCTGGACAGACAGTAAACTATCCGTCTTAACAAACGTTCCTGTCATTGATACACAGTGTAATGGTTTATACTTACAGGATCACCAACTCCCCCATCGCAGACGTGTTTATTGTATGGGCAAAATGTGACAGAGACAATAATAAAATACGCGGGTTTATCCTGGAGAAAGGAATGAAGGGACTGACTGCTCCGAAGATTGAGGGCAAATTCTCCCTCCGAGCAAGCATTACAGGACAGATTGCCATGGATGATGTAGAGGTTCCCGAAGAAAATATGATGCCAAATGTGATTGGTTTAGGGGTATGTAATGCAAATCATTGTGATTGTTGTTTGTTTCGCATCCCTTCATTCCAAGTGGTGAATATTTGTATGCACTCTAAATAGTTTGCTACATCTGCATGAATTAACGTGCATTTTAATTTAGTACATAAATACACATAATATACTGAGTGAGAGTTGAATAATCATTAGTTAATTCTCACAATTAAAACTTCAGGTATATATAATTAATAATATGTGCAAGTATATAGGTGTAAAATTTCCATATTTAAGTGAATGGAAGTTAATATGCTTCATTGAAATATTTCTATCAGGAAATATTTAGTGCATGATCTACATGTACAGTAGTGATGGGAAATCATAAAATTTTTGTAATCATTAATCAGAAATAATACACCGGTTTTGAGATATGTCGGAGTTGTTTCCCTTTAGAGAACTCTTGTTTATAGTAAGGCGCGAAACACTTTGTTTACTTGCGGGAATGGGACAAATATTCATCACTGCATAAGTGAATGTGCTCAGTAAGTTTCTCATATGCAGTTTCATCACCCAAGTTTGACTGATACACATACTAGATGAATGATAAGAATTTAGAGAGTAATTAAATACATGAAATTCTTATTATAGCATTTCGTTACTCGTAAGTATCCTATCCAGGATATTATTTGCAAATATGAATTGTTTAAATATTTCCACTACACTGAAATATTTATTTCAATAGTATTTTGTATTTTCTACACTTTACATATTCAAAGAGAATCCACTTTAATACATTTTATCATCTTCCTCACTGACTGCAAGTCTACTATGTCCCATTTAAGCATTCAAAGTTCCATTAAATGCACCTCCTACATAGAGCTCTTGAAACTGGCGTATTGAAAGGTCATAATCAATTAATTAATCAGAAAATTGTAAAACAATTTCATTTATATCAAGCTCTTCATTCTCTATACAAAATGCAATTCAGTTTTAAAAGATTTATCAATACAAATACACTCATGTATTTTAACTTGCAAAATTTCAAACTAAAAAAAAACAAAACAAAACTTAGCAGTGCACAAGTATGCAGAGTGGGGCAGTGACATTTTTATTAGTATGATTATATTTTGTTTCCTTTTCTTTGGGGTGCTGCCATATTGTTTTACGGAAGTGAAAAATATCAAGTCATTCGTAGTTATTTCATGTTTTACGCTGTGTTTGTCTTTTATTTAATCAATTATGAAAATTGTAATTGATGATCAAAATCTGAAGGCTTTCAATGATTGGCTTTTGATTGTCCACGCTAATCGGCCCTTCACTAATTACAGTATATATGTATTTATGGCAAAATCAGATAGATATATATTATGTCTGTGATTCGATTTTATATTTTAAGCAGAAGTGATGTATCGGGTTTCAAAATTGAAGAATGTTGAACAAGTTGTATTTAAGCTTGTTAAGCTTACATTTTGTTTTGATGCTTATAAATAGGGTATGTCTTATACTGTTACAATTAGTACAAGTGTAAAACCAGAATTGCAGAGCATGAATTTATATGAAAATCAAACTTTTTTTCTTATTTGCCTCAGGAAGTACATCAGTCTGATTAAAATATCTCTGCGCTATTTGAGATACGTATTTAATCAGATTGTAAGTACATGTGTATATACACTGTTTGTATTACGTATTTAATCAGATTGTAAGTACATGTGTCTGTACACTGTATTTCGTATTTAATCAGATTGTAAGTACATGTGTCTGTACACTGTATTACGTATTTAATCAGATTGTAAGTACATGTGTCTGTACACTGTATTACGTATTTAATCAGATTGTAAGTACATGTGTATGTACACTGTTTGTATTATGTATTTAATCAGATTGTAAGTACATGTGTATGTACACTGTATTACATATTTAATCAGATTGTAAGTACATGTGTCTGTACACTGTATTACGTATTAAATCAGATTGTAAGTACATGTGTCTGTACACTGTATTACGTATTTAATCAGATTGTAAGTACATGTGTATGTACACTGTTTGTATTATGTATTTAATCAGATTGTAAGTACATGTGTATGTACACTGTATTACGTATTTAATCAGATTGTAAGTACATGTGTCTGTACACTGTATATTTTTTATAACTGCAGGGTCCCTTCGGATGCCTTAACAATGCTAGGTATGGCATTGCTTGGGGAACACTCGGAGCAGCTGAGTTTTGTCTTGATACTGCTCGACAATACACACTGGACAGGTATTTGATTGCTGTTTAGAGTTTTTGTTTATGCACAGGGTTGGAGATTGGGAATACATTTGTATAATACAGCGTAATGAAATTTTATACCACAGTAACATGGGCAATTTATTTTGAACATCAGGTTATATTATAGAGCAATTGCCTTAGGTTACTGATGGTAACTCCATACTCACATTTTTATCTGATAAAAGTATTTTTTAAAAAAGTATATTTGCTTCCCTTTATTGGAGATAAAACTAAGAAATTATCAAATAAAATATATAGGTCATCACACCTTTTAAGATGCAAAACATGCATAAACAGAATCAGAAATCAATACAACAGAGTTATTGCCCTTGGATTCAATATTTAAAAACATATTGATTATTCATATATAACTTAAACTTTTGAAATGTTATATGTTAAACAAGATATTTTACAATAACTGTCGGAAATCAACAACATTTATGTTCCTGCCATGTATAGATCTAAATAACTCATTGATTTTACAAAATCTGATAACACACAAGAGGGTGGATATATACAGTAACTTGCCATATCAGTAATACTAAGAGTTTCTGATGTTTTGAAAGAGTTGTTTTTGACATGCTGCTAGAGCATGGGTTTTTTGGACTTTGTTGTTGTCTTACTTTCTTTTTCTTTTTTTTTTTTTTCTTTTTTTTTTTTTTGTCATCAAAGTAACAAAATAGATCAACGGATGAAATATTCTTTCACAGATTCCAGTTTGGAAAACCCTTGGCAAAAAATCAACTTCCACAAAAGAAAATGGCAGACATGTTAACAGAAATCTCAATAGGCCTTCAGGCATGTTTACAGGTTGGAAGGCTGAAGGATGAAGGAAAGTAAGTTAATTTTCCCAGCATTGTTTGTATTTGCTATATGGTAATGACTGCAAATTAGACATTATATATATATATATATATATATATATATATATATATATATATATATATATATATATATATATAAATTGTGATTTAAAGCAGTTGGTCAGCATCCATGGTGAAGTAACACTGGAACATTGTTAACCTCTTGATAATTCCATTTCAGTTTTTGTCAAATTTGGTATGAAACAATTTTGGGACAAAAGGTGACTTGAATTGTAAATTCCAGGACTCCTGCACCCCAGGGACTTTAGGGGTGGGGCAAAAACTTAGAAAAATTGACCAATTATCAAAAATTATCTTCTCTGGAACTGCACATGTGTAAGAAAAACTAAATGCATTGTGATGTAGAGCAAAAAGGTTGGTACCAAATTGTAAAATTTCATGATCCCCTTGGTAGGGATTCTGACAACAGGATGGACCAAACTTGGTATATGTAGTGTATATGTGTAAAACATCTAAATGATATCTTCTTTAATGCTGTTGATACTAAATTGAAACTAAATGGATATTTAGAAGGGATAGGTAGTCTTTTACCAAAATTGTAAATTTTATGATTGTAATTGTAATTCATTAGATTTATATAGCGCTCTATTGGCCTGCATCTTCTAAAGCACTTTACAGATAATGTAATAAAATATATGTGAACATACGTTATACATGTGAATGGAATAAAATTTAACGCCTTATGTAATGAAATGATTACCATGCATAATAATGTATAAAACAATTTAAAACAATCCTTAGGAATAATTAAATACATATAAAGGATATGATCATAATACTAAATTACATTTTTTGGGGGGGGGGGGGTCGTTTTTTTTTTTTTAGTAAAGTAATTCATTTAAGTGAAACAATCACAAATTAAAAGCTAAACTAAAAAGATACGTATTGAGATTAACTTTAAACCTTGACAGTGAAGTACACTGTCTGAGTTTAAAAGGCAAAGAGTTCCACAGACTCAATGCGGCCTTATCCAAGCATCGATCCCCATATGTTTTTGTACGTGTCTGAGGTACCAGGAGAAGATGCAGAGATTTGGATCTTAATGATCGTGTGTGTGGGATGGTAAACTTTAAGGATGTCCTTTATGTAAACTGGAGATATGTTGTTGAGAGATCTGAAGGTATGAAGAAGGATCTTATATTGAATTCTGTATTCAACTGGGAGCCAGTGGAGATCCTTTAAAATAGGAGTAATATGGTCAGATTTTTTTTTAGCGTGTTATTAATCTTGCAGCTGTGTTTTGTGCTCTCTGGAGTTTGCTGGTGTGTTGAGAATGAACACCATAAAGCAATGCATTTCCGTAATCGAATCTGATCCCAGGGGGTAAGGGTTTTAGTTCCAGGGTTGGGGCCAAAATAATTATAGTGATTATTGTCCTTTTCATTTGGAAGAGTTCTTTAAGTTTGCTGATTTGTATGAAAATTAAATGTTTGTAATTAGAAAAAGCAGAAAAGGAGGTACCAAAATGGTGACTTTTGTCAACCCCAGGGGTTTTGACTCGAGGATGGGTCCTAATCCATCATATCAAAATTACATATATTAAGTAAAGTCTTTTATCAGTATAGGTACTTTTTGGGGCATATAAGTTATAAGAACACATCTTGTTTTATGCTGTTGATAAATATTATAATTTAGCTTAGATTTTCAAAACAGTTCATTTTTTTGAGATTTTGTAGCCCTTGGGGGTAGTGATACTTTTAACTAATACTCAGGTGACTGATAAGACCTGAAGGCCTCTTTGGTTGGGTTTTTTTTGTTGTTGTTGTTGTTGTGTTTTTGTTGTTTTGTTGTTTTTGTTTTGATTACAATATTGTAATATGTAATAAGGCTGAGCCTTTCTCCTTTAAAACACAAGGTATTGTTCACTTAATGATTTAAGAGAGCAGTTATAGTAAATAAATTATATTGTTTTAATATATATGAAATAAAAAGATTTAACCAAAAAAAACTATGCTAATCATAAAAGGAGTTTGAGTGAATACAGAAAATTACTTCACATACAAAGTAAACAGAGGAAAGCAAAAAAATGGATAAGGGAAGAAGGGGTTGAAGGTTGTTAAGAAAAAAAAGGGGGATGGGTGCTGATTCAGCAGGAAAAAGTGGCACATGTATACAGTACAAAATTATTAAATGTACCATTAAACCCTCAAATATAAATGTACCATTAAACCCTCAAATATAAATGTACCATTAAACCCTCAAATATAAATGTATCATTAAACCCTCAAATATAAATGTACCATTAAACCCTCAAATATAAATGTATCATTAAACCCTCAAATATAAATGTACCATTAAACCCTCAAATATAAATGTATCATTAAACCCTCAAATATAAATGTATCATTAAACCCTCAAATATAAATGTATCATTAAACCCTCAAATATAAATGTACCATTAAACCCTCAAATAGATAAGCCCTCGTATAGAAATGCGTTTTAAAAACTCTTCTCCTCTTATATGGCTCACTTAAAACACTCTTAGATCTAGATCCCTGTGTCAGAACAATATGAACATCATTAAATGATGAAGTGTTGTACAAAATTTAAAGGCTATCTAACTATATACAAGGATATGTTCACTTTCCCACTGGTGCTTCAGCATAACAATCATTATTTTTGTATCATATACAACAATGATGTTAAATCTTTCCTCAATGCACAAAGTGCAGTTCATAATTTCTTTGTTCCTTTTCATGCTTTCTCCTCCATGCCATGCAGTACATTAAGGGGATGAGATGTAATTTGGAGCACTTTCAATGTGGGGAGCTGGGGAAACATTTGTTTTTAACAAAAACAAATTATAGTGTGTATTTTGATCTGTTACACTGTTGCACCTTTCATTTTAGTATTCAACTTTTGGTTAATATGAACTGATATTTAACAGAGCAACACCAGAAATGATTTCAATGATCAAGAGAAACTCCTGTGGAAAGGCTTTGGACATAGCCCGGGCAGCCCGAGACATGCTCGGGGGTAACGGAATATCGGACGAGTACCATGTCATTAGGCACGTGATGAATCTGGAGGCGGTGAACACATATGAAGGTAGCAAACTCTTGAACAGTTTAATCTGGGAATATATACACATATCAATGATATTAATTTTATGATGAATGATTTTTGTTATGAAGTCTGTACATTCTTTTACAAAATCCTAAATATTATCTAGAAAGAGTATTTCAGACTTGCTGAAAGATAATTTATCAAAATCTTTATTATGGTATTACAGAATTGTTGTAAAAATTGGATATAAGGTGTATTTTATCATGTATCTAAAACCTTTAGTCATAAGGTATTTATTCTGATGTGTAAATATAATTGATCACTTACCACGATTTCAGGCACCCATGACATCCATGCCTTGATTTTGGGACGAGCCATCACTGGTCTTCAAGCTTTCACAGCAGATTAGAGGACAAATGAATCATTGTGCAATTCATAATTTTATGTCTGTGATATTTTGAAATGGATCGATCAAAACAGTGATGGAATTTTCAAAGAAATTGACATTGTTTTCATTCTGAAATTGATTTCAACTAGAAATAACATGATTGCTGAAAATCATAAAATATACTAAGTGTTTACCTATGTAATGTACATTTCTAGATGTGTGCTCTACTGAGATTTAAAATATTAATATTTTTATTTAGCCATTTTGTTTTCTGGCAAAATCAGTTGTGTTGTCTCTGTAAAAAGGGGTGTACATAGGAAATTTCAGTTGTCCAGTCTGCATTCACGAAGCACTTTGTAGTGTTATACCAGTCACAGCAGATTTTGGGGGAGTGGGGTTGGGCTTCAAGCAAACAACCACACTGCACCTAGTGATAATGAGGATTTAGAGCCGCCTCTACCTAAAATTGTGAAATAGTTTTCTTGTTACATGTATATTTAAATTGTGTTAAAACTTTGAGTTAACATACTTTTAACATGCTACAGAATATTATATTTTTTACAAGCTGATCTGATGTTTATTTCAATCTCATGGATTTACCAGTATTATACAATATCAAGGTCATAGATTTGCTTTGTAAATATTGTTTGTGAAATAAACATCTGTGAGCATCAGTTTTCTTTTTCCTGGTTTTCATCAAATAATTTAAGTAAATTAGTTTCCCTGTTCAGTCATTTTTAGTCATATATTTTTAGTACATCTCTGAAATCAGATTAAGTTTCCTGTTCATTTAAAGTTCCGTAGTACACACAGTATTTAGAAAATGTTTTAAGGACAATTACCTGAGAATGCCGAGAAATAATGTAAGCATATATTGTAAGGCTTTCTCTGTAAGGTCACCTGAATTATCCAGGCACATATCATATTATATGTTGTATATGCAAATACTTGAGTGATCCCCGTCATCATCAAAGGACTATGTATGATAAGGGTACTATTTGGCCACAAGATTTGACATCCATACTTTTTTTGAAACAAGGTTTGTTCTGTGGAAAAATCTAGATGGAACTAATTATTCTCAGTTTGATCAAAATGATGATTTTTTTTGTGTGTGTTTGTGTATTACCACCTGTAATGAAGTTTTCCCACCATTTGCAGTACAATGTATTCTGACTTGATACAGTGCTATATGATGGTTATTCTAAGAGCAGTTTTTATCAAAAATACAGTCTTGGACAAACTTTATATTTATGATACATAGTTATCTCTTTTAAATAGGGGGTGGGGATGTCCAAAGCTTCATTTTGGTATTTTTTGAAAGAAAAAAAAATGTTCACAAAAATTAGGATTGTATTTTAATGGGGAAAATTGAAAAAGTGCTTTTGCAGTTTTACAAATTGTGTGAAACTGATAGTCACTCAAATCACATTGGACATGATCTCATTAATGGCCTAAAACATTTAAGACCAAGTCATAAACGATCAGTTTTACTGGGCCAAATAGGACTGTTATCATGTAAAGTCCTTAGTTATAATCAACACCTCCTCCTCATAGGAATCGATACTTTGTATCACCCGTGGAGATTTGAAACATGATCTTGAAATCTAGCATGCATTCAGTAGACAAAAAAATGGCAGAGTCATATGTAATCCATACTATATTTGGTGTTGTGGTTTTATATCGGGAATCAAAGAGGAACACGACTCGTACAAAATCCAAGAAGCTTTTCCTGAATAACCTCAACCGAATTTTACATAATACAATCTACCTCAACAGAGAGGACCAAAGGCTGTTAAATCGGCGATTTAAAGAATATCTCGCCTGATAGCACCTCGGGGAATTTCAAATGAGGGTTGAAGTTGAGTATTTTGATCTGGTGTTTTATCAAAGTAACATATTTCAGCATTGAATTACTAGGTGATTATATAAATGTACAAGTTGCCGCCTTTTAGGACTGCAATGTATGGACCATAAACTTGACATGTGTTTCTAACGTTAAAATAAAATTGGGTATGAAATATTTGTAGCTTCAACCTCAGAATTAACACAGGCACCGGTGGTCTCTTCCTGGGTATATTGTATCTGGGTTCTCTCCTTCACCTACAAAAACTGGACACCACCAGATAACTGAAAAATTGTTGGCGAAAAACAACAATCAATCAAGCGTCCGATTGGCTGTCTGTACATAAACTTTTAAAGGGACATGGACACGATTTGAGCTGAAATTTTCCTTTGTCCATTTTTAATGTTTACAATGCTTAATTAAGGTATTTCAAATGGTCAGCAATAATTTGAATGCCATTTGTCGAGTTAAAAGAGAAATACAGAGTTCAAAATTCTTTGTTATGTAGTCAAGGCTAGTGCAGGTAAAAATTTTGTTTAAAGCAGATTTTTGTTTTCAATTTACAAGTTAATTCTGAATACAATTAAACAGTTTCTAATGTTTGTCATGTGTTATTTTGTTTTAAACATGATATTTTTTATGAAGCAATTCATATGTAAGCAAAAACAAGACACGAGCTTTTTTACATAACAAAGAATTGCGAATGTTGCATCTCTCAGGTAAGTCGACAACTGACATTCAATTTTTTGCTGACTATTAGAAATATCTTAGTTAAGTATTGTAAACATTAAAAATAGACAAGGTAAAATTTTAAAATTTTCCAGCTCAAATCGTGTTCATGCCCCTTTAACATTTTCGACTTCTCAAGAACCATTGGATTGATTTCAGCCACACTTGCCACAAAGCATGCTTGGGTATAGAGGATTCACGTTTTTAAAATAAAGTGTCGTGCCCTTTTTGAAGTGGAGATAATGGAGAATTGGTACAAAACAAAACAAAAAACCAAAGAAAAAAAAAACACTTGGCAAAATCATTCTTGGGTATCAATTTCCTTTAAATGAAGGGTCATGCTCTGTCCAAGTGGGAGATAATCAAGAAAATGCATAAATAGGCTGGGGCCATTGAAAAATCTTCTTAAAGACCACTGGGCAAGAAAAGTTGAAACTTACATGAAAGCTTCTTGACATAGTGTAGATTCAAATTTGTTCAAATCATGCCCCCGGGGTAGGGTGGGGCCACAACAGGGGGTCAAAGTTTTACATGGTGATATATAAGGAAAATATCAAATCGGCCAAGGATACTCATATTAATATGCAAATATTTCCATGTAGTGCAGATTGAAGTTTGTTCAATTCGTGCCCCCAAGGCTCACAATAGGGGGATCAATGTTTTACATGGGGATATTAAAGTATATACAAGGGACACTTTTTAAGTTCGTAGAGTAAGCCTATAACTTTTTAGCGCGATTATTAATTTGCACAGAACTTGCGTAATCATTCCTCTCTCAAACGGTATCACGGTATGCGGCGCACGAGGTCCACGTGAGCGCTGCGCATTTTCAACACGTGGTTTTATACACTATAGTAAAATATAGCGTTCAATATGGATGGAAAAATCTCTGAACAGAGGGTATATTGTAAGATTCGAGCACACCTCGGGTTTCCGTCAACGGAAATTCATGCTGATTTGCAAAAGGTTTATGGGAATGGTGCTTTAAAATATGCTACAGTTTGCAAGTGGGTACGTCGTTTTAATGATGGTCGGGAGTCAATTGAAAAGACCCTCGAGAGGGTAGGCCGGTTTCAGTTTTGACGGAAAAGAACGTTGCTACTGTGAAAACGTTAATTGAGGAAGACGCATGTTATACCGTGCAAGAGATAGAAGAATTAAGTGGCATTCATTCGTCAAGTGTTTTGAAGACCTTGCATGAACGACTTGGGCTACGTAAGATCTGCGCGCGCCGGGTGCCCTATTTGCTCACTGACGAGCAGAAACAAAGTCGGGCTAGACTTGCATCGCAAGTTATAAGAAAATATGATAAATGTGTCCCACGTCGTTTGGAAGAGATGGTTACAGGTGATGAAACCTGGATCTATCATTTTCAACCCGATTCTAAGGCTAAAAATAAGATTTGGGTTTCATCTGAGGGCGACAGACCTGTCATTGCGCGCCGTTGCAAAACATCAAATCGCAAATTGTATGCGATATTCTTTGATTCGAAAGGTCCAGTCCTTCAAATTCCAGTCACGAAAGGTAGATCTGTCACTGAAAAGTTTTACAGAGAAAGTGTTCATACTCAACTTGTTGATTTCTATCAAAAACGCAGACCGCGCACCAGTGGCCGCGGCATCAAATTACTCCCATGATAACGCACCGGCCCATAAATCCGCTACGGTACAGGAATATCTGAAAGAATCTGGGCTTGATGTCTTAGATCATCCCCCATACAGCCCTGACCTGTCCACCTGTGACTTTTGGTTGTGACTTAAGGAAATGCTGGCAAGGCACCGTTTTGAATCCCGTTGTCGTATAGGCAGTGCGGTCTACCAGTATCTGCAACATATACCTAAAGAGGAGTACCGGGCGGCGTTCAGGAAATGGGTAGATCGGTGTAAAATGTGTGTTAAGGCAGACGGGGCATATTTCGAAGGTCTTAGATAAATAAAATTTTGATATTTCAAACGGTTTTAAAAAGACCGCCCTACTCTACGAACTTAAAAAGTGTCCCTCGTAATAAATCTTTAAAAATCTTCTGAAGAACAGAGTCATGATTACTCGTACTGATATGCAAGCAAAGTCAGTTAGTTTGCTTAAATCACAAGATGGGACCACAATAAGGGATCAAAGTTTTATATGGAAATATATAGGGAAATTTCTTTTAAATATTTTCTCAAGAGGGAAACCTCTTTAAAAACAGCAAGGTCATGATTAGTCATATTGATATGCAAGCACCTTGAGGTAGTGCTATTTAAGTTTGTTCTATTCAGGGGCCCCAGAGGTAGGGTGGGGTCATAATCGAAGATTAAATTCTGATATGGGAATATATAAGATATTAAAACTATTGTCTATATAAGATTAGCAGAACCACATTAAATCATATAATTTTCATAATTATGTCCATTTGATATATCCCGATGAATTCGAAATAAAGGACACTACAGAATCTGACGTATCTGCTTCGTATTTGGATATTTTACTTAATATTGACTCTAATGGCAGACTGACAATTTCATTATATAATGAAATTATATAATATAATATGCCTTCAACTTTGCAATCATCAATTTTCCATATCTATGTAGTAATATACCACTTTCGCCTGCTTATGGTGTGTATATATCCCAGTTGATTCGATACGCGAGAGCATGCCATGCGTATGAGAATTTTTTAAAGCGAGGTCAACTACTGACAAAAAAGTTGGATGTTGCAGGGTTATAACGAATCTCCTTTAAATCATCATTTCGCAAATTTTACGGTCGCTATAATGACCTTGTTTGCGATTACAAAGTGTCTCTGGGACATATGTTGAATGGTTTCATACCCTTTGTTAGACTGTCATTTTTCATACTGACTTTGACTACGGGTAATCACGTATACCTAATTTCGACTAAAGGCTCACGGCGGGTGTGACCGGTCAGCAGAGTATGCTTACTCCTCCATGGCACCTGATCCTACCTTCACTTTGTCGGAGGTCCGTGTTGCCCTACACTCGAACTTGTATATGTCTTTGGGGTTTATGATTACGATTAACACATTGTTTACTTCACCATTCGATATATCAAAATGCAAATGTATTCAATTTTTTATGCTCCATGACTAAAGTAAGGGGTTTGGGAGGCATGTTTTGTCCTGTCTGAAACTTTGAATGGTGAGGATATGGCTATCAATTATTTCATATTTGTATTCTTTGTGACAAAATCTCTCTTTTGGTATCAATGATTTTGACCTTGTTACCTTGACCTTTAACCTACTTAAAAAATAACTTTGCCAATATCTCGTCAATGTAGGGCTTTCATATTAGATTATACAGATTCCTTATGGCAATTAATTTCATTAGAAATGTTAGATGCCATATGATGTTTGAACATGTTAACTTGGTTTTGGGAGTTTGGCCCAATTTTAAAACTTTAACCTTGCTCATAAGTTGTGAGAGTAGCGCACAGAATTCTGGGTAGAATGGTTAAGTGCGCGAGACATCGTGGAGTTCTGAGAAGTCTTGACGTCACATATGCATGTATTGATAATATTGTATACTTTGTGGCGAGCTCACATTTGATCCAGATCTCGCTTTAGAGACATTAAATCAAAAGAGAATTTGTCTCAATTTTTGTGGCCTCTGAACATCACGGATAACATTTGATTCTAGTTTTATTAAAATGCATTTCAGTGGTTAAAGTAAATGAAGTAGCGGCAAGATAGAATAATATAAAACTACTTGGGCCAAACGTGTGTCAAATTTATTAGAATGTGCTACAGGGACCGATTTTTTTATGATATACCGCTATATGCGTATCGTGGCGTGCTAGATCACTCAGATGATTGGTTGATTTGTGGAGCTGCAGAATATCAAACTCCAGGCGAATATATCGGGTCATTCGAAATGCACGAAACATACTTTTACCTTCACATTACAAATTTCTATAACATTTACTACATATCTAATTAACGAATAAAATTGCACATTAAAAATTGTTAATAAAGTACAAAATTCACTTAGTCTTTGTGTAGATGTATGCTGCAATTTGAGACTAGGGACGAACAGTGTACAGAAGTGTGAGAGACGGAAACACACTGCACTCTATAAATACACATGCTTTCGTATCACACACACATAATGATATGATATCCTTCGATTTCCGTCCCGCTATTGAGGCGACACCTGACCAGAAGAGTCTCTAGATATAAAGAACATTTGAGTGTGTATTTTACAGAACTTGAGTCAGCCTAGCTGATGCATGGTAACAAACTATAGAAGTAGTCATCAGGAAGCGTAATGTTTTTGGCTGACTAAGTCTTCAAAATTGTGCCAGATCAGCCAAAGATGTTTCCTGCTTTAAACTTCAGCGCCTCCTTTGTAAGCAAGAGTTTTCATCTACTTGTATCATTCGTTTAAAACACCCTTCTTATGATTCATGTACAATATAAATATTGCCAACTATGCTTACAGGGAATTGAAAAACATCAGTTTGTATCTATCATTTTCAGTCAGAGTATATGTTACCCATGACCACTGTAATTTTTCCGAACACTGAACATATTTCATTTTAATATTGTCAACATTCCTTTTTTTTACGGAACAGGAATATGAATGAAACTGTTCCACATTGTAGAGAAATCGTATTTTCATTTGACACAAAACTTTACATTGTTGCAAATTTACATCTGTCGTTTTCATAATTTTCTTTCACACTTTGGCCTTACAAAAACTAGAACAGGTGTCTAGCACTATAAACGATCAGTACTTTCATAAAAGAATAATTCCAAACTCGGTTCGTAAATTCTGGAACAGCTTTCTCCCACCCTTTTCTCTGGAGAGAAAAAAACATGGCATTTTTACCAAGTCTTCCATTCTGAGAAGGAAGGAGTCTCCTTAAGCCAGCTTAAGATTGTTCAATGAGTTTGCGTAAACTTTCAACAGGATTTTCTTCTGAAGAAACCAAATCTGTGACCCTACTTTTTCTTTGCGAGACTAAGTCACGGACGTCCGAGAGATCCCACTGTTCATTTTGTAAATCTTTCATTTGAAAAGGGAGCTCTGCAATAGGTTCAAATGTTAGATTGACCAATAGATTCTCTTGTTCTTCTGTTAACAGATCCCCATCAAGGGATATTTGAGAAACATTGCTGACTTTTTCGTCTTCTTCAGCCTCTACAACAACACGAGGTACATGGACATCCAACAGAGTTCTTCTTTTGTTTACCACTGTACGCCTGATCGGCACAATCTCATCGTGTTCTTCTGTAGTTTCTTCAGATTTTTCCGTTTCCTTTATCTCGTCTGTGGTAGCACAACTAGTGTTTGCATAAATTTCATCCGACTCGGAAATTCCGACCTTATGAAGGTCACCATTGCTCATAGGGCACTCTTTTTCCTTACTACAGTTTTCATCAACATACTGTTCACACGTAGATTCGTTCTCTGCGCTAGGATTATTGGCTTCGTTTATCCCATTTGAAATCTCCGTTTCAATATTATTCATTGTGAAGCTTTGAATTGACCGTCTACATTTTCTCATTACAACCTGAGAAATATCAACTTCGCCATACTCCTCTGTAACAACACTTTTCCTACTTTCGCCACCGGCTAGTGTTTCGTATCCTGAGTCTGGTCTGGTCTCTTCCTTACAAGTCGGAGGTACGGGAGAAGAGTTCAGTACAGATCCCGACACCCTTCTGGTATCAGTTTCTGGTGTGCTGTTCTTTCCTTCCTCAGAACTGCCTGCTTCTTTATCATACCCTTTGGTCTGTATATCCTTTGTTAATTTATTCTTTGGACTTTCTCTTTCAACACATTTTTCTGGCGTTTTACTATTACTTTTGATAACTGTCTCCTTCTCCAGAGATTTTAGTAACGTGTTTTGAGATTTGACAAAATCTGGATTCCGTAAATGAGCGGCAGTTCCTTTCTTGTCAACTTTCACGATCTGCGTCGAATTTCCTTGTCTCCAATTTTCAGTATGATTAGATTTTTTAAGATCTTCCTTTTCAAACGGATACGAGTCGCTTTGTGTTTTTTGAGTCTCACTTGGTGGTGTTTTTTGGACAATGTTTTGTGCAATAGATACCTTATCAGCAGCTCTAGACGGCTGCAGGGATTTAATTCTTGATTGGATGGAAGTATTGTCGTCTGCCTTCGCGTGTTTTCGATATTCCTCCAACTCGCACTTTGCTGTGGTTTGTATTGCAGGTGTAGATGCAGGTCTAATCAAAATTAATATAATATGTCCTTGTGAGTTTCCAATATTAACTTTTCCATGACACACATCGGGCTTGCACATTAAAATAAAATAAAATAAACACAAAATAATGTGAAATTTCCTTACTGTTTGTTGTCATCCGAGGATTGGACAGCCTGTGAAATATGTGCAATCCATTCGTCACACTTCACGCTGTCGTCTGCTGTCTGTTAAAAACAAAGACCACTTAACTCTAACATGAATAATTAATTTTCTCAAAACCCTTCATCCCAGTCTGGTAATCACAGTTATCAATAACCTGATAACGCCATCATCTCCATGAGAGCAGGACTAAAAAAAAAAGTTCTGATTGCATTTTACGATATATTTTTCGCTGACTCACGAATCATCTTCGAAACCTTTGGTCCATTGATGAATTTCTGACTCAGAGTTGATTTCACACGATTTCATGTAGAACATAACTGTTACAGGCGTTGTCGTATTGTGAATTGTTTTTGGAGATAAACCACGTGCAGTGGATGTGATTATGCTAACTATATTGCTGTTAAATGTGCATAAATTATCTGTGATCTACGTAAAGACTGTCCCTGAATACTTTTCTTTGTAAACTTTCAAGAATTTGTTTTCACAAAAATCTCTCTGCGTGATCGAGGAGACGGATATTCCTCCATTCAAACTATTTGTCATCACAACAGCTTCTTTTTAAAGCTCCGTGATATATATAAAATGAAACCCTTTGAATGTGTTTAAATAATACTCTGTTCTTTCTCCATATCTGCGATTTTGTTCTCTCGGTTCACTACTACTACTACATATTTACACACCTTCTCTATGCCATACCATCCGTTGTAAACTTTATCAGTATATATACAAATATATATATCACTGTTCCTCGTGAAATGAATGTAAACAAATTTAACGTTGCACGGCATTTTTGTACGGATATTTTCACCTTGCCTTACCTGTCCCACGCGAAATGTTGTCGGGTTATGTTCGTTAAGAAACCAAGCAGGTCACATTTCCCTGGTATGAATTTGACAAAAACGAAGTAAAAACTTTGACTACTTACATAAACAGTTACGGTCCCACTATAGTCAATCCAGAACTCGCTACCAGTGGAGAAGGCTTTCTCTATTTTTCTCACAAACGCTAAATCCAGTGAACCAATGCAAGACGACCTCTGTCACACGGAAACAAGAAGAGTGGTTTTATTTTCTGCAGATGAAAGGATTTACTCGCGAAAACTGAAAATACTTCCTGCTTTGAACATCTTTTACAAGACAATGCTTTAGATAAATTTGATTACATTGCTAGTTTAGCCTTCCATTAAATATTATCACTTAAGTAGATAATATAAACATATCGCCAAAAGTAAATTTGTAGAAAAATTTAAATCTTGTAAATTAAGATGGATGACTAATGCATGCTTCGATTACTTTACATCTGCGATAAAAATATTGCTAAGGAAATGATTGAAAATTTTTGTTGTGTTCTAATTCATTCCCGGTGAACACTTCGTATCAGTTCCTGTCTATATTTTGAAGGAAGGAAAGAAGTCAATAAAAGCATACATATCAGCAAATATCAAAATCAATCAAATTCACCAGTCACGGGTCACCCAGTCATAGAGCTCGCACGAATAGGGAAGAACGAACATCGAAATGAAAATCAAGATTCTAGGGGATTCCCTCTTTGTAACATGTAAATTCTATTGTTATAAGAAAAAAATGGTGACTGTTTAGAATGTGTTGCTGATGATTTCTAATGTTTTCTGTGCTCCTTTGTGGAACCAAATTAGCTAAATAAAGTATTCTGTTCTTTTCCCAAATAGCCTAACAATGAAGAAGTTGACAGGACGTGAGAATTCTTCTACACTTCAGGAACTCATTCAGTCATACATTATGTAGGGCATGCAAGGTTTATTCACTTACTATGTAACATACGAAACTTTAAAATTTCGCGATATTGATAAGTTGAAAAAGAAAACCGTGACACAACGCTTGTCTTCACGACCCCGATTCCTTGTGGCCCAACAACAAATCAGACTCCACTGTTAAACCGATACACACACACACACACACACACACACACACACACACACACACATATATATATATATATATATATATATATATACGTCATATACTATCTATCTATCTATCTATCTATCTATACACGTCATATAATATATATATATATATATATATATATATATATATATATATATATATATAGCACTTTCATACGATTTTCACATACTGTTACACTGTTACTATCATATTTCTGTTTCAAAAAAAACCAAAAAAAACCAACAACGACAAACAAACAAAAAAAAAGGGGGGGGGGGTCCCCACAAAAATCGTTAGATTTCTACTGTATGCCAGGTTGCTTTCTATTAATAAGTAGCACAGGATGTAAATCCTCAAGAATATTCTCCGTTTAAAAAAAAAGAATCTGATGATATTAAAACAAATGGCTCCAATATCTATCTATCTATCTATCTATCTATCTATCTATATATATATATATATATATATATATATATATTTTTTTTTTTTTTTTCCATTATCAAAGCTTTACTCTATTTCAAGTAACACTAAATGGGGTTAAGTTGTTTCGCCTCGCCGTCTATGGACTTGATCAACCCAACACATTTCTGTAGACGGTCAATAACGAACCTAATATATAATGTTTGTAAACGCAGCTTGGTATAAATTTGACAGATATTTAAATTTGTTGTTTTATTTCCAGAATATTTCACCCATATTTAGATTACCACATCTTTTAAAGAATGGCTTTCTTGGATATTTAATTTAAACTTCTAGTCTTCGAGATTGCATACTATTCTAAGATCATACTGAATATGGATATATGTATTCATATTTCATTGTTCTTGCCAGTTAATATGTTATTTACATCACTTTGTATTTCAATCTGAAGAAGTCTGACTATCGATCCATTCAACCATCTATCTAACCATGAAGGCGTTTTATTTATTGTAATTTTGTTTCTTTATTGTGTCATCATACCTAGAGCAGATTCACTCTAGCAGCCATTAGATGTTCCTTCTTAATCTCATGATGAAATTCGTAAGTGAATAAATTGCTTTGTAATAATTCTCGTAAGTTGTGTATGACAGAAATACACATCATATTGCGCTGAATACAGTGCACGTGACCATGAGTCAGGGTAGTATAAGTAAAAGGATTGCCGTTCAACAAATTGTCTGCGGCAAACTACAAGTTATATGTAATTATTTATCTTGTGGTTTGATGACTAATTAACAAGCATCAAAGTACTGCATAACTGTTACCGCCACTGACAATTTAAAGGTGCACTCGGTGAACACGCACACACAAATATATATATATATATATATATATATATATATATATATATATATATATATATATTCTGGAGCAGGAAGAATATCCGCCTTGCTATTCACAATGTTGACGAAAGAATTTTAAAAGAACAATAAATGACATTTCAGTACCTTGTTTTCCCTGTAAAACAACAGTTCCTTTCCATCCAGAACGCACCAGACCTTTGCCTTCCGCCCAGGTATTCTCTGCAAAATAACAACACTTTCACCATTCAGTTTCACATGCATTCATATGACTAAATCTGCAGCACCGAAGTTGTGCAAGGGTCTGATCGTTAATAGTATTTTCCGCATCATCATGTAATGAAATATATTTGATCCAGCCCTGTACAAGTAGGTGCCTTTTCTGGAAACAATTAGGAAATGACATAGCTAATAAATTTTGTTAGAAAATGAAGCTGGATATTCATCAGCAAAAATATAATTGCTTATCAACGGTAACCCCACACCCACCCCACCCCCAGATAATGTAATGTGTGTGTCGCAAATGCAAGCACGCGAAAATATTCAATCTTAATTAATATAAGTTATGGTATTGTATTTAAATTATTGGGGGGGGGGGGGTCTATGAATTGAAAAATGTGGTTACGTTTTCATACATCGCCGCCGAATAATTTTGAAATTTTAAGCATGGCCAAACACGAGATGAATTTAATAAAGTAAAGCTCTCTCTTTAATAAACAGCTTGATGCTGTCAGAATATTATGCAATCATTCAAACAGCACTTATCCATGCTTGTTTATACTTCCAATGATTTATAACTCTATTGTTAAATGAAATGTTTATTTGAAATGAATTCAACGTAATACGAGTACACAAAAGTATTATCTGTGGCATTTTTTAAATCCCCCATTCAAAAAATCCTTTAAATGAGATACTCGTAATGACTTTCAATCGCGAAAACTTTGAAATATTAATATTTTTTGACGTATTGTTTGTTTTTAAATTGTTTGTTGTCTGTTTTAAGATAGTTTGAATGAATTAAAGAATCTGGTTACGTTTTGATACATTGCCAAATAATTTTGAAATTTTAAGCATTACCAACACGATATAAAATTTTCAGGAAGAATTCAAATATCATATCAGAGAGAGAGAGAGAGAGAGAGAGAGAGAGAGAGAGAGAGAGAGAGCAGGAATCTGAAGTTTTATCGATAGAATTGAAATAAATATCCCGGACAAAGATTGTTTAAAAAACACCTATAGAAAACTGTGGATTTTGTTTTAAATTTCAGACTTCCGTAAAAGTAGAATAAATCTCTCTCATTAACAAAAGGAAAAAAACAACAACTTAATATTGTCAAAATAATCGCTGATCATTCGGACAGAAATAGCCCAGGCTTGATCAGAGTTCGAGGGATTTAAAATTGTATATACTGTTAAATAAAATGTTTACTTGGAATGAATTCAACCTATTAAGAATACCCAAAACATCAAATGCATCCGTCACAGTTTTGAAATACCTCCTTTCGCAGTCCTTTAAATATATTGTACTTACAAAATGAAGTACTCCTGGCTTTGCATACATTAAAACTTTCTATCGATTATCATATCTGCACAAGATAACGGAAAACACGTGTAAGTACTGTATTTTCAAATGATTATATGAGATATTCCTGTGTAAATACAAAGGAATTCACCAGAGGTGAAAGGTAGTAAATAGATTAGAAATTCATATATTAACATACCCCTGGTTTCTGGAGAAGTCCCTCAAATTTTATATCAGTCATCTTGAAAGTGGGTCACGATACAAACACAGAAGTTCAAATCTCAGGTGTTAAACAGGTAAACGGCAGTCAGACTCTATAAATTCTATCTATACTCAACAGGTACACCTACATATTTATGATAGGACTCTTGACAAGAACATATTTCTCTTTCGGAGTTCTACCACTATATACGTATAAAACACCTCCTTCCTCGTTCTAAATATTTTGTATTTTGATGCAATTGTCCGGGTGAAGCACAAGTATAGGACAGTTTTGGTAAGAAGGGTTGAGTTTCACCTCCAAAACTTCCGGGTAATCAGCTGTGGGGTCATGTATTCACTATGCGCTGTTATTATTACCTATAAATATCAGGTGCTGTCAATTACATGTTCTAACTCGAAGTTAAGTCATTTTAAATGATTTCAGAAAAAAAAACTTAGAAAAAATACGATCGCATTTTATTTCCTTTTCTAAAGAAAAATATCTAATTTTACATACGATAAAAAAAATTATATTGATTTTATCTGTGTGCAAGTTCAAAAATAAAATAGAAAAAAAAATGTTGCGGAACTAACTACATATATTGTTTTAACCACTCAGCTTCGTATCAACGACTGATTCAATTACATGCACCTTCCTCATTATGTGAGAAAAAAAATCGTATCAATTAATTTTCAATCACAATTATACCCAGTAGATGTTTGAAGACGATCAAAAAGTATAAAGCATTAACAAATCTGGAGGGTTAAAGGACTATGATTAAAGTGTTCCAATTAAAACCACAAGCGGATTATAGTGTGTTTTTAACTGGTACATACTTCCCTTAGTAGGACATAAGTGATCGGATCTTTATATGATTGTTCCGTTCCAAACATTTACCTGAAACTTTGCATTACAGTAGAATGATAATCTTCTTATACGTATTACTGAATTCTGCATGAATCTGAATGCTACACCAAATTATTCTCTCTCTCTCTCTCTCTCTCTCTCTCTATATATATATATATATATATATATATATATGAAAAGACCCCCTCCCGAGGACACACTATTGATATACGCCTCTACACGACCAACTGGAAACATATTTACACCTCACGGAGCCCCCGGAACATCGGGTATCCTAACAAAATCAAGGTTCGGAAGGACAATGATACATTTTCATTAATTACAAAAAATCTCTGTATTTCATATAAATCCTATATAGTGTGTCTAATTGTTAAACATTACGTGGTAGTGACTGGGATTTGATGTTACCACACAACAGCGTGATCTTTTGTAAGGAATTCCAGCGGACTCCCACGCAAACTAATATGATTCTAAAATACATTATTTTTTTTAAAAATGATTTTTACATTACATTGTACCTTTATAAAGTTTGTTTTTTCTTTTTTAAATCAATCTGAACTTATCTATATCAATCTTTGTTATGAAGATGTTCAAACTTTTAAAATGCAACACATTTTCCACACCACTGAAATCTGATCGCATGGTTCGCGTGTCAATTCGTGGGTTAAAATCACCTATATTTCATGTAAATACCCTTGTTTGCAGCGTCTCAAGTATTGACAATTCTTCATTATATACTGAATATTCTTACTGTTTCATAATGATTAATATTACCCGTGTATATAGAACAGTAGAGTACCACTGGGTATGAGCCAAGTGACGGCCATGGCCAATCAGTGTTACAATATTATGTTTAACAAACAGTGCAATTTTATATAAAGGTGCTTGTTTTTAGTTCTTTTTTTTAAGATACACCTCGAAATAATCTTTTCCAACAAAGAGTGCAATTTTATATAAAGCTGCTTGTTTTTTGTTCTTATTTTAAAAGTTACACCTCGAAATAATAATCTTTTCAACAAACAGTTTAGTTTTATAGAAAAGTTGGGTTTTTTTTATGTTACACCTCGAAAAAATAATCCGGTTTTTTTTTTTTTTTCAACAAACAGTACAGTCCAAGTAGAGAATGAGGAAATCTCGGAAAAACAGACAGGCATCGTCATATATATATATATATATATATATATATATATATATATATTACCGAGGAATGTCGTATTAAAGAGTGTGTCTTTGAAATTTTTCAAAGGGGGGAGGGTGCAACTCAAGTTTTGTACCTTTTTCGCTCAGAAAGGCAGGGGTGGAGGGGTGAAGAACCTGGAACTGCAACATTTTTTTTTTTTAAATACCAATTTTGTTAAAAAAGTTCAATTGGCTGGGTGGGTGGTGAATCTCCTGTAACGCCCTTCTAAATCTGCCCCCGTATGATAAAACGTAATGATTAATTGAATAATACTAATATTCTTGACAATACTCGATTAAATCAATTCAATATAGTGTAATATACCAGAGCATACTCTTTTCAATGTGAATCTTGTTATTATGAACAAATGTAATCAAAACTTTTTATTTCAAATAAAGCCTTCTTCCTTTCTCGTTCAAATTTCATGAGAATTGCCCTTTACATTGGCAGTCAAAGGTCGTATTGCACAAATGTCACTTTACTAGTGACTAAAATATAATGAAAATTAGGAAATGTAGAATTACAAGAGTGGAATTTCAGGTCACCAGTTTACTATGTGCAAGTACATGTATAATAATTGTCACGTCAACATTCAAGTTCATATCATTTCAAAATATCGAAATTAAATCTTTCTCAGGTTGCCAAATTTGAAAAGGACTGAACCGAAAATGTAGATACTAACAATATTTTCAAAATGTGAAAAAATATCATTGCTTATATTATGATCCGCTGCTGTATTTTCACGAGGTGAATACATACAAATTACATATTACGCCGTGTATGTGCGGTTGCAACGTGAATACATTTACGTCGCTCCTCAATCTATCTGCCTACATGCTTATGGAGAACCAAATTAATATAAACGCAAATAATTGAAGATATCATTAATTATTAGAAGATATCTTTAATTCAATTATTGCGCGAAACAATTCAATTGATGCGCACATCAAATGAATTATTGATGCTCATCAATTGAAATATTGCGCGCAAAAATCGATTCTTAATTCTTCTTTTAAAGAGACTGATAATTCAATTAAGAAGATCATTAATTCGATTGTTGATATTGAATGCATTTCTTAATAAATACTTGATCTTTTTAAAGTAATTATTGCACTCATAAATGAATTAATAATATCATTAATTTGACTTAATGTAGTAATTCAATTATTGCTTTCTTCAATTGAATTGTAACGCACATCAATTCAATTGTTGGCATCATCAATTCATTTGAAGAGAGCAACAATTTATCATTGTGGTACGCATTAATTCAACAGAATAATGAATGCTATCAAGAATTCAATTATGCGCACAGTAATGCAGATCAAGATATCATTAATTACTTGAAGAGATCTTTAATTGAATTGTTGCGCGCATCAAATGAATTGATGATTTATAACCGTTACAAATGTTCCCTCACTGTCCCCCAATCAACTGAATCGTTCAATGCACACATTATATACAAACATATAATGTCCCCAGTCAATTAAATTGTTCAGTACACACTTACATTACAAACATTATGAACTTCACTCTATTTCTGTTATAGATAGGAGATATGTGCATGCATCAATGACTGTGAAAATCATCATCTGCGGTTTTAAGTCACGTTTCCAGCAGGTTCTGGATCCGATTTGTCCTGTCCCATTGCCCATCTCCACTTGGACTGGTCCAAGGCATCCCGCAGCTCTAAAGGTCCAGTCTCCTCAAGTTCCCCTTCACTGTGCTGGTCCTGGTGGTCTTTGGTTTGACCCACATCTCCTTCCACGGTCATCTCCACCACTCCTTTCATCCAGTTGTCTTCACTTTTCTGCTCCACATGTTCAAACCATCTTGGTCTGCTTCATCTCCAAACGCACTCTGCTTCTCATCTCAATAGTCCACCTGTCACACAACAATACACCACACATTGACCTCACCACTACCCTCTCTAGCTTCACCTACTGATCCCTTCTCATTTGTTCCTGTACTCAGCATATGTCCACTCTCTTCCTATGCAGTGCATCTGCCTGTATTGAAGAATCGCCATATTTCTGAGTTATGGAGCTTGGTTTTACAACCAGATACTCTTCCTGGCATCAACACTTTGGAAAGTCCTCTCCCATGGGCTCCATCGCCTGAAGCCATCGGCCCTCCAAGATGCAGTTCATCTGCCTTAACAAGGTAGACCACTGTCCACTTGACAAAGATGGAGGTAGATATTCTCCCTCATCAGCCGGATCCCCCTGACCGACTACCCTCACTTAGTTTAGCTGGTGGTCAGCGTGTACTGTTTTGCGATTGCTGCAGTGCCCATGTAGCTACTTGGAGCCATATGCAAGAGTTGGGCAAGGCATGTGAACCAGTGCAGCTACAGCCATCCGAGCAAGGCAGGAGTGATTACCTTGCTACAGAGGCACTACCAATCTACAGTCTACTCCACACCCTATGTACTATAAATGCAATAAAGAAATATTCTTTACTGCTGGATATCAAGCAGACTGTACGATATAATTCTAAAAGTTAAATGTTTTAAGTATTATTCAATCAAAACTGAGCAACCTGGAAAATGACTGTCCATCCGTCTGTCTATTTATCATACAATATATATTTCATACAATTTCATTAAGATAGAAAATTAAGCATTGTTCAATCAAATTTCAGTGCAAGGCCATGTCAATCACTTACAAGTCTTGATACATACCTACAATGTAAATTAAAAGAAAAAATAATGAAGATTGAAAACTTCTAATATAGGCCTATAACAGTCATCTCAATATGCAAATTTTTTGGTCTTTAAAATTCACTGTTATACACTTCTCTATTTATGCAACTGTATTGGAATAATTGATAATTCAGAGTTCTTTTATAGGAGAGTAAGTTTTATCACATTGCAGCAAATTTGATTTTCTCTTCGAGTTCTAAAAGGGCAAATGGGATTTTTACAGTTGTCCCAAAGAGGAGTCACTGCTCATTATAATTATGCAGAGTTTCTTTTGGAGATCCATCAAGATTTTCTAAAATACATTGCATTTTTCATACACGTCATCAGCTAAGCCCAACCCTGGGACCTAAACCCAGCAGTCATAAATTTCACATTGCTCATTATAATCATACAGACAGTCTGTTTGATGTCCAGCAGTAAAAATGTTTTTTTGGTTGCATTTTTAGTACAAAATGTAAAGTCAAACATCATCTCAAACTCCACTCGACCAAGGAAAAACTTCAAGATATCAGAGGATTTGACATATCAATGGTAAAATATTTAAAGCATAAGCGGTTTGTACTTCTGAATCGCTTCAACATATCCATGGTATTTAAGGTATCAGTGTTCGAAATACTGAACTTCAACTGTATATGACTAATCTAGCCCCACCCGTGTAGTTGAACACTGAACTCATGAATTTCACAATTTTGGTAGAGGGCTCATTTCCCATTATAATTATATATACATTCTTCCTTCTTGATGTTCAGAAGTAAAGAAATTTTCTCAGATATGATCAATTTAGCCCCACCCTAGAGGCTGAACTCTGAACCCAAGTGTCATGAATTACAGATTTTGTATAGGACTTACGGAGAAGATATTTGGAGATTACATTAATTTTGATGGTTTTGGCCACACCCCTCAAGCCCCAGGGAGGCAGGGTTTATAAAACTAAATTTCTGTTCCTCCTGACCCACTGATATTATATACCACAAATGGTTGAAATTGGTTCAGCTGTCCCTGAGGAGAAGCTGAAAATGGTCTAAAGTTTACAACTGATCACAATAATGGATAAAAATGGTTAGCAATTGGTGTACATGCTCTTATGTTCAACTGTTTAAAAATTATATCATTTTATTGGAACTTAAAAATAATTCCATCCGCTAGTGATGTCCAAATATTTTACAAAAATCAGTTATTTACTTATATTTATGCAGAATAGAAACATAAATTTTGTTGGTGTCTTTTCCATTAGTTGTTGTAAAGCATCTTGTTTAACATAAAACACTTTGAAAATCTATGTTACATAATTATGAATATTTCAAAGTATTGAATCCAAGGGCAATAACTCTGTTTTCATTGATTTCTTTATCAAGTCAAATTATTATGAGATAGATATCCTTTATTTTTTCACATATATTTTGTATATTTTTATACAGATTCAGTTTCATGAAATTGTTTTGAATACTATTATTATAATTTTTTTTTGGGTGAAATTTCAACATTGTTTGAGGAAAATTGCAATTTTCTGATGTTGATATATGATCATGTTTATGTATGTCTTGCGTCTCAGTGCAGTGACCTATACACAGAATTACCTTAATCATACATCTATAATGTAAATATCATTCCATTTCACTTGGTTATTACCAGTCAAACTGTAGTGCATGCACATGCTGGTCAGTGATTTTGATCAGCAAAGAATCATATGATATACATGTACTTACAACATATATTTCAAAACATTTCATTGACAATGTTTTAGATTCTCGATTCATTGACAATGTTTCACATTCTCGATTCATTGACAATGTTTCAGACTCTCGATTCATTGACAATGTTTTAGATTCTCGATTCATTGACAATGTTTCAGACTCTCGATTCATTGACAATGTTTCACATTCTCGATTCATTGACAATGTATTAAATTCTCAATTCATTGACAATGTTTCACATTCTCGATTCATTGACAATGTTTCACATTCTCGATTCATTGACAATGTTTCAGATTTTCGATTCATTGACAATGTTTCACATTCTCGATTCATTGACAATGTTTCAGACTCTCGATTCAATGACAATGTTTCAGATTCTCGATTCATTGACAATGTTTCAGATTCTCGATTCTTTGACAATGTTTCAGATTCTTGATGTTACATGCCTGCACATAAATGCGATTCATCAGTTTTCTTTATTTTACATGACAGGCATTTATACCTATAGTAAAAATTTCATTCAATTTGAATCATTTAAAAGAAAATTATTTTAGAATCATGTAATCAATGGTAAAACAACAGACATGCATTCACCCACAGTTGAGTGCGATTCCTCAATTTTGATAAATCCATTCTACAGGCATTCCTATTATATTTCTATTAGAGATGTCAATGGGTCATTTAAAACCCACTTTCCATTCCTGCTAGTACTAAGAAGAATGTTTGCCACCATAAGCCAAATATCATCACATGCTCGATTTCCTGATCGAAGGGGCCACCAACAAAATCGAGGAATGTGAAGTATCAGCATACTTGTGTGAATATGAACTGTAACGCACAGATAATTACGATTCGATCAGCGGGTGGAAAGAAAGCTCCAGGAAATGTCTGTTCCCTCATAGAGGATATTCTCTTATGCTGGACTAATTACAACTAAACTCCGTAACGGATTGTCTCCCTCTTGCATTGATCAAATCACCTCTTTTAAACAAGAACTCTGTAACTCATTTGTAATTATGTGTGTTTTACTGTCCGTTTTGTTTATTTGATAAATAAATACAAAAATTTATTTACTAATTTCTTTGGACTATTAATGAGTACGAAAAATACATCGATGGGGAAAATTTAACTGGTATCAATATAACACATTTGTTTTTTCATTTTTACCAAGTACCCAGGTACTAGATCAGAAAGCCATCCGAGGAACCAATTATTAAAATTGACCTATTTGACATTGCTAATTTCTATAATATAAATTTAGGATTTTTTCACCATTTATAAGTTGGTATTGTCCAATAAAAATTATGCACACATGCATCACAGTTATTTTGAGTGCATCCATCTGATAGGAGTACCAAGATACACTTAATTAAAACTGCATTACCTTCAAAACAATTTCAGCAACAAAGAAGTTGAAATGAATCCAAATATGTTCTAAACAGAATGCCCCAGAAGTGCAGTGACCATCACAGGCAATTATATAACTTGGGTTCAAATTTACAATTAACGAGTATTCTTTAATAGTAAATTTGAACCCAAACAATATAATTGCCAGTGGTAACCATGAAAATGAAATTCAAAGTTTAAATTTCCCTTCATCTAAAAAATGTCCCATACACTTTCAGAGAAGAGCTTGGTTATGTTCAAATGTTAACATATGAAGGGTGATGACCTTCTGCCACAGGTCACAATCGAGTGACTCAGGTGACCCCTGTCATAATAACAAACAAAGCTAAACCAGTATGTTCCTAAACTACAATGTACATTTGGGGGAGCATAATTTAATATTAAGTAGGTGTACACGTATATAACACATTGGCCGGTTGTTACACAAAAACCATACTTTTATATGGCTTATCTCTAATGTCAAAGTTTAAAATCAGATTTTGAACATGTTGAACTACATCACCTGCACAAAACTATAACATATTTTAAAATCATGTACAAGTAAGATGTTTATTGTACTAAGAAATAAATACACTACACATATTTAGACACGCATTTTTATGGAAGGGGACCATAGGACAAATATTTCATATGTTTCAATCCACTCATTCTTAATGTACTTCGTCCAAGAACAAATGTTCTGTCTAACACTTGGAAAATTGTTATTTGAATAATGGTACTTTTAATCAATTTAAATGGTTCTATTGTGTGCATGAAGGGAAGGAAATAAAACATATTAATAAATAATCCACGTCAAATGCATTCTGAGTACTGTGTTTTTCCTCTAATTATGACTGCACATGTTCATGCCTCAATTTCACCTGTGTCTCTGAATTCTACAACAAGCAGCACTTTGACCTTTACTCCAGAAAGAGGCTTGCTGACTTGCTAACACAATCTGCCAGCTACACTCCCTTCCCATGGTAAGGCACAATCAGTACGACAATAATGGCCAGGAAAATCAGAATTATGGCAACCCAGTAAGCTACAAAAGAAA
Source organism: Ostrea denselamellosa (assembly GCA_024699665.1). Lineage (NCBI taxonomy): Eukaryota > Metazoa > Mollusca > Bivalvia > Ostreida > Ostreidae > Ostrea > Ostrea denselamellosa. Next base: position 17,158,310 of record JAMZEH010000020.1, read on the forward strand.
ATACACGGTTTTGTTTTAGAGGGGGAGGCAGTTTTGAAATCTGGAAATACACAGAAATGCCTATAAAAAGAGTCAAACTTTACGTCAAATCAAAACAGTAGACATGCAATAGCCAAGTTGAAACTCATTCAGAGAGAAAGAGAGAGAGAGAGAGAGAAACAAATACAGTCAGTACAATTTATTGGATGCAGTAATAACGATCCACTGGATCATTGGTGATGTCCAAGTATTTTAAAAATGTTACTGCAAGTATAAAGAAAAACCTAAAAAAAAAAAAAAAAAAAAAAAAACAAACAAAAAAAACCCAACCCTGTAAAGCCCTCTCTAACAACAGCTGAGATGACTGTGTTTAACAATCTTACCACATGTAGCCGACTTTCTATCCACCAACCGTACATGTCTGGTCTCTTTCACAAGGCGTTCTTTGGTCTGGTCCATGTGATCACCAATGTCATCAATCAAGTCTACATTGGAATATTGGTAAAATGTTACTAATGGAGACGTAACTTTCTGATATTATTCTATGGTGGTACATATATTGTGAAGAAGACGAGTTTTGTTCATTAAGTTTGAACTGGCTTACTCTACCTACAATTCAACAAAAATCCATAATACAAAACACAGTAAAGCACACTTACAACAAATTGATGCTTACTGTGACGTGATATTTATTCCCCTATGAGAGGAAAAGAATGAAAATTTTATTGGATATATAACAAAGTTTGGTTATAACGGCCTGTTTTTTGCTGGTCCTGAACATTCATTATAACCGTGTTTTACTGTATAATGAAGTTTGGTTATAATGAATTGTTTTTCACTGGCCCTGGAGATTCGTTATTCCATGCTTCACTATATAGTGATACAAACGACTACATTTCTATTGAAATATACAAGTTATGCACTCAGCTGTAAAACAGCAGCACATCTACATTTCTATCAACTTTTTGAAAATGACAAGAATAAGAGGACCAAATAAGAGTGAAAGTGTACCCTTCTTTTTTCGCAAAATTTGAACGTGGCCATGCTCAGGCAATAAACTGATTCACAAACACATCCTGAACAATACATGTAACATTTTTTACATCACATTTAAGATCATCAAAGGTGAATTCCATTACCTGACACCAGTTACATAGGTGACCAGAGTTGTATATATAAAATGTCTAATTTTTGACAGTAGTGTTGAACTTGAGCACATTCTAATTTTAGCAGGAGTGACAAGTGTTACAAAATGGCGGTGTGTCAGGAAGAGATGTGTCGTGGATATTATTTTTGCTTATGTTATGCATTTAGAAATGTACATCATAGATAAAAACATGGTGGAAAATATGATTTTGTCAAACATTCTTTAAATTTCTTAATTTTAGTTTTTGAATTCAACTGGAAATTAAAGGGAAACTTTCCACAGCATTTGTGAATGCACTGTTGAGATGCTGAATTTATAAGGTCTTATAGTACAACTATAACGATTTCTTTCTTAATTGTCTCTTATTAATTGAGATGCTGAATTTATCAGGTATTATCATCCTATATTTGCCACTGTAGATGAGTATATAACAGTCTGAAGACATAAAATTTACTGCAAGTTCACTGACAAATTGACAATAAATGACGATAAAAGAGCAGTTCTTGAATTTCTATCCCCCACGACACAAACACACACCACACACCATGAGATGTTTTATATTCATATATGGAGTTCAATAACTGAACATGTGCAAATTCAACTCTAGTGTTGCAAGTGTTGATTTAATCGAATTCACCCCTAGTGCAGCAACAATGCAAAATACTACAGAGTGGAAGTATTGAAATAGCCACACACCATTCTGTATATCCACTTCATTCCCAATATCTATGGCCATCTCTTTCTGCCGTGAGATTACTTTTGAGAGAGACTCTAACCCTCTGTCTTGCTCTGTAAAGTATGAAATAATTTGAAAGTTACAAGATATGGAATACAGCATAATTTATCTTATAAATTTATCACAAAAATGCCATATAGCAATAAATATGTGTAATATTGGTTTAACATCAGTCTTGTACCTTAGAAACCATAATTCTATATTAAATACAGTTACTTATGAAAAACACTTTCTGATAAAATCTGAGTGTTAAATTATTAAATTTTTTTTTATCTCAACAATAAATTTGTAATATATCAATCATTATCTAATTCATTTAACTAATGATCCAGGAATCTTATTTGAAATTAGAATTGTCACTGAAAATTTACTTCTAAGGCTCTATCAAATCAGAAAATCTAGATGGAAAACATACCTTCTGGGTTCATTATTTAAAAATGAAAAAAAAAAAAAATGCTCCTAAAATCTTCAGTAATAAATAAAAAATGATCATGGTATCAAAACTTTTTGTCTTGCTTTACTGCCTGGCTACCAGACCTTGTATAATGGTTTTCTGCTGTTGAGTCATGGCCTGATTGTCCATTCCCTCATATTCTTCTGGTTCATCTCTCACTCCCCAAGGATCCCTCCCCCCAAATCCACTGGCTCCCATCAAGGACGACCTATAAAGCAAAAACATCATTGCATAGAAGTTAAATATAAAGGACTCTTACAACGACTTAACACTCCACTTCACTATGTTTCTTACTGTTGACCCCTACATAAACGATCTCCACTGTCCAATCTGACAAAGCCCTGTGGGGATCCGGGTTGTTAGAACAGATCCTCAGTACCCCTTGTTTGTCGTAAGAGGCGACTAAATGGGGCGGTCCTTCGGATGAGACCGCAAAAACCGAGGTCCTATGTCACAACAGGTGTGGCATGTTAAAAATCCCTCCTTGCTCAAAGGCCATAAGTGCCGAGCACAGGCCTAAATTTTGCAGCCCTTCACCGGCAATGGTGACATCTCCATATGAGTGAAAAATTCTCCAGCAGGACGTTAAACAATATATAATCAATCAACCAATCTGAAACATGTGCAATTCAGCACACTGAAAATTCCATCCTAATAATTTTTCCCAAAAATTTCTTCAAAATATTCATACAACAAAACACTGTACAATTTGACCATTGTGTATTCTGAATTCCACCTCTTCACAACCTGCTAATTACAGCATAACTTTGCCTCAGTAACTGGACATTATTATACAGTTTACTTCTGGATAGGTGTACAGTGTGTCTTATATTAGCTAATGACCAGGTAACCAGGTGCTAAATGACTTGAAAGTTGTTTGGTCAAGATATTTTAGTGTAATCATTCATGCATACCAAAGTTAGTACATGTTTATGTACACAACAGATAAACTGTGTGCTGATTACAATTAGATGAAAAAAAAACTCTATAAAAAAACAACCAACAAGTGGATCTTTCTTTTTTATACAAAACATTAAAATCTACTGCCTGCACTTGTAATGGAAAACTGAAAATTTGTGAAAAATGATGAGAATAAATTAAACATCTTTTTAACAATTTGTATAAATAATATATGTCAATCGAGGAGAAAATATTAAGACACTTTATAATAGACCATGAACTTGTCGGATCTTAAGCCACAGTATATAATAAAATAGAAATATTCAACAGTGAGAAATGTGACATGCTGTCTAAACTGATATTGATTTAATTCCCACATGTATTAGACAAATTCTATTGTATTCATATACTCTTACTCATGAATGATCTTTATATTGTGGAATCTATGAGGGCTGCTGGATATGTAATGTGTATTGTACCACAGCATGATAACGCTTTGCACGATTTTGTGGATGATGATATTCTTCAATAGCTCTAATCAATACCTTTCCAACGATATAAACACGAGCCTTCAGCTCCAACATATTTTCAAACATATAGTAATTTCAATAGAGCCAGTCATTGACCACTGTTGTAAAAATGGTTGGGAAACAGGTTGAGAATATTGAAGAAATTAGAACTTATATAAAAGTTTGCACAAAACTTGGTCATTTGGTAATGCAAATTCTTACTGAATTGGGGGAAGTTTATGGGCCTGATAAAGTATCTTATGAGACAGTTTGTAATTGGAGAAAGAAACTTCTGACTGGCAAAGAGTCCATCAAAGATGCAGCAAATTCTGGCAGACCTGTGACTGCAACAGGCAAGGCAAATGTCTCAAAAGTCAGGGAAATAACTGAAAGTGATGGCAGGTACACGATATGTGACACTGCCAAAGCTCTTGGCATATCGCTATTGCGGGTACATTCCATTTTGAAGCGTATTTTTAAAGTACGAAGGATTTCCGCCAGATGGATACCGCATATATTGACAGATGACCAAAAATGGATACGAGTACAAACCGCTAAGCAATTGCTCAAAATGTTTTTCAAATTCAATCAAAGACAATTTGCAAACATTGTTACTGGTGATGAAACATGGGTTCACTATTTCGAACCAGTAAGAAAAATTGGAAACAAAATATGGCCAACTAAACACAGTAGAAGGCCTGTAGTTGCCAAAAGAACCATAAACACAAAGAGGGTTCTTTATTGCATATTCTTCTCATGTGATGGTATAGTCGTATAAATTCCGGTGCTAAAGGGCAAAAGTGTTACAGGTCAGTAATACCGACATGTTATACTAAAAAAGCTCAAGAAATATTATCATAAACGACGCCCTGTGTCAGGATTTAAGCATGTTCATATAATTCATGATAATGCTCCATCACATACTTCAGAGAAGGTTACCATCTTGCCACACCCACCATACTCTCCAGATCTAGACCCATGCGACTTTTTCCTTTTTCCAAAACTTAAAAGGTTCTTATCTGGTCGTTGTCACAATTCCGACAAGCCCTTGGCTCAACCCTCAGTAAGTGCCTCAGAGGTCTACCTAAATCATCTTACCATGACGCATTTCAGAAATGGATTCAGAGATTGAAACTGTGTATTTCAAACCGCAGAGAATACTTTGAAGGGATGTAATTTTCATTTCACTATTTGAGTCACATGCTTTTGAGATATTGTACAATACACATTACATATCCAACAAACCTCGTATTCATGAGGACCAATTCTTGTAGAAAATTTTACAGATTCGTTCTGTGGATTTGGTTTCTATGCAATGAAACTGTACATAATTTTTCTATTTTGCCGATGATGTAAATTCATGGGATCATATATCCACAAAAAATTGAGCCTCTAAATATCTCATGATTTGTTAGGAATCAGATTGACTTTATCATTTTGTAAAATTTATTATGACTGAACATTGACTTGCAGATTATGTGAGGGTTATGCATGAGTATCGATCCATTCTTCAAAAGTAACGGAGCCGAGGCACATGGCTTTTAAAGAATGGAGTGATACGAGTACACTGACCCGCTTGAAATCCACCTTTACTAGGGAAACTTTTTAAAATTTTCTTTATAGTAAAAACATCTTATCAATAATTAAATTTTATTCTTTACTTTTTTCTTCCTATACATGATATAGGACTAGGTTAAGATACTGTTTTTGATCTTTTGCATTTCGACCAACTGCCCTAGTGGCTCAGTGAGTAGAGCATCTGTCTTTATAAAGAAGAATCACATAGGTGTATCTTCAAATCCTGGTGTGTGTAGTTATTTTTCATAATAGAATACTTCGATATATTTTGCATTTCATTCTCATAAATCTCATATGGAAATGGGGGGTAGTTAGAGATAATAGAACAGTAAAATTCAAGTGAACAGAATACTTAGCAATTCCTTTGTTGTTTGAAACTCTCCATTCCTGAAAAGTAATGGGGTGTTCAAACAAAACAATGATGCCACGGGTGGATTTTAATCAACAAAAACATACAACATAATTTCCCTTCAACATACATGTAATCATAAAACATGTACTAGTATATTTCATAGCATTTCACATGTATACCATCATTATAAGCCACATGTACAGGTGGAGGTATTCTCCTTCACCTTGTGCAATATCAAACCCCTGACCTTTTACTTGCAGAGATTTTAAAGATATACCTTGATTCAGTGGCCTCATTTTTGAAAGCTTGGTCTATCTGTTTTTCTTTTGTAGTTAAATTGTCCATCATCATCTGTCGACGCTCAACTTCTCTCTGTGTTCTTGGATTCAAGTTAAAGTCAATGCGTCAAAATGTGTTAAAATTAAAAGAAAGATAACTTAAGTAAAGTTACAGTAGGATTGCTAAAATAATTCGACATCAGTCAAGTGTTCAAATCTTGCCTGTGTGTAAAATATGTCATTTCATAAACAACAAAATTATATCTTCTCGTAAAGTGATGCAATATTTTACAGATGATATGTGCAGCCATTAATGATATGACACTGGCTAATGAATTGCAGTCATGATGCTTAATGATATAAACATAGAAAAAAGAGATAGGTAAGAGATTTACAGTACCTATATATACATTACATTTTCATCATCATTGTGAGTCAATTATAAAACCCCAGAGCCAAAAGTAGAATGATTTATAGGTTCTCTGTAGGATTACTACTGTCATTTAGAGGTATATCTCTTAAAGATTTAAATATGAGGTGTGTGTAAAACTTGCTAAAAAGCAAACTCACGTATGTTTAACAGTTTCCAGATACTATACATTTTTATATATATACACCAAAGTTCTTTCAAGCCCACAATAATTTTTATTACAGTAGAAAAATTGGTAATTAAAAGAGTTACTCTTTTACACTACATACCCTTAAAACTTATGCAAAAGCAATTCAAAACTGCATTTAATATATACATAAGTTGTATCAAATATGGATATTTCACACTCATTACAAATTAAAAACTGCAGACTCCTTTTAAGGATTTGGAAATGGTATATTACATGCTACATGTACCAGTGTACTTGATAACCCACAGGAAATAAAATATGAAAGATACATATGATATGATGAGGAGGCTCTGATAAGATTCTGTTTCAGCTTGTTCAGTGACTGGGTAAACTGTTTCACAGACACTCGTACTTGTGCAGAAAGCTGAAAGACGAAAACGGCATAAATCAGTTGGTACCATTATACATACATGTTAAATTTAATTCATTATTGCATGCATTCATGTCCATACAGACACCATTAAATGCATTTCATCTATTATACTTATTATGTGTTGCATTTTTTTTAATACTATTCTGATTACTACAAGTTGTTTGAATTCCTTGGTGCTAAAATTTCATGATTTGTTAGAGAGACACACATAGCAATGGTTTTAATTTCAAATTAAAGGAAAAATCTACTTTCAATAATTTTGATTATGAAAGCATTGAAATATATTTAATATATTATTCATAATGGGTTTAATGGAAAAATGACAAACTGTGAACACAGCAGGGTTTGACATTTGATCTTTGGAGCACTAGACCAGTTGGGCTACTTCAAATGATTTTTGTTAGCCCTAACCAAACTTTCCAGAAAAAAACCCACATATAAAACCATCTAATGGTTTCTCCATTTAATAATTTATTTCAATACTTAACTCTAATGACAAACAACATTTATCTGTTAAGTTTGAATGCAAACATATTTTCTGTCTAACCTGAAATTTTTCAGTCCTTTTAGAATGAAACAACCTTGACTGTTTTTCTTTTTCATAAATCTGTTTTGTTTCTTCCCTACCCTTTTTTTTTTTTTTGGGGGGGGGGTCTTCTGTGAGAACGAGAAGTATTTTGAATATAAAGATTCCTACACATATGAAAACACTGAAAAATGATGCAATTTTATAAAAACTTTCTCACATTTGATTCAAATAAACTGTATTTAAAATAAAACGAATTTAATTTATATTTATTTTTCAAAAACAAATCTTTATGCACATTCACATTCTTAATTAACAATGAGTAGAATTCGCAAAACATCACTTCTGACCAGGATTTTATCTATTACAACTTAAAATAGAAATTATGTCATCACACAGTGTATGACTTTTATAAGAATGTTGTTAATTTTTTACACTTATTTTTTTTTAGTTGACAATGAAATATCCTGTGGTGTAAAGTTTTTTGTTTATTTTTCAACCCAACCAGTCGGATTAATAAAAAAGACACTTTACCTGACCAGCCCATCATTTAGAACACTCGGTTGAACGTGCCTTAATGTCAAACCCTACATAGTGAAATTAAAACCATGATCGTATTGTCAGTATTTTCCCATTCTACAATACAATTTTAAGAATTGGAATACTAATTTTAACAAATACATCCTACATCAGTGAAGCATACATGCTACATTCTTCTCATATTGCCAGCTATCTCAAAGATTTGCTAGTCTAGATTAATATTTACAAAGCTTGTAAACTTCTGTGTTTATTGTTATGGTGCCATGCCTAGCGTTACTTAACCATGTTTACTATAATGTTACCATGTTTACTTTTAAGTTACCTTGGTGTATTGTGAGCTGGTCCTGCTGTATCGATTTCTTTCTGTTATTTTTTCCATAAGAGTCTGCCCAAGCCTTGCACAGGCATCATATTCAGCTAACCTGAAAAACATAACTTTACATCAAATCAACACTCTCCACCATCTACAAAAGGTTCTTATCTGGTTCTGTACAAAATAACTGTTCCCTCATGACTGCATCCATAGAGGAGCATGACAATATAATTGAATTGTATATCTATGAACTGATAAATCAGTGTAACAGCTTTCGTATATACATGTAGGGTAAGACTTACTTTTTGATAACAATAAACTATTAAAGCAATGATACAGGTATGAAATACTATGTACCCTTCCCTTGCATGTTATTGTGGAATTTCAAATACAATGGTTTTCCTCCACTAACTTACAATATGATACTGCGGTATTATATCTAGTATTTTATCAGTTGTGATTTTTTTTTTGGCAAAGCATAGTCACACCAATATGAATCATTTTTCCACTGGACATATATTTTAGTACTTCAAAGTATTAAAAACTAATGATAAATTTTATTTGGTCTTTCTTTTACTTGCATGTTGTTTTGCATATTTCATATAAATATGAGCAACTCTGTATTATGACATTAAAGAATTCCTACTCTGCTGTTGTTTGCATGCATGAATATTCAGATATGTCATTTGTTATATTATCTTTTTTAATAAAATGAAATCGCCAGTGGTCAGAGAATTCAGGTAGTGGGGGACCTTACTAGAGATTCGGGGGTCTCGGGTTGGAATCTTTGTCTGGACTATGCTACTTTCAGTGTCTGTTGTCACTCCATTGCCTTTCAAGAGTTACATGTAGCATTTTCCATTCAAAGAGAAGGATTTTCAAACTCTATTAGAAAAATATCCTTGCTTATGTATAACCATAATATACACTTTGTCCTACATAAACTTTACTGAGTCTTAATTCTAAACGAAAATATTCAGATTCAATCACTCCCACTCCACTGCACCGTGAATCACATAGTAGACCACTTGTTATTTTCATTCACTCAACAACAAGCATGTGTGCAATTTTGTTTTCTATATTTTCAACAAAGTAAACTTTAAAATTATGTAAATTAATTTTAAAAATTTCATAAATTAAATACCAAGTGTCGCTCGCCATGTCTTGTGATCTGACAGGAAGTTTACAAACTTTCAATGCCACTGTACATGCGCACGAAATAATTTCTACTTGGTAAACCTCTTGTTTTTTCATATGACTCAGAAATAGAAATCAGGGACACATTTTACAGTCGGAATACCTCTCGGCCTTTTCCGTCAAGTTGAGAAAAATGTTCCGATTGACAACCTTTGCCCCCCTTATTTCTAATAATAGGACAGACCGTGGGATAATTTTTTTTTTCCACTATGGAGGGTAAATACAAGTTGTGTATCGAAATGCGGTACAAATCTTGTAGAAAGCGAAGCGTAAAGTGATGAAGATAACTTTTAAGAAAAAAGTTGTAAAGACTTTTTTAACTCTGAGTGCATTTATTTCATTTGCTTTGATATTTTGCTGGAACAAAACTTCTTCACGGGAAAGTTCACTAACTTTACAAGATAGACATGGCGGCGAACAAGAGCCACTTGTTGAATCGTTCCGAGGTGACATAGTGCGGTTCGACAGCCAGGTTCTTAGAAGTCAGAGAAGTGCCAAATCATTTAGTCCCGAAATTGATTTATTTCAAAAAGACAATGTGTGGGAAGAAAAAAGGGAAGAGAATGAAGAGGAATTATTCCATACAACTTTGGAGAAAAGTGACTCAAAAGCTACTGATATTAATGATGTGTATATTTCAGTTAAAACAACATTATCATTCCATAAGACGAGGATGAAATTACTACTGGACACATGGATCTCAACATGCAAAAAACAGGTCTCTGATACATCAAATTTTTGAGCTTACTTCAGAAGCGAGTAACCTCAGTACATGTTTAAATTAATTTATATATCATTTGGTTGATTTTGAAAACGTGTATATTGGCATGATACTGCATCGTACTTAAATGTCAAATTCAGAACAAAGTAATTACTCAGTACATGTTTAAAATAATTTACTATATCATGGATGATTTTGAAAATGTTTGCACTGCACTGTGCTTCAGTGTCAAATTACACCCAGTACATGTTTAAAATAGTTCATATGGGTGATTGTGAAAACACATATTTGTACCACAGTGAATCATGATAGGCTAATATAGGAATCTATGATTGGCACAAATGATTGAATTTTTAGTTCCATATATATAGAGAGAGAGCAGGTATAACTGTTAAATATCATATATTGTTACAATATATGATATTTAACAAGCTGCTTAAAGTTGCTGGGAGAGGGGTGCTGAAATAATGATCATATTGTGGAAGACTTGAGCACAGTTTTAATTTCTTTAAATGTCACTTTTCATTCTGCTTCTGTTCTGTTTGAAAAGACAATTTCACAATCACTATTTATGATTATCAAGTTTGTGAGCTGGGTAGTAGACATCTCCTTTGTTCATGGTACACAATGTGTATTTGACACATTTATCATAGTCTAGCTTTGCAAGACCTACTCTTGAAAATAAATTGTTAAATTTAAAATTCCTTGAAATTATTAGGAAGCACGTCCTGAACATCCTTTAAAAAAAACCCCAAAAAACTTACGGTCTGGAATCTACATGTGCACACACTGCAGAAGGTGACATAAAATTGCTAAAACTTTACTGTTGAACAAAACAAAAAAACAAAAAATAAATTATCAATCAAGAAAAAATATTGGAAGGTTTAATTTATCAATGAACACTACCAGTACAAAAACATTTCATGTGAAGTACAGTATATTTAAGATGACAAATTTCAGTGTAAAGTTTTAAGGGGGAAAATTTTGACCAATGAGCCTGTGAGCTGTGAGCTACATTTTGCATGTTTTAAGTGTTCGATAAACTTCAAGGTTAGCCCAAGTCAACTTTCACATCAAATTTTAGATTATGATTCAATGTTTAATTATTTAATAACCTTTAAGAATATTTTTTTTCCTGCAGACTTTTATTTTCACTGATGGTGATGACACAGATCTCATAGAAAAAATGCCAGGTAAAATACAAATATTAGGCCAAAAAAAGTTAGTTGTGTGGTTCCTATGACATGCTTTTCAGAAATAGGGTAGGTAAGATTTGTGTTTGTGTACAGTGGGTATATGATGATAAATGAACAAATGCATTACATTATGATAATGTGTAAAATGTCACTCAGAACTATGATATCATATATTTTTGTCATATTTATATAAATTTCCTGTTGTCATTAATTTCATTTGTGTAATCAAAGGCAGATAATTATGTGATTGAATCTCGAATTTTAAAGGAAATTAGGGTCAAGGATAAAAAAAAATAGGGTTTGGGGGGGGAAATGGAACCACACAATTATTTTCTTTATGCCTTACCACATGTATTATGTAGATTGATTGATTATATATTGTTTAACGTCTCGCTTGAGAATTTTTCACTCATATGGAGACATCATCATTGCTGGTGAAGGTTTGCAAAATTTAGGCCTATGCTCGGCACTTATAGCCTTTGAGCAAGGAGGGATCTTTAACGTGCCACACCTGTTGTGACACGGGACCTCGGTTTTTGCGGTCTCATCCGAAGGACCGCTCCATTTAGTCGCCTCTCTCGACAAGCAAGGGATAATGAGGATCTATTCTAACAACCCGGATCCCCATGGGACTGTATAATGTAGAAATATTAGGAAATCAAATGCAGTTTTAATTGAAAAACACTGAAATTATTGAAGATAAAGAAAAGAAACTCTAAAGGTAATTTTTTGAACTGTAAAAATTTCAAGATGTGAGATGGATGTACATGGTAATTGAATGTCACAACCTAAGGAAGAAGACATGCATTTGAAATAAGTCTGTTGAGAACACACACAGGTCTTCAACCAATCATTTAGAAAATCACTACTGCCCTCTATGATACCTTTTCATATATACAAGTTTCATATTTAAAATCTTGAGCTTTGTTTGTTAGTTTGATGTCTCATTAAAGTTACATATGTACTGATGATAATTTTTTTGTTGTTGTTTCCAAACTAAGTTGTTAATGGCACATAATATAATGACTTGTACAATATAAACTATTTGATTTCATCCCAAATGAAAGGAATAAGTCAAAATTTGTGTTTATTTTTTTTATCTGATTTTTCGGTTAGCCTTACTTGTATAATGCATGCATTGCACATTCCATTTTGCTATATCATGTGCAAACTATTAAGGATATTGTTATATTTACGTGGATCCAAGATTTGCAGGAAAAATAGCAAATGGTATGCTAATGGTCAGCACTTGGCTTGTTTTGGAAAGAAAGTGTGTAAAAAGACAGGCAGCCTTTAGAAACTCTTTTCACTTAAATGAATATCTTCACACTGTAGGTTTTTGAATGCATATTTGATAGAGTTTTTTAAAATGCTGTAGTAGTGATATCTTTTTTAAAATCTAACATAATACATACAACGTTGTGTAGTTTGGACAATTGAAAGGAAATTGTTTGCCTACTTGTTGTCAAAGGGGGAAAAAAGGTACCATTTACCAGTAATAAAAGGAGCCTAGATAAATCACTGGAGTGTATGTACCTAATTTAGAGTATTGTTATTATTCTGTTCATGTTCCTGGGTGCTCATGTACCTAATTATAGGGTAGTTATAGAATTGTAGCTCTCTGAGAAAATCCCAATATTTTCTCAGCTAATTTTAAAATGATCAGAATATTTTTGCTTTGATTTGAACAGTATATATGTAGTTAGTCTCCAGTTCAAAAACATAGAAATGCTTACAATCCATCAGTGTGATAAATGAATATATTTAAAGGAACACTTCTATGTAAATATATTGTTGATCTATAGTGCTGGTATTTGTTGCAGTCTTTACAAAAACTTTATTAATTTCCGTTCCGGTCAATGACTTTAGGCCACATGCATGTAGTTATTTGTTTTTCATGCATCACTTTAGTTCTAGTCAATACTCATAACTTGTAGAGATAGAAGAAACCATTTCACAGTTGTATGTGAGCAGTAAGAATTGTGGACACATTTTAGTTCCTTATCTTGAAGTATCATTTCATATTTCTCAGTTTTAGCATTGCTATTACCTTGCAGCTCATTCCTTTGGAATCATTATTTTAAAAAGTCATTGGTGTAATAAATACTAATTATGAAAATGAAATTCAAGAAATTAACTGTTGTTACTGAAATATAGCCTTACAGCTTAAAAACCTGATTAAGGTAAAGGGTATTGTCTCCCACAACAGAACTTTTTTCCAGTAATGTTCTTGAAAGGCAAACGCAGCAATTTTAACTCGGCAGTTTTTTGTAAATTTTGACCCAGGGAAGGGGGCCCCTAAAAAATATTCCTTAGATCAAAATCTATCAAAATATCATAGTTTGTTTTAGGGACATGACTGCCTTAAAGGACTTTTAAGCCAAATTCATTCAAAAATAGTCATTTTTTGGTGAGAAAATGTTGTTTTAGCCTGCGGTATCTCAGTGACTAGAGCGTTCGCTTTTTAAGCGGGAGGTCGTGAGTTTGAGCTCCAATTGTGCCATGGCCACGTCAAACCTAAGATGTAAACGTAGGTAGTGATTGCTCCTTCGCCAAATACTTGGCATGTAGAAGTAACAATCATGGGTCTTTAGGATATGACCTGATAAATGGAGATCCCATGTCACGGCAGGTGTTTGCACATTAAAGAACCCTCACTGCTACGACCCTCATTGCAAAGCATAGGTCTAAATTTGTGGTATTTTATCAATGTCTCAATATGAGTGAAATATTCTCGACGGGATGTCAAACAAACAAACAAACTGTTTTAGCAAATTTTGAAGGCTAAATATTGCTAATACAAAATTTTAGGTTCGAAATGCAAATTTGAAAAATTTTGAAATATATATAGTAAATACATTGATTTTCAAAAGTGAATTTCTTCTGGAAATCGTTCTCTCCTATAGGTCAATTCTTTTGATATTCCGAATACATCCTTTTTGATGTTTTTTTTTAATGTTTTTTTTATTGTAATAATAGCCATTTCCTCATTTTCCTCATGAAAGAACAATAAAGAAATAAATTTCACTTTTGAAAATACATGTAGGTATGAATTGCGACATTTATGCCAGCATACTTGTCATGAAGACAAGTGCATTAACACTTCAAGAATAGTATGCCGGTGTGACCGTCTGAAGCCCACCCTCAGTACTTTAGTAATTCAGTAAGGACTCCCTGTAGTCAAACTTCTGATGTGAGGTGTTGAAGTTCATGTTCTTATGTATTTTTAAAAGTGAAATTAGTTTTATATTTACATTTTACTTTTTTTCTGTTGGAATTCCCAGTCATGTAAATAAATGTACTATATTTATCTTTAGAAAATACTTCAGATTTTCAGTAAAATTTTAAAATACTTTAATGTCACAAGTTTTTTTTTTCAGTGTGAATGTTATTTCAAATGTGTAAATACAGTAACATTCTGTGGCAAAAGCTCTTGCATATGATTTTACATACAGTATAAAGCTCTGTGAATTTAATATGAAGCACAGAATAGTAATGAAATAGATTTCTGTTGATATTCGTATGCAATCTAAACCTGCAATTTCTGAGTAGTGCATGAAATCAGAAAACATGTCTGTCAATGCTATGATCTTACATTACAGAGGGCCATGTGATAAATACGTACTGTCCGGAGAATCACTACAGGTAGGCTCTTTGTATATAATGGGACAGCCAGGTAACTATTAACCTGTACAGTACATTAATACATAATTATATATATATATATATATATATATATATATATATAAGATTAAACAATGGTAATCATCTGTTTGAAGTTTTAGAGTATACATGCACTTGATAGTTCCAACATACGACAAATACGATAAAGCCAAATTTACTTCAGATTTTCATGTATTTTGAAACATGTAATAAAGTGGTTGATGTGTATATATATATATATATATATATATATATATATATATATATATATATTAACAAGAAAACTTATCATATACATTTTTGCCTTTTACCGGCCAACCTTTGGTTTTTTACTAGACAATCTAGAAGATCTGTGCATCTATATTTTAAAGAGCAGGATTAGATCAAACATTAAGTTCAAACATAATCGAAGCACATCTGTATGGAGGATAATTACAGGACTTGACAGTCTAACATCTTGAGATCATATCTAGCAGCTACTGATGATTTTGTGACAGTCTGATGTATAGATTACTACATTATTGTGCAATAAAAAGGACTGAATGCAGCAGATCGATTTTTCTGGGTCGTTATCTTTTCTTGTTCTTTCTAAGTCCCCTTTCTCTGTCTCTCTCCTTTCATCTCTCCTTCCTTTTGCTTTGTCCATCCCTCATGGTCACATCCCCCCTTTTCCCAAGCTCCTATGTAACTTAATTACACGATAAAAATGCCAAAGTTCTTGACTTGGTAGTAAGTGTAATATGACTTCTGGTAAGTTCTTGACTTGGCAGTAAGTGTAATATGACTTCTGGTAAGTTCTTGACTTGGCAGTAAGTGTAATATGACTTCTGGTAAGTTCTTGACTTGGCAGTAAGTGTAATATGACTTCTGGTAAGTTCTTGACTTGATAGTAAGTGTAATATGACTTCTGGTAAGTTCTTGACTTGGCAGTAAGTGTAATATGACTTCTGGTAAGTTCTTGACTTGGTAGTAAGTGTAATATGACTTCTGGTAAGATCTTGACTTGGCAGTAAGTGTAATATGACTTCTGATAAGTTCTTGACTTGGTAGTAAGTGTAATATGACTTCTGGTAATTTCTTGACTTGGCAGTAAGTGTAATATGACTTCTGGTAAGTTCTTGACTTGGTAGTAAGTGTAATATGACTTCTGGTAAGTTCTTGACTTGATAGTAAGTGTAATATGATTTCTGGTAAGTTCTTGACTTGGCAGTAAGTGTAATATGATTTCTGGTAAGTTCTTGACTTGGTAGTAGGTGTAATATGATTTCTGGTAAGTTCTTGGCTTGGTAGTAAGTGTAATATGACTTCTGATAAGTTCTTGACTTGGTAGTAGGTGTAATATGATTTCTGGTAAGTTCTTGACTTGGTAGTAAGTGTAATATGACTTCTGATAAGTTCTTGACTTGGTAGTAGGTGTAATATGATTTCTGGTAAGTTCTTGACTTGGCAGTAAGTGTAATATGACTTCTGGTAAGTTCTTGACTTGATAGTAAGTGTAATATATCTTCTGGTAAGTTCTTGACTTGGTAGTAAGTGTAATATGACTTCTGGTAAGTTCTTGACTTGATAGTAAGTGTAATATGACTTCTGGTAAGTTCTTGACTTGGCAGTAAGTGTAATATGACTTCTGGTAAGTTCTTGACTTGGCAGTAAGTGTAATATGACTTCTGGTAAGTTCTTGACTTGATAGTAAGTGTAATATATCTTCTGGTAAGTTCTTGACTTGGTAGTAAGTGTAATATGACTTCTGGTAAGTTCTTGACTTGGTAGTAAGTGTAATATGACTTCTGGTAAGTTCTTGACTTGATAGTAAGTGTAATATATCTTCTGGTAAGTTCTTGACTTGGTAGTAAGTGTAATATGACTTCTGGTAAGGGTAGCAGGATGTTACAAGGACTAGATTTTGTTGGCAATATTAAGTCAGTTCAAATGATTATTCTTGATTGGTCAACTGCACAAATCTGTTAGGTCAACTTAATGTACTTCACTCTATTGCAGTGGTTGTTCAGATGTGTTTCCGCAGTTGAATGTTGACATATTTTAAAGAATTGATGCATATTTTTTATGGTTAGAAAGTTTTAGCTTACCTGAGTTATAACCTCATGTGAACTTTTCTGATCATCTTTTGTCTGGACACCCAGTTGTAAACACCCAAGCTTGCTAGGGATTCAAAATTGTTCAAATGAAGGGTCATGCCCTTTTTAAATTATTGCCAAGTAACTGATTGACCATTTCTACACAGACATGATTTTGCTTTTCCTTAAGGAAATGGAGGGCCCATTGAATGCAACTTTCCAAAGCTTGAACTGTTCTCTTAGAATGCAGAAAACAGCTGATGTATCAATGTTCATAATATTTGCAAGGTTTACCATGGTATATCTTGCATCTTCAGCAATTGCAGTTTTCACATGAATGATATCTTTTCCTGTATGTGACGACAATGGCCGACCAGAACAAAGATAATCATCAAGCGACTTTCTGCCCATTTTAAAACTGTGTCTGTCCACCATTAATACTGATGCATATGAGAATGCTTGGTCTCTGTAAGCTTTGTCCAAATCACCTTTAAATGTCCGTTGGCAAATATTTTAGTGAGTTTATAATTAAAGCGTATTTTCCTGATGTGTACATACATACCTAAAACATTACCATGAGTATATTTTAATATCAGCATTTTACTTTTAATAAGGAATATTCAGAACTTTTCAAATCCCCTTATACACGACCCTTATATTTTAGAACCAAGTTATTAAGTCAAAATATAAAATATTAACTCAGGTATCCACTTTTTTTGTTTGTATGAAGTGCCCGTGAAAAAAAATTAATAAGTAGGAGGGCCACACAAAATTATGTCCGTATGTTCCCAAGTTGTGTAAATTTGAGGTTTTTTTTTCATGGACCTTTTGGTTAGGGTGTGGCTAAAATCGGGGATCAGATTGTACATAATGTAAATATAGGGGGAAAATCTTAACAAAAATCTCCAGAACAGAAAGTCCATATTAGTCACATTGATATATATCCCCATGTTGGGAGAATTCAAGTTCATTCAATTATAACCTCATGGAACTAGGTCATAATACTGGGTCAAAATTTGTCATTGGATTAAAGAGATTAAAAAGCTTTCTAAAAAGTTCTTCTGAACAACAATATCAAGGTTGCTCAGGTGAGTGTTGTGGTCCATGGGCCTTTTGTTTACACATCAACATGAAATTGATACTTATATGATGTGGACTTTCATTTAGGAAATCCTTGTGCTGTAAAATGGCGAAAGAGTTTGACTTTTTCATAGATTCAAATAAAAGGTATGTACATATGTTTTGTTTCTAGTAATTTCTACTCAGTAATTTGAAGAAGGTAAATGATTATGCATTAAATTAGAAGATCATGATTGTCAGTAAATGTTTGATCTGTCATAGCAAATAAACACACACACACACACACAAATTAACAATATGCAGCTGTGTAGGCATGATAACATTTGCTTTGAAATGGTTTAACTCTAAGGAAATATTGATAAAATAAAAATGAGTATTTACACAGTTGACAAAGAAAGAGATGGTAATGAAATTACATGTCATTCATTTTAAATTTTTGTAGCGTACATGAGCTTTTACAGGTACCTGTTGCTGTGTCAGCTTGAAGTTATGATTTACCAATATATGATTTTTAGTGGTTCAACATGCAGTAATTTGAAGTGGATTGAAATCATGAATTTCCTTTTTTATTTTTTTTTATTTTTTAGTATTTAATGTGATGTAATTTATTCATAATATTGGTTGATTGTTGTACAGTAAAACATGGTTATACTGAACACATTTATAATGAATTCATGCTTACAGTGAAGTGCTGTAATTCTGAAACAGATAATAAACTTATTAGAAATAAAACAAATTTGGTCTCCCTTAGTACTTTGTTATCAGTGTGTGTACTGTATTATGTCTCTCTTAGAATTCTGTTTGTTGCCAAAAGGGGCACTTTTAGTTCCCAATCAGTGAAGCCATAGGAAGTAAGCTACTAGTTTGCACCTAAATCTCTCTGTTTGTCGTCCACCTATCATAACTTAGTTTTTCATCATGCTTTGATATAGGAAGCTGAAATGTGATGGGTAATTTGCTAATGTATTTTACTTCAAGCATTTTAAATTTCTGAGTCATCACATTGACAGAGTTTTACGAAATATAGTAGACTTTGTGTCGAATATAGTTTTTCGGACTTTTTTGATTATGCTTTATGTCATCTGATCTAATAATTTGCTGAAGATAGAATTTAGGATTTTTCTACTAAGCTTTAATGTAAAATTCTAAATTTTGATATATGGGTAGATATTGATCACACAAATGTCATGGTTGAATTTAAAAAAAAAATGGAAGATTTGAAAGAAGTTTAGTTTCATGGATGACTGAACATATTTAATTCTTGTTTTCTGGACTTTCTGGAATCATCCTTTTATTTAGGATTTGGTACTATTTTTATGTTTGTTTATAGATGACTATAATCCTGATCTTAGTTAAGTGATTTTTATTAGATTTTTCCAGACATTTCCAGAAATTTGATATGTGATATATCACTGAGTAATAAGTTTCTCTACAGATAAAACTTCATCTTTGTTATGATTGACTTATTCTAACAAAAACTGTAACGTGTAACTTCATGGTTGATTGAGCGTCTTCAATTCTTGTACCCTATTTAGTTCTCCATTTTCTTTTACTGAGTGAAATCTGTATAACTTACTGAAAAAAAAAATTATGAAATAAATTGTTATGCGAACAACTAAATTTGGAAGTGGTAGGGGACATATATTGCTACTCAATACTTACATGTAGCTTGTTTTTTTAAAACAGTTTTTATGTCTTTTTTAAAAAAATTATTTTTGTGTATTTCATTGCTTTGCATATATTATCAGTCCAAATTCCAGAAAGGTAACTGTCGTGTTGATTTTCAAACTAACATATGATCTGATTATTTTAAATTGCAGTGTTAATAGTAGCAGTCGAAGTAAGAAACAGGCAGATGGCAATATATATATTAATTTAGATATTTTGTTCCCAAATGCTCAAATATATCACAAATTTAACTATTGTTCATAATTTGGGACCTTGCACATATCAAATAATATTTCTACAAATATGTTCTGCTTTTTTTTATATGTATAAGAGCTTTTAAAACTTAGAAGTACATAGAGTCAAAAGCATTAGATTTTTTTTGTTGACAAAATAATATATGTATAGCAAAATTTATTTAGCATTTTATGAAATCCATGTATGCCCCAGTACTAAAGAACTGATCAGATGAGTGACAGGCAACTTTTTGAGGATAATCATATACTTTCTTAAATGCATGATTTTTTGCTGGACTGCTTCTCTTGTAAATTTCAGAACAGCTTAGTAATGAAATTAAGCATGAGTTTCTAAAGTTTTTAATTGGTTTGATATTTAATTTCCAGAGTGTTGCAGTTTTCATTTTTTTTTTTTTTTTGGAATTTACGTCAAAAGTGTTCTTGATATACTTAATGCAGAACTGTGTTTATAGAATAGATATAATATTATGTCAGTTTGTATTTTTTAAATACATTTTACATGCATTATTTTTAAGGAGCAACAAAAATTTCAGATTTAGCCACAGTGCACATATGTTATTAAACGAGGGTAAAATTAAACATGTACAGTACTTTGTTTAGAAAATACAGTGTCTTTTCTCTAATGGCATACATGCTACATGTTTCTGCTATGTGTCATTTCTTCTGTCAGTAATACAGATGTTACACACTCTAAAATTACTCACTCTACAAGAAATTTTAAATTGTGATTTGACAGGTGGTTTTGCCATGTGGATGATGACAATTATTTAAATACTGACCAGCTGTTAAAACTCCTTCAAAAATATAACCACACAGAGAAATGGTATTTGGGTAAACCTAGCCTAAGTCATCCTCTGGAAATTCAGAGCAGGACAAATGAAGGGGTAAGTGTTGTTACAGAAACGCATGTTGTACATAGTTTTTCATGTGCTTGAGGAAAGGGGATAATAATTTGAATATACTATTCCACAGTTTCATCTAACAGACAAAATACTGAGACTCATTTGTGCTGATGGTGTGCAGACTTTTTATTGCCACCAGCACACAGAAAATTGAGGATCAATGTATCATGTGTCTGCATGGATAGATGGAATGGTATTTTCATACCAATGGCTAGATCCTACTTGTATATGTATAGCACACTAAATCTCCGAGACTTCATGAAAATTCTTGTCACAAATGAGGGAGTTCAAAGTTACATGTACTGTTACATTTCTATTTCAAGATTTCAAGGTCACAGCAGGTGATACAGTGGTTTGTGTCTAATAAAATACACAACACAAACCACTTTACTTCAGATATTTTGTCACAATGCATGTAACAAACTTTGACTTGATAGAATGAATCTGAATATCTGTTGAGAGCAGTTTTATGTGATGATTTTGGTAATAAATAGGACTTCATTTTTATTTTTGGATATAGACTTTAGATTGCTGGAATTTTCTTGTATCTTGTAGCAAAAGGTGGCCTTCTGGTTTGCCACTGGAGGAGCTGGATTCTGTATAAGCAGAGCCCTTGGTGTAGCTATGGTCCCAGAAGCAGGGTAAGGCATTCACTTCAGTAGTGAGTGTTTAAACTTTATTGTCAACTCAGTTGAGCTGAAAGAATACATAACTTGCTGTCATAATAGACCAAGTTTTATATGCTGATATATATAGGGAAAATCTTTAAAAATATCTTTTGAACTATTTAATCTAGGGCATTTATATTTTGTATACACATTCTTTATGACAAGATGCAATGGTGTGCGAACTTAACCTGGAAGTTTGATATGATTTTAATAAACATATAGCCTGAAGGTTATAAAACTTTTTGAGTATGTACTTCAAACTCAAACTCAAAATTCTTGCTCCAAATTCCTACTCATACTCTAAAGTTATACATGAATTAGAGTGGAATTATGAGTATGGTTTGGAGTACAGAGTATGAGTTTGAGTACAGAGTATATACTCAGAGCATTTTATAACCCCCAGGCCTGACCTATCCAGTATGTCCTGAACTATTTAAGGTACATACATTTTTCAAATCTTGTATATATATTTCTTATGACAAAATTTTTCATTTCATACTATGACCCTTGATCTTGTGACCTTGGAATTTGAATTTTAAGAAAACATAACCTGTTAAATATCTTCAGATCTATTCAAGGTTGGGCTTTCATATTTTGTATATAGATTCCTTATGGCAAGACCTTTTGATGCCTTGGTGTTTACTTTGTGACCTTGAAGTGGAAGTTTGACTTACTTTGGATAAAAAATATTACCTAATCAGTATCTCTTGAACTATTTAAGACAGAGCTTTCCTATAGTGTCTAGATTTTTTATGGTAAGATCTTTCATTTCATACCATGATCTATGAACTTGTGACCTTGGTCTTATCCAGAACAGCAATGCCATGTTAGTCATACTGGTGTTGAGTCATCTCTCTGTTATTTGAATCCATTTTCAGTTTTGTTGTGATCCGTTGGGGCTAAATTGGGGCCACAATATGGGATTAAAAAATTTTCATGGAAGTAAAGATTGATTTAAAAAATATTTTTAAAAAATCACAACACTGAACATTGGCATGGCCAAGGTGACTCAGGTGAGTGATGTGGCCCATGGGCCTCTTGTCTGTGATACTCATCTTATGAATTTTAATTTTGCTAAATAATAGTAATAATTTTGAATTTGTAATTTTTCGCAGCGTAGCAGTATATACATGATGTATTTTATAAACATTTAAAAAATGAATTGTAATAATTGATGAATTTACCTTCTGAAATCATTTTTTACTAGACTCATGCTAAGAATCTTAAAATCAGTGAACCATAAAAGTTCTTTTTAGAAAATGATAGGTAAACCCAAGGGGCCGCCTGTGATATCACTTTCCTGCAATAAGATATAATATTGATTTCAGGGGAGGAAAATTTACCAAGATTGGGGATTCCATTCGATTACCAGATGACTGCACTATTGGATACATCGTCAGTTAGTATTCTGTGCTGGCATTAGTGATCAGTTATTTCATTGTTTTTTATTTCTTAACCTGGAATTTCCAAGTTAATGAGTGATACATTACACATCTTTGTATCTTATTACTTTTATAGATTTAGTCTTTGTATATTATTACTTTTATAGATTTAACATAGTATATCTTTCTATATTATTACTTTTATAGATTTAACATAGTATATCTTTCTATATTATTACTTTTATAGATTTAGCATAGTATATCTTTCTATGTTATTACTTTTATATATTTAGCATAGTATATCTTTCTATATTATTACTTTTATAGATTTAACATAGTATATCTTTCTATATTGTTACTTTTATAGATTTAACACAGTATATCTTTCTATGTTATTACTTTTATAGATTTAACATAGTATATCTTTCAATGTTATTACTTTTATAGATTTAACATAGTATATCTTTCTATATTATTACTTTTATAGATTTAACGTAGTATATCTTTTTTAAAACATATAAAAATAAATGCATAAAGAAGTGAATATGATTTTCAATTTTAGATCACCTTTTGAAAGTAGACCTGACCAGGGTGGATTTGTTTCATTCACATTTAGAATCTCAATTCAGAATAAGGGACCCAAAGAAACATGTAAGGTTTCAAAAGTTGGAATGTGCTTGTGCTGTTCAGCATGAACAAAGTATTTATTTCAGTATGATGACTTTTATTTCAGTATTATGAGTTTTTGACTACATTTTAGATAACTATGAGTTACAACAATCAGAATGTGGCCAATGTGGCAGGATTTAGTGTCAAGGAAGATCCTACAAGGTAACTGACCAATCGGATAAATTAAGCCTAAATTGCATTTTCACAGCTAGCTCACATTTAGATCATTTCATATAAAAGGGTCCGTTGTTTCAATGATTTGTTTTAAACTTGTGTATCTGAATTATGAATTAGAAATATTGACTCTTTTCTATAAATTAATTCTTACTACTGTTTTAGAAGAAGCTCTTTGCTGATATATTTGTATTATCAGGCAGATAAAGTACATGGTTTATATTATATTGATAATTGACACACAGCACTTGTAAGTTATCATTCTTTGTTAACTTGTTTCAGATTTAAATCAATTCACTGCAGTCTGTATCCCAGTTATAGAATGTGCCTGAATGCACCATTTTGGTGATGTGAAGAAGTGCAAAGATCTCAAGATTATTTAGAATACAACACTGTTCATGTAAATGATGATATTTTATATTTATCATGATAAATCATATTTATGAATTTTAAAACATTGCTTTTTATATATTAAGTCAAAGTGATCTTGCCAGGCAGCGTAGGATGTAAGTAAGATATGTGAAAAATTTATTAAATTATTTATTGCATATTTTACTATTTTTAGTACTACAAACATGTTATGGAAATTATTCTATATATCTGCCTCTGGGTATGTGTTTAAGGTGTCTTTAAAAATAGAGGTAAAGCATTAATTTCTTTTTACTGTTTTTCTGATCGTATTCAGCAGGTGTATTGTGTGTATGGTAAAGTTAAAACTTCATCGTTGTGATTTTGAACATTTTGAAGAAAAATGTACTTTGAATATTTAAATGTTCATTCCCCTTTATTTGTGTTCAAAATCTTTTACATAATTTCTATTTGATGGGAACAATGTGCCTGTGATATGCAATCATTATGGGTATAAATACACTGTGTATTTGATTTACTCCTTTTTGTTAATTTTGAAGATTATTCTTTGAAAAGTCCTTGAAGACTATGTTTGATTTGAAATGCTTGTGTACATTATATGGATTTAAGAAATGTATAAAACTTTTCTGTTTTGAATTACTAGTGCATCCTTAAAGTCGGTTATAAGTGGGTTTTTTTTAATATTGGGTTATATATGTGTATTTTTTTTTAATTAACAAATTATATTGTGTACAATCAGTGCCACGTAAAAATCTTCTATTCCTTATTATTTCTGTATACAGAAAGATATCACAGATGCTTGGTACCTATGGCAATTTTTGTAAAGGATTCACATTAAACTTGTATAGTAAATGTGCACCTTCACATTGCTAGAAGTCAATGTAGATTTTTTTTTTAAAAATCCTTTAGTTGATGTTTGTCTTGTAATGGATAAAAGATATTGTGTGATATCAGTAAACCAAGTTACGTCATGATGCTTAGCAGTGAATTCATGTGCTTCCATATACAACGATATATTTTCTTTATAAGTTGAATCTTGTTATCCAGTTCACTGTTGTTTTACATAAATATATTTTTATATTTACGATATATATTCATACTACAACTGTTATTATATATGCATGTTGTTAGGGTAGCTGTTCCGTCTTGATGCCCTGATGATAGTAATATCCTAGAGCTTCTTATTACTGCACAGTTGGAACTTCTCGACAGATATGCTGAAATATCCAGATATTGAATGAGTAATTTGATCCATTTCATGTCGAAAAAATTGATAATATTACTGTTTCTGTAGAATTTGTCGTATATGTCAGATGTGTTTATGAATGGTGGAAATATTCCCAGGTATATTTGTAGTGAACCATTATACGTTGCAGTACGCTTTGTTATGATGGAAGTGTTTTGTCCTTTTCATTTAGATGTGTGGCATGTCTTTTTGATAGTGCAATAGAGATGTATTTATGTAGGTAGGCATGTTTTATGAAATAGCATTCAACGTGCCTTATTTGACATTCTAAAACAGTAAATGTGATGTTCAAACACGCATACTGTTTTAATATTGTCTATTAATGATAACGATATGATATTTTTGTAATAGATGTGCATATTAGGAAAGTTGTGTTTGAAATTTTTTTTGTAAATGTTAAAAATGAAAATATTAGAGTTAGCCATCAGATAGCAGATTTTTTTGTAGTGTACATGTATTTACTATGTACATGTAGATATAAATTTTGCTGACATAAGAAATTAGTTATATTATTGCTTTTCCTTCTGTTATTGATATCAATTAAACATTTTATCAGTATTTAAAGATAATTATACTGTCTTGTAGTTAAGATTTTTTTTCACAGTAAATCCTTTATACTTTGAATACAATCAGTTGCTTTTAGAAATCAGATGATTGAATTTGAGTTCTTTTGCTGACTAAAGTTCATACGTTTCTTTTTTTTAATGAAACATTCCGTATTTGTCATCAAAATGGATGTTGGGACAGTGTCTTGCATTCTGCATGCTTTAATGTCATGGTTTTTTTATGGTGAAATAGAACTTTCTCCTCTCCCACAAAGTCATTGCTTTACTAGATTGTGACAACATAATACTTTGTTTAAACTAACAGCTTATCGTCATGTTACAAAGAAAGAGAAACCTATAAAAAAATAATTGTAAGTATTGAATAATTTATTAAGAGTGATGATTTATATGAATTGGATTTTAACGTCATGTTTTCATGGTAACATAATTTTACCCATGTATAATATGTGTAACTTTTCACCGTTAGTGGTGTTGCTATGGCAATCGTTTCAACCATTCCGGATTTTATTAAGGCGTGGTTGCTTTTACAGTATATTAAACTTTACAGCTGTACGTGTAATTTCGTTGTCACATGTTCAACATATTTTCCTTGATATTGTGGGACCAAAAACTTTTATGAAATATACTGTTAATAAAGATGACGATTTGTATCTAATGGGTTTTTTTTTTGTGTGTTTTTTTTTTATTGTTTTTTTTTTTATGTACACGTACTTGGCAATTCAGAATAAATAAATCTTGTTGGCATTGTACAAAATGAAATGTCATTCGTGTTATTGAAACAAAGAATGAAATCTGAAATTAATGGGGTACTTTCCCTGTTCGGCGTCTTCTGTTTGACCGGGTGGTTTGAAGTTGTAAGCTGTAGTAAAGAACCAAAAGTCGATAGCCAAAAAAAATTGCAAAATTAATTTCATCCCATCTTCTGTTGAATCAATGGATCGTGAATATTGACAAGGATGGACAGAACACTTTTTTAAACAGGTGTAAATAAGGTGGATCTAAATGCACGTATGATGTTGCATACTTTCTCGATCAAACTATGAATTACGTCATAGAGCGTCTATGCTATGAGATGCTAGTATGCTTATGACAGGTAATTGAGTACTATTTTCAGACTTGCTCCTACTAATGTAGATAAAAGGGCACCCTCTTCCCCTTCAATAAAATTCAAATAATCGGATAATGTTAGCGTTCAAGAATCTGCCTAATGGAAATGCGGTTTTATTATTCATTAAATAGAGAATCAACAGATTTAAGGTGGTTGATTGAATGTATATATATATATATACACGCGCGCGCGTGTGTGTATTTTTCATTGTTGCGCTTGACAATAATAAAGTAGAAATGTTAAAAACAACTTTTGATAGACAAGATTTCCGTTCTGGTATTTCTGATTTATTTATGTTTTGTCTGTAAGTCAAATAAGAATCATTACTTTTTACTCGGGGTAGTTTGATAGTTTTAAGTCTACTAATAATAGACGACAAAGAAACCCGATAGCTGTACATGGGTGTAGGTTTTGTAATGAAGGTGAAATTTGCCGTTATGATCTATCTTTAAGCCTGTAACTTAAGAACTCGCCATTTTTGGAAGTTATGTATAGAACTATTTGTGGACGAGATCACTTGTGTAGTACTATGAAGCATTTTTAAAAGTGTTCGGTCATATTTGAGGAAAAAAAAAAAAAGATTGCTGATTATGTTTCTGAACTTTATAAAAACGGAAAATATCCAGAAAAGTTCGTAATCAAAGAAGAGACATATGAACTGTCAAATCACATAATTTATATTAAAGATATGGGGGGGGGGGGGGGTCATATTACACTTTTTTAAAATTTATAAATAGCGAGATTTGTATCCCTTCCTGTTTTTTTCTAACTCAAAACATATGTGTGACGTCGACATCCGGTTTTTGTAAACACAGTCAGTAGGACAGGACGTAACATATACACTTTTTTTTGCGATGTAGTTTATTGTAGACCTCGGCACTACTTGTAGCATACAATGGGTATGTATAAATGCACAATTAACGTAATTTTGTCACAGGAAGGCTGCAGTGATTAACAATCTAACCCATGCTTATAACCTCGTAATACGAGTTCTAGTGTATTTAAGATTGGAGGGAGATACGAAATCGATAAACATCAGACTATGCATTTAGTAGGCAAACATGTAAATGTGCTTTGTGTCCATGTTTTTATTTGTTGTCTGTTCTTTCCCATAACTGTTTTGATGCTAGATTAGAGCTGTCAAACAATAATTTGTGTAGGCCCTTTGTATGTATACATGAACAAGGTCACGCTATATAAGCCTATTACGAGACAATGCAATCGAAATGATGCTATTTTAACAACCGTAAGCTGTGATGAACCATTCTTATTAACAATGATCCACTGAAATTGTAATATTTACAATTCCAATGTCTTCGATATCGAAATGATAATTTCCGCATGAATGTGAACGATGTTATTTTGAATCTTGATATATTTTAACGACAGGGAATATTCTGAAAGGAATGAAGTTTGTTTGTTTTGTTTTACTCATATTGAGACGTCATCAGCTGTAGGTGAAGTACCACAAATTTAGACGTATGCTTAGCGCTCAGGGCCGTAGCAGTGAGGGTTCTTTAACGTGCCAACGCCTACCGTGACACGGGACCTCCGTTTTTAAGGTCATATCCGAAAGACCCATGATTCTCACTTCTAAATGCCGAGCGTTTGGCGAAGGAGCAATCACTACCTATTTCTCGTCTTAGGTTTGACGCGGCCATGGCACGAGCGGGGCTCGAACTCACGACCTCCCGGTTACGAAGCGAATGCTCTAACCACTGAGCTACCGCGAAAGTAAATTGTAAATTTCATTTTTAAAAATACACAAGGGCATGAACAGCAATACTTAGTCTGGTGTTCCAGAAGAGCTAACGCGCTTCGTGAAATATGATGGCGTAAAACGCTTTTCATGCCGCCATGTATCATAGTTTCTTCAGTTATTTATATATTTCTTCATTATCACATTATTAAGTAGAATCGGCGTTAAGGGTTCTGTTACTCGTTTTTGAGAAAAGTACAGTTATAGTCTACATTCTTAATATGTCTGTCTATCCCTCTAAAGAGAATAGAGTTCCCTTAAAACGTGAGCAATACTTATTTTTTGTTACAATGAGAGAATTCCTTATACCGTGAGGACAGGAGAATCTGAAGCCAGTGTTTGGTGAATTAAAATGCTTGAGAGTTAACTATGCTTGCTTTCATTTGCAGAATTTACAACAGAGTGACCGTCGTTTAACGCAATCACGCTTCAAAATGAAATGCAAAATTCACCAGGATCAAGACAGTGGGGTACTTTGCTGTCAACAGTGTGAAGAGCCAGTGTGCATGAAGTGTATTACCACTGAAAAACACCATGGACATTCCTTTGTAGCAGCTAGTGAGATGGTTGTGTCCGTAACTGATAAGTGTCATGAACAGATCAGTAGAATCCAGGAGACGGTTATCCCCAACTGTCGCCTAGTTGTAGATGAAATGGATAAAAATCTTGACGCAAGCAAGCATCTAATATCACAAGTTAGGTCTTCCATGACGTCCAGGGTGAGGGAAATGAAAGATATATTAGATGATCTTTTGTCGAAGAATATGAAAGATCTAACAGATATTGAACACATCATAATCAATGAGTACCAAGCCGAAGAACACAAGATGAAAGAACACATAGATCTGTTGCAAGGAATTGTAAATGAATTCGAAAAGGGAGGAAAGAAAATGGAATCCAATGAAGTAATAACCTTGTACAACAAAATTCAAACATTAAAGGAAATCCCGAGCTTGAAACTGCACTATGACCTTCCGTCCTTTGAAGAAGGAGAATTGAAGAATGAGAATCTGGAAGCTTTGTTTGGAAAATTAGTCATTCCAGGATCCCTCCAGTGTCCATTGCAAAAACTTCACCCACAGAAACCAAAACTTGTCCCCAAAATCCAGAAGGTGAAAGCCATTCATGTCCCAGATATTGACAGGTGTCGACACATTTCCTGTATGAAATCTAACAAGGCTTGGATGGGCGATGAATTAGGAAATCTGGTCCAAATTGATCCAAAAGGCAATGAAATTCAAAAGATTAAAACTCACCATTATAAGCAACAACCTACTGGATTTCATGCACTTACAAAAGAGGACCAATTGCTCTTTATTGACCAGTATGACGACAGCATTTCGAAGCTCATTCCAGGGAAAGAAAAGACAATTGTCTTAACATTTAAAGACTGGACACCGATTAGCATTCACGTCTCTCATACTACTGGTGACCTACTAGTAGGAATGATGGATAATCGAATGCAGAAAGCCAAGGTAATTCGCTTTGACGAATCGGGGAAAGAATTGAAGCAGTACGAATTCGACCAAGAAAGTAAGAGGCGACTTTACAGCTGCCCCCATTACGTCACTGAGAACATTAACGGTGATATTATTGTCTCGGATTGGGAAAAGCAGGTTGTGGCTGCTGTTGGATTGACCGGCAATCATCGCTTTGATTACAATGCTGAGGGGGGTCATCCGCCTGGAACTGTGTTTGAACCCAGTGGAATATGTACCGACATCCTGGGGAACATTCTTGTTTGCGACAACAACGATCACTTGGATGATAGCGTCCACATGCTGAACCAAGATGGAAGATTCCTCTGTCTCATTCTTCGTCTTCCATCTTCCACTCTGGAGAGGAGGATACGGGCAATTGGAGTGGATGCTAAGTATAATTTATGGGTCGGAGATGTTGACACGAACGAGATTAGAGTTTACAAGTACTTAGAATAACAAGTACTGACATTTTTGTAGTACACGCAATGTAATTAACATATGGCTCTTTATTTTCTAGATGAAATACCTGTACTATATTAGTTTATGATTTATATATTGACCATATGGTAACTTTTAAACTTTATTGAATTTAGTTTTATTCTGGATACAATTTTTAGACGTAGGTTTTCAAACACAGATAGACATTGTGTTTGTTTAAGATGTTTTAGATTTAAAAATGAAAAAAAGTTAGTACATGGCTATGACATATATATATATATATATATATATATATATATATATATGTGTGTGTGTGTGTGTGTGTGTGTGTGTGTGTGGATACACAAACAAGACATCTTTCATCTTGATACTACGCAGTATACCCACACTTTTAGTATAATGAAAATCTATCGAAGGAATGGGAGAAGAAAAGTGCGTATTTCAAACAAAGAATTTTCTTGCAAAAAACTACCAATATTACACAGAGTATTTTTCTTGACAGTGCTTTACAATATGATACTTTCAAAAATTAGAAAATTAATATTTTTCAACGTTTGACTTTGTATACCTAGGGATTTGAGGTGGAAATAAAGAACAAAATAATTAGAAAGTAGCAGTCTGTCATTATTTGTAAAGCGTGGATTGTACAGCACTCAAGCTCTAGGGTTTTCATCAACTTTTATACAATGATGGGATTTGGCACCATGCCGTTTCATTTGCTCTGCATTTTGATTGGTTGCATATGTTTGATGTCCCGCACGGGAATATTTCACTCGTATGGAGAAGTCACCATTGTCGGATAAGGGCTGCAAGATTTATGGCTATGCTCGGCACTTACGCCCTTTGAATAGGGAGGAATAACATCGTGCCAGACCTCCTATGACATGGGGCCTTGGTTTTTGCGGTCTCATCCGATGGACAGCCCCATTTAGTTGCCTCTTACGACAAGCATGATGAATTGAGGACCTCTTATAACCCGGAAATCTCAACGTAACGAAGTCTTAAAAAGAAAGTTTTGTTAATTTCTAATGGTGAATATATATGTAATAGAAAACATATACGGTACAAATTTTCATGCACTAGATGCGCATTTGGACAAATAATGTCTCTTCGGTGATGCTCAGGTCAAAAATGTTGGAAATCCGAAATAAAAACAAACTTGAAAGAGTTGAAAGAACCAAAAATACCAAATAGTGGAGCCAAATCCGGCAGAGGATCAGACCTATGCATGAGGGAGATAATCCTTAATTTTGAAATATGAATTTCTTAATTTTATTACAGTAAATTTTTATACGTAATTCATGCTACTACCGAACTAGGCTGGTGAATACCCTCGGGGATTCTACATGATTCTTGAAAATGTATTGTGAAGGGAAAATATGCCTCCCTTTTATGACGATGTTAGAACGTCTGTCTACACTCATGACGATGTTAGAATGTCTATCTACTTTCTAAGAATTTTCATTCACGTCATTTTTAATTTTCCATACGATGTGTTTCTTAACATCATTTTATTAACCTCGGACAGATCGAACGAGGAATTGTCGTGTGGGAAGGGGTACAAAAGCAGGACGCCGGTTTATCAGGCATATCCATAGAATGCGTGTTGGGCGGTCTGGATCTGCGGAACAACAACATGGAGTCAATAGAGATAACCTAGTATGTATCCTTCTGTTCCATATCGTTAACATGGGAAAAATTATCCAGCTCATCCGTAATAAATCCGATTGAACGGATTTTTACAAACAGACCAACAAACGTACAACACTACTCGAATCCGACCGTGAGAAACCTTTCGTCTTTGAAAAAGTCTGAGATGCATACTTCCGTTATTGATGTTTCTATATCAATCATAAACTGTAGATCGATGAAGAACAAAGAACTCTCCGTATGTGACTTTATACTGTCAAATAAAGCTGACTTACTTGCCATAAGAGAGACATGGTTACGGTCATCAGTCGATAAGAGTGTCATTTACGAGTTGAAACCCGATGGATACAATATACATCATATATCTCGATCATCCAAATGAGGTGGTAGCATAGCAATCGTGTACAATTCAGACTTGAAGGTAGAGCAAACTTCAAGCAATATACAAAGTACACATTTCGAAATGCTAGAATGCGTAGTTAGTGGCGAAAACAATAAGTTTCGACTATATGTGATCTTCCGTCCGCCTACATCTAGGAGGGGTCTCCGTGGCCGAGTGGTTAGAGCATCGGGCTTAAAATCACAAAGCCTCTCACCTCTGTCGGCGCGTGTTCGAATCTCGGCCGCGGCGTTATGTGAGCAAGTTTGCCAGTTTACTTGCGGAAGGTCGGTGATCTCTTCCCTGGTACATTGTATCTGGGTTCTCTCCTCCACCAACAAAAACTGGACGCCACCAGATAGCTGAAAAATTGTTGTGTGTGGCGGAAAGCAATAAATAATCAATCAATCAATCCATCCATCTAGGGATAATCATTACGAAACTCTGTGTTTTTCAATGAATGGTCAGACTTTTTAGATGAAGTCACCGTAATTCCCGATGAAATTGTCACAAGTAGAGATTTGAATTTTCATTTAGACAACCCGAATGATAGTGATGCTACAAAATGTTTACAATCACTCGATGATCATGATCTTAGACAGCATGTAACTGGTCCGACACACCAACGTGTCCATACACTTGATGTTCTTATTACGAGAGATAATGATTCAATTTTGCATATAGAACCTATCACACATGGTCCAAATCTGTTCGATCAAAAAGGAAATTCGACATGTGATCACTTGGCAATTTCAGCAAAACTTCGGTTGAAAAAGAATCCGAAAAAGAAAGGAACAATCGAATTTCGTAAAGTTAGTGAAATACCGATAGCTGAATTTATCCTGGATGTGAACAATTCTCTCCCTTTTCAAAATCCTAATGGTACCGTCGAGGAACTTATCACTCAATATGTGTCCAATCTTTCGAACATTATCAACACTCAAAACGAGAACACCATAGGACAGAACGTATGATGCGGAAAACGCAATTGACAATCCACAAAGAAATTTATAAAGATCGATGTAGCATTGCAAATCAACTACTGCTCACAAGTAAGAAAGACTATTTCTCGAACAATATAGCAGACGTTGGTAGTGATCAACACGACTTCATAGACTCACTAATGTTCTAATGGGCAACAAACGTGAAGTGATATTACCATCAAATTATAGCGATGAACAAGTAGCTAATACTTTTGGTGAGTTTCTCATGGGGAAAATTGAGACCATTCGAACTAATCTATGCGCATCCAGGGACTAACTAAGAAAATACCTATGCATTGAGGGTTGATGTCAAGTTTGAAGGTGGTCAACTCACTAGTTTTTGCCTAGCTTCAGTTGGTGAAATCCGTAAGATCATCCAAAAAGCTAAATCGAAATCTTGCGAATTCTTCTTCTTCCCAATAATGGCCACCATCAACATGTTGATTATTTTGCCATATTCCAATTCCGACTTACCTTATGAAAATTTGTTTAGACAGTGTTCTGAATGTCATAACTGAAATTGTCAACAAATCTTTCAGCGAAGAATGTGGTCCATCGACATTCAAAGAGGCCATTGTAAGACCGCTTTTGAAAAAATCCGGATTGGATATAGATGTGTTAAAAAGTTACCGTCTGGTGTCAAATTTGTCGTTCATATGAAAGATTCTTGAAAAGGTGGTAGCAGCACGTCTTGAATGTCATCGACAATCCAATTCGCTTCTAGACAATTTGCAATCAGCATACCGCACCGGAAATTCTACCGAAACAGCTCTAATACGAGTTCATTACATCGGCATTATACAAAAACTTGTGTGCCGTTTTAGTTATGTTGGATCTATCTGCAGCATTCGACGTTATAGATCACAAGATACTCTTCCACCGTTTAGAATATTCCTGTGGTATAAGTGGGTCTGCTTTAGCGTGGATAAGATCATATTTGACAAATTGTTCACAACATGTCGCTATCGGATCTATCTATTCAAATAAAATGCATCTCAAATACGGAGTGCCCCAAGGATCTGTGTTGGGCCCAAGACTTTATTGTCTATTTTCGAAGCCAACTTGTGAAATTTGTCGACAACACGGTATGGAATACCACTGCTACGCAGACGACACTCAAGTATATCTTGTGATTGAACCACTAGATAGTTGGACTGACATATCAAGTCGCATCGAAACATGTTTGGAAGATGTCAGTGACTGGATGCGATCAAATCTTCTAAACCTGAATCGGGATAAGACCTAATTGATTGTTTTCGCTCCTAAACACCAGGTGAAAGACTTTTCTAATTTCCATCTTTCTGTCGATAGTACTGTTGTCAGCGATGTTTCCTGTGTCAGAAACCTTGGTGCTATTTTTGATAAAACACTGACCATGGCGAAGCAAATAAGTACCAACGCTAAATCGTGTTTCTTCCACATTCGACGTAATGGATACATACGCTCATATGTAATGAACGGTGCCTGCAAAACTTTAATCAAATCACTAGTCACTTTAAGATTAGACTTCGGAAATGCGATGTTGTATAGACTGCCAGCCAACACAACAAACAAATTACAACGTGTTCACAACATAGCAGCTCGTGTTATATCTAGAACTACGAAACATGATCAGATTACTTCCACGCTTGTTAATCTTCATTGGCTACCTGTGCACAACCGATGCCAATATAAAATTCTGATGTATGTTTTTTAAATGTCACCATAGCAGTGCACCAACTTATTTGCAAGATTTGAATTATTAATTATTACTAAAGCCTATCTTTATGATTGTGATTTTAAGTTATGAGTATGTTTTACATGTATCGGACATTTTTTTTCCATAAAAGTATGAGGGAAAAAGGTGAGGTGTGATGTATATGTGATGTCAAAATTTAAAGAATGTTTAAATGAACCATGTTAGTCTTCTTATTTATCTTTGTGATATTAAATTTAATATTTGTTTAGAATACCCCATTTAGCATTTTGTTTGTAACTTTGCTTTGTTTTATGTGATATATTATATTTTATGCATGTTGTATGGCGCTTAGTGTAATAGTTATAATGTTAGATAATGCGCTATATAAATACTTTGTAATGATAATGATAATAATAATAATGACGAATGACGATGTTAGAACATCTCTCTACTTTTACGACGATGTTAGAACATCTGCCTACTTTTATGACAATATTAAAATTTCATTATGTCTTAAACAAACCAGACTTCGATATCTTTACTAATTGATTGATTGATTGATTATATATTGTTTAATGTCCCGCTCGAGAATCTTTCACTCATATGGAGACGTCACCATTGCCGGTGAAGGGCTGCAAATTTAGGCCTATGCTCGGCGTTTATGGCCTTTGAGCAGGGAGGGATCTTTAACGTTCCACACCTGCTGTGACACGGGGCCTCGGTTTTTGCGGTCTCATCCGAAGGACCGCCCCATTTAGTCGCCTTTTACGACAAGCTACAAATAATGAGGATCTCTTCTAACAACCCGGATTCCCACGGGGTTCTTTACTAATTGAAATGATATCGATGTTAAATGGTTAAATATGAAAATTATGCTTGCATGAAGCGTCGCAGTTCATACCCTCATTTATTTTTAAAAATGAAATTCATTTAATAAATCACAATTATTATGTACAGGTGCGTTATTGTTTTCGCAAAACTTCAGTTTTGAAAATGAAAACAAAAACAGATTTTAAAAACTGAAATTTGCGAAAACGGTAACCCATTCGTAAGTAATAATTGTTATTTTAGAAATTAATTTGATTTAAAAAAAAGAAAAAGAAATAGAACAAACGGTTAGAATATCCCAAGTTCAATGTATTAAGACTCACAAACAAATTTTGTAATTTCGTTATGTCATTTTGTCATTGTTTATCTTTTTAATAGTGTCACGAATAAGTAGATAACAGGCTGAATACGTGCAATCCACTTGGTCTAGAGACCACAGATCCATATCAAACTTAAGGTATGCAGAACTTTCCAAAAATAATCTACACGTTATAGGAAATGTAAACTGCTGATTCTTGAAAGATGTGAGTTAAAAATGTCTATATTTCATCAAGATGATGAGGAGAATACTCTAAATATGAAATCTGAAAAGAGTGTTAAATTTCTTTCTAACACTACTGGCCATACGAGGACTGATTGATATGTTCCGAGCCTTGTATTGAAGGAGGTTAGCATCGATGTTCTTTTTATACGCCTGTCTAAGACGGGGCGTAGTTATGTTTTGGCGATCATGTCCGACTTTCCGCTTCGTGACTGGGGCGTAACTTAAATACTATGAGACCTAGAATAATCCAATTTTGTCAAGTGATACATCTTGGGTAGAGGGTGGGTCGCGCGTTGAAGTTGGGTCACTGTGACATGTGATTAAGATGATATGGCCAAATATTGAAAAATCCTGTCTGAATCGTAACTGGACAATTATTTGGTATAGAATCACTGAAGTTGGTCAGTTAATGCTCCTTTGGAAGGAGATGGTTCGCACCCTACGTCAAGGTCACTGTGACCTATAATTGAGATGTGGCCATATATGGCATAACTCTGTTTGGGCTCATGTAGATATGAGTTCTAGAAGCAGCAAACTTTGCCAATTTGTGCATCTCTATAGAAATCGCAATTGTAGCTTAAAATCAGGTCATTAAAAGTTTTAAAATGGTAAATATTTAAAAGAAAAACTATGTTTTAATATTCAGTAGTTATAATATTAAAATATACATTTTTTCCATAAAATGTAGTTTTGTAAAAATTTATATGAATACTTATTTTGTGTCTAACATTAATGATACAAATGCATGCTGTATTGTACTACCAAATTTGCAAAGACTTTAAAAGTACATCACAGAACATGGGAACGATAATTTATTAAGCTGTGTCTCTGCAGTTAATCTCTCTTTCATTAGCCCCATGGGAGTTAGCCATGGTATATCAGTGTTCAGCTGGAGATTCAAAGATTATTCTGATAAGAACTAAATTACATCTGTCCAGTGGAAGATTAATTGATGATTAAGAAGGCTGTCTGAAGCAGTTCTTTCTCTACTACCCAAAATAAGTAACTCATGTGAAAGAAATTATCTAAATATATGTAATGAAATGGAAATATATTTTGGAATATTTCTGTAGTTATTTGAACAATTCAAGAGATATATTGACAAGTCATTTGCAATGTTCAGTAGACAAATTACAAGGATCTTCATTTTGCCTAAGACGTAAAAGCAAAAATATTGGTGTAACGTTTGCACTAATAAGTTTGAAAGGATTTTGGATGGAGATTCAAAGATCATTAGATAAGAACAAAATTACATCTGTCCAGTTAAAGATTAATTAATGAGTATAATGTAAGAAGGCTGTCTGGAGCATTTCTTTGTATACCTAAAATAAGTAATTCATACCATGTAAACGAAATTGCCTAAATATATATAATAAAATGAAAATATGTTTTGGAGTATCTCTGTAGTTATTTGAACAATTGAAGAGATATATTGACAAATCAATTGCAGTGTGCAATAGTCACAATACAAGCATCTTCATTTTACCAAAGACTTAAAAAGCATAGATATTTGTGCAATCTTTGCACTTTTATCTCTTTATACTGAATAAACATCTGACGGGCGTATCATGTGCCGTGGCGGTGCACCCTACTATTCCTTGACTATTTAAGACCATGTACCAGAACACTGGCGTCATTCGGACAGTTTATATTGATAGCACTCTAAAGTTAACAAGGCAAATGACTTTTGCAAAGTGGGCAAAATCAGTGAAAGAGCAGTGATCCCATATTTGCATAAGAAAGGTTCAGCACCCAAGAATATCCATACATAAAAAAACTGGACGCCACCAGATAACTGAAAAAATGTGGGATGTGACGGAAAACAACAATCAACATATTGATATGGTAGCAATACTAGCGAAAGACGTCCCTTCATATGCTACAGTAAAATGGTGGGTGGTGGAATTTAAACGCGGCAGGCAGAGCCTGTAGGATGACCCCCGTCCTGGAAGGCCTGCCACTGTTGCAACCCAGAAATGGTCAATAAAGTCCATGATATTGTTATGACTGACAGGCGAGTTACAGAAAGATGTATGGCCACTGCAGCTGGCATTTCACAGGAAAGAGTACATTTTATTCTGACAGATGATCTAGCATTGAGAAAGCGTTCAGGCCGTCGGGTACCAAGACTTCTGGCAGTTGATCGGCAGCAGACCAGACGCACTTTGTTGCGTGCTAATTTAAACTTTTAGAGAAAAAGAAAAGGTCAAGATAACTAACAGTATTCAATCTCGTAATTCCTATAGAAAATACAAATCAGATATATGGGCAAACACGGACCTGGTCACACGAGAGGTGCGATCAGGTGCATAGGAGGAGTAAGCATCTCCTGTCGACCGGTCACACCCGCCGTGAGCCCTATATTCCGATCAGGTAAACGGAGCAATCCGCAGTCAGAATCAGTGTGCTAAGAACGGCCTAACAATCGGTATGAAACACATCAGACAGCATTTGACTTAATGGTAAGTTGTACTGGCAAACTAAATCGTTATAACGACCATAGAATTTGCGAAATGTTGACTTTAGACGAGACTGTACAAACACCTGTAACATCAACTACTTTGTCAGTAGCCCGCCTCGATTTAAAAACTGATCATATGCAGAACAAGCCCTTGCGTATCGAATTAGCTGATATATATAAATACCATTTGCAGGTGGTGATGGAATATTGCCAGTTAGATAAGGGACGTTGACGATGGAGAAATTGAAATCATCCCGTTTGTCATAACGTTGAGTTGTAAGTTTGCCGCCGGTATCTATTTTCATTAAAATATCTAAGTACGAAGCAGAAGTGGAAGACCCTGTGATGTCTTTTATTTCAAGTTCACTGGGATATATCGAATCGACATATGAATGAAAATGATCATTGTTAATAGACAAAACGTTGTCGATATATCTAAATGTGAATTGAAGGCCACAACAAGAGATTTTTTCTTCTCATATACAAGCTTTTGAATGAATTCTGCTTTTTAAGAATGTGAAAATAGGTCAGCTAACAAAGGAGCACAATTCCTACCCATGGGAATTCCAACAGACTGTTGGAAGACCTGATCACCAAAGACTACGAAATTATTGTCAATGAGGAACGCTAGCATCATTTTGATATCAACTTCAGAGTACTTGTGCGTGGAATCAGAGTGGTGTTTAACAAAATAATTTTTAGGATGACCAATCACTAAATATGAATATTTCCTTTTACCATTTTTGTTGACGAAGCAACTGTCTATGATGTCAAAACGTCTTGTCTTTAATCTATCGTGAGGTATGGTCGTGTAAAGTGTTGTAAAATCATACGTTTTAATGTTGTGAATTTGTGAAAAGTTTTGTGATTTCAAATTCACTAAAAGTTCTTTAGAATTTTTAAGAGTCCACATTTGATTTACACCACTTCTGGCATATGTAGTGGCACAGTACGTTTGAAGTTTCTCCTTCACAGCAGTTAATATTTTCGTAAGGAGCAAAGATAGGGGCTTGGTAGAACATTTATTGGGTCCGTCTAACTTTCGTCAGAGATTTGTTACTATGGATGCAGCGTGGGTCCATCATTTCACCTGAGGTGCCAAACAACAGTCTAAACAATGGAAGCACTGTGGTTCACCCTCGACAAAGACTGTTCCATCAGCTGGAAAGGTTATGACCTCGGTTTTATGAGATGCTGATGGTAGATTATCTCGGAAAAGGACAAACTATCAATGGCACATACTACGGATCACTTCTGAAGCAGTTAAGGGAAATATTAAACTCAAGCGTCACGGAAAGTTCAGTAAAGGTGTGTTTTTCCAACAGGACAATGCCCCTGTTTACAAGTCTGTCATTGCCATCTTTGCCATAAGGATTGTTGTTTTAACCTGATTGAGCATCCGCCTTTTTCGCCTGATCAGACTTTCATCTATTTCCAAAACTGAAAATGGTTTTTTACGGTGTCTACTCGCAATCAAATGATGACGTCATACACGAAGTGGAGGACTCTCTGAATGGTCAAAAAAGGACTTCTTTAAAAATGGCATTGAGGCCCTTAAACATCTCTGGCAAAAGTGTATAAATACTGAAGGGGATTATGTTGACAATATGCAGTATGTCCGCCAAAATTCCAATCTTTACATATGAGGCTTATAACATATCAATCGGCCCTCGTAGTTGGAATAAGATTGATAGACAAGTAAATATTGATAGACAAATAATTGCAATTATAATATCCATATTTCCACTTCCCATTGCATATTTTTGATTTTTTTACAGCGACAACTAAACAGATAATTCTAGAAAGATAGTTCAAATATTGTAGTAGAGTAATCTATCCTTTAGTGCACGGCAAATTGTGATTGAGAGCCTTTGAAACAGAATAATAGGGTATATGTACAAATATATGTACTTAGCAAATTATTTGCCAATTACGCATTCACTGGAAGTTATTTCCTGTATAATTCACAGAAAGCCCCTTTTCTTGCGTGACGAAAGTTTGCAGTAGAGACAATGATAGCCATGCGAATTAAATGTAAGTTCGTTTCTTAAAAGCATGAAAAAGGTAATATTTTCTCGTACAAGACTGCGATAAGCTGACGTTTTGATTTCACTCTCTCTATTTTACTATATGTTCATTTTATGAAAATAAGCCTGAAAACAAAGGTGAGCTCGTCTCAGTTTTATAGACCTCGGGCTGACTTTATCAATAAATTTAATCATCGGTAAAATCCGACAACCTAACGTTTCTTTTTAAAATATCTTTGCTTTTGAATACAGTTTACTATGATTTTAAATCTTAAGGATATTTAAATATCATATAGAAAAATATCTCAAATTAAAATTCTTCTGAA
This sequence comes from Ostrea denselamellosa, assembly GCA_024699665.1. Classification (NCBI taxonomy): domain Eukaryota; kingdom Metazoa; phylum Mollusca; class Bivalvia; order Ostreida; family Ostreidae; genus Ostrea; species Ostrea denselamellosa. The sequence goes on from JAMZEH010000020.1 coordinate 17,200,107, forward strand.
AAATTAGATAGACAATCTTCATTTAAAGTCATTATTAATTCTGTCTAAAATGAATAGTCGAGTATGAACTAAGTTCACCAAAAACTCTCACTCCACCCCTTTTACAAGACTACATGTAATTCAATATTGATACAATTCGATAATCTTAAGAATGCTCCACATTTTATTTACCTTCGCTACTGTGTATTCACAATTTATTTTTTCAATGTCACATTAAGTGCACATTTATCTAAAGGTTTTAACATTCGTTCCAAACATCGTACAAACGATGAGGGACGACAGAAACACACTACTTGAATTTAGATTTTTTAACCGATATCGACCTATTGATCTCGATCCTTGAAATACTCTCTGATAACTGACACTTGTAATCTACACACTTAATCCCACTGAAAATATTTATAACACAAATAACTTTAAAGGGACATGGACACGATTGGAGCTGAAATGTTCAAATTTTACTTTTCCCATTTTTAATTTTTACAATGCTTTACTAAGGTATTTCTAATGGTGAATGTAAAGGTGAAGCTAACTAACAGTATTCAATCTCGTAATTTCTATAACAAATACAAATCAGAGAGATGCGCAAACACGGACCCCTGGATTCACCAGAGGTGGGATCAGGTGCCTAGGAGGAGTAAGCATCCCCTGTCGACCGGTCACACCCGCCGTGAGCCCTACATCCCGATCAGGTCAACGGAGCAATCCGCAGTCAGTATCATTGTGCTAAGAACGGTCTAACAATCGGTATGAAACACGTCAGACAGCATTTGACCTAATACGAAGTTGTAATGGCAAACTTGTTGAGTTAAGAGTTAGACACAGCTATCACAGTTCTTTGTTATGTAAACAAGGCTCGTGCCATGTTTTTGTTCACATATAGATTGCTTAATAGAAAATATGTTTAAAACAAACACTAGAAACCGTTTAATTATATTCAGAATTAAATTAAATAAATCTTCTTTAAACGAAACTTTAATCAGTATATTTAACTTAGGAAACAAAAACATGACACGAGCTTTGCTTACATCACAATTCTCTCTGTACGGAAATTTACATTTTAAAAAATGAAGGTTAAATCATGTCCATGCCCCTTTCAAAGCAAATGCTCCTCGTTTGTTTTTCTTCAACAATGCAATTGTACAATATATTTTTCAGTGCGTGTATGTTATTGAATTTGAAAGAGTGGTGCCCTCAGTATGGTTATCAAATCATTGCTGAAAATACTGTAAATAAAGGGACTTAATATTGAACCTTGAGGACAACCTTTGTACAATGCTAAAATAACTTTTTCTAGTTTCAGATACTGTTTTCAGTTGCTTTGTTCCTACACATGATCAGTATATGTATATGTATATATATATATATATATATATATATAAAATCAAATTTACAAACATGAATACAATGAATTTCAGGGCTACTTCTGCTGGAAGTCATTAAAGGTAATTATGAAGAGAACGAAGTATTATATGTCTTTTTAAGTGTGGAGAGATAGTGTTTACTCTCATCCTAAAGATAAAGAATAAAGAAATATATGAATATCATTACGATTAAACCTCTTTAATGATTGATTGATTTATTACTGTTTTATGTAACGCTTGATAATTTTTCACTGATATGGACTCATAGGGATTATATCGTGCCACACCTGCTGTGACACGGGGCCTCGGATTTTGCGGTCTCATCTGAAGGACCGCCCCATTTAGTCGCCTCTTACGACAAGCAAGGGGTACTGAGGACGTATCAGCATGGAATGGTTGGAGAGGAAGGATTTTAAATTTCGTTCTCTCATTGCTTTTAGGATCCTCTAAATATACTACGACATTTATTCTTAACTTCTGGATATCTATGATCAAAATCAGATTCAACGTTATACATGAAAAAACATGATGGCCTATTCCGAAATTTTAAAGCCTCTGATCAAGGGTCCCGGGGAGGGAGATGACACAGTGGAAATACATTTATGCTTAGCAAATCTTCATCTCCAAATATAATTATTCTTAATGAGCCCAGAAGTCTCCCCAAGGGTGTGAAACTCTTGAACCCTGCAACATATCATGAGCTCAGTATATAATCGTATTTTCAAGACTGTTCGTTCAAGAAAAAAAATTAGTTCGTATAATCAACCGGTAGACAAACTAGTCAATTCACAGCCATTTATTGAGCAAACATTGTAGATTAGTGTATCTTCCAGCTGTGGACTCTATAAACATCGAGTGTTTGCAATGTACCGAAGCTCCCAGCATTGAGCAGTGCACAAGAAAGACAACCTGCGGATCAGGAGAGGTTAATATCACATTACGATACACTCGTACGATATATAATTACAAATGATATATTGGAATCTGTTTGACGATTGCTGGTTATTCATGTTTCAGGAATGTTATTTAGAAGAAGTAACAACAGCACATTTGAGTGTTGTATATAATGCTGGTTGCCGAAGTGAGCAGGTAAGATATCAGATAAGGTCAAAATAAAATCATTGTAGTTTGTTTGGAAAATTGCCACGTACTTCTAAAACTTATTCTCGCTGGAAATTTTTTAATGTTTTAATGACTAGCATGTACGATATTATATAAGGTCAAAAGGTCAAAATAGAATTATCATAGTTTGTTTGGAAAATTACCGCGCGCTTTTAAAACCTATTCCTGCTGGAATTTTTAAAAAATGTTTTTATTGACCACACACACACACACACACACACACACACACATATACATATATATATATATATACGAAGTTAATTTCGTTAATTTCGTTGAAACGAATTTTCTTCATGGGAATGAATTTTTAAAATAAATCTCATCTACCTGTTTTAAACCACCCACCGTTGAAACACCCCAAGCGGCAATTCCTAACATGACCTAATGCATATATACTCTGCAAAAAAAGAAACGCATAATGGATTTTTTAAGAGTTTAGTAGATGTATTTTGGATTATGATTTTACAATAAAAAATGTAGATATTCACTAGAATTGTTTCAATTGAAAAAAATTACAGTCCAAACCTTAGATATTGGTGAAAAAAAAGTCAGATCATCACAGTTAAGAACACTTCCTGTCACGTTTAAGTTAGTACCGTGTATGACCACCTCGAGCTGCCAACACAGTTCTGCATCTCCTTGGCATAGAGTCAATCAATGTTCTTACGTTATTGCGTGGAATTGTTCGCCATTCCTGTTGTAACATTTGACGGAGCTGATCGAGGGTCTGAGGCGGAGGTTGGCGCAGGCGCACACGTTTATCCAGTTGGTCCCATAAGTGTTCAATCGGATTCAAATCCGGTGATTTGGAAGGCCATGGTAGCACATTAATGTTGTTCTGCTGAAGGTAGTCAATTGTTAAGCGGGCTGTGTGAGGCCTAGCATTGTCATGTTGGAATAACTCCCTCTGTCGGTCAATTACGCGCATAAGGTGAGGTTGGAGAATTTCGTCTCTGTATCTTTGAGCCGTTAAATTGCCCGGGACATGTACCAGTTCTGTTTTACGGTCATTAGAGATCACCGCCCACATCATGACGCTACCTCCACCGAAGCTATCCACTTCTTGGACACACGAGGAAGAGAAACGTTCATTCCTGCGCCGGTATACACGGATTCTTCCATCACGTTTCTGTAGCAGAAAACGGGACTCATCGCTGAACCAGATTCTACGCCAGTTGCGGAATGTCCAGCCCCTCAATCTTTTGCACCATCGGACTCTTTCTCGTCTGTGTAACGGTGTCAAAACTGCTCCAAAATACGGTCTTCTGGGTCTAATGCCATATTGTCGAAGTCGGTTGCGGACTGTCTGCGAGCTGATTCTTCTCAATCCAGGTATTCCGACTGCAGTAGCTGTTGCAGCAACGGTTCGATTCCGTAGATGAAAGACCCGGATGTAGCGATCTTGTCCAGGAGTCGTAATGCGAGGTCGCCCACACCTCGGTCGGTCATTAGTAGAGCCAGTCTGCTGGAATCTGTTCCACAGCCGAGAAATTGTGCTCTGATTTACGTTTTCAGTTCGTGCAATCTCACTTTGGGATACTCCGGCCTGGAGACGGCCAATGACGATATTTCGAGTAGCAGGGTCCAACCTTGGCATGGCAGCATTTTAACGTTATGATGAATTCAAGCTTCAAACTTCGTCCTTTTATACCCTTTAATGTAGTGGTTGAATTAAGCACAAAGTTCTCGTGAAAAACGTAAGCCAAATTCCATGGCGATAGAGGTGATGTGCAATTTTAGAGAGTCGCCGAGCTAATTTGGCAGAGAGCCAAATCAAATGAACAGACCTTTAAAGTTTCATACTTACCTGTAAAAAATCAATTACTCAATTGACCATTTCAGTTTACCTGGTAAAATACATAATTTGCATTTTTAAAATTTCAAAAGGGCTATGCGTTTCTTTTTTTGCAGAGTATATATACCTAATTACAAGACTAAAAAGTGTTTGGTTCTTGTTACCCGACCTGCCGGAACTTGAAGCTGCCGACCTGGATTTTATCTAACCAAATTTCCGGGGAGAAATCATTTCCGGATCAAAATTTTTATTTTAATTGTGATCCGAGTTATCTTATGGATTAGTTGATGGTGTCATAGGACAGTAACACCCGTTCGCAGGTGTCTGTGTTTAAATAATGTCGTACTTGTGTACAGTAACTACAAAGAAGCCGAATTAGTTACCATATAATATACCCTATACCATATATACCTTATACCATATATACCCTATACCATATATACCCTATACCATATATACCCTATACCATATATACTCTATACCATATATACCCTATACCATATATACCCTATACCTTATTTACCTATACCATATATACCCTATACAACATATACCTATACCATATATACCTTATACCATATTTATTTTTACTAATTATGTCGAGACGCATCGAGCACTCTGTTGAACAAGTTCCCTGGGGTCATCTTAAAACTATTTCTCATCTGTTGAAATATATTTAAATCAATAGAGGTGATAACCCCTAATTCATATATTTTCCAGTTGGACGTATCAAGATGCAATATGTATAATAGATAACTCTGATGAGAAAAACCTCAGGCTAATCTCAGCCACCATCATTTATTAATTGTTTAAATGTCTTTATGAGATAGCCACAGACCCACCGGCTCACTAGTCCCAAGAGTTATAAATAGTAACACTATATGACTATACTGGGCCCTTCCTAGAGACATAGGGTTGCGAAATTCATACTCTTTTCTTTCTTTCCTAAATATGCATTTAATTTTTTTGTTTTTGTTTTTGTTTTTTTATTTTTATTTTTTTTAATTTTTTTTTACACAATATCAGTAAAAATTTAAAAAATCTTTCAAATGTTAAAACTAAAATCACTATAATGAATTTGTCTCCACCCTGGTAGCAAATTCCTACCCCTAGAATCATGAAATGTACAATTTTATAAAGGTTTACCTGCTCCTTCTAAATATCCATTTAGTTTAAATTATTTTCAACAGTATTATAGGAGATGTTACTTATATGTTTCACCCATAAACACTACATGCCAAGATTTGCCTTGCCCTGATGTCAGAACCTCTACCCCGGAGATCATGACATTTACCATTTTGGTGGAGTCTTTCCTGCTCTACATTGCTATTCACTATGCATTTAGTTTTTTTGTACAGATGTGGTGTTGTAGAGATAACGATTTTTGAAAATTGGTCAAGTTTTGGCTCTTTTTACTCCGCCCCTAAGGCCCTTGGAGTGCAGGATTGACAATTGACGTCCCCCATGCCCCAAAGATGCTTTATATCAAATTTCAAAAATAATATGGTAGTTATCAAGGAAAATTAAAAAATGTTCACTTGTTAACGCAAGACAGAGGACGGACGCTTACCATTTGCAATAAACTTAGGTTACCTAAAGTAACTAAGATTGCAACCCTTAACGAAAATGTATTCTTGCTGCACATGACACAATGTACAGAGCACTAGGTTATTTTTCTTCATAGTTTTTGTCCACCCTATTTTCCCCTTAGAGTGAAAAAAATTGAAAACATACTGCACGCATAAAGGACAATACCGAGAATATCCTAAAAGTTTTGGCTGCTGCATAAAGTGTATGAGGAGTTCTGGGAACCATTTTTTTTTTTATAGAACCCCCTCCCCCAATTGGCCCCCAAGGTAAAAAAAATTCCACATATTGCACATCTATAGGACACCACCAATGACCCTCCATAAGAGGAGTTACATGTAACTATTGCGTAACAATAAGAGGCGGTATGGGAACCGGGGGGGGGGGGTAGGGGGGGCGACAACATTGTCGCTATTGCGTCCATTTGGCTCCCTGAGTGAAAATGAAAATTTTAAATACTTATTGCACATTTACAGGATACTACCAATCATCATCCAAAACGATGATTTGTCTACTGCATAAATTGAAAGAGGAGTTTTGGGAACCGAGGTTTTTTAAATTTTATTTTATTTTAAAAAATGCCGTCATTTTCAACCCGTTTGGACCTCAGAGTGAAGATGAATGTTTCGAAACCTTAATGCACATTTACTGAACACCGCCAGTTACCTTCCAAAAGACGATTTAGATTCTGCGTATATGTAAGAGGAGTTTTGAGAACCAGATTTTCCCAGAAAGTCGTCTTTTCGACAATATTTAGCTCTCGGGATGAAAATTCGAAAAACCGTACTGACATTTATAGGACATCATCTAACATATTTCAAAAGATTAATTGGTCACGTGACAGACGGACGAACAGACCAGGGGAACAACAATATATACCTGAACTTTGTTTAGAAAGTGGTGTCTTGGAGGTCCTGGTTAGAATAGGTCCTCAGTGCCGTTTGCTTGTCGTAAGAGACGGCAAATATTGAGGTCCCGTGTCACAGCAGGTGTGGCACGTTAAAGATCCTCCCTGATTAAAGGTCGTAAGTGCTAAGCATAGGCCTAAATTTTACAGCTCTTCACCGGCAATAGTGACTTCTCCATATCAGTGAAAAATTCTCAAGCGAGACGTTAAACAATATACAATCAATCAATCTTTAGAAAGTGCGGGTATAACAATATGTCAGCTCCCAATCCCACCGGAACTACTATAGCCCGAATGTATTAATCACCGTGAGAACATCGGTGATTACGTCATTCAGATGAGTACTTAATTACAATTTTATGGTCAACAGCACGACGCCGAACCATCGTTTTTAAGGTCATATCCGGAAGACCCGTGGTCCTCACTTCTAAATGCCGAGCATTTAACGAAGGAGCAATCACTGCTTATGTTTACGTCTTAGGTTTGACGCGGCCACGACACGAGGGGAACTCGAACTTACGACCTCCCAGATACAAAGTGAATAGTCTACCATTGCAAGGATACTGCGTAGACCTGTGACCTACACTTTGCCCGATTTAATCTTGTTATTCAGTAATTAATCTAGGTTCATTTCCTGAAGTTGTGAAAAGAAACCCATTGAAAAATAATTTTAAAACATACCCGTGTTTTTTTATTTTATTTAATTATCTATTTCTAATTTTATTCTTCTTCTTCTTGCATTGGTAACAGGAAACAAGCATATTGTTTGGTCTAATTGTAATGAAGTCTTTCCTAATGTAAGATTAATGCCTTAAAACAATCTAAATGAATGAAATGTACTATAGGTTTGTAAAGTTATGTCGGCTCTGTCTGGTGGAAGTAAACGTGATTTAATAAACTGTGCCGAATGCTGTGTCAGTTCTCCAGGGGATCCACTTCCGTGTAATGCCAGACTTTGTGGTAAACAACGTGAGTGCAGATAAGTCAACCTCTTATCACGTGGTAAAGTCTCCACATTACAATGCATCCTTCTCTGATTTCAACTCTTTATCCTCACGGAATACCTGGAGGTTTTTTTATGCGAAATGTCCTGGTTTCTTTTCGCTTCGAATAAAGGAAACGACAGATTTCAATAACGATATACAGTTTTGAATGTGATACATGCATAGAGATCAAGATTTAATTAATTTGATCTTCACTTAAATGGACATATTGATACTATTTTTGAAAATGTTTAATGTTGTCTACAAATGATTAAGTATCATTCCTATGTCAAAAACTGTAGAACATACAAACCAGTGAAGTCACAGCTTGGAACTACTTTTAAAATATATAATTTGAACCATGAAACTCATCTAAAATTCATCTAATCAACAAAACAATTAACGAAGTAGGCCCAATTGTTACAATTGATCAATTGTCAATAATCAATTTTTTGTCTGTAATGTTAGCTACTTTCAGCATCCGATAAGACAGCGAAGAAAGACATTTTCCTGTTTAGTTAAAACTGGCAGTGTTTGTTTTTATGTACAACGTCAAGTACAGTACCAGTACACTGTAGAACAGCGAGTAGATGTAGACCGTTTGATTGTGATACAACAATGACGGTTACAAGGTGCTAAAGGAAGTTACGTCTTTACTAATTTAGATTCCTGTTGTTCTTGATATACAAAGGGTTTTAAAGACAGGCTATCTCTTTCTTAAAATAATGTATATGTACGCGTTGGGTGATCGTACTTTTTAAAAAAGATATAGTGTTATATTGACAACGTGATGAATGAAAAGGCTAAGATAACTAACCGCATACAATCTCGTAATTCCCATAGAAAATACAAATCAGAGAGATGGGCAAACACGGACCCCTGGTCATACCAGAGGTGGGATCAAGTGTCTAGTAGGAGTAAGCATCCCCTGTCGACCGGTCAGAACCGCCGTGAGTCCTATATCCCGCTCAGGTAAACGGAGGAAACCGTTGTCAGAATCAGTGTGCTAAGAACGGCCTAATGATTGGTATGACACACGTCAGAATGTTTGTTTGTTTTACGTCCCGTCGAGAATTTTTCACTCATATTGAGACGTCACCAGCTGTAGGTAAAGTACCACAAATTTTGACCTATGCTTAACGCTCAGGGCCGTAGCAGTGAGGGTTCTTTAACGTGCCAACGCCTACCGTGACACGGAACCTCCGTTTTTAAGGTCATATCCGAAAGACCCGTGATTCTCACTTCTAAATGCCGAGCGTTTGGCGAAGGTATAAAACACGCCAGGCAACATTGACCTAATGGTAAGTTGTATTGGCAAACTAGATCGTTATAACGACCACAGAATTTGCGAAATGTTGACTTTAGACGATACTGTACAAACCCCTGTAACATCAACTTGTTTGTCAATAGCCTGCCTCGATTTAAAAACTGATCATATGCAGAACATAGCTCTTGCGTATGGAATCAATTGAGAGATGTAAACACCATATGCAGGTGGTGATGGAATATTGCCAGTTAGATAAGGGAAGTTGACGATGGAGAAATTGAAATCATCCCGTTTGGCATAAAGTTGAGTTGTTAGTTTGCTGCCAGCATCTATTTTCAGTAAAATATCTAAAAAAGATGTAGATGTGGAAGACTATCTGGTGTTTTTTATTTCAAGTTCACTGGGATATATCGAATCGACATATGAATGAAAATGATCATTGTTAATAGATAAAACGTCGTCGAAACATATAAATGTCCAACTGAAGGCTGCAACAAGAGATTTTTTTCTCATATGAACGTTTTCATGCTACGTTAAGGTGTGTATTCCCATCAAGTGTCAAATTGATATCAAAGCTCGGACATAAATTTTACCACGGATAACTCTCTGTATAGGCCTTGAAAAAAAACCTATTTACATTAGCTAAGTGTCACCTGGTTGTAAAAGAAAAATGATTGTATAAACAGGTTTTGTAAGTGTACCTCACTAAGTACACATCAGGTTTCATGATGGGAAAATAAAGTAATACCATCGTTAACTTACTATTGAGAATTCCAACTGATGACTGTCACAATATACTTTCGCAAACATGTAATAAACACACCGTATCGATGATATGGCAAGCCATTTAACAGTGATTACAGTAAATCAATTACGTCTTTGCAGCTGGCATACACTCGACAACGTCATCATCCCCTGGCGTCATATTGGAGTGCATGAGTTGTAACCTAGCAGTGTCCGTTCATGAATGTCAGAAAACGACAATGACTTGTCAAGCTGACGAGGTAAATAACTTTCAACATTTACATATATTAATACTTTGATTTTAATAAATATTTGCTGCATTGTTTTCATTTCCCGATGCAAGCACTATCACGCGCAAGTGAACTTTCCTAATGACATATTTAAACCTATTATACATAAAAATATATTTATAACAAATATTAATACATGCATATTGACTACACGGCTTGTTTGACTGTGTTATGAATGGGAGCAAGGGGAAAATCTCTGCAGAACTGGCTGGCCTCTATAATGCAATAGAGAATTTCTTTAATAATAAGTTCTATATGTCTGTAGGAATGCTTTTTGGAGTCGGTCACGACATCAGATCGTAGACTGAGATTCAATGCGGGATGTAGAAGCAAAACTGTAAGTCTACATTATACCATGTATACAATGTATGGGATTTGTTTATTTGATATATTACACCCTAGCTCTGCTGAAAGAGGGCGATCACAAGTTGATCGTTTTAACATTAAAGAATAACCACCAATTTATCCATGATATCGTTGATCATATATAATTATGTACATTTATGTATTTTTCTTGCATTAATTTTATTTGTCATCATATCTACACTGATTGATAATCTATCAATCTATTCTATGATAGTCTATCATACACTGTATAACAGAAAATACAACGCACGTCTTGATGTACATATTTTCCTCCATTCATTATGATTGGTGAAGTTATGCCATGAATGATTAATCATGACGTTGTAAAGAAAGCGCAATAAATATAGATTAGATTAAATAGATTAAATATATACTTGTACAGCATATATGTAGCACTTGTATGTATTTATAAATTAATCACATTTATAGCAATGCCATTAGGGCTTTATGAACCATGTTTTTAGTCCACTCGTGGAAATATTTTCCCATATTCTGTTCAATAATGGTGTTCATTGTTTCCGTTATATATCTAATCATAAATAAATAAATAAAATAAAATAAAAAAAATAAACAGGGGCAAAATCTTGACAGGGAAAAGGACACTCTCATTCTCTCAATCCTATAAATAGGTAAAAATTACTTTTGCATGTGGTTTTTTTTCGGTGGATTAATACTTCATCTTGTATGTCTAATATATCACGTTCAAAACTCCAATGTTTGGTGTTACATGTAGCCTAAGGATGCATCTGGTTGGTAGAGCAGCCGATAACTGATTCATCAGTGGTAGGTCACAAGTTAAAGTGTAAACTGTGCTTTGTCCAGATAGTTACAAACAACAGCCGCAGATGATTCGTGTCCACGGACTTGGCAGTAAAACGAAAATCGCGGATATTTAATTTTCGTTTGACACCGCGATTCCAATGTTTGGTAGAAAGGAATCGCTGTGTAGGGTGTGTGAGGTGATTACCCATAATTAAAATCGTAATAATTTGCTTAACTGGGAAGCCATAATGCATAAAATATCACGTTTTCCGTTGTTGTTAATCACCTCAAATATTTAACAAACTGATCAATAATTCCTTATATTTACATCTAAAATAAGAATGAAAATACAAATTCGACAAATCAAAAACATGGCATTCCATGCTAATGTTTATAGTCCCCGCCCACTAACCTTTCATTTTGCATAAACTGTGAAATTTACATCCAGATGTAAATTGTGGGGAAAAATAGTTGGAATGTTTGATTGATTGATAATTTATTGCTTTCCGCCACACTCAACAATTTTTCAGTTATCTGGTGGCGTCCAGTTTTTGTTGGTGGAGGAGAGAACCCAGATACAATATATCTGGGAAGAGACCACCGACCTTCCGCAAGTAAACTGGCAAACTTGCTCACATAACGCCGCGGCCGAGATTCGAACGCGCGCCGACAGAGGTGAGAGGCTTTGTGATTTTGAGCCCGATGCTCTAACCACTCGGCCACGGAGGCCCCCTTAGTTGGAATGTAAATATATCACGAAAAAGAACCCTCGCAAGAGTCCACAACATAGTATTGTAAATAAAGCCGCACGTTGATTTCTGTGGCCACGACCCCAAATCGATGTAGCTATATTTTTTTGGCTTTTAAAGTTAAATGAAACTTGGTTCTCAAAGCTTATATATCGTTTACAGATAACCAAAATTACCCCCCCCCCCCCCCAAAAAAAAAAACCCAAAAAAAACAAACAAACAAAAAACAAACAACAACAACAACAACAAAAAAGCAAACAACCAAACAAACAAACTAAAAACAATAACAACAACAACAACAAAACCTTTACAATATGAAGACTAAAAATCCCTTTCTCGTCGACAGCATCGTTTTCCTTGTAAACATTGTAAGTCTTTATACTATTTTTGTCGTTAATCATGAGTTTAGGTATGTAAAATGATGAGCTTATATGGATCAACGATTGGGAAAAGAAATTTGGTAAATTGCGCCGCTTGTTGCAGCGACCCGTCTGACAGTAATGGGCCCTGTAATACAAGACTATGTGGTGAAAGTAAGCATTTCCAGCGCTTTTAGTGTACACAGTGGTTGTGTTTATGTAAATCATTTAATAGCAATTTAAATGCTATAATGCTGAATACAATAAATCAAGATATATATTTTTTTGACTGACCACAAATTATTACTCGTAGATGAAATATTTATTCAAATTCGTAAGGTCTATGGTGGATGCACTGCATTGCAATCAATACACACTACCGTGAAAAGTCGACAAACACGTGCAAATTCTCTATATATATTTTGTTTTGTATTTTGAGAATTTATCATTCATGTAAAGACGTCTCCAGCTTTGCTACCAATATTGACCTATATAGAGCGCTTACTGTCGTAGCAGTGTGGGTTTTGTCATCGTCTACCGAGACACAGATCCTTTGTTTTAAAAGATATATCCGAAATTACCGTGACTTTCACTTCTTGGCCAAGAAAAAGTCACTATCTATGTTAAACGTTTTGAGTTTGATGTGGCGCTGGGATCGAGAATCACATCCGGGCCTCCTGACTGTGAAGATGGTCTAACTATGTAGTAATCTGAGGTAATACAAATGCCTTGTCCCCCTAGTTAGTTCCGTACCGGCTTTACCGAAGGAGCTATTAGTTTACCCTTGGTACGTCCCTACGTCCGTCAATCCGCTTGAGTGTTCCGGACTTATCTCCGCATTGGATGAAGATATTCAAATGACATTTAATACATGGCTTTGTCTTGGATTACTACAGATCAAGTTTGAGTTTGGTTATGCTTGACCTACATTTGACTGAATTATCCAACCGGTAGTGTACTTCGTATTGCCTGCAATACACTCAAAAGGCTTATTAGTATTAATCAAAGTAATTGTTGGGTGTAAGTATTGAATATATGGGTAGTTTCGTTTCATAGAACACAATTTAAAGTAAGAATACTGCTGCAGGTCCTGAACCGCGATGCCTGGTGTGTGATGGTCTACAAACGACTTCTGATTGTCAGTTCACAGAAGTTTGTCAACCAAATCAAGTAAGATTTTCTACTCTATTTTCTTAACCCTAAAGAATAAAGTTTGACCAGAGCAAACAGTTTGACTATTTGTGTATTTAAATGCTCTCTCTCTCTCTCTCTCTCTCTCTCTCTCTCTATATATATATATATATATATATATATATAGTGTGTGTGTGATTTGAGTTTATTTTTACTCAAGCAAATACCAATGTGCAAATACATTTTCCTATCTGTGACCTTTGACTCTCCACATTTTAATAACACGCCCGTCTTTACACAGGACGTATTATGGTACAGCGAAGACAGTATACCACCCATCCATCCGTTCGGGTTTTCTGTTTCTATTTTCATTTCTCTGTCACATGTTGAGATGAAACGTGCTGTGTAGCTTCATCGTGGATCATTCCAGATGACGTTGCAATTTTGATCCATTTCGACCTCTTTTGTAGACATTTTGTCCCTGTATTTGATTGTTTAATGTTATATGTCGGTTACATGGTTTGTCCGTCTAAATCCTCCCACAGTGTTCAAGCTGGGTCGTTCCTTTTTTTACAGAGTGTTTACATTAGTATTGACGTACTTGATTGTGTAAAAACAAAATAACCTTAAATTTAAAAAAATCAGTTTTCAAATCGATGCAGCCTACTGACAAGTTCATGTTGCAGGGATTTCAACAGTCGCGTTTAAAGTCAGCATTTCGCAAATTCTATGGTTATCATAACGATCCAGTTTACCAATACAACCTGTCATTGGGTCAAATGCTGTCTGACTTGTTTCATAGCAATATTTAGGTCACTCGTGCACAGATTCTGACTACGGATTACTCCGTTTATCTGATCTAGATATAGGCCTTACAGCGGGTGTGACCGTCGACAGGAAATGCGTACTTCTCCAAGGCACCTGATCCCATCTCTGGTATATCGAGGTATCCGTGTTTGCCCAAATTCTATTTTGCATTCCTCATAGAAGTTATGAGAATGGTGGCTGTTGATTATCTTCACCTTTTGGATATTGTAGAATAGATTCAAGTGTTTCCTTACTATCTGCACCAAATAAGGATATAATCTATTTAAGGAAACATTTTCCAAATCAAAATGGCTGTAGTCTTTGTCTCCTTAATGTAAGTTGTATGTTCAGTGTCCCGTTAGCGTCAAGTCTAAAGTTTTAAACAAGCCGTGATTATAGCAGTGCAATCACAATATTCACAAATGTCCATCTCCTAAAAGACTGGATGTTGTTAATCTAACATGCAGCATCTTTACTTTATCAACTCAGGTCCCTCAGGACAAGGTGTGGTCTGTCACAGGGTTCATATCTTTCTAATAGCGAAGTATTGTTACTGTATGGGGAATTCTAAATAGACTTCACAGAATCTTGATAAGTGAGAATCTGTCAATCATTTTATGTCCATGGATGGAACGTTTGTAGATACTAATCAACTTACTTTTCAGACTTGTTACAATGGTGTGCGTATTGTTGGTTCATCGCTTGCCTACGTGTATGGTTGTGAAGAGGAGAAGGTTTGGATTTTATAAAACTACATGTATTATAAAACATACTTATTGTCATTCTAAAGATATTTCAAATCTACAATGTTTGGTCTTCCTTCGTGTCCACTTTAGATTAAGTATTTGGTAAACATCTTATTTAGGTATGTCAAACGTTTGCAATGAATTACCATCACTATCACGGTGGCCATCATGCGGGTCGGTCTATAGCGCATGACGGTGGTACCATAGCCTGCGACTCGTGTTGTAAAGGTGACATGTGCAATTCTCAAGACTGTGTCCTACTGCTGAAAAGTAAGTCATTTGTTCAAAATGAGTTGCCTTTGATGAATAAGGAAGTAATTGATTGAATCGAAAGTAAAATATATTCTTCGTTGTTAGAAAAATGTTTGCTGTTTATTGTAGACATGACAGTTGATATGTTTGGAGGAACATCACCACAACCAAGTGGACATATTCTCGGATAATACAACAGGATATCCAATATTTCATGAAAACGCAATGTACAATATAGCTGTATATTGTTAATTACAATAAATTTTCTTGATATATATACAAATAGGGATATAATTGTTTAATTGCCTTTTAAGTCAAGATGTTCAAATTACAACAAATATAGTTTTCCCTGCCATAACAGATAGGGTATATTCACAGAAGGACATTTAGGGTCCTTATGTAATATTAATCAAGTTTCTGTTTTGTTTCTAAATTAACTTCATTAATGTATCTATAACGGCGTTATGTAATAACTCATACCACTTAATCTATTTCATCTTACTTTCGGAAGGTCAGTGGTCCCTTCCCGGGTACATTATATCTGGGTTCTCTCCTCCACCAATAAAAACTGGACGCCACCAGATAACTGAAAAACTGTTGAGTGTGGCGAAAATACCAATCAAACAATCAATCAATCAATCAATCTTATCCCGGATGAAAGGTATAAGTCGAAATTTAAGTCCATTCTTAACTAATTTCTTCGATTTTCCGTATTGGTTTAAGGTATACATTGCACGCGCCTTCAGAACGAAATCGGATCAGGAAGAAAGTAATAGAAACAAGAACGTACCAGACTGCATTCACGTGTAAAACATAATAGGGTATTTAGATATGCATGCATGTAAATCCAAGAATTAGAGGGAAAACATCACATGGTATGTTAATAACACAGTATCGAGGTCAGCACTCCGCTCATTTACGAAAGAAACGGGTCGTATTTTGAAAACATTTTTATTTTTCATCTCTATAACCGTAATTTTCGTATATATATTTTTGGTTCATTTTATATATTGATATCTATGTTAAGATTGAACATAAAATATCGAGCATATGAACCTTTAAACAAATTGACATTTAACGTCATTAAAAGAAGTGTAAGGTGAGGTTTTTCTGGCACTGTCACGTTTTGTGGAAATTTTCCTTAAACGTCCCATTCTGTTCCCTGATTGTCTTACCGGTTGCGGTAGATCAGTGGTAGAGCGTTCGCTTCGTAACTGGGAGGTCGTAATTCGAGACTCGCTCTCCAAGAAGCATAAATAGGTAGTGAGTGTTCCTTCGCAAAACGCATGAAATTTAGAAGTGAGTATCATGGGTCATTCGGATATGACCTTAAATACGGAAGTTTTATATCGCGGCAGTGGTTGGCACATTAAAGAATCCTCACTGCTAGGACCCTCAGCGCTAAAAATACGTTTAAATTTGTGGTACTTCACCTACAGCTGGTGACGTCTCAATATGAATGAAAAATTCTCGAGGGGACGTAAAACAACCAACTAACCAACGACCCTGATTATCTTCCACTGGAATACATAGGAAGCATTATATTGACAGGACTGAGAAAATAATACTCGAAATGCTCTTCTACAATTGTCTATAAATTAGGTTAATCAACAAACTTACCTCGCAACTAGACGCAAGTTTAAGTGTGTACCCTCAATATATATAGGCATTCACGATGTGTGGACTACAATATTACACTAGCTTCACTCAATTTTGAGTTTCACAAACATATTTCACTATATCCGATTTTTCAAATTTAATGCCCAAACATCTCAGACAGAATCTTACCACGTATAAATTTAAGCTGGAAAGAAAGAGTGAACTTTCGAGTCTCTTGTGTGTATAAATCAGACGTGCAATGCAAGTTCAAATTTAATGAAATTGACATAACATATAGAGTGTGATGGTGAAGAATATATATGAAGAAATTGCTCATCACTGACATTGATTTATGATGAAAGTCGGAAAAATGTTTTCTCCTGTTTGTATTTTTATAGAAGTCGCAAATTTCCCATCTCTCTCTCTCCATCTCTCTCTCTCTCTCTCGTTTGTTAGAAACTGTCTGGATGGCCTTTTACCACCAATGTAATAAATTGAATTATTTGTGTATCAGGTTTTAATAGAGCAATATTGATTTAAAAAATAATTTGGTTTCCTAACGTATAGCAATATTGATTTAAAAATAATTTGATTTCCTAACGTATAGCAATATTATTATTGATTGATTATTTATTGCTTTCCGCCACACTCAACAATTTTTCAGTTATCTGGTGGCGTACAGTTTTTGTTGGTGGAGGAGAGAACCCAGATACAATGTACCTGGGAAGAGACCACCGACCTTCCGAAAGTAAACTGGCAAACTTGCTCACATAACGCCGCGGCCGGGATTCGAACACGCGCCGACAGAGGTGAGAGGCTTTGTGATTTTGAGCCCGATGCTCTAACCACTCGGCCACGGAGGCTCCCTATAGCAATATTGATTTAAAAAAATAATTTGATTTCCTTAATGTAAAGCTGAGGGGAGAAAAGTTGCCAGCACATATACTTGAAATGAAGATAAAAAGGGAAGGATGGGTATATATATTTTCGTTAAAACATCGTCTATCTAATTTCCACCCAATCTGGTAATTTTCTGTGTACATGTGTACTCAAAATATGTTTGCAATGGAAAGAAATCAACGATCATGATTATTCAATAAATGTATTTCGCACTCATTTGTCTAGGTACAAAAACAACCAACCACCACCACCATGACTTCCTATGTACACTTCAGAGTATAAAGCTTACAGCAGGATTCACAAAAATACTATAGGATATATTATTTTCTTTCTTTTGAATCCAATGCATATTGGGTTGGTTAATGATATACTAATTGATATATCTATTGATTGATTGATATTTGATTTTCGCCACACTCAACAATTTTTCAGTTATATGATGGCGTCCAGGTTCTTTTGGTGGAGGAGAGAACCCAGATACAATGTACCCGGGAAGAGACCACTGATCTTCCAAAAGTAAACTGGCAAACTTTCTACCTTATACGGGTGAGGATCGAACCCGCACCGACTAGAGGTGAAAGGCCTTAAGATTTTGAGCACTTGGTCACGGAGGTCTCTATATATCTATTGAAGAATAAAACTGAGTGAAACCCCTTGCTTGGATATTGTCTATTACATTATGTTGTACATAGTAATCTGGAATGGATATTCAGCAACATTTGACAAACTTACATTGTACATAGTAATCTGGAATGGATGTTCAGCAACATTTGACAAACTTACATTGTATATAGTAATCTGGAATAGATATTCAGCAACATTTGACAAACTTACATTGTATATAGTAATCTGGAATGGATATTAAGCAACATTTGATAAATTTACATTGTATATAGTAATCTGGAATAGATATTCAGCAACGTTTAACAAACATACATTGTACGTAGTAATCTGGAATGGATATTCAGCAACATTTGACAAACTTACATTGTATATAGTAATCTGGAATAGGTATTCAGCAACATTTGGCAAACTTACCTTGCGCACAGTAATCGGGAATAAATATTCAGCAACATTTGACAAACTTACATTGCGCATCGCATAGTAATCTGGAATAAATATTCAGCAACATTTGACAAACTTACATTGCGCATCGCATAGTAATCGGGAATAAATATTCAGCAACATTTGACAAACTTACATTGTATATAGTAATCTGGAATAGATATTCAGCAACATATTACAAACTTACTACAGCAATCCATCTTGGATATGTTATAATATTTTCTTAAATTAATATAATTCATCGAAGATATCAAAGGTCGAATATGATATCCATCGAGGAATGGGATATGTTCGTCGTCCTGAATTACTTGGATATAAATATTTTCATTCACTCAATTTCCGCATCCACTCGTATATGTATGTGTTATCAGAAAAGATGCATTAAAAGAGAATGAAGTTCTACAGTCATGATCAACTGAAATCGATTAAAGGAGAAAATCCAATGTATCATAATGTTTTGAAACGTGGTGTAATATAATGTTTCATTATAAAGTACAGGGTGTCCGAAAAGAAAAGTAACACTTTAACATTTTAATAACTTCGCTGAATATTATGCTATCTTTATGAAATTCATATCATTCGAAAGGTCTCAAATGAACGTTTTTACTATTTGTAAAAATAATACGCAAAAAGTATGACGTTCCGACATTATGACATCATTCAGATTAAACGTTATTTCATTATGGCGCGGCTCAAGTCGGATCAGCCTATTTTTATTGTCAAGCAATTTTATGAAACAAAATGCGTTACAGACGTTCTGCGAAAGTTTAGATCCTATTTCAAGAACTGTGATGTAAGCAGGGAACATGTCTACAAGATTATATGTAAATGCGAACGACAAAGATCAGTAGCAGATGCTCCAAAAGCAGGTCGGCCGAGGTCAAGTCGGAATGATGAAAATGTGAGTACTGTTCAAGAAATGCTCTCTAACTGTCCAGAGAAATCAGTTGGAGGTTCCTCCTCTAAGACTGGAATTTCTAAAACTTGTGTTCACGACATATTTAGGAGGGACCTAAAACTTTTTCCATATACTCGTAGAATTCATATAATGTAGAATTTGAGCATCTCGGATCAGGTTCAAAGACGGGATTTTTGTCGTTGGGCAGGAGACGTTGCTGACAATGACGCAGACGCATTTCAAAATTTTTGGTTTTCAGAAGAATCACATTTCCTCCTATCTGGCCATATATCCAAACAAATCATGAGATTCTGGGGGAAATGAACAGTCTCATTGTTACACGGAGAGACCACTGCACAGTGAAAAATTAACGGTTTGGTGTGCTATGTCGTCACATGGAGTGATTGGTTCGTATGTGTTTACAGACATTCTGAACTCACAACGCTGTCTGTCACTTTTGAAAAATAAATTTGTTCCCGCACTTCGAAAGGGAACAGTCAATATGCAAAATGTCTGGTTCATGCAAGATGGAGCAACACCACATACATCTAATGTTGTTTTAGATTATCTCCATGAAATCGTCGGTGACAAGGTGATTTCACGATGATACCCTGACGTGAAGGGTTGTGGACAGTCCTGGCCCGCGCAAAGTCCTGATTTGAACCCGTGCGATTACGTTTTCATGGGGTACCGCAAGTCTTTTGTTTACAGACCAAAACCAGTGGACACAAAAATGCTTTTGTCAAACATCAAACGGGAAGTTAAGAAGATCAACTTAAAAATGTGTCAAAATGTTATCAATAATTTTAAAGTGCGAGTTAGAGAAGGGAAGCTGATGAACGGACGTCATTTAGAGAACGTCATTAATTACTAAAATGTTTAAAAAGGTACTCGAAAATGCTGTTAAAATTGCATTATTGTATATATTAAGTAAATTATGCTACCAGAAAAAATTACACCTTTGTTTTATATGTGGACATATTTTGATATAAATTCTTCCACATTAAATCAGCATTCCAAAAGAATGAAAGTGTTACATTTCTTTTCGGACACACTGTATATTATAGGTCTCACGGCGGGTGTGACCGGTCGACAGGGGATGCGTACTCCTCCTAGACACCTGATCCCATCTCTGGCCTGGATTTCTAGAGAGACAAAAGCTTATGGTGAAACCTGGACTTAAGTCTGAGATTTTGCTCAAATGTTGACTGCTCAAATAAAGGAAATCTCACTTTTTAGGTTTTTTTTCCCCGACAAATCCATACCTGGTATGTACAAGGACCCTCTTAACTTAGTATTCCTTATCCGCCGTAAAATGGCTGAAATATTGCCAACTCCGCGTAAAACCCCAATCAATCAATAGTATTCCTTACAGGAGTAATGAGATTGATCACTATTCGTTATCTTCACCTTTTGACACAGGAGACAGAGAGGCCTTGTCATCCACAATAGACATAGAAGGAACACAGAATTACACGGCGGCTATAATACATACAGTTATGTAGTTAAATTCTTTACACAGTACAGTAAATTCCAACGGACAGGAAGAGCAGGAGATATCTGTAAAAATCAAATACAATAATCAAGCCCAAAGCTTGACCTGTTGGTATCATGGTTTACATAAGTATATGTTTGACCCCTTTTCTACATTTTCTTTGACCGTTGACAGGACTCGCTGTTTTAATCCTACTGATATTTATATGCGCTTCCTCTGTTGTTCGATTAAATGTGTGTTTTATCACACCATAGTTTGTACTCCCTGTCGTTCGTTAAAACATTATCCTACCTCAAAAGCGTCTTGTCTGCAAGCAGAGTGTCTGGATAAGATCTTCTATCTCGTCAAGTGAAACAGAAGGAAACTTTGAGACATTTAACATCATGTTCGGTATTCAAAGGTTAGGGTGTAATTACTGAAATACTATGTTCTACTTTTTTGGTTTGTTTGTTTGTTGTTTTTATTTTTGATTTATTTATTATTGTTTGTTAAAAAATATTCATATTTGTTTAGTTTTTTTATGCTTTGTTGTTGCTGGGTTTTTTTTTATACAAACACTACATGTATTAATAATATGTTTAATAATTGATAAGATTGGACTAAGAGATACCAATAGACAGCGGTTCTAAGACGTTATATATGACCATCGATTGCTTGGGAACGTGTTTTTACTCTATACATTTCCGGGATTAATGTTACTCCTATTTGGGTTTTTTTTCAGAATAAAATATGCCATACAAAGTGTACTAAATATAAGCAATTTCGCATTAGTCTTGAACGAAACAGATTTGCGAAGGGAAATAAAAGAGGATCTACCGGTATATCTAGAGGATGGATATTTCATTCCTGTATTGATTATAACACTTTTAGGAATATTAGGAAATCTACTCACTTTTTTGAAGATCGTGTTCGACAAAACATTTCATCGAACTGTTTTTATTGTCATCGGAACAATAATATTTACGGATATTGTGAATTTGGTTCTTTACCTTCTTCATGCCGGATGGAATCAAGTTCATTTTCAGCTGGACGAAGTCCCCTGTGCAACCTTTCTGGTTGTCTTTTATGGCGTCGCCCACGCCTCTGCGGCTCATATTGTTTTCTTGTTCGGACTCCGATTTTACATGGTGGTCGAGCCCATAAAATTTGGTCAAATACGGAGTAGAAGGATAATTTTATCATCCATTTCATTGTGGATCACAAGCGGATTATTCTCAATTGTGTATTATTTACTACGATACGAATCTGGAATCCAGACGCCGATTTACGTCATTTTAACATTTCGTGTATACCTGATACTCGTTCCTTCTTCTCTTATTGTAATGTTCCATGTGAAAAAAATGCATGGACTCAAACACACACTGAGCAAACATGGTGTACAAAACAGTATGATCAAAATGTCCTTCGTGACTTCAATCATTCTATTTTGCTATATGTCGTCTGTTGTTCTTTTCCTTGTGTGTTACATTTTCTCATTATACAAATTTCACAACATTGAAAAAGAGTTGCTAGTTGCTGCACAGTTGTGTTGGCTGCTAAATGCTGTATTAAGTCCACTCATTTATTTCATTGCAGCGCCACGAACTCATGCGTGCTTTAGATACATTTTTACATCGGTTCAAACAATCGAGTGTACGTGTAGAAAACGAAGAAGAGAATTAGGAATTCAGTGACTGTTAATATGACAATTTATTGTCTGTTGATACATCCAAGTAACATATACATTGTCTCTCTGTGGCGTCAGTGTCATCCATACTTTTGCATCGATCATCTGCAAAATATGTTGAATTTCATTCGTTAATCCCCCCCCCCCCAAAAAAACTCAACCATGTCACATTGTAATCCCTTGAGAACGGAAAATGTCACTGGGGGTAATTTGACCCCTACACTTCCATTTCCTCATTGTCTTGTATGTACCGATACAAAAAAGTATTTGTATGTAATAGACATACAAAATGTATTAATAAATGTATAGAGATATGTAAAAGATATTGCATGTATATATGTATAGAGACATGTACAATATATATATGTACAATAGATATATGTATAGAGACATGTAAAATATATATATGTATAGAGACATGTACAATATATATATATATATATATATATATATATATATATATATATATATATATATATACAATATATATATGCATAGAGACATGTACAATATATATATGTATAGAGACATGTACAATATATATATATGTACAATATATATATATGTATAGAGAAATGTACAATATATATATGTATTAGAGACATGTAAAATATATATATGTATAGAGACATGTAAAAGATTTTCAAATAGAGAGAGAGAAAAAGAGAGAGAGAGAGAGAGAATTCGAAATTTTACAGTGTATATGTAATAAAATTAAATATATTCGCAATCTGTAACTAAAAACTTAAGTACATTTTTGCAGAACGACATAGCACTGCTTTATTTGCGGCTGTTCAATCAGTATTGGGAGCATCCGTGACCGGGTGGTTAGAGCATTGCCTCTCACCTCTAGTCGACGCGGGTTCGATTCTCGCTCGCGCCGATATATGTGAGAAAGTTTGCCAGTTTACTTTCGGAAGGTCGGTGGTCTCTTCCCGGGTACATTGTATCTGGGTTCTCTCCTCCACCATAAAAACTGGACGCCACCAGATAACTGAAAAAATGTTGAGTGTGGCAGAAAACAACAAACAATCAATCAATTAGTATTGAACTTCCTTGTTAAAAAGCATCACAAGTCTAAATAACCCCTCAGTTAATGCAGTGCAAAACCACTACGAAGTATTCTTACAACATACAACAAAAATTCACTTTTGTCTGTTTTGAGTAGCCTACAGCTATGCGCAATCTCCATTTCTTCGGTACAGTAACTACACAACCTTTTAAAGATTTTATCACGTGCTAATGACGTCATGGATTCTAGTTTCCAGCTGCGACAGACACATACGGCGAAATTTGTTCTCTTGCCAAGCGCCCGAGAATACAGGGACGAACGTAAACCGAGGTCCTGTGATACAGAAGATCTTAAGAGCACCTGATGTGTAGGTCAAAGTGACATCTAAATACGAGTCGAAGATTCTTAAAGGTACGTTGAACTCTAAACATAACTTTCGTACGAGTCGCTACTTTCACATAAATATGAAGACACTGTGGCTCATCTTATCAATTACTGGGCTTATCTCAGACATAGATGTTATACGTCACTTGATCATGATAAAAATGATATGTAAAATGAAATTAACTTGTTATCGGTCTGACAGGAAAGACGCCTTCCATAGGTTTTGTACTGAAACCATACAAAATGGAATTTAACCCTGATCATGATAAACATTCTATTTACATGCAGTTAGCGTGTTACACATTTTAAAACTTAATAATCAACTATAATGATTTCATTGT
Source organism: Ostrea denselamellosa (assembly GCA_024699665.1). Classification (NCBI taxonomy): domain Eukaryota; kingdom Metazoa; phylum Mollusca; class Bivalvia; order Ostreida; family Ostreidae; genus Ostrea; species Ostrea denselamellosa. The sequence goes on from JAMZEH010000020.1 coordinate 17,224,698, forward strand.
TTTCATATATATATATATATATATATATATATATATATATATATATATACGTTTGTATTAAACATAATATCATTATCAGGTTAGTTAATATGTATAATATATTTTGTTTTGCTTCATGAAATTGTATAATAAAGATTAATTATAACACTGTTGAAGTTGTCCTGTTTTAATTTACATTGCATTATGATAATGGTACATCAATACACTGAGGTTAAGATAGTGTAACCATTGATACAATCCTATAGGAACATTCACCAAATTATATTTTGAATAACAACAATAAATATTAATCTTTATTTGCGAGGGATTTCAAAGCAAATTCCAACTGTGCAGAGCACCAGGAATTTCCTTCTTTCGTTTCGATCCTTATCGTAAGACATATCTACATCTCTGGAAAAATTGACACAATCATATTTCGGGGAAAATGTTCTCACTCCTGGGAGTTTCACGTGGTTTTCATTTCGATTTTAGACTAAGATATGTCGCTATTACTTGAAGATGAATTAGTCAATGTTCCGAGTTACAGGAGGACATTGAACTAGTTTTGTTATTTGTTACCCTTGTACTCAAATATTGAAATTCAGTTTTATTTTGGTTTTATTTCTTTTTATTAAGAAATTATGAGATTATTTTAAAAACTTTAATGAAATGATTGAATTGTATCCATTTCACTCACATGCATGTAATTCAAACATCTTTAGGCGCTTGTTTCCGGGTTCTATTCGGAGCCCCTCGTGAAAACTAAGACGCATAATATAGGCAGTACTAGTTCTTTCACTAAACACCCTGCATTAAAAATGAAAGTCATTGGTTTTACGGATATGATCTTGCTAGAATAAAAAAAAAACCTTCCTTACTATATCCTTGAGACCCAAATTGTTATACACGTCGAAGGTAACGATGTCTGAAAGTGCGGATGGGACGTAAAAGAGCGAAAAATAAATATCATACAGACGAAGCTGACTTGTGAAATACACATTTATATTTATAATCCATAGAGAAGTATAGAAAATTCTACACAAGAAGTAGTATAATAAAAAATATCACAAAGCCGATTGACGAGTATATTCGGCTTTGTGATATCTTTATTATATATAAAGCACCAAAATGTCAATGAAAGGCGGAAATGGAAAATGAATCCAAGTACATTTTTCTGTGTATATATATATATATATATATATATATATATATATATATATATATATATAGAGAGAGAGAGAGAGAGAGAGAGAGAGAGAGAGACTCCCGTCTCTCTTTGTGTGTGAACGTATTCCCCAAACCCTTCAAATTTGAAGATCTTCCTCGAGGGGCTGACTTGCAGCAGATAATGAAAATCGTTGAAGAAATGATACGAGTGTAGTAAGTAAATATCTTCTGAAAGGAAGGCGGTTGTAATATATGAATAAAACGACTGATTTAAAGGAAAACGATAAGTATTCTACAGAAGTAAGCAAAATCAAATCCAGTTGCCTAATCTTGATGATGAATAATCACACAGTGATCATAGCAACGATGAAGCCAGGACCTTAGTCTGATTAATACGTTTAAGTATTCTCTGAAACAATTCAATCAAATGTATTAAGTCATCAAATTAGTACTAACGACAAAAGAAATATTTTGCCGTTTCCTTTACCTCGACATTTCATCATCATCATCATCGTCGTCCTATACACCCGGTGGTGTGTAGGGCACCAACCTGGACATTTAGTTATACTCATTTTCCTTCACACGCCGAATTCCGAATATCCTGGTGAACTCGAATTCAAACATTTTTGATATGTAATGTTTTGTACGTTATATACATGTAGCATAATAGATTTGAATATTTAAACCTGTAACAGTACATTAAGTTACCTGTAACAGTTCATTAAGTTACCTGTGACAGTACATTAAGTTACATGTGACAGTACATTAAGTTACCTGTGACTTAAATTGTCAATTGTTTGTTAACTAAATAACAGTTTTTTTTAACTTAATATACTAATAGAGGTAACTTAATGTACAGATTTTAGATGTTGAATGCAAATAAAATACATAAAACACAATTTGTCTCTGAAAATCGCCAGTAATGAAAAAGAGAGCACAATTTTAATTTAATACACATTTACGCATAGATATACTCTGCAAAAAAAGAAACGCATAGCCCTTTTGAAATTTTAAAAATGCAAATTATGTATTTTAACAGGTAAACTGAAATGGTCAATTGAGTAATTGATTTATTACAGGTTAGTATGAAACTTTAAAGGTCTGTTCATTTGATTTGGCTCTCTGCCAAATTAGCTCGGCGACTCTCTAAAATTGCACATCACCTCTATCGCCATGGAATTTGGCTTACGTTTTTCACGAGAACTTTGTGTTTAATTCAACCACTACATTAAAGCGTATAAAAGGACGAAGTTTGAAGCTTGAATTCATCATAACGTTAAAATGCTGCCATGCCAAGGTTGGACCCTGCTACTCGAAATATCGTCATTGGCCGTCTCCAGGCCGGAGTATCCCAAAGTGAGATTGCACGAACTGAAAACGTAAATCAGAGCACAATTTCTCGGCTGTGGAACAGATTCCAGCAGACTGGCTCTACTAATGACCGACCGAGGAGTGGGCGACCTCGCATTACGACTCCTGGACAAGATCGCTACATCCGGGTCTTTCATCTACGGAATCGAACCGTTGCTGCAACAGCTACTGCAGTCGGAATACCTGGATTGAGAAGAATCAGCTCGCAGACAGTCCGCAACAGACTTCGACAATATGGCATTAGACCCAGAAGACCGTATTTTGGAGCAGTTTTGACACCGTTACACAGACGAGAAAGAGTCCGATGGTGCAACAGATTGAGGGGCTGGACATTCCGCAACTGGCGTAGAATCTGGTTCAGCAATGAGTCCCGTTTTCTGCTACAGAAACGTGATGGAAGAATCCGTGTATACCGGCGCAGGAATGAACGTTTCTCTTCCTCGTGTGTCCAAGAAGTGGATAGCTTCGGTGGAGGTAGCGTCATGATGTGGGCGGCGATCTCTAATGACCGTAAAACAGAACTGGTACATGTCCCGGGCAATTTAACGGCTCAAACGTACAGAGACGAAATTCTCCAACCTCACCTTATGCGCGTAATTGACCGACAGAGGGAGTTATTCCAACATGACAATGCTAGGCCTCACACAGCCCGCTTAACAATTGACTACCTTCAACAGAACAACATTAATGTGCTACCATGGCCTTCCAAATCACCGGATTTGAATCCGATTGAACACTTATGGGACCAACTGGATAAACGTGTGCGCCTGCGCCAACCTCCGCCTCAGACCCTCGATCAGCTCCGTCAAATGTTACAACAGGAATGGCGAACAATTCCACGCAATAACGTAAGAACATTGATTGACTCTATGCCAAGGAGATGCAGAACTGTGTTGGCAGCTCGAGGTGGTCATACACGGTACTAACTTAAACGTGACAGGAAGTGTTCTTAACTGTGATGATCTGACTTTTTTTTCACCAATATCTAAGGTTTGGACTGTAATTTTTTTCAATTGAAACAATTCTAGTGAATATCTACATTTTTTATTGTAAAATCATAATCCAAAATACATCTACTAAAATCTTAAAAAATCCATTATGCGTTTCTTTTTTTGCAGAGTATATATGAAGTTTTCAACAATATATTATCATCTTTGGAAATGACAAAGCTACTGCAAAATGACATAGAATTTCAAAACATACACATCAAGAAGTTTACTTTAACAATAAACAGAACGATTCATCCTTTTCACACAATTTGTACGTGAATGCTGGCCATGGTAGAACCATTCCATGAATGTTTAAAATTATATCTAACCACATAATCTCTTTTTTATCGACATATTTCCTAATGAAATGTCAATCTCACTTGATGCACTGGTTTTAGAAACCTCTCTAAATTCTCAACACCTGACTAGCTTCCACGGCTTCATCCTCAGGAATGCAAGTTTAGATCAACTTTTGGCTGTGGTCTGCTATTTTCTTTTTCCATATCTAGCATTTCACAACCTCTGTATTGACGCTTTCCTCTGTATTTTGGTTGAGTTAGGAATATATTTTCTCCATCCGACGAGGACGTCTTCACTCATGGTGGAATGTAGTGAGAAATCAAATTTCCCAGGTACCAAGTCCATTGGGTTCAACAATACACCTTAATGTTTACCCTTTTCTTGTTGTGTTCTGAGATGCCACTAAGTCTCCAGACAATCAAGTCTGTTACGTAATAATAGCAAACACATAACCATCACCAGGGACAGTTTATTACTTTAACAATAGAGAAAATGTTTTATGTGGGATAAAGTCCTCAAACTGTCTATTCTGAGAGAGAGAGAGAGAGAGAGAGAGAGAGAGAGAGAGAGAGAGAGAGAGCTATTCTCGGCCCCTCGGGTCTCGAACAGTTCTTTCTCTCACAGAATGGACAATTCTCTGACTTTATCCTTTACATAAAAGACATCACAAAGCCTTCCATGTCTGCTTCATATATGTATCTGATAAAATCCAAATAAAATTTTCTAAAATTTACTGAAGTTTTTCGTTCAGATTCCAATTCAAATAAATCTATGCTTTATAAGCTTTTCAAATTAATGGGCAACATTCTACTTTCTTTTCTGACGTCAATCTTGAGGAACCCGATTTAAGCAACAGACAGCAGACTTGAGAAATTTGTGGACGTCGTCCAACTTCCACATATATATAAAGGGATTGACTAAAGAATTCATGATACAAACGCAAAAACATATCCCAATGAATTTAGGTTCATCAATCCACATTGCAATAATGAGAGGTCCCGTGAAGATGAACAGGACAATGATCAACAAACCCACCAGATACACGGTACTAGCAGCCCTTTTCTTTCTGAGAGTAACTAGTTGATTATGGCTTTCGATGTACAATCTTTTTGAGCCCTTCTCAAGTGGAGCTGACAGCGTGACATTTTTCTGATATGTATCAAACCTAGATCCAGAGGACGGTGGATGAACTCTTTCTACATTGATAGTTTTTATATCAACACAATTCGAATGAGTCATTGAATTATGTCTTCTGTGATTCACAAATACATAGACCAAAGTTATGATGTAAAGAATAATTGTCAATGCTAAAAGAGACAACGTTAAAACTCTGTTGTATGTTCTTTGAGCAAGATAATGTCCATTATAGACAAAAGACATGATATGGTCCTTGAGTGGATCAAACTCCCTCGGCGGTGGCGAAACCAGAACGAGGTTGATGATCACCACAACAATCCAACCGCCGATACATACAAAGTATTTCCGGTTTTCATTGAAAACATAAGAGTTCCAGTTTTCCGTACACACTACTAAAAATCTTTGTAAACTGATATAAAATGTTTGCAAGAGTGAAAGATACAATCCATTGGACAATAAAACGATTTGCAATACTGCAAGAAGTTTGCTTCTGTATAAAGCGGGAACGAGATGCTGAAGACCAATGCACATGATTCCCAACGCTACAGTAAAGTCACTGATGGACAGCATGAGAACTAGGAAATAATAGGGGTTGTGTCGTGTCTTCTTTACATTAATGATAAGAACGAAGACCCCGCCATTCAACACGAGTAATAGAATGCCGACAAACATTACCGAGATGAACAATGGGGATTCCAAACTATTCAACTGTTCCACGGAACAGTTCAGGAACGCCACACAGTCTCCGTCGTCGTCGACTTCCATACTGATTCTGTGTTGGGTCCTTACTGCATTAAGAAATCCTGCACAGTTTAAAAGAGACCACTAATCTCGAATTACAATACAATTAAGCGTCATAAATTAGGTAACACGAGTACCCGAAAACGGTACATGATACGCCCATGAAAAGTTTATATAGGGTGCTTTTCTTAAGCCATGATTTGTAGAACTTTGCTTCAGTTAGCATTTTCCATGATCAGGCTGTGGCATGGTTTCTTCGCATCGTATGAATTAAAGGTCCTAGCTTAAAAACTGTTACAGGAAGTAGATAGACAAACCAAAGGCTCTGCGTGTTAAGCATATCCCCAAATTTGACCAAGTTCAACAACCATTAAATATTTTAAATATTAAAGAAAACTAAAAATTATTGAGAATTAAAATGCTTGCACTATGCACATCTTACAAATCATTTACAAAGGTCTTAGATTTAAAATTGTGCGAGGAGCATGTACATTTCCTTTATTTAATATAATATTTCCTCAAAACAGACTAAGTTCAACAAGCTGTAATATTCTCAAAAATTTAAGAAAATAAAAATCCTTGCAACATCCACATCTTTCAAATCCATACAAATACTCGCTAGAAACCTGTGGGAGGAATGACAGACAAATCATGTACTGTGTAATATTTTCTCAAAATTGACTAAGTTCAACAAGCTGCAATTTCCTCAAAAATTGAAGAAAATCAATGCACATATTCAATACTCATACAAACACTGTAAAATAAAGAGGTTCTCACTTGACAACTGTGTAGGAGTTAGGCAGATACATACACTCTTCATGTAACGTTCAAAACTAATTAAGTTCACCAACCTGTAATTTTCTCAAAAATTGAAAGAAAAAATCAAAATCATTGCCACATGCACATCTCCCATACCCATACAAATATGTTGTGAAACAAGGTCCTTAATTGCAAATTTCGGGAGGAGTTCGCCGGACAAATTATAAACCTTCCATATAACATTAATTTTCAAATAAAGGGATGAAATAGCAAGGAAAGTTGAAATAGATCATTATACAATATAATGTAGAGTGGCCCACAAAGAAGCCACATGGCAAGTTTCAGCTTGATATGTAGCAAAGGAATAAAAATAGAAAGAGGAAACCCCGCACAGACGGACGGGCGTACATACATCACTGTACCATAATATACGGGCATATAAAAATGAAAATGTATCAGGGCTTGTGTTCATGAAACTGTGAAAAATGCATTGATGCTTTTATATGGCATTAATAGAGAAATATCAAAATGATGGGGAAACATTGTAAATGGTGAAATCAGTTTTACGATTATGTATAAAATTGATCTGAAAATATTCTTACCTATCCATAGAATTTAACAACCACCGCAGGTGTTCTTCAGTAGTACAGATGTCTGCAGCATACCTATAAGTGGAACCTGGAGTACAGCGGATAACCCATTGTGGTCGACAATATATACCAGGCTACAAATCTGACTGGATGACAGGTGCGTTTTAGTATCGTTTCCTTAACCAATGGGAAAGATCGCGCATGTACAGTCTTGTGATGGTCAAATTGTTTAGATGATGTACTTGCGTATGCTATGAGCAATGAAAAATCCATGTGTGTATATAGAATGTATAATTTTGTGAAAAAAATATTGATTGTTGTTATTTTCCGCCACACTCAACAATATTTCAGTTATCTGGTGGCGTCCAGTTTTTATTGGTGGAAGAAAGAATCCAGATACAATGTACCCGGGAAGAGACAACCCACTTTCCGAAAGTAAACTGGCAAACCAGTAGCGTAGCTGTCATTGACGCCAAAACACCCGGGCGTACACATCAATTCGACGACAACAAAAATGATTGATAATTTTTTCATTTTATTATGCATGATTTTATAGCTAGAACCCAAACATGTAACCTAAAAAGCCTCAAAACCCATGAGCTTCCGGGGGCTTCGCCCCTGGGCCCCCACCAGGGCCTTGTCCTGGACCCATTAGATATGTCACTGTACGTACACTTCACTTCAAGGCTTGCTACGCCACTGCAAACTCTCTCACATATATCGACGCGAACGAGAATCGACCCGTGCCGACTAGAGGTGAGAGGCCTTGTGATTTTGAGCGTGATGATTTTGTTCCAGCATAAATTTCCTGGATTTATATTTTACCCTTATGTTTCCCATTTTGATTACTGAATTCTTTAGTTTGAGAATAAAAATAACTGAATAAAAAAACGCCGAATCAAAACATTTTACAAAACCCCAGAAAGCACAATATCTGTTTACTTACGCCAGTTTGTAATAAAATGTGAGCGAAAGTGTTTAGTTCTAATACAGTGTTTAGTCCTAATCAATTGTTTTATGTAACGCAGAGTAATTTAACACGATGGTTAGCTAACTCTTAATGGAGTCCACCGTTTGCTAATCATTATTTGATTATCCATAATACACATTTACTTCTTATGTAAACAATAAAGTTTTGTTGCAAAGAATTCAGGGGTAAATATCAAAATTTCCATTGTTCACGCACAAGCGCGCGCGCACACACACACACACACACACACACACACACACACACACACACACACGTTAGTTACATCCAGATTAGATTACAGAAATGCATTGCTTTATGGTGTTCATTCTCAACACACCAGCAAACTCCAGAGAGCACAAAACACAGCTGCAAGACTAATTACACGCTCAAAAAAAACTGACCATATTACTCCTATTTTAAAGGATCGCCAATGGCTCCCAGTTCAATACAGAATTCAATATAAAATCCTTCTTCATACCTTCAGATCTCTCAATAATCTATCTCCAGTTTACATAAAGGACATCCTTAGAAATTTAGCATCCCACACGATGACTAAGATCCGAATCTCTGCATATATACTTCAGGTACCTCGGACACATACCAAAACATATGGGGATCGACGCCTGGATAAGGCCGCATCGCGTCTGTGGAACCCTTTGCCTTTTAAACTCAGACAGTGAACTTAACTGTCAAGTCTTAAGGTTGATCTCAATACGTATCTTTTCTTTTTAGATTAGCTTTTAATTTGTGATTGTTTTACTCAAATGAATTAATGATATACTTTACTAATAAAAAAAAAGACCTGTAGTTTTGTATTGTGATTATATCGTTTATATGTATTTAATTATTCCTAAGGGTTGTTTTAAATTGTTTTGTATGTTATTATGCATGGGAATTATTTCATTACATAGGGCGCTAAATCTTATTCCATTCACATGTATAACGTATGTATCTTATATCATCTGTAAAGCACTTTAGAAGACGTAGGTCAATAGAGCGCTATATAAATCTTCTGAATCACACACACACACACACACACACACACACACACATACACAGTTCTTCTTAGGGGCGGATCCAATAATTTAAGTTAGGAAGGAGGCACAACTTTATGAAGCAGGGGGTCTGGAGCCTTGAGGCCTCCAGTGGGATCAAGGTGAAGCCCGTGTGAGGACCAGGAGGCGAAGCCCTAGTAAGCTCTTGGGTTTTATAAAATCTATAAGACTTGAAATATATCTCCTCTGTAGTCATATTTGATATATTTTGTCATTTTTAATGAGGTGAAATTAATAAAATGATACATATTTACGTTGGTTTTTTTGTTTGATTGTTTTGTTGTATTTTTTTGTTGTTTTTTTTTTTAATAAAAATAACTTCTCCCAATAATAAATTGTTAACTACATTTTCGTTTGATTATTCAATCAAAAACATCGTCATGTACTTTTTCGGAGTGTATGCATAAATTTTACCAAAACTTTAACCTCTGTGACAAAAAAAATGTCTTTAAATTAATTCAAATCTTTTGCCACCATTAAAGTAGTCATGAATTAGTTTTAGTTGTGATGGGTAGAGAGTTCTATACATTAACACTTTAAAAATCTGTTAATTTTAGTAGTTTTCCCCATCTTGTGAGCACGTGAATGTCTATGAGAAAGGTGTATTACGTATGCACTATTTGAAAATGTTGAGGACGATTCAATAATTATTTCGATTCCAAGGTGGTGTTTTTGAATTTAGTATAGTAAAATCTCACATTACTTGGAACTACTAAATATTTTTCAGGAGATATTTAACTGTTTACTTAGAGACTGCCTTTATTGTGTACCTGTCACATTTCACTGTGACTATTCAACATTAGTATTCATTAAACGGGAAGATTATCAGTGGTTAGAGCGTTCGTCAAACCTAAGACGTAAACATACGTAGTGATTGCTCCTTTGCTAAACGCTCCGCATACTTGTGTCTTTCGGATATGACCTTAAAATCGAAGGTCCCGTGTCGCGGCATGCGTTGGCACGTTAAAGAACCTTCACTGCTACGATCCTAAGCGCTAAGCATAGGTCTAAATTTGTGGTACTTCACCTACAGCTGGCGACGTCTCAATATGAGCGAAAATTTCTCGACAGGATGTTAAACAAACTAACAATCAATGAAACAATTATTTCAACTGTTTCTGAAATGGTTCTTTACTATACATAAAAATGAACATATGCTGTAAAAAGTATGTTCATAGTACGATAAATTATGTTCTATAGATTTGCGAAATACGCCTTATACAGATGTAATAACGTTCTTTTATGACTTTTTTTTGTATAAAAATGCCGATATTGCTTGGTGTACCCTTTAGCATTAACATATGATCTTATGTAAATTGCTTTATTTCGTTTCTTATTTCAATAGTTTTTAGATATTTTATATCAATATAACAGAATCATTTTAAGCTTTCGGGAATTTGAATAAAAAGTGCAAGGTTGGGTATTGAAAATCTAATGCTCAGCGTGATATTGTATATATATATATATATATATATATATATATATATAGAGAGAGAGAGAGAGAGAGAGAGAGAGAGAGAGAGAGGATCTTGCATTGTTTGGTTTGGTATGGTTATTATCCAACAAGTTGCGTGTTTTCTATCCCCTTGGCATTAGAAGTGTAAGTATTGGGAGGAAAAACGAATCTAGTTTTCTTCCCGTTGTACGAGACCCCAGCTTGGCCAGAAATATGACTTACCATAGCATGTGTTGTGCCTACAATGAATCTAAGGACAGACTATTGAACTCTAAGACAAGTTTAGTTTTATCAACAGATGTGGGAAAAAGTTGGACTTGATACGTCAAGAAAACAACACACTGACATACAATCAATTAGAACGCTTCCCTGGATGTCCAATTCGATTTCTGGAAACTGGTATCTATAATGTCGTTGAATATTACTTTATGTCAGACCAGGTAGAATATATACATTAGAAAATCATAGGATTAATCTTACATGTAAAACTCTCAATGACAATGATCACATTCACTATTACAATCTTGATAAGAATGTATTCTTTTACACACATTGTTCATATTATATATATATATATATATATATATATATATATATATATATGTGTGTGTGTGTGTGTGTGTGTGTGTGTGTGTGTGTGTGTGTGTGTATTTCTAGGATACCAGATAGAACGACTCCTGTGATCTGAATTTCACCACAGAGATATTCTTATATTCTTTTTCCAGTCACCTCTTTATCCAGTGAACACTACCGCCTCTAAAAAGATATACGTGTGTCATAAAAGCAAAACTATGGCTACTCAAGAAGAGCTATCTCAGATGCAGTTGCTATTTCAGAATCTGTTTTCTGGGAATACTCGACAGTGAAAAAAATCTAATAATTATACATCATACCAATCTTCAAATGCGATTTTCATAAAATTGTGACAAACTTTGAAAGTAATGCTGAATGTGGATGTTTCCGGATTGCTTTTGCAGGTAATAAATAAACAATTCATTACAATGCAGGTAATAAATAAACAATTCATTACAATACAGGTGATATATAAACAATTCATAACAATACAGGTAATATATAAACAATTCATTACAATACTGGTAATATAAAAACAATTCATTACAATGATAACATGATATATAAACAATTCATTACAATGATAACATGATATATAAACAATTCATTACAATACAGGTGTTATAAAAACAATTCATTACAATGATAACATGATATATAAACAATTCATTATAATACAGTTAATATATAAACAATTCATAACAATACAGGTAATATAAAAACAATTCATTACAATACAGGTACTATATAAACAATTCATTACAATACAGGTAATATAAAAACAATTCATTACAATACAGGTAATATATAAACAATTCATTACAATACAGGTAATATATAAACAATTCATTACAATACAGGTAATATATAAACAATTCATTACAATACAGGTAATACATAAACAATTCATTACAATACAGGTAATATAAAAACAATTCATAACAATACAGGTAATATAAAAACAATTCATTACAATACAGGTAATATATAAACAATTCATTACAATACAGGTAATATAAAAACAATTCATAACAATACAGGTAATATAAAAACAATTCATTACAATACAGGTAATATAAAAACAATTCATAACAATACAGGTAATATAAAAACAATTCATTACAATACAGGTAATATATAAACAATTCATTACAATACAGGTAATATAAAAACAATTCATTACAATACAGGTAATATAAAAACAATTCATAACAATACAGGTAATATAAAAACAATTCATTACAATACAGGTAATATATAAACAATTCATTACAATACAGGTAATATAAAAACAATTCATAACAATACAGGTAATATAAAAACAATTCATTACAATACAGGTAATATATAAACAATTCATTACAATACAGGTAATATAAAAACAATTCATAACAATACAGGTAATATAAAAACAATTCATTACAATACAGGTAATATATAAACAATTCATTACAATACAGGTAATATAAAAACAATTCATAACAATACAGGTAATATAAAAACAATTCATTACAATACAGGTAATATATAAACAATTCATTACAATACAGGTAATATAAAAACAATTCATAACAATACAGGTAATATAAAAACAATTCATTACAATACAGGTAATATAAAAACAATTCATAACAATACAGGTAATATAAAAACAATTCATTACAATACAGGTAATATATAAACAATTCATTACAATACAGGTAATATAAAAACAATTCATTACAATACAGGTAATATAAAAACAATTCATTACAATACAGGTAATATAAAAACAATTCATTACAATACAGGTAATATATAAACAATTCATTACAATACAGGTAATATATAAACAATTCATTACATTACATGTAATATAAAAACAATTCATAACAATACAGGTAATATAAAAACAATTCATTACAATACAGGTAATATATAAACAATTCATTACAATACAGGTAATATAAAAACAACTCATAACAATACAGGTAATATAAAAACAATTCATTACAATACAGGTAATATAAAAACAATTCATTACAATACAGGTAATATAAAAACAATTCATTACAATACAGGTAATATATAAACAATTCATTACAATACAGGTAATATAAAAACAATTCATTACAATACAGGTAATACATAAACAATTCATTACAATACTGGTAATATATAAACAATTCATTACAATACAGGTAATATAAAAACAATTCATTACAATACAGGTAATATATAAACAATTCATTACAATACAGGTAATATAAAAACAATTCATAACAATACAGGTAATATAAAAACAATTCATTACAATACAGGTAATATATAAACAATTCATTACAATACAGGTAATATAAAAACAATTCATAACAATACAGGTAATATAAAAACAATTCATTACAATACAGGTAATATATAAACAATTCATTACAATACAGGTAATATAAAAACAATTCATTGCAATACAGGTAATATATAAACAATTCATTACAATGCAGGTGATATATAAACAATTCATTACAATACAGGTAATATATAAACAATTCATTACAATACAGGTAATATATAAACAATTCATTACAATACAGGTAATATAAAAACAATTCATTACAATACAGGTAATATAAAAACAATTCATAAGAATGCACATAATATATAAACAATCCATTACAATACAGGTAATATATAAACAATTCATTACAATACAGGTAATATAAAAACAATTCATTACAATACAGGTAATATATAAACAATTCATTACAATACTGGTAATATATAAACAATTCATTACAATACAGGTAATATAAAAACAATTCATTACAATACAGGTAATATATAAACAATTCATTACAATACAGGTAATATAAAAACAATTCATAACAATACAGGTAATATAAAAACAATTCATTACAATACAGGTAATATATAAACAATTCATTACAATACAGGTAATATAAAAACAATTCATAACAATACAGGTAATATAAAAACAATTCATTACAATACAGGTAATATATAAACAATTCATTACAATACAGGTAATATAAAAACAATTCATTGCAATACAGGTAATATATAAACAATTCATTACAATGCAGGTGATATATAAACAATTCATTACAATACAGGTAATATATAAACAATTCATTACAATACAGGTAATATATAAACAATTCATTACAATACAGGTAATATAAAAACAATTCATTACAATACAGGTAATATAAAAACAATTCATAAGAATGCACATAATATATAAACAATCCATTACAATACAGGTAATATATAAACAATTCATTACAATACTGGTAATATATAAACGAACCAAAAAAAAAGGCCTAAGATAACGAACAGTGATCAATCTCATAAATCCTATATGGAATACAAATTAGAGTTGGACAAACACGGACCCTTGGATATATCAGAGGTGGCCTATGAACGGCGCTTACAGCCTTTGAGCAGGGAGGGGTCTTTATCGTACCACACCTGCTGTGACACGGGACTTCGGGTTTTGCGGTCTCATCCGAAGTAACGCCCCATATAGTCGCATCTTACGACAAGCAAGGGGTACTGAGGATCTATTCTAACTCGGATCTCCACGATATCCTTCTTTTACAAGGTCACATCTAAAGGACCCATGACTTTCGCTTTTTGATAACAGACACTTCACATTTTATAATTCAAAATTATAGCTCAATAAAGCAAAATGACGATGACAGCGACACATAAGAAATGATGATGCATTTTTAAAATCATGGTAGTATCATTGATTAATTACAACATTTATGAATTTGCAATAAAGGATACGTGTATATTTCAATGTTAACATGAAATATGTTTATGTATCCATGTTTGTGTTCGTTTTATTTCGTATGCATCTTTGAAAGTCTTACATTGTGAAATAATGCAAATCGAACAACGTGACGTCTAATATTTCAAAGATTTAAAAACATGATGACGTTGACAAACAGCCGTCTTACGTTCACAGCCACAAAACACGTTAAACCATCACGGATTTCTTCAAGTAAGAGTCAACCCAAACCCATCATCAAGTATACATAGACCTGTGTTGGTGTCATTTTAAACTTAAAGCTATATTGTGAAAATAACCCAAATAAAGTGCAAAGTCTTTAGAAAGAGAGCTATTGATAAGACTGTCTATTTTCCTTTTTGATACCGAAAACGTCAACAGTCAGTTTACATCAACATCCACGAAGCGAGTACCAATCTCTCAGATTCCCAAGAGCCACGGACAAAAAATTAACATTTCCTAACAGCCACCATCAGATATCATAGATTCAGGGTTGTTTTGATGTTTGTAATCGGCGTTCTTTTGGTGCTGGGGGCCTCCGTGGCAGAGTGGTTAGAGCATCGGACTCAAAATCACAAAGCCACTCACCTCTGTCGGCGCGCGTTCGAATCTCGGCCGCGGCGTTATGTGAGCAAGTTTGCCAGTTTACTTGCGGAAGGTCGGTGGTCTCTTCCCAGGTACATTGTATCTGGGTTCTCTCCTCCACCAACAAAAACTGGACGCCACCAGATAACTGAAAAATTGTTGAGTGTGGCGGAAAGCAATAAATAATCAATCACATCAATCAATCTTTTGGTGCTTGTAGATATACGTGTCGTGTATGCCATATAACTTATACATGCATATATTGTACATGTTTATATACCATACCTATCTGGGATAAACAATAAATAGAATATCATCGGGAATTAACAAAACAAAACGGACACTGTTTCAATAAGAAGAAAAAACACATACGTGAATGCATGATATTGAAAGAAATGAAATGTCGCATGTACCGTTAATATTGCTGTCCAGTGACTCGCTGGATTTATTACGCAGAAACTATTCATCACATAATCCACTGCTGGTAACATATTGATGCTAACGTGTTGGAATTTAGCTTAGGTATTGTATATTTACAAATATAGCTAGTTTTTAATTTATATAAGTACTACACTTGTAACCCAAAAGGAAATGAGATCGACCTACATGTACTGATGTATATTTAAAATAAAATTTGCAGAGAGATCCTTGTTAGTGACTTATCCAATTTGTTGATACGAGTTGTGAAAAATAATAACCAGGAAAACTGCTGTGGTCTAGATACGTTAAATATACAATAAAATATCCCACTTTGACGTGATTTGAAACAAAGTCTTTCTGTGTATCGCGTGTAGAAAGAATACCACGAAATGAGACAAGAATTGATATAAAATGGCTAAAACTGTGCATACCACAGTAACATATGACTGCATATTAAAGGGCATTATAGTAGACACTTTATAATTTAAGTTTCGAAATTAACAGATATTTCTAACAATTTATTTTACATGTAATATTAAAATAGGTTTACGAGAGTATTTTGCTAAAAGGCAATTAGGATTTGAAAATACACGAGGGTATGACATGTGATGGTTGACACTGGTACACCTCATGAAAATTTGCTAGCGTGAAGCATTGCAGTTTATGCCCTCATATATTTTTCAGAGATAAATTTCATTTTTTATTTTACATTCTACGCTCATTTCTGTTTTTTGTTTGAAATTCTCGAATGTCTGTGCCCATAGACAAAATTTTGGTAAATTGATAAAAGATTTTGATACATCTTATTCGACTTTGTTTTGTGAAATAACTTTCGACGTTTGGTTACTGATTTGTCTTCAGGATGACCTCCGGCCTTATATGTCTAACTCTGAATGATTTTCTGGATTTCAATAAATTATATTCCCGTATTTTCCACACAAATAAACTCATGACACTGTACTACCCAACTCTTTTCAGAGTTATCTTCCTTTTTTGTCGGACTCTTCTATATTCCGTTATGATCGATTGCTTTCCCCAAGTGGTTCTGTGTATCCTTCCTCATTGAAGTAATGACAACAGAATAATTGGTGAGTCAGGTTATTATGAAACAATTATTTGCAACCGTCTGAGTCGCTTATGTAAGATATACGCACCAAACACTGAATGTCCTTCTCAGGAAGTCGACCGTTTTTAAATCGGTATAGAAAGTATTTGTATATGAAATACTTATTTAAAATTCCGAACAGTCTATAAATAGATGTGTCTGTACAACACACACACACACACACAATACGTTCGTTTTCTTGTCATTTCCTGTTTTCAATTCGTTGCTAAATTTCAATTTCAATTTTGAATAAAAATATGTATATGTAGTACTTCGTGTACAATGAATGAGAATTTCGAGGATTATAAGATTCTTCAGCTGTCAAATTGGCTTGATTTTCAACTCCATTCAGTAGGTAGCATGTGCTATGCATAACAATACTTGTCCTCATTTCCGAAACTCAAATCTGTGCTATATATCTATATTAAATGATACAATTTTTTTTTTTACAAAGGGTCAGAAACCGGGTGATAACACACATATAAACGTTTTAGGGATCTTTAAATTCAAGCAGTCATAATACAATGGAACATAACAAAATCTATTTTTCTAATTATATATATATGTATATATATATATATATATATATATATATATATATAGAGAGAGAGAGAGAGAGAGAGAGAGAGAGAGAGAGAGAGAGAGAGAGAGCTAAAAAGATGTAAAAGAAACACGAAGATGTTTAGTAAATGTTTAGCGCTTTCATGAAGATTTAGAATGAAAGTTCTCAAGCTTTGATAAACGCCTTCGTGTTTCTTATTTATCTTTTTACCTATACTTTTACCGATCGTTGTGAAAAGAAACCACACACACACACACACACACACACACACACACACACACATATATATATATATATATATATATATATAATCAAAAAAAGACAAAAAGAAAAGTTTGACGGTACAGTCAAAATAATAAAAAAAAAAAAAAAAAAGAAAAAAAAAGAGGGAAATAAGCAGTTCCAAAGTATATTCAAATCAGTTGAAGTGAATATACTTTAGAACTGCATATTTTCCTGCTTATATATATATATATATATATATATATATATATATATATATATATATATATACTTTTACTACCCACATATTCAAATTGAATACAACTAGTAAATAAGCCAATCACCCAGAACGAAATTCTAATCTAATAAGAAACATTGTTCGTTTAAAGTCACCAAACACTACATGAATATATATATATATATACCATTACGTATTGCATTTATTGATATTATTAATTTTGTAGAATCAATGGAAGAATTCAAAAAGAACTTTAAAAGAGCAACTTCCAATGGCAATGCTGAGGAAATTGCAAAAGTTCTTCAGTCGCCATTCCAAGATGATTGGATACAAGAAGAAAAACGTAGTATTCTGGGTCAGGGATTGTATGATTCTGTGACTTCCGGCTCATGTACCACAGATATCATAAAACTGTTACAGAATGCAGGAGCTGAAGTAAACTACACGGATCCATTAGGTCAGTCCGTTCTTTTAATGGCGTGTCGTCGCAACGCCTCCGAATGCAGTTCAGACCTAATTAACTACCTTGTCCAGAATGGTGCGGATATCAACCACGAAAACATCAACGGACAGACGGACTTTCTCCACTTATTCTCCGAAGGAAAGCTTCCGAATTTAGTACTAGTCGCACTGATGGACAGGGTTTCCAATATTGCGGAGAAAGATCTTCTAACAGGTGGAACATTTTTGCACTTGATACCCAAATGCCAAAAAGAAAATAAAATTTTACTAATTGAAAGGTTGTTAGAGAAAGGCATATCTATCAACAGCACAGACAATAACGGAGACACACCTTTACATATCATGGCTGCTCTCGCAGATGTTGAATGTACCATATGTCTTATTGAAAACGGAGCTGATATTTCCTCAAAAAACAGATTAGGTGAGACTCTTTTCCACTACCTAGCTAGCAGCACCCATTGCAAAGGTTTTCTGAGATTAACAGACTATTTTCTGGAGAAAGGATTGGATATCAATGAAAAAGACAGTGCAGGGAAAACAGTTATACACCATGCCATGATGTCAAAGGAAACTAGGGTTAGTGCTATAGATGAGCTGTTAAAACGAAAAGTTACGATTAATGTCAAAGATGATAGAGGGAGAAATGAAATTTACTGTGCTGTGGAAGAAGTGGATTTTAATTACAATCAAGCAGACCTTGATCAACGAGCTGAGATTATCAAGTATTTAGCAGATGCCGGTGTAGATGTGAACGAAGGAAACGTGGAAGGAATATCTCCTCTTCACTTAGCTACTCTGAAAAATGATTTAGAAATCCTTGTCACATTAATTGACTGTGGGGCAGATATTATGCAAAGATCTAATACTGGGGCCACAGCTCTGCACTGGGCATGCAAACATTATAACATGCTTCATGTTATTATTCATCAATACTTAAGTGGTAAACATGATCTTAATGTCGTTGACAAATTTGGATCAACAGCATTACATTGGGCGGTATGGTTTAAGAACATATTTGCAAGTCAATCGCTACTACAGGTTGGCTGTGACTATGCAATAAAGGACAAGTCTGGAAATACTCCAGGTGCGCTTGCAAAAATAATGAACTTTGCTTCGTATGACAGCCTAGTTGATGGTGAAAATTTTCAAAAAATGGAATTTTTGACATTACAAGAGCCAAGTTTAGAGTGTAGTGGCACCGATCCATTGATTGCATGCCCGCATCTACGATACATGAGGAAAGAAAATGGAGAACTACATACAGAAATTTATTTCGATCATTTGAATCTGCACAAAACATCGATTCAGTCCTGCTTGCAAAGATCTCTTTCGTTGAAAGAAATGGGACTCTTTTACCAATTACAAGACAATCAATGGGTTTCGGAGAAATTCCGTCAGTTATTTTCCTTCTTAGCTGAAAGCTTATGCAGCAAATATCCATTATTTGCTTGCGAAGTCAAGTTAGCTGGGAGTATGTATGAAGGCACAAAAGTAAAACTTTCAGATGAATTTGATTATTTATTCATCTTTTCACACATATCACGACTGGTCAATCCCATTGAGGCAGATGAATTCCCAGAGAATTATGTCAAAATAAAGCTGAAATCAGGGGTTGACAATCTTTCTCTTGCGAAATATCTCACTAATGACGGATACCTCGACAGCCAGCTATTTCTGCAAGATTTCTACAGGTTCGTAAACGAAGAATTGAAAATGATACTAGAGAAACATGAGGACTTTCATCTTTTTACGCTACAAAAGAGTTTGAAAGAAATCTGGTGTACCCTTTCAGAGTTGCGTTTTCTGGTGTTTGGACAAGAAGCAAAATTATTTCATGTCTCTGTAGATGTAGTCCCTACTCTACTGTTTGAAGATTGGGTACCGACAAACCTGCGTAAATTAGACCCGTGTATGAATGAAAATGAAATGTTCAACCGTTTCCCAGTTATTATGAAAACCCCTGATAGATATCATGTAAAAGACTTCACTTTATTTTATCGAATTTCATACGCCTATTTGGAACAAAAAATAATCAAAAACATTCCACATCCTGTGAAGAAAGGATACATTCTTCTGAAAATCTTTTCAGAATCAGGATATCTACCCAAGGTTGTCGATCACGATCACGATAGAGCTGTAAAAAGCTACATCACCAGTTATCACTTAAAAACATGCTTACTCCATGAGTGGTATGACTGGGTTATTGGGCAGGAGAAGAAATGTATCACAGATAGCATGAATGTCCGTGATGATGTTGTTTCTATTAAATGGGCAAGGGCAATACTAGATCGTTATCGGACGAGCATTGAAAAGAGGTTTTTACCATCATTCTTCAATCCAAAAAAGAACTTGTTGGGAATTGAACCTATGAATGATGTAATGCAAGAGCAAGACATGTTTGTACAACTAGTCGGGGTATTGGAGCATATTTTAAACGTAGCTACATGTTGAAAAAATTATGCCTCATTCTTCTGAAGTGGTTGTGTCGTAGTCTGTGGCTGTATGTTTTGTTTGAATTGTTTTTTAGTATTTAGTATTTTTTAGTATTTACACATGCATTTTACAAATGCATTTTATAATGACCGTCTCCTTAATTAGGTTACGTAGAAATTTTATCAAAAGTTCTGAAGGTGTATATGTATATCTGAAAGGAACAAGCCAAAATGTGTAAAACGTAAATAAAACTCAGTTATGTGTATCCAAGCAAAAGTGTTACTGGAACAGACATTCCATTAGCAAATGTGAGGAACTTGTATCATTTCATAAAGAAAACGTGTCGAGTAGATTTCATAAAAGGACATATAGCTGATTGGGGGCCTCCGTGGCCGAGTGGTTAGAGCATCGGGCTCAAAATCACAAAGCCTCTCACCTCTGTCGGCGCGTGTTCGAATCTCGGCTTCGGCGTTATGTGAGCTGGTTTGCCAGTTTACTTGCGGAAGGTCAGTGGTCTCTTCCCAGGTACATTGTATCTGGGTTCCCTCCTCCACCAACAAAAACTGGACGTCACCAGATAACTGAAAAATTGTTGAGTGTGGTGGAAAGCAATAAATAATCAACTAATCATATAGCTGATTGCATGATGATTTGCATGTATTTTGTATAAACAATAGAGCAAAATTTGAGTCTACTCAAATGCCCCCACGAGCATGTACTTCAGTAACAAGAATTTTAATACTGTAAATCCTTATTACTTATACACATTGCGTCCTGTTGAGAACATCCGAATTACAAGAGTCTGTATTATCTTTCAAGGTCTGACTCATAATAAACCCTCTATCTCTTCCTGGATTTCCGGAAACTCCAGCAAAGTCCACGGTTATTTTCTCACCAGGGTTTGCTGATCATGTCGGTGTGCGTTTGATTCAGAATGACACAGGATCATTTATCGGCATTAATTGATATTTCAAAAAAACTTAAACTTAAACCAAGTTATGACATTGAATCCATAAAGAATTGTTGGTTAACAAAGCCCCTTCGAAGGGCGTCTAGCAGCAATTTACTTGAAGAAATAACTGAATATGCTATGCGGAGAAGAGGATCACGTGATAATTATTTAGATGGTAATGAAGTCCAAGCAGTTGCTATGCGAAAGAAATTCTCGTGCAGTAGAGGATCACTTGCTGACGTCACGGAATGCGTGGAAAGTGAGAAAAATACAAGTAATGACCCTACCTTCGGAATGACGATAGGACAAAAACTGCAATACGTTTTGAGAACTCTAGTAAGTCTTTTAATTCGTGTTAATTGCATGTATGTGTTTACATTCATTTGCCAGGTACTGTAATTGCATAATTTGTTGTCTATACCAATCAAACGATCACGTGTTCCTATCTACGTATAACAGGAAATCACGTGTTCATCACAAAAGGTTACAGAGCACAGTGTAGGCTTTGAAATAGAATATAATGAAGACTTTGTTTATGATATATCATCTGATCATTAGAAAAAGCTGCAGTATATTAAACTAGAACTGTCCTAACGGGACTAATATCCCCCAAGGGCACATTGGATGGTGTGAAATAGTGAATTTATGCTCGCTGAAAATTAAACACATCCTTTTGAAGTATAAAGAAGTTTGTTCATTGGTTTTTAGGATATGCTCTGGACAAAGACAACGTAACTTCCTCTCTAAATGGAAGAAAAATCCGTTACTTTCATGAATGTTAAAAAATCTTAATTATAATAGCAGATGCACAACTTCATTATTCAAATAAGAAATAAACAAAGTTTTAGTCGGATCATATTCGGAACAAATTACGTCTACGGACGGACAAAATGATTCCAGTGTACTCCCTAAACGTTGCTTGCGGGGGGGGGGGGGGTTGTTACAAATACACATATTATATTACTGTAACTGTTTAGTAAAAACTTGTTTTACTTCTAGAACCAGTCTTCAATAATAAATCACAAAGAATACAGATATTGGTGTATATACATGTATACATATAGTTTCCTTAATACACACCTAATCTAATCAATTAAGGAAGCTCCATGCTCCTTAAAAAATCTGTTAATATCCATTTTATATAGCTTAATTCAATTAATAACCAAACAACATCCATAGCTTGCTATATTGTTAAAAATGCCAGACATGCATAACAAAAATTTATATCAACATAAGAAAATAAAAATGACACATTCTTGTTAAACAGTGTAATAATATACTTAAAATCTGTTAAAACATCACGCTTTTCAAGTTAATGTAATAATTTAAGCGTGCTACTTTATAAATATATCTAAATCATTGTACAGTAGAGAAAACACCAGCACATGATTTACTGCCCTTTTAAGTACAGATAATTGATCATTAAAAGTTTTCCAAAATAAGGTTTATTCAGTATGAAATAATTAAGTCTCTCAAACGAAGTGTTTGCTCAGATCTTACTATAATTTTTCTCCTTTCTAGCAGCTAAACTTGTCCGGAGCGGATCTTGGATATGGTTAGGAAGCACGTTCAAAATATACGTATTTCATGGCATGATAAACCTATGTTCATATGATCCATTAATATGAAGCATTCATAGGATATTAAAAAGGGGCGGGGTTTCAAATTTTTACCATAGACGTATATGGAAATCATTATTCTAAACTTAAATTTCAATGCCTCAGACTTTTAGATTGTCCGTTAACGTTGTCTATGAAATTTGATATATAGGGGAAGGTGAGGATGGCAAATAAAACCGTGAACTTGAAAGTTTCAAAAGGTCTGCGAAAATCTGTTAAATTTTCAACAACTGAGGATAGAGTTACCTTACTCTCAAATTCAATAACATTCTAACATTTTGGATTTGAAGGAAGTAAATTTTGAGGGCAAAGTGCTTATTTATCTGACACAAATATTATACTTTATATATATATATATATATATATATATATATATATATATGAATTGATTGTAATTTTATTTCATACATGTGTAATTTCAATGCATATGTAACTTTTCTATCTTAAATTTTAAGACATGGCATCGTGTGTGCATTTTTTTAAAACTGGCAATACACCTAGACGTTAAATTTCTATGAGATTAATTTTTGCGTATTTTAAATGCAAAAAGATTATTCATTCTCAATCTACTATCGTTTTCTTACATATCTGTATTACTGGAATACGTGTGTGTGCATTATTCAATGGTTTGTGGTGCTTACTCTGTGGTAAAAGTACCATGCGAATAACCAAACGTGAATTTGTAAGTTCAAAAAGGAGGTGTACTTAAATTTACCACATTGTAACTAAAAACAAGCACTATGATGTATATATTCCATTGTGTGTTATGTTCTTCGTTAATGTAGATGGTATAAATATACTTTGGAAAGAAATAGCAATACTGTAAAACTCGGGGTCGAATATTTTTAAGTGCAAAAAGGACATTTTGATGGAGGAAAAAATTCCAAATATTCTTCTATGAATAAACTGTTGTTGACTTTATTTTAACTCTACTAGAATATGTATAATCCTTTCATTTCATCTCATCTAATAATAAATACCAGTACTTCGTTTGATAACACTTTTCATGAACAAACTTTTTTTTTCTTGATATAGAACGAAATACGACAAGAGGACCAGATAATCGCTAAAAAATTCCTCCATATCTATGCAGAAATTAAGAAATCCAAAGTGAGACAGTCTTGTATGATTCATCAGGACATGTTGGATGAAGTATTTTGCCGCGAACACGACCAAGTGAAATTGCCACACGTATGTGATATGCCTACCAGCAAAAGGAGTAGTCAGGCATTACAACAATGTGGGGTCACGCGGATGAATATCAAGTCCAAAAGATTTTCATGTTCCTGAGACCTCCAGTTATAGATGGCAAATTAAAACAACTTCGCAGTTATTTCCTTACAGTCATATGACAAGGATAATCATGTGATGTAGAATACAATCACGTGACAGGAGTCGGAGGAAACATACGTCAATACAGCTGTTAAATTTTGATGAGTTAGCGGACATTTTAATTCTGAATAAAACACCAACATATCATGCCTGATTTGTCTTGGGACTCACAGTAATTAGAACAAAATTAAATGAGTGAAATAGATAGCAATGCATGTGTTTTATATATATATATATATATATATAAGACAAGTTTAGATAGGTACCCTTACCGGAGATATCAGAATTCACAGAAATTGACCATGTGTCTAAAAAGAAGTACGGAACTGATATCAGAATAATTTAAAAAAATTGTTAAAATTTTAAAGTTGATAGCATTTTATTTTATTTAACAGAAAATATCACTTTTAGGAAAGTTTGTAAGTTCGTCTCCATGGTAACGAATATCAAACATACCATTACTGGAAACATCAACATTCAAAATCTATCAAAAGGGAAAGATGGGACTGACATCATTAGTAATTTAAAACTTCTCAACTTGAGTGAAATCTGTAGCAGTGTATTTATTTTACCAGAAAAATCATTTTTTTTCAGTTAGGTACGTGAGTTCGTTTCCATGGTAACGATCATCAAACATATCCTTTCTGGGGAAAATCATATTTCAAAATCTGTCAAAAATGGTGGGACTGACATTAGAGTTATTTAAAAAATTAAACTTGAGTGAAATGGGTAGCATTGTATTTATTTTAACGGAAAAGGTCATTTTTTCAGATAGGTGCGTGATTTCGTTTCCATGATAACGAACATCAAACATATCCTTTCTGAAAAAATCATATTTCAAAAATGAAAGCTGAGACTGACATTGGAGTCATTAAAATATCTAAATTTGAGTGAAATGGGTGGCATTGTCTTTATTTTACCAGAAAAATTAATTTTTCAGATAAGTTTATGTTTGTTTGTTTGTTTTACGTCCCGTCGAGAATTTTTTCACTCATATTGAGACGTCAACACCTGTAGGTGAAGTACCACAAATTTAGACCTATGCTTCGTGCTCAGGGCTGTAAAAGTGAGGGTTCTTTAACATGCCAACGACTACCTTGACACGGGACCGCCGTTTTTAAGGTCATATCCGAAAGACCCGCGATTCTCACTTCTAATGCTGAGCGTTTGGCGAAGGAGTAATCACTGCCTATTTTTCGTCTTTGGTTTGACGCAGCCATTGCACGAGCGGGGCTCGAACTCACGACCTCCCGGTTGCGAATCGAACGCTCTATCCTCTGAGCTACCGTGACCGGTAAGTTTGTGTGTTCATTTCCATGGTAACAAATATTAAACATACCATTGCTGGGGACATCGTAATTTAAAACCAGTCAAAACTGATGATAGCGGGAGATTGATTAAAAAATTCCATAACTGAGTAAGATGAATAGTATTGTATGTATTTTAATAGAAAAAGTCATTTTTGATAGGTTTGTGATTTCGTTTCCATGGTAACAAACTTCAAAGATATCATTGCTAGAAACATCAAAACATGTCAAAAAGGAAGAGTGCAACTGACATTAGAGTTATTAAAAAATGGTACACTTGAATTAAATGGATATATTGTTTAAAAAAAGATATTTCTTTTAGATAGGTCCGAGTTCATTTCCATGGTGACAATCATCCACAGCATTATATCTCATGATAGTACTCATTTTAATTCATATTTTGACGCTATATATCTCAATGGACTTGGAATAACAAACACCACAAAGTCTTTCACATCTGATTCACCTTTGAATATTTTATTGAACATAGATCGTAACAGCATTCTTAACGACGATCACAACTTTATGAAAATCTTCAGCTTCCCCATTATCAGCTTACCATATTCCATTATTACCTGCATATGATGTGTGTATGTGTCTCAGCTGATTCAATACTCAAAAGCATGTTCTGAACATCCCTTTTGGACTTCCATGTTACTATTGTGTGGCGGAGGTGATGATTTGGAGTTGAGGGAAAGAGCACAACTGCCGCTGGATTTGGATATTGTTGAGAACTATTTTTCTAGGTAGTGTCCTTGTCATTGATGAATGTCCTGAAATAGTATCATAATATCATAACAAGAGGTTGATGGCCTTAATTGTAACAAGAGCTCCATGACCTTAATAATAACCCGAGTACCATGCATCACATTTTTAAAATCTCATGAATTGTGTGCATCAAATTTTAAAGCTCATGAATATACAACATTTCAAACATATCATTAGGTAATTTGTCATAGGGCCAAAAACTTCTAGTCTAAGAATATTTAGTAGAAAACTCCATGCTGGCTTTTCTCAGATATAGTAAAATGCACATCATGCTCTGTCATTTTTTCTTTAGCATCGCATGAATAACAAATTTCACAGTCCTACCCCAATGGTTTCGTCTGTATCGTGCCTACAATGTATTCCTACTAATTGATATTACGGCCTTGATCTTTGACTTCTGACCTTGAAGAACAAAAAGCATCCTCCACTTGACATGGGGAGTATGTGTACCAAGATTGAGGTCCTAGCCCAAATAGTTTTGTCTGTATCCTGCCTACAAAGTTTTCCTATTAACTGGTGCTACGACCTTGACCTTTGACCCTGAAAAAGATAGGCATTTTCCTCTCATCATGGTGATCAAATGTACCAAGTTGTAAGATCCTTGACTTACAGTTCATTTTGCATTTTACCTGATAGGTGTGGACAGCTGGATGGACTGACAAACAGACAGACAACGGTACACCATAACATGTCTTATCTCTGACATATAAAAATGACTGAATATCAGAAGCTATTCAAAGCACAAATCATACCTGGGTAAATATGAACCAAGTTTTCAAAAACTTTGCTCCCCATATATTTTGTCAGTTTTTTGAGAATTTGACCCCAAGGCAGGGGTGCCCCTACAGATTGTAAATGTAACCTATCAAACTATCAAAAATGATTTTTGGTGCAGACCTGCTTTGTAAAGCCACAGTTCATGTCAGAATTGGTGTAAAATGCTGTTTAGGCCGACGTCGATGGTTAGATTTAACATTGTAGATAATAGATTATAAGTTCGTAATAAAAATAAAAAAAAATAACAATTCATTCATTTATTCATTCACACACACACACACACACACACACACACACACACACACACACACACATATATATATATATATATATATATATATATAATGACAGGTGATAAATTAAAGATTAAAGAGACATGATATAACTATGCGACTTTTTCCGAACCAACATGCCCCTGCCTCAAGGACTTGAAAAAAAACCCGAATCCATACAACTTTTGACAATATGGTCCTACCCTGCTACTTTTGAAAAGAAATTGTTTTTGTTTATTGAATATATTCGCATGTATAACTCAGATCTCCTATTGTGTACCCACCAGGGCTCCTGAATTGACTAAACGTGATTCTGTAATACATAAAGATGCTTGCATATCAATATAACTAATCATGGACCTATTCTTGAAGAAATGTTTTCAAAGATGATTCCATGTTGTCCATCCCCCCTTTTTTTGAGGGGGGGGGGGTCTTTGATCTAATAAACTTGATGAAATTTCATTTTTAATACTAGATTTTTTATTATGCTTCCTATATATTATAGGATGTAACATTCGTTTTGAAGAATTTATCAATGTGTAAACTCAGTTGAGCTAAAAATGTGCAATTGGCAATGTACAACAATGGACAGCAGATCAAAAGCAATGGTTCACCTGACCGACTCATACAAGGACAATGGTAAATAAGAAAAACACATGACTAAAGCATACTGTGATACATGTATATGCCCACCCAGACAACACATGCACAATTCTACCCATGGCTGTTGAGTGTTCACTGTGTTAAACATGTTAAATGATTGAAGAATAAGTCTCAAGAATTTCAGCTACAGATGCATCAAATATTCGATGTGTGTCTTGTCCATGTAGCATTTAATATTAGTACCAACCCTAACGAATAACATGCAAAACTAGATCCATTGTACCTTATTAATAGCTGATAGTCCATAAGTTTGGATATCTATATCATGAGCGAACTGCAACAACATGCCACATTTTAGAAAGGTCTTTAGATCATATGCCAACACTTCAAATTTCATAACTCAATCTCCTACCAATGCTCCAATGGATTTCGCTGGTACCATCTGTTGCATTACAACCCATATTAGGGATACCTATTCAATCATTATATACATAGGTGAACTGATTTGCATCTGCAAATAAACATACATATTTATTATTTTGTCACGTTTATCATATGTAATGAACGTGGGCAATATTTAACCTGTATAAACACTTTGTAACTTAATTTAAAAACAAGTGCAATGATATAAAGATATGAAACCTAGCAAGCAAAAAGAAACAGTTTAGCTCTCGTTAAAGTTGTTATGTAGAATATGTAGAAAGAGTTCCGGAAAACGAGGTTCCTTGGTTTTTCGTCAACAAAATGCATGAAACAGACTCTTGCTTTATTTAACAGGGCAAAGTTTGTTCGACGAATGAGTTCCAACCATTTCCTTCTCTCCAGTGGAGATTCATTTTCCGGTGGAAAAGCAAACAACTAAATATTTTACATGTAGCCGTACTGTAGTCTCTTCTTATCATACGATGAAATCACCGGAGCTGCACAAATGTACCAATAAGTGCCGGTATTCAAAATATACGACATGTTGTTAACACTATCAAATCTTATCGAAAGTTATCATGTGGAATATTTTTTTGCTTTGTCACGAGATCGGTGTGACTAAACCGCGTTTCAGAGGAACTCGAAACGCGGCTATTACGCGTATTGTTCCTCGATAACCTCCCAGAAACTACACGACATTTACAAATTCTGGTCAATTGCTCCGTATCTGTCTTTGATTCAGAGATGCATATTCAAGTCTACTGGCAATTCAGGGTCTAGAATTTTCAGATGTTATTAGATTACAAGAAATGTTTTTTTTCTTTTGATCACTTTTTAAAGATATTAAAGTGGGTTTTGTACTCAGTACTAGAGCGTATCAGCGCTATGTAATGGTGGCTCCGACTCTGATTATTTAATCCAGTTTCTCTTTTAAAGTTTTAAGATTTGTTGAGCTATTACATAAGAACTTATTGATATAACGGCCGGATTTGTTTTCTTAAAATCTTTTAAACAACATATCAGTTAATGGTTTTATTCGTTGTGTTTAATGATCCGTGACGTTTACAAATTGCCGTCTTCGGTGGTGACTTTTTTCATACCAGTGACTTTTACTTGCACTAATTGTTTTTCATCCGCCTTGACTTTTATTGAGGAGGCGTCCCATGAATTTTCGTACCCAAGATTTTTAGTTGTCGTACGATATATATTTAACACCAGTTGCCCTACCTTTGGCAGATTTTACGAAAAAAATTAGTGTGCGAAGAGGTATGAAAGCGTGACGCAGAATCATCAGACATATCCACACAGTGTGTATGTTGGACGCTTTAAATATGTGGACCATCAACAGCAACTTGGGGTCGATATAGATAACCTGGTTTGTATCTCGTGTGATACACTCAGCAGTCCCATACCTACTGCACCAACTACTAATGAGCCATGTGGCCCTGTCCCAATATCATAACTGATACAATATCGGGCAAAGAAAATCGACAATCCAATTTGTCAATGTTTCTAACTTGCATAAAAATTCACAGAGTTGGGTTCTAAAAATTAGAAGGTTTGGAAATTGAAAATGTCTCATTGTGTACTGCTCTACGAGAAATAAATCACTAAGTCTATGATTTATTTACAGTAAAATAACATTGATCTCATGGCGCTCACTAAAGCATGGTGCTCACTGAGGCATGGTCAGGGTCTGATACAGATAATTCCAGTGTTGTCTGAACTTGCACCAGATGGATATGATGTCATCTGTAAACCAAGGCTGGAACTTAGGGGCGGGGTCTGGCGATCGTCCATACAAAACAGATATTTCCTAACTGATTCGATACACAAGAGGGGGGCTCCATGGTCGAGTGGTTAAAGCACCACGCTCAAAATCACAAGGCCTCTCACCTTTAGTCGACGCGGGTTCGATTCTCGCTCGCGCCGATATATGTCCAGAGGTCCTTCTTTGCCTATATCTATGATTTGTATTTGTCATTGGAATTACGACATTGAATACTGTTAGTTATCTTCAACTTTACAAATTGCCGTGAGACATGTGAACAAAGATTTCAAGTGTACATATTTTGAACATATAGAGTGTTCTGTTGGTGTAAAATAATTCTTCTTCGTGTCGTAAATCGCCCACCACCATCGAGATTGAACAATCTCAGGAATTCAATTTTCTTTGAAGAATGGACGAACTATCTAGACAGCCTCGTATTTACTTCTGATGAGTTCTTAATTACAGGTAATATAATTTTCCATCGTGATAATCTCAACGACAAAGATACCAGAGATGATAGCCTAACTTGCATGGAGAGCCATTAGTGACAGATCCTGTTGTCACAACAGTGAGAGCATTACTGGTGACTATCTTCCAGTACGTTCTTTGCTGCCTCTCATCAAACCTCCAAGGGAAAGAAAAATCGTGATTTTTTTTTTTGGAAACTGACATCAGCAAATCCAAAACCGATCTGAACTTCAAGTTTTGTAGACGAAGATACATCCGCTGAACAAACTTACAATGCAGTATAATGCGGTCCTCCAAGCCACCATCCATATTCATGTACCTGAAAAATCAAAGGAAATCATTTTGCGACCAAACACTCCATGGTTTACGAACGATCTTCATTCTGGCAAGAGAGACCGTCGGAGGGCTTAACGGATGATAAGACGAACAAAATTTGTCCTTACACCAAGAAGTATTCAAGGAGTAGTGTATTCAGGTTACTAAACTCTTGCTACATTGTAAAACACACTACTGCACTAACAAAATTCAGGAATTTGGCAGCTACTGGAAACATCTATTCAAACGTACAAACAACCTCATGAGAAATACAAATGTGTAGTTTTGCCTATGTATAATAACGAAATCGATGGTAAATCCAAATGTGATGAATACTATTTTGGAGAAAAATCAGACAATTAGAGATAATATATGATCTTGAAGCACGACCCCATATATGGAAGAAGCTTTTCGACCTGACATCAATTGATGGTATTCCTTTGGCAGTGTTTAAGTCAGTGTCGCTTTCTGAGGTATGTGATATTATCAGTAGTGCACCAACAAAGTCATGCGAATTAGACCCACTTCCCACAAAACTTTTGAAACAATGTTTGGATGTGGTTTGCCAATCATTACTGAAATCACTAACAAATCTTTGTTCTAACATGCCATCGGATTTCAAGATCGCAGCTATAGTTAATTAATTAGCGTCAAGGATTTGACAAAGATGAATATAATAATTACATACCTGTATCAAATTTACCTTTTCTATCTAAAATATTGGAAAAAGCAGTGGCATCTCAATTTGAAAAACATCAACGCTTACCTGCTTCATGATCAGGTGCAATCTGCCTACCGCAATTTTCACTCCATAGAAACGTCTCCATTCCGGGTTCACTATGATATTACCTCTGCATTGGACAGAAATTCTTATATTGCACACATGATGTTTGATCTGTCAGCCCCATTTGACGTCATAGACCATAATATTCTGATAGAGTATGCTTATAGTATCACGGGATCTGCTCAGTCAACAAATTGCTATTGGATCGATTTTGCTCAATGAGTTCTTGCTCCACTGTGGTGTTCCACAGGGTTCTGTATTAGGACCTTGTCTATATTACATGTTCTCCAAACCAATCGGAGAAATTTGCTGAAGGCATCATATGTGTTATGTGCTATGCGGATGACACTCAGGTATACTGATTATAGATCCGAACTGGGACAGCATTGCAGACAGACGTGAACGGTGTCTGTCTGATATTGACGACTGGATGCAAAACAACATACTCAAGTTAAATCAGGAAAAGAATAACTTATTCTGATAAGGGGTATGGAGTATGCTCTTGGTATCACGGAATCGGTAGAATTAGATCTCTTATAACGGAGAATGCATGCGGGACACTTCTTAGTCATTTATTACACCTCGTCTTGATTATGGAAATGTACTTCTTTATGGTGTTAATTCAGCATCCTTACAGAAGATCTAGAAACTTCAAAATACATACCGCTGCCAGGCTAGTGACACGTTCACATAAATATGAGCATATTACACCAATTTGCATATCGCTTCAATGGTTACCTCCGACATATCGAATGGAATATAAAATCCCGTTGTATACTTCCAAGGCTCTACATGGATCAGCTCCAGCATATATCCAGGAACTAGTTCAAGACTGCCGTCCTCAGCCACCATTTCATAATGCGGATTCGTTATCCTTTCTAAAACCACGCGCTGTATGGTGAAAACTGTATGTTTAAAAGCGGTTCGATGTTTCCTCATCAATCCTGTAGAATTACCTCCCGCTGGATCTTCGTTTCGAAAGTTCATTGGCGGGTTTTAAAAATAAACTTTAAAAATGTATTTTCAAACTTGTATTTAATCTATAATTCAGTATATTTTTTCAAAAACAAAAAACAAAAAAACAAAAAAAAAACTTGCGTAATATTGCCTACTCTTGGTTCACCTCAGTTTTATATCATTTTGTGTCTTTTTATGTATTTATTGTTCTTTGTGTCAGCTTGTTTTATTGTTTTACATGTAAAGCGCTTTAAGTTATCATCTTAGTTAGATAAAACGCTATGTAAATGTACAATGATATTTTTTTTTGTATATAACACAAAATAGAAAAATCAAACTGATTTCAGATTCATTTCTACCAACATTGGTGTATATCCAACTTTGTATTCGGATACACGTGTCTTCGTAATTGGTACACAGAGCCCAGATATCGGAGGAAACTCTGTTATTTTGTAAGACATTTCACCAGGAATCCGCAGGTAATGAGCATGCTTTACATATTTTTTTCTAAACCTGAAAGAATACGTTGCGTAATTAGCAGTAAAAAAAGGAAATTGTTAATACATTTCGCAACTTAAGCGAATTTACAGATATATCTGAACAATTTTTAGTGTTTCTATGTATGATCTAGAAAAATAATTGCGCAATTCTATGATCACAGCTCACGGATTTCCTCATGATCAATGACACCATCTTCATTTAGATATAACAGCTCTTCAACGCTAGAAATGTTTATAGAAATAACCCAAACATTTTATTCCTTGTTAAGATTTTATATACAACTCGACTTTAATACACACTGTTAATTTCATGTAATTGAAATAGACTCAGATAGTAAGAAAAAATACTCATGACAAGTTTTAATCAAAATCCCCTTTCAAAATCAAATATGAGTACCCTAATTCTTCCATCTCCACTCGTCTATAGAATTGATTGAAAATCAATCGTGCATTCTATACTTTCGGTTAACTCAATGTCAAGTCGCGTGAAGTTTGTGTCGTGTACGGGTACACTATCTGTACACGTGATGTAAATCATATACCTTAAGCTCACTAATGATTTGCGCATTTGCATGTACGTCAAGAAACGCCAGTATTTCAGGAAGGATTCGAAGACAGAGCCAGTCCATAAATACGTTTTCAATTATTCCATAATTTCATTTTATATGACAAGCTTCTGTAACTTAAAATTCTTGTAGTATTTATTATAAAATGTCAATATCTTTGGTTCTCTTTTATTAATGAAAACATCGGCTATACGTAGATTTCGGAATACGATAACACTGAGTGTCATGATTATGTGACTTGCAACTGACTAGAAATCTATGATTGTAGGCATAGACCCTGAGCGGGAATACTCAGTCTGATTGCTTCATCATTTTGAATACCGAAACATATATCTCCAACCTAATGAAAAGGCTGCTGTAACGAACAGTACTCAATTTCGAAATTCCCATAGAAAATACAAAGCAGAGAG
Source organism: Ostrea denselamellosa (assembly GCA_024699665.1). Taxonomy (NCBI): domain Eukaryota; kingdom Metazoa; phylum Mollusca; class Bivalvia; order Ostreida; family Ostreidae; genus Ostrea; species Ostrea denselamellosa. The sequence goes on from JAMZEH010000020.1 coordinate 17,259,429, forward strand.
GTGAGCAAACACGGACCCCTGGACATATCATAGTTGGAATGGAGTGCTTAGGAGAAGTAAGCATCCCCTGTTGACCGGTCACACCGTCGTGATTCCTATATCTTGATCAGGTAAATGGAGTAATCTGCAGTCAGAATCAGTATGCTAAGAACAGCCTAACAATTAGTATGAAACACATCAGACAGCATTTGGCCTACTGGAAGGTTGTACTGGCAAACTAGATCGTTATAACGACCATAGAATTTGCGAAATGCTGACATTAGACGAGGCTATACAAATCCTGTAACATCAACTTGTTTGGCAGTAGCCTGACTCGATTTAAATATTAATCATATGCAGAACAAGTTCTTTCATATCGAATCAGATGAGATCTATAAACACCATATGCAGGTGATAATAGAATATTGTTACATAGATAAAGGAAGTCGACGATGGAGAATTTGAAATCATCCCGTGTTTTAATAAAGTTGAATTGGTAGCTTGCCGTCAGCATCTGTTTTCAATAAAACATCAAAGTACGAAGCAGATGTGGAAGACTCCGTGGTGTTTTATTTAAGTTCATTGGGATATATCGAATCGACATATGAATGAAAATGATTATTGTTAATAGATAAAACGTTGCCGAATATCTAAATGTCGAATTGAAGGCCATAGAAAGAGATTTATTCTTCTCATGTAGAAGCTGCTTTTGAATGAATTCTGCTTAATAAGAATATAAAAAAGGTCAGCTTGATGACCTGGATTTCGCAGATGACATCGCCCTGACATCACACAACCATCAACAAAAGAAGCCTTGAGTGCTCAAGGCAAACACCGTACAACAACATAGCCTGAAAATTAAACAGCAAGACATAAAGGAAGTAACATCATTCATACAGTTAGACAGTGACGTAGAGAGTCCCCGGGGATCTGACATGGACATCAAAATCAAAATAGGGAAAGCCAGAACAGCATTTACTATGATGAACAATATACGGAAAGCAAACAACATCATGCTTAGAACTAAGATGATACTCTTCAATTCAAAAATAAAAACCATATTGCTGGATGACTCAGAAACCTGGAGAACAGCCAAAGGGTTCACAAAGAAAATACAAGTTTTATCAACAGCTGTTTTGGGCGATCAGATGGCCCGAGAAATTAAGAAGCCAAGAATTATGGAAGAAAACTTATAAAAACCCCATAGAGCTAGAAATTCGAAAAAAAGGAGATGGCGATGGATTGGTCACACGTTAAGGAAGCCGAGGATTTCTATCACACAGGGAAACAGACCAAGGGAAAGGCCAAAATAACTTGACGGAGAAGTGTTCTAACAGAGATGGAGAAGAGACGGGACAAGTGGTACTAACTAGAAAAAGCGCAAGACGGATCGAGGTGAAGTGTGTGGCCTATGATCCTCTCTGGAGTAAGTAACAGAGGAGCACAATTCGTGCCCATGGGAATTCCAACAGGCTGTTGGAAGACTCGATTACTAAAGACTACGAAGATAATGTCAATGAGGAGCTCTAGCATCTTTTTTAATATTAACCTTAGAGTACTTGTGCATGGAGTCAGAGTGGTGTTTAACAAAATAATTTTTGAATGACTGATCACTAGATAAGAATATTTCCTATTACCATTCTTGCTGAAGAAGTAACTGGCTATGATGTCAAAAATTCTAATCTTTAATGTATCGTGGGGTATAGTCGTGTAAAGTGCAGTAAAGAAATACGTTTTCATGTTGTTGATTTGAGAAAAGTTTGTGATTTTAAATTTACTAAAATGTGACATCGGTTTTTCAAAAGTCTTTATTTCATTAATTAAACTTTGTGATTGAGAGAAATATGTTTTGGGGAATATTTCATTGACTAAGTATGATAAAAAAAATGGTAAACTAATGATGATAAAAAAGTTTATATTTGAATTTCTATAAAATGATCAATTATATGTATCTATATTTATTAAAATGTTGTCAAGGGCAATGACGCCAATGCTTGTAATTTGTCTATATCCAATGGTTTCCCTGTATTAACGATCAATTTATATATATGAAAAATTGAAGATAACAAACGGTTATCAATCTCATAACTCCTATAAATGATGCAAAAAGAAGAGTAGGGAAGACACCCCTGGACATACCAGAGGCTTATAATAATAAAGTAGCGGGTTTTAGAAACTGTTGAAATTAAGCTGTTGTCATTTTAAACAGTTTTTATGTATTTCTATGATGATTGTTGTTTTCCGCCACACTCAACAATTTTTCAGTTATCTGGTGGCGTCCAGTTTTTATTGGTGAAAGAGAGATCCCAGATACAATGTACCCCGGAAGAGACCACCAACCTTCCGAAAGTAAACTGGCAAACTTTCTCACATATATATATTGGCGCGAGCAAGAATCGAACCCGCGCCGACTAGAAGTCAGAGGCCCTTTGATTTTTCAGCGCGATGCTCTAACCACTCGGCCATGGAGGCCCCTATTTTTATTATTAAGAAATGGAGCGGTTTTCTGATGATGTTTTATACCTCTTTAAAAAGGGTGGTAACATACACGTTTTCTTTGGTTATTGATGAAATTAAACTATATTAAGTGGAAATTAATAGTTTTTCTACTTTGAACCATTAGTTTTGATATGTCACACGAGCTACCATAAAGTCTTGTGTAATAATTGAATAAATGATCCAAAACTTCCCCGTCTACATCAATTCTAATACCATCATATTTCATCTTCCAGCTCTTGTATTTTCATAACGAGTTTTTTTTTTCTGTGACAGATGTATAATCTAACGGACATGAATTTGGCAGTGTTTGTATACATAATGTACTTTCGTCAGAAGTAAATTTGACAGAATGGTGTCTATAATTAGTTGCATAATCCCGGATGTAAAATTAATTATGTTATAACATCTATATATATGTAAATTACAGTACGGGGAATATTAATGCCCTTACTGCAGGTAAAGATATACTTTAACAACCCAGAATTTTCAACTAAACATGGCAACATTTTGTATCTGCATTTTATCTATAATTCTGACAATCTCTGCACGCGTGGAAATGCAGTTTGTTCCTTCCTCACATGGCGACACGAACACTCAAACGTCTGTGCCGGATATGTTTGACGTTCAAGGAGCATGGGAGACCCAATACTTCGATCCTGTAAATGGACAGGGTATTAATGGCGGTGCTGGGAGTTGGGAGGCGCAGTTTTTCGATCCAATATCAACTAGACGTCAATCTACACGAGATTTATATGATGGAATTGGAGCTTTGCTTCAAACATTGCAGACAACGTTAACGGCACACGCACCGAAACTCCATGCGATTCCAAATCACAATGCTCAGCCTTTGATTCCTAAACATAAATGGGATTGTTCAGATCCTAAAATGTAAGTTCATGCCTAATACAAACTCTGTTTACTTGTTGATGTTATAATAAATCCTATAGCAAATGTTATAGAGTAACCTTTGCAGGGAACCCGTCATGAGAATTTTATAAGAATCCATGAAAATTTTTTTTTTTTCGACAACTTACACTAATATATATTCGAGATTTTTCTTATGATAAATCCGAAATACCCAACATTTATTTTCTCGTTTATTAAGAGAGTGCTCCCGAGGTACAGAATGCGTGACGGCATCGTCGCTAACGTCACAACATCGAAGTCTATGTCCTGGTGATTATTCCTGCCCATGCATTTGCAAGCGAGGTTGCCGCTCTGAAAACCAATTCATTTCTCCAGGGTTGGAAATATTGCAAGGAGGTACTTGTCGAATCTGCCACGACAATGGAAAGGTAATACAATGCTATATTTTACTGCAGTTGAATATTTTTAATTTAATAATATTGAACTCGTGCATTTCAAATTTCAGTTTACTTCGCATAATGCTTTGTAACTGCCTCTTCGTTTCAAATGGTTGGTTTTATCCCGTATAACCCGAATAAAATAACGTTGTTCATTAAAGTGACCGAGATTATACAGAAAAAGCAGTTTAGTACATACCATCGAAATCATGTTTACATGACGTTGAATCAGATTGGGAATATCATATATACTACGAGTTGGTAACCACTTTTTCCTCAAACTCGAATTTCTTCTTCTTCTTTTTTTTTTTTTTATTTTTAAAAAAACACGAGGCTTGCTGAGTTCCTATTGAACATTAAAAAAAATAACAATGAAGAAACGAGAATTAAACTAGAGTTTGAAAAAAAAAGAACTTATATCAACAAGCATGTATTTTATCATAGGACCTGTTTCTCCCAATATACACTTGCAGCGTTTTTATTTATTTATCTATTTTTGTAAATGTCATTTCTTCACATGATGCACATTCTAAAGAAATATACATTTGTACACAACAGACAGAAATGTATAAGGCAAACGTTCTCTGACTGAAAAAAAAAATTAAGAAATCAAACTTGCCCCAGGTGTTTCATGACATCTTAGTAAAACCAAACGAAAAGGAGTGATAAAACAAAGTTCATAATGGGTGACAATAGAATTTTAAAATTAATTAAAAAAAGAACTGCTTAAATAGTTTGATGTCAAATAATATTTCTGATGGAAGATACTGCTTGAAGAATTCTAATATCAAATCAAGTACCACCGCATCTGTGTCAATGGCAGGTTACCGACAACAACATGTTGTAATAAAAACTAAAATTTTTGATGCCTGGACATGAAAATCATATATAGTATGGCTGATATCGGTATCATGCACGTGCCAATACTCAATGCCCTGTCCACATACCGTATAACAATGCTACTCGAGTTATTGCTTATACTTTTAACCTGCAGATAGAGTTGACATTCTGATGTCCTTTTAGTGCAATGACCAAAAAAGTTTTAAATGATTATATATTGTTTTACGTCCCTCTCGAGAATTTTTCACTCATATGGAGACGTCACCATTGCCGATGAAGGGCTGCATAATTTAGGCCTATGCTCGGCGCTTATGGCCTTTGAGCAGGGAGGGATCTTTAACGTGCCACACCTACTGTGACACGGGGCCTCGGTTTTTACGGTCCGCCCCATTTAGTCGCCTCTTACGACAAGCAAGGGGTACTGAGGATCTATTCTAACAACCCGGATCCCCACGGGGCAAAAAAAAAAAAAAAAAAAAAAGTTAAAAAAAAAATGATTCGGCTAAAATATGGGAAAAGTATTGAACATTGTCCTTTTCCCGATAATATCGACATTTTACATGCACTTCATGTTACACATTGAGTATAATATTCATTCTCAAACTTCCTTTTTTCTTTTAAAGAAAAGCCTCATGTATCTTGAAAATTAAAAATATTACTAACTACTACTATTAATGGAACCTACATTTTAAGCATCGTTGTCCCCATTTGTCTTTGACTAAGAAAACAAAGGCACACTAAAATACCTTATATATCATATATTTCAAAACTCTCAGTATGTGAAAACACTTTCCTTCGATTCTAAGTGCAATTATTACTCCCTGTGTTCTAAATGTGTTAAACTATGTGCGTATCAGTGAGAAAATGTATGCACAACATGTATTGCTGACATAATTCCTTGAAGTGACAAATTATACAAATTATGCACACTTTGATCATGAGGAGCAGGCCTGGTGAAATGTCTATTTTTGCCTTGTTTATATATACCTTGCTTAGAAATTCATGCTCATAAACACACAGGACGCGCGAGTGAAGATGTTATGCAAATGATAATATCAAGACAAAAGCTAGACTTTGACCAAATTTGTCTTCGTGGAAATACATAGTTAAATCATTTTTTTTTTTTGCAAATAAAACCACTGTCCAAATGCACGGTTATTTCTGGTAGTTTACCCTGAACTCAATACTGTGCTGCTGCAATGCAGAAAGTGTTTGATGTTTTAACAAAAGAAAAATCCTCCTATGCAAAAATAATGTTCTGTATGATTTTATGTAGAGACAATCCAATGTGTGGTAACAATCTTGCAGTATCTGTTCAATAAAATCTGTCCTTAAATCATCAGTAAGTTCAAAAACCGATACTGACGTCCCAAAATATTCGGGCCCTGCAATGAATGCAACGCAATAAATTCTATCTTTCCCTCGAAATTTGTCAATAATCTCCACTACAATTATGACAAGTTAATTGAAACAAACACAATTTTCCGCGTGCGTGTCCTAATTTATATTCTTCCCGGACCACCTTTTTAGGGACTCGCTTCCTTACATTACAATCTTGAATTCAGTTAAAACTCTCATTACCGTTGTCACAAGGTCTATGTTTCTTCCAGCATCTTTATTTAAAAGCTAGTCCTCAATTCATCCTTGTCTTTATGTCATTCATATTGATTAACCTAGTATATCTATTCCGCTCATTCTTAAATCGTGATCTTTCCAAATCCTGTGTAGACCTATGCATACGTTTGTTTCGTTTGTTTTACGCCCCTTGAAAAACAATTTCACTTCCATAGAGACCTACCTAACTGTAAGTGAAGTACCACACATTTTGATCTATGCAAGGCGCATAAATTTTAACTATCTTAAAAATAAAATACGGTTTACACTGAATGCTTTATAGGTTATAAACAACTACGAAGACACCAATCTAGCAATTTAAAAGAAATTTGAAATTACATGCGGGTATGAACTGCAGCGCATGAAATGTATGCAGTTTAAAAAATGAAGTAAAGAAGTAGTTCTGTATTCATACGCGCAAAACATTGGAAATGTAAATTTCAGATTAAAAAACACTACAACCCGCTTTCTGCTTAAAACTTGTAACGTAATCTTTGGTTCTTTCAGGTTGAAAATATTCGATCAAGAAAGAAATGTCGACGGTTGAGAAAACGGATGTCTAAAGTTACAATAACCGGAAAAAGGAAGTAGCCAGTAAAGTTATAATAACGGGGAAAAGGAAATGGGCAAAAAATATTCTACACTGCCTACCCTTATGTGCGAATTCATATAAAATACACAAAAATGTATTAAATTCGATATTGTTATTGAATGTGAAATAAATTTCATTGACATATTGTAGCAGTGTGTAAAATGTCATGTCAAATACATTGTATGTCAAATGGCATCTCTGTCTGTAAATTTATTTGAAACAGGGTATATATACACTTGTAAATTTACCTTGATTATATGCGGAGAAATCAGTCCACATTAATTTTTTAATACAAACATGTTGTCTACTTGTATTTAGAACTAGACATATTACATTTGTTTTAAAAAACTGCAGATACAGATAATGGCTGGAGCCCCCCCCCCCCCCCCCCCCCCCCCCCCCCCCCCCCCTCAGAGACGCTTCCGCAGCGTTGACCATTCTGGGAGGACTATTGTGTCTAATTAGAATTTACTTTAAAATACAAGTACATCTACACAAAACAATGCGTCACCTTTACCAAAGTAAGACGTAAACGAATGTGATTGTTCCTTCGCCAAACGCCAAACATTTATGTCTTAAAAACGGAGGTCCCGTGTCACGATAGGCGTTTGCACGTTAAAGAACACTCATTGCTACGGCCCTATGCGCTAAGCAATAGATCTAAATTTGTATTACTTCACCTACAGTTGGTGACCTCTCAATAGGAGTGAAAAATTCTCAATGGAACGTCAAACAAATATAACGCTCTGGGTTGTAGTAGTGAGGATTCCTTATTGTGCCAATGTCTGCCGTGCTACGGGACTTATCAAGGTCAGATCCAAAAGATACGTCAACCGACTATTTCCACACGCCGAGTGTTCTGACTAAGGAGCGCTGCAGTACGTATTCTTACTTCATAAGCTTGAGAGGTCACGTCACGAGGGGGACTCAAATCGACGATTTCCTTCCGGTCATGCAGCGAAAGTTTTAACCACAGAGCCATCGCGAAAACTTCAGTTAGAACGGGCAAAAACCTATTGAAAGTATTCGATACTCAACCTAGGCATCTCGACATTCTGAAGGAAAAGTCAGAAACACTCAAACAAATAAACGATAAGCTGTTTTCCCCATGGAGAACGATTAAGTACATTTGAATGAAAACAAGCGAAATACGACGCCCACACATACAAATTTGACGCTACTTCCAGCCCGAAATGTGTTTTGTTTACAATTTTTGTCATGTAGGTGTGCATCATTAAAAAAAAGGAGATCCCATATCACTCTGAGCGTTGGCACGACGAAGACCTCTCAAACACGACCCTGAGCACCATTTTTACATGTAGGCAAAACTTCTAGCATTTCCCCAACAACGGTGCCACCTCTACATGAGTGAAAAAGTCTCGAATGCGGCCTTCGTATATTTCTTTGTTTTACGTCTTTGAGAATTTTCACTCATATTGTGACGTCACCAGATGAAGTTGAAGTACTCACTTCTAAGGGCCCTGAGCGCTAAGTTGTAGTACTTTAACTACATCTAATGAGGTCTCAATACGAGTGAGAAATTCTCGACCCTCAAAAGCAGATATTTTCACGAAGAAATTAAAAGTCACAAATCTAAGACAAACAATTCGAAATGGGGTAAAATGAGTTTACGCTTTAAATAAAAAAAATTAAATTCAGGGCCGGAATACAAGTACATCGCCAACTTTAATCCTTTTGTTGAATTTTGTAAAAGGTAGTTTGTGTTTCTTTTAGGTCTATTAGTGATTTACGACGTGTCACTAAAATCGATGATCTCGGAAGAGGGAGAGACGAAGCTCCTCCATATTTGGACAGCACACTGAAAAACCAAAACATTGTTGACAATCAGCGCAACAATGTATATAGTTGTTCAACATTGATTTGAGTCATTCCGACAAAGGAAATCATATGGTGAAAGAAAAAAGCCTATATTCTGCTGGTTTTTTTTAAATCAATATAAAATCTAATCTCTCCAATTTCGATGAAAGAACTTTCTCCTCCGTACACGTGCATTGATGCAAACACTACCTTATATGGGCATATGCAAATAACTTGACAGCCGGAAGTTCAGCTTCAGTACATGGCGCACGACATGAATTGAGAAATTGTGATATATAAAAATTGTTAAAAACGGTGGAATAGAGTCTCACAAATCGCTAGTAACAGGTAGTAAATTTATACTGACTAAGAAACACATAATATCGTTTTTTGCTTATTTAAAGTGTTTAGAATGATTGAAAATGTTTGCATTTGCATCATTCAAAGATGTTAAGGAGTTACAGCTCTGTCCTAAAAATAATAATAAAAAAGACAGAGGGCTACACTATTGCAGTTATAATTGATAGTACAATCATATTACGCTGGGCGATAATGGTTACTTTATGCAAACTGAAAACTGAAACTAGTTTATTTGATTAAAACGCCTAATTTTACATACATGTATTCACTGGCGTTGTACAATAAAATAGTAAAAGAGATGATATGCATAAAAGGTAATAGTAGAAGCATAAGATAGGTAAGTAAATAAAACATACAAGTACATACAAAACTGAATCAATGTCTAGTACGATACTAATTTTTTTTTTAAATTGTATATTAAACGTTTCTAAATAAATGAGTTTTCAATTTCACTTTAAAACTGTTCAGTGATTTCGACTGTTTTATCTCTAGAGGTAGATCGTTCCAAAGTCGAGGACCAACGGTTTCGAAGCTTCTGTCACTGAATGTCTTGTGTCTATTAAAAGGAACGTTGTAGCAGCCGTAAGAATATTGAGCGGAGCACTTCAAGGATGTGAATTGTGAAGATAATACTTTCCCAAAAGACTTGATATGATGGAGTATTTCAAAACATGCTGAGCCTGGAAAGTATTACATGTAAATCGCTGTTATTCATGTAAAAAATAAACAACAAATAACACCCCCCAACAAAAAAAAAACCCCACCGATGTTCATGTAAATCACTGATATTCATGTAAAAAAATAAAAAACAAAATCACCCCCCAACCCAACCCAACCCCAACCCCCCACCGATGTTCATGTAAATCGCTGATATTCAAGTAAATCACCTATATCCATGTATTTCACCGATAGTCGCAAACTGTTGAACCAATCTTTACCTCTCCTCAAAAATGTTAATTTTTTTCATACAAAAATTATCTATCGCTTTTGAAAGGAATATTGCAAAGCTGCATGTTTTGATACATTTCCCTATTTACACGTGTATGCATAATATCTGTCGTGAAATTATTCATAATGCGTTCAAGTTTCTCAGCATTGTACTTAACTCTTTTAAAAATTATTTCATGTTGATTGTTTCAAACATGTCCCGGATTTTATAAATTAGTTCCTTTATGTACTTGACAGTTCTAAGTAATGAAACAACAAAAATATCATCACAATTTACATATAAAAAACATCATAACTCTTGTAAGAATTTATTTCAGCTGAAATCATCATCAAGATTTCTAACTGAAGTTATTCTGTCATTGTCAACATTTTTCTTTGTATTTTCATCTTCTCCACTGAACCGCTATTGCAACTTCTAAAACCAGTAAACATGCCACCACCCTTATGAACGGTTGGAGTGAATTGGTTGGGTTTTTTTTTTAAGTCAGAGCCCTTTGGTCAGCACGAAGGCGCAATAGGGGTTGTATGTTTAGTGTACACGGAAGTCCCTTTTAAAATCCCTGTTCCTTTTGGCCAGGTGGGGCGACAACACGGGTGTAAAGGAACCACTCGAGGTAGCTCAGTGGTAGAGCGTTCTCTTCGTGAGTTCGAGCCCCTCTTGTGCCAAACCTAATATGTAAATATAGGTAGTGATTGGTCCTTCGCCCAACGCTTGGCATTTACAAGTGAAAATTATATAGGTTTTTCGTATATGACCTTAATATCGGAGGCCCTGTGTAGCGGTAGGTGTTGGCACGTTAAAGAACCCTCATTGCTACAGGCCTGAGCGCAAAGTATAAGTCTAAATCAGTGGTACTTTATCTACAGCTCGTGACATCTCAGTATGAGTAAAAATAATCTCGACAGGATGTAAAACAGAAAATCCAATTCAATGAAGGTTGGTGGTATCATTTCGTCTTTGTGAACGATAAAAAAAATCCTTAATTCTGTGGAAAAAACTTGAATTTCTTACTCTACGTTGAATTTCGATGTTGAAAAACGTTCAAATAGCTTCGTAATTTTTCACACTTTTAACAATACATTAAAATTAAAGGATTTCTTTACATATATTTGTCGCAAAATGCAGCATGGTATCGCTTTAAATAAATAAAATTTCAGTCAAATTTCAGTGTATTATTAACTATCATAAATCTGAAATATGTTTAAAATTACAACTTCTGTACCTTTCTTCCTATTTCACAATTAATCGTCAATACTAATGATCTAGACACAAAATATGATATTCATGATAATCCTGAAAATTTTACCCATGATGACTGAAGTTTTACATGTATTCAATGCGTAATGCGTATTTAGACGTAAACAAAAATGTCGTGTGTACTTTTTGCTTCAAGGAATCGGTGTTACAGCATATGTAAAATGGGAAGAATAATTCCATAGGAAGCAAATGAATGAACAAGTACATCTAATTGTTTGTTTGTTTATTTCTTTGTTTCACGTCCCTTCGAGATTTTTTCATTCATATTATATGTAAAAAGAGGTCAACTAACAAAGGAGAACAGTTCGTGCCCACGGGAATTCCAACAAACTGCTGGTCTCCAAAGACTACGAACATATTATCAATGAGGAACTCCACCATTTTAAAATGAGATCAATTTAACAATTGTGATCTCATTTCCATATTTCAGTTTCAAATAATTTGATTGTTCATGTGTTTCATTTACAAGCTAGGGCAAATATACATACTTTAAAACTAATTTACGAATTCTAACTATTTTTGTGTGATTTTATTTTCGTCTTTGACATATCCACTACTAGGCACTTTTCTCGCCTTGTTCACCATCTTCTACACTAAAAGATCTTTAGAAATTTGATTTACATCAACTGTAGCATACAGTGTATGTTGTGACACAGGGTGTTTTATACCAAGGATGATTTCTTTGACATACAATTTTCTCTCGGCCTCCCAAGTTTATGTTTCAAGCAATCAATACATTACATGCAAACAATTCAAACTCAAAATCATTCGAGTCCATTACACAAGAACCACAGGTTTTCCATTACATAAGAGGAAGTTACTGAGACATAAGTTCAGTTGTATTTATGTCTAAATTTAGAACGGAGACGCACTTACGTCTGTCTTTAGAATAACCATTCACAAAGCTGAAGAACTTGCCTTAGATGGAGTGAAGTTTGAATGTGACATTTTCAGCAGCTGTGTTACCATAGTAAGAACGTAAGAGCTACACACAAGAAGAGTATTTGAATGATTAAATATCAACGCATATGATATACAGATATCTTATAAAGAGACGTATGAAAGATATAATTTCTATCATTTCATATCACGTGGCATAATTGCTCAACACACAACGCGTATGAATACTTTACTTTGTCTGTGTAATATAAAAAGAAAACAGTTTGACGCAAGCGTCAAAGATACCAGGCCGCAGAATATGAAAGAAATCCTTTTTTCGAACCACTTTAACGATCTGTATTTTGTACATTTCTTCAGGATGAAGATTTCATTGCCAAGCCTTACTTTGATTAAGATATCTTTGTTGCTATATTAAGCAAACTTAGTTAGTAGAAACAATTTAACGCAGAAGGATATCGATTTTAAAAGACATATGATGTGTATGGAGTTTTCACTTCTTGAGACTCATTTCCCTTTATCCCCGGAAGACCACTTAAATATATTACTAGTGGTGTGAATCTGCAAAAATAATCTTGCATCCACAAAACACATTCATATTGGAAATATTTTTGAAAGTACATTCATATAAATCCAACAGAAAATAAAACATTAATTCCACAGAAACGTATGCAGTCTGAACAAAACGCGGTCTTCCTTTTGTCTTGTTGGCGATGGTTTGATGCTTTTACCGTTAAGTCTCTGAATTAAAAATTGGACTGTATTTTCGCTTTGACGAAAGAGGGTGTGCTGTAATGTGCTGGTAATGAGGATCTTTGTTGCGTTGAGTCTGTTGAAATTGTAGCACACTGCTGGCTAATGTTGTGTTTTATAGTGCCGTGAGGGTTTGGCGTTACAAGCTGTTGTTGTGACTGTTGATAGTCCGGAATAATTTTACTTCTAGGTTTAGATCATAGGCGTTAGAGTACTATCCATCATCGCTTATCCCGGGTTCATGTTGCATATTCAGTGACATCTGATATGCATATCAATATTGTCGTTGTATATTTCAGTGATTGTACAATTCGCCAAATGGCTCATGTATGGTGAATTTACCTTGTCTATTCTCTTAATATTTCTGCAAATAGTCGTCCATCTTTCATCAGATGGCAGGCCCGGGGAGGGGGGGGGGGGATGAAGCTTTTAATTTTTCTATCGATCTTTCATAAAAATAAAATCATCCCTTTCTCTTATATTGTGGTTGCTACTAACAGTGAAGGACTCAATATTTTTAATGCAGATGTACTGTAGATGGACATTACAGCCCCTAATGTATGTAAATGGCATACTCAGGCAAGAAAGAAAGGGGGAAACCGGCGAGAACACTGCCCTGCTTACAAGAATACCTTCACTGTTGTTTCCTCCGACGCCCTCGTGATATACGTGGACAGCTAAGCAGAAATGGAAAATTATTTGAAGCATACTTTTTATCATTGGGGTGGATAAGCTTGAACGAAAATCATTTTAATTTGATTCCACTACTTTTCAGACATAGAAAACCATATGTTCTGTGGACATCGCAAATAAAAATATTTGCAAGATCTGCCAGCTCTTGTTATGATCTGAAATGAATATTTAAATTCTTCAATTACTTTAAAGAAATCTGGAATATAAATTTAATGATGAAATACTAAGTATATGCCTTCCTAAATTACATAACGCACGCAGCAAGAGCCTTGGGACTTTTAAAATCGAACATCATTGACAAGACTACCAAATCAATGTCCTACAAAGTATTGATAACAATATTTGTACCATTTATAAGATAATATTTACATTTGTCAATGTTTTGCCTTATATGTAAATACCTGAAACAACTTAACATTAAATTTTCTATAATCCCGTGGGGATCCGGGTTGTTAGAATATATTCTCAGTACTCCTTGCTTGTCGTAAGAGGCGACTAAATCCTTCGGATGAGACCGCAAAAACCGACGTCTCATGTCACAGCAGGTGTGGCACGTAAAAGATCCCTCACTGCTCAGAGGCCATAAGCGCCGAGCATAAGCCTAAATTTGCAGCCCTTCACCGGTAATGTTGACGTCTTCATATGAGTGAAGGATTCTCGAGCGGGACGTTAAACAATATTTAATCAATGAATCAATTTTCTATAACATGTAGTCAGTCACGTGATCAGACTTTTTTCTTGTATATGAATATAATCACCTCTTCAAACGCATTTGAGTCAATTATAAGTTGTTCAAGATACTTTGACCTGTGTTGACATCATAACAGAAACAAAATAAATAAAACGCAACAGAATATTTACACAGAGTTTCTTTTGTAAACAGACAAGAATTTCTTTAATTAATAAAGCAGAAACATTAAACATACCATTCAATTGTTTTATTTTAAATACCATCTGCAACTAAACCGACTTCTGCAGTATGGCAAATTCATACGATGGCTTTGATATTTACTCTAAGATGATTGTAACCTGTTGCTACCGGTCAATAGACATCACCGCCATGAGTGAGGCTGGTTCCGAGGTCGAAAAATGATGTTGAAGGCAAGGCACCGCTACGAGTCTTTATTTAAGTCATATAACAGAAATATCTTGAGTGAATAAAAAGTCTCTTTTCAGTTCGTGTTTATCTTCTCACACACCCTGGTGGTAAAAAATACAAACTACCTGCACTTCGTCTAAATCTGACAGTATAATGCTACAACCACGAATCCTAACGATGAACAGAAATGTCTGTCAACATGAGAACATTGATTTTCTGTATTTTATTTCCTCTGTATTTTATTTCCTCTTTTGTACATGTAATGACTTTCAAATTCGCAGACCCCATCATATTGTTACTTGCAGACAGGGCATATATTTATGTATATGTTCTCAATAATTCTTGACCACAAGACGTATGGGAGGCCGTCACATTCTATGGCTGTTCGCCTGCGACCTCCTCCTACATTTGCCGCCAGTACGAAATAATCAAGCACCTGATATAAAGACAAATATTGCATAAAAGCAATAACACTCCGTTATCATGTTGATTATATATAATAAATAATATATTTTGCAAACATTTTCTATTGTCTCATAAGAGCAGAGGTTTTCAAATACTGGCTCCCATGGAACAACTTCGGAGGCTCTGAATTGTGCTTTGATCCCACAAAGGCATATCTGAATAAATGAATTTTTGAATTCATATGAGCTATCCACTTATATTTAAATACACTTTAAATGAATTGTAGATTACATGGATTAGACCATGATATAATTAGTAATGCCTTTCAGTAGCCCTTGGAGTTTCTCTGGCTTCCTGCAGCTTGTCCTCATCCATGTGGTCTTTTTAGAACGCCATCGGTATCCAATAGAATAAAAATATTTTATAGTTCTATTCTTATATATGCGGGGGTAGGGGAGTGTATGTGTGGATTTATATCTCATAGAACAAAATGTATGCGAAAGTTGTTCAATAGCTACCTTACCTCTTTAAATATTTTCTCATATATAGTTTCCTCTACTTTGATTTTATGTAAAATTTTGATTTGCTCCTGGAATCGAACCGATGACACATAGCAGAACTGTGCTTCTCTTGATGCTGCAGCATGAATCCAACTTCAATGTGGACAACACAGATGGTAACCCAACTGGATGCCGTAGTGTGTGTTGTCACACGCGATTTACGTCCAATAACATTTGTGTAAGAAATCGTCAATTATAAGGGGAACTGACAAATAAATAATTTAAAATGAAACTTTTGGAAATACAGTAGACATGCATGTGTTGGAGTTCATATCGGAATAGATGCTATATAGGCATTTGATCACCATATGGGACCTTAGTGATATTAGAAGTACTATATTTGTGCGCGCATGTATATGTATAGTTAACTCAAAGAGGAATAACTCCAATATCATTCGCTCTAACATTAGACCATCAACTTTACTGCCGAACTTAAAAGTCGTAGTATTCGTTTCTGTGCATTTTAATGTAATACAAAACATTAATTAATATGAAAATTCTCAATATGGCGTTGTTATGCACACGACAATAAAAAATGATTAGAGACATGAGAGAAGAATACTCCTTTAAGAATAGTTATGACATATAAAGGTAATTCCTCTCCCGGAAACAGCAAAAAAGAGGGGTCCATTTTTGCAGTCCTCGGTGGAATTACCTTATATTTCATAGCTACTCACAAGAGATTCTTATAATCCCTCCTTCATCCAGGTACAGGTCAGTGGTGGATTAAGGAAATTTCCCCTTATGAAGATTATACATTAACTAAAGGCACAATGTATAGTGCTGTGGTATATTTTTGATTGCTGTAAAGTGAAATTTTATACGATGTTAAATGAAGCAGTTTTGCCAGAAAAAAAAATCTAAAGGTCAAGATCAATGCATAACTTGTCGGATTTCCCCTACATCTATGTTACCCAGTAATAGACTATTGAAAGACTCGATTCATCCAACGATAAAATATTGAAGTTGTTTTATCCGACAACAAATTTATACGTGACCTCAGCCATGGTCATGCTTCATCGCACACGGTCAGCGTTGAGTAATGCTTTAATACAGCCCCATTCAAGGATTTTTCAGTCGTGCAGAAACACCACCAGCTGTAAACGGAGTGCCACAAATTTTGACCTGTGCATGACACTCAAGGACCTTAACACGAGACTCGAAACCGAAAGACCGTGACTTTTATTTCTAAATAATGCCGGACTGTTGGCGAAAAACAATCATTACCTTTGTTAACGCCTTAAACTTGCCGTCAACCACGCCTCCCGACCGGATGCAAAGCGATCGCCTTAAACACGGGCACGCTATCGGGTCATACTCGATAAGTAGCGGGTGTGTCAATCATAATGTCTACTGTATTTTGTATTCTGAAACATATTTTCAAATATTTACATTTCCAATGGTTTTGCCTTTGATATCTTTACAAATTGTAGCCATTCCCGCATGAATGCGTTGCAGTTGTTAACAACGCATGAATCTTGATAAATACAGTGTACAATACAAGTACGTCTATTTTAACGACTGGGAATTCCGACAGAAATGATGATTGGTGGAGGAGAGAACCCAGATACAATGTACTCGGGAATAGACCACCGACCTTCCGAAAGTAAATTGGCAAACTTTCTCACATATATCGGTGCGAGCGAGATTCGAACCCGTTTTTGGAGATGGGTCTGAGGGTATACACACAATTTTTTGACACTGTCTAACACTTCATCGTCATCAACTTGTACATTTTCCCTCACCATAAATTTGAAATGGTAAAATTTATTCAAGATCTTGCAATATAGCAGGCATACTCTATTCCTCTCCGACAACAAAAACTCTCCGATTATATCTTTCATTTTGTTCTGTTGCAGCTCTTGTTCTCAGTATTTTCAATAAATTCCGCGTCCTTTCTAAACAATGTCTTTGAAGAAAGTCTGTATTACCAAAAAGCAGCAGAAATTGCGGAGGAAATGCGATGTAAATTCACATAGGCAGACCTATATACCTATCCCGTCTTTGATACAATCATTTTTAAACAAGAGAAAATAGCTCCCTTTGTATAATGAAAACTTTAAATTCTAGTTCGAAAGCTTGATGGTTTATACGGAAATAACTGGAGATGAATGAGGTCGTTATGACATTTGATGTTTTAGTGCCGGCAATGCGAATCGACCTAAAGCATCGGATTAATTATACTTTCATGAAATTTCATTTAAGTTTTCATCAGAAGTGTACGTCACAGTCACAGGCTTATAGTTTTTGTATGGTTGTTAACCGTAATCTGTCTTTGGATGTGATGGATCAAATACGAAAGGGCGTGCAACGTTCCAATTTTATACACAAAACAGGTAGGTTATTTTTTAATTGTTACTTCAATTCTGTACGTTAAAAATGCGATTGGAAGTTTTTACTCTCGTTTTGTGTGTAGGGACTTTATCCCGAGCTCTGGTGATCCAAGACCAGTCCCTCCCTGCTGGAACACAAAAGGCGACCTTAAAATCACGTCTCGATCAGTCGCCATTAAATCCGATTCCTATGTCTCCTTCTAGCGCACTGCGCTTAAACAATGGATTAAACATTGGTCAAATCAGTCCATTTTCTGCGACAAATCTAGATCCCCGTGTAGGAACTAGTAGTTTCAACCAATTCACTGGCGGTGTACCCGTTAACACAGGCCACGGTATTTTTCCGGTAAGTCCACAAAACCCGGTTCCTCCATCTACCTCAAACCGAGCTCGAATTGATGCTTTCTTTGGGTCCCTGCCACCTGTAAACACTGGTCGTGGTGTTTTGCCAGTAAGTCCACATTCGTCTGGTATACCAATCAGTTCTAACCGTCATGACAGTCGATCTGCTCGCGTACCAGGAAGAACACAGGTTATTCTTATGCCAGTTAGCCCTCATGATGCGACTGTTCCCTCACGACGGAGGCCACCGGTCACCCCTCGTCGATTTTTTCCTGGTCAGGTAGATCCACACCATCGTGATGTTTCAGTCAGTTCAAAAGGTCATCATGATCCACACCACCATGACATACCGGTGACTCCACCTCGTCATGATCCACATCATCATGACATACCAGTGACTCCACCTCGTCATCATCCACACCACCATGACATACCAGTGACTCCACCTCGTCATGATCCACATCATCATGACATACCAGTGACTCCACCTCGTCATCATCCACACCACCATGACATACCAGTGACTCCACCTCATCATGATCCACATCACCATGACATACCGGTGACTCCACCTCGTCATCATCCACATCACCATGACATACCGGTAACTCCACCTCGTCATGATCCACATCATCATGACATACCAGTGTCTCCACCTCATCATGATCCACATCACCATGACATACCGGTAACTCCACCTCGTCATGATCCACATCATCATGACATACCAGTGTCTCCACCTCATCATGATCCACACCACCATGACATACCAGTGACTCCACCTCATCATGATCCACACCATCATGATGTTCCCATTGATGATTTTAATATCTTCAGTCCTAGCCACAAAATTGGAGACCTAGTACCCATTAGACGTCATGGTCATCTAGGAATTCCACGTCCGCCACTCCCACCCCCGCATGGTCAGGAATGTCAATTCAGGTCAGTTTGAAAATGTTAAAATTCCTCGTCAATTTTGTAAAAAAAAAAAAAAATTCCCACCTATTTTTCAAGACAAATTAGTTAGCAATTTCAAAGTCACGTATCTTCAATTTTAAGTTTATCCTTCGTACAGATATCTACGAGTCATGCAAAACAGAGAATATAAGTGGTTTTCTCGAACAGAGTGGGTATTTATCATCATAATAAGTTTTATGTACTGTTGGTGATCTGGCTAATTTAAGTATTGTGTGAATACTGTCATTCATCATATGACAATAAAACAAATGTTGTCATCTATTATTTATGTGACAACCGAAAACAAGACAAGGGTATATCGAGACAATACTGACAGCACAAGTTGTTGATATAAAAATCTGTGACATTGTGATCTCCCCCAGGCGCCTGTTACAGCAGTAAAATTAACACTAGACAAAGTAAAATACAATAAAGAAATTAAAATATCCAAAAATCATTGTATAATATATATAACAAAAAGAAAACTGCGATACAACGAAACAGCTGCATGTAAAAATATAGGCAAGAAAACTGGCTTTTCAAACAGGCGAAAGAAGGCGAAGGAGCGATACGACTTTGCATTGTGATTGGTTGCTTATTAAAGATCACTCAACACTGACTAATTATCACATGATACGGTTTTGCATTGTGATTGATTATTGATAAAAGATCTGGTTAAAACACAAATACACTCAAAATAACTTAAGTTTATGTGGCAATCTGATAGCTTAATATTGTGTACAACATAACACAAATCACATAAATGTCATTATCTACAAAAATTCTGTATGATGTACAGCTTCCGCATATAGGATAAATGACGGGAAATTGTTATTGGTTTCTCCAGGTTTTGTAAAATTCATATAGGTACAAATGTATCTTGCCAACGCCATGTAATAAAACAGTGCCGTTAAAAAAATTTGACCACCTATAAACCATAGTCAAATGTGAGACTAGTCATCACATTGGAGCAAAATGATCACAGGTGACCATTTATAGGATACGTTTTCATATGTTTGTTTGTTTGTTTGTTTATAGCCGCCTGAGCAATTTTTCAGCTATCCTGCGGCTGCGTTTTCATATGCATGCTTTGTTTACATCATATAGTAAAGGTTATACTTAAAGGTTATACTAAACACTCTAGCTTATCGACATACGAGGACTTGGATATCACATGTATACGAGATTTAGTTCAACATCACCTTCATTTGCGAAAGTTGGCGAGAAAAATATATTATACTGTTGTGTACATAATAGACATGATTACGTTGATTTAATCGCTTAAGTTACCTGCCAATATCAGAAGATGAATTGTCTTTTCTGTGTTTTTTGTAAAAGCTGTGAAATATCGATTGAAACAAGAAAAATGTATGACCGAATGCAGTATGTATGAATGGTATGAAGAGTATTTATTGTCATATGATATAACCTATTCAAATTGGGTCCATTGAAATAAATGATATCACATATTCAGGCTTTGATTTGGAGACATCACCTACATCTGAAATAACTATTCCCAGGGATATATGATGTATCCAGAGTTGTGGCCTCTTGATATTGATCATGAAGTCGTGCACTGTGATATCTGCGATGGTGGGAAAAGACAAGCATCTGGTTGATAAAAGAATCCTTTTATAATTTTAGTTTTAATTTAAAACCGTTCTACATGATTTTCTCACGTTCAAAATAATTGTTAAATGTATTTATTGTGGATTTTGCATTCCGTATCATTTTAATACCAATGACTGAAATGTTATAGAAGCAACACTGAAAAGATTGAATTTTTCTTCGAATGATTTTCAAAGATTTCATCCTTGCTTCGGCGGCCGACATGTTTCTTTTACAGCTACAGTTTCTTGAAGGAGGCTGTACTGGTTAAGAATGCAAACACGCACCATTTAGAATAGACGATACTACCAATTCAAAACGAATGGGTGGTATCACCTCTTTATAACCATTAGGTGGTATAAACTATTCGAATAATTGATAACACCTACTCAAAGAAGTATCACACCTATTTGATTAGGCAGTCCTTCGGATGAGCCCGCAAAAACCGAGGTCCCGTGTTAGAGCAGGTGAGGCACGTAAAAGATCGCTCCCTGCTCAAAGGCCATAAGCGCCGAGGATAGGCCTAAATTTGCAGCCCTTCACCGGCAGTGGTGATGTCTCCATATGAGTGAAAGATTCTCGAGCGGGACGTTAAACAATATTTAAACATTGATTAGGTGATATCATCCTTTCAAATGTCCATTTGAATAAGTGATACCAACACCTTATCTGAATAGGTGATATTACTTAATTTCAATAAATACCAAAACTTCGCCTCATAGAATTGCATAGGTATATCTACATGATTTGCTCTTTCATTTGAATTGTTTGTGTAAAATGCATAAACATTTTATAATATGTCATGATCATATTTAACATTTCAAATTGTCATAATTCGTGGGAGTCTACTTATCATTTCAAAATAAGCTCAAACTATTTTGATGATATTTTGGTATTCTATTTGCATGTCTTTGTAATGTCCGACAAACTTGCACAATTTTTTATCTAATTATACAATATCGAATCTGTACTAACTTACTTGTAGGGGCTGTTCTATTGGTCAGGAGTGCGTGATAGCAAAGACAATAGTGACGAAGAGTGAGACCCTCTGTCCCCGGGCCTACAGTGGGAGATGTGTTTGTGTCCCGGGCTGTGTCCACGATCATAAATTTATCCCGCATGCGTTTCTGAAGTACGACGGAAAATGTAAATACTGCAAATGCTTTCCTGATGGCCGGGTAAATATCAGATATTCTTTTTTTTCTGTCAAACGTTTAGCATGTCCTCTTAACAGAGTTGCGGTAGGTAAATACTCAAAGGTACATGTTCGGTCTGAATACTATATTAACCCCTTCCGCAATTTATATTGTTTATTGAAATCCATTTACACGTGTTTGTTTCGCTATAATTAGATTGTGAACCAGGTGATTTTCAAGCTGCTAGAGACGTTAATGAATATATCATGACTGACTGACTTGTTGGTTTGTTGCCTTCCTCATCTCACCTCATCCTCCGGATAATTTGTTTCTTCATAACGACTGAATGACAGGATATGCGTTGGAGCATCATACTCAAAATCACAAGGACTCTCAACTCTTGTCGGAGCGGGTTCGAATCTCGCTCGCGCCGATATATGTGAGAAAGTTTGCCAGTTTACTTTCGGAAGGTCGGTGGTCTCTTCCCGGGTGCATTGTATCTGGGTTCTCTCATCCACCAATAAAAACAAGTGGATGCCAAAAGATAACCGAAAAATTGTTGAGTGTGGCGGAAAACAACAAACAATCAATCAATACATTTACTAGTCATGCCCAATCTGCTTATATTTATTAGTCATGACCAGTTTATGAAGTATGACTACCACTGTACAAAGGGTTTTATGCTATTATTATGGACAACATTTGTTGTCAGTCAGTTTAACTTAAATTCAGTCGGAGATATTAACTCGTGAACAAACTGTCTATGAAATCAGCTTACTATCAGAATTTGTTGTTTACGTCACATTCAATCGTGTCGAAACGTCACCAACTTTAGTTGATGCGTCACAATGTATGCATCACGCTCAGGGCCTTAGTGGGGTGTCTTTATCGTGCCAAAGCCTACAGTGACATCATATCCTATTAAAGATCATAATCGAAAGAAAGATCTGTAAATGCTACTTCTAATGCCAGGCACTTGGCGAAGGAACAGTCACTGCCAATGTTAAACTACTGAATTGACATCAGGATCAAACCCAGGCCTTCTGGTTCACCCTAACCATGAGGCTTCCACGACCGGTTTACTCACTGGTACTTGTTTCTGTAAATAAGTTACGACGTCTGTATACCAATAACAGAAGGTAATTAACTTGAAATGACACAGAATGATACCCCTGAGCTTCCGGGGAATATGCAATGCATGTGTATTTACTGCCGCTCTCTTCTACGATAATTAATCTACAAAACCATACAGACGTCATAACGTATTTTCAGAAACAAGTGCCTATGGGTTTACTGCAGTTCTTGTAGCTATCGGTCGGACAGCTTCTACTGATCACTGTTAACATGTTATATATTTGATTTGTCTCTTCGAATCGATAATCTTGTCTGGTTATTCTATAATTCAGTTTCGGTTGTAACACTGTTTGATTGTTTAATCGGAATTTATCAAACTAATAAGCATGTATAATGTATAAAGCAAACAGTTGTTTTTCACGTCATACAATGGCAACGGACGATATCACATTTATAATTTTTTTTAAAAAGAAATGGAGTTATATATCATATATTATTACATATATTATTAGGACACAAAGAATGAAGCTAAAACATGTATTAACCACTTTGCACAATATGAAATGGTGACGTCACATCATTTAACTTGTTTCATCAATATTAAATCTAACTTATTATTTCATAACACTTCTGCATTTTTTTTTCTCAAAATGAAATTAATTATCTATAACCTTTCACATTTTAATTACAAACCTAGGTCGAATGTCGAAAATCCCCAGCCTGTATCGCCGAGAGACAGAGGGACCGCCATATCCATAGGAAGATTCGAAAAAATAGGAAAAGGCAAAGAAAGACCTTATCGATAGCAGGAGTCATTAACCGCCTTCTAGGGACTTTCCTAGGATAGTGTGATAATGCCTTGGAATATTTTCAAATTGTTGTATACACGTAAATGATGAAGAATGACGAAATA
This sequence comes from Ostrea denselamellosa, assembly GCA_024699665.1. Lineage (NCBI taxonomy): Eukaryota > Metazoa > Mollusca > Bivalvia > Ostreida > Ostreidae > Ostrea > Ostrea denselamellosa. The sequence continues at coordinate 17,283,411 of JAMZEH010000020.1, forward strand.
TTGCTGGAAAATGCATACATTAAAAGTTCATGTTAAATTTAGGTACGGTACAGTTAGACTAGTGTATATAGCCAATTGTTACCATGTTCGATTTTAAAATATTATTGAATTATTGTTGTCAATGAAAAATTTGTTTGTTAAAAATGGCACCATGTTTGTCAGCGCCATACAGCAGTTTTTGGAACAGCACACCCGATCTGCTGCATGCTTTTGCTGTAGTTGTCAATTTACCGTATTTCGTCCGGTTACAACCGATTTTTCAACTAAGAACCTGTTTATTTTTCATGCTTTTCGCCCAGTTTTGCTGAACAACCCGAAAATCGCCCCATTTCCGGATTGGTATTGTAAATTTGTTTGCACGTGTAATTTCCAGTTTGTAAGATTGTATCATCCAAAATAATACCGATGTCCATATAAGGTCCTGCTAAGTTATCAAAGCCCGTGACTAGAGGTTTTAACAATTATCCTCGAGTTGTTTTGATTGGAGTTGATGCCATTTTGAATTTGGAAGAATGATTTTCCGTGGATAGAAGAAAGCAACTGGGGAAAAAGAACGAAAAGTCTTGTACATTGGGTAATACACATTTATCTATTGTGTCTGGAGCTTGGAATCATTTGACAAAACATTCAAAAATCATGTAAATAATGCGTTGACATAAAATTCGTCTAAATCGTTGTGGGTTTTTTTTTACATTGTCATCAGAGCGTAAAAAGCAAAGCATCTGGAGCAGAAGCTGGTATCATTTTTCTAGCAGAACACAGCCAATCTGTGCTTTGAATGTTTCCCTTTCTCAAACAATCTTTGAAAATTCAAAATGTGCCACTGTAATTTACAATGCTTCTTTACAATAAAGCATTTCACAATTACTGGTGTGTGTTTATTTGAAATATGTCAAAAAATGTCCTTACACGTTATCACAAGCTTTTTACCATTCTAAAGAGAATTATGATAAGATTTTCACATACTAAAATTGGCAATTATGGCTTTTAAATATGTTGATATGTTGGTTGTCATTGTAAGGTAATACGCTTTCTATTGTACTAAATGTGTTTACTGTGTAAATTAACATCACACCACTTTGACTGATATGAAATAAATGCTGTTCTTGACACGTTTAGTGTATTTTAATTTCATAAAAAAAAGTTTTCACTCATATGGAGACGTCACCATTGCCGGTGAAGGGCTGCAAATTTAGGCCTATGCTCGGCGCTTATGGCCTTTGAGCAGGGAGGGATATTTTACATGCCACACCTGCTGTGACACGGGACCTCGGTTTTTGCGGTCTCATCCAAAGGACCGCCCCATTTAGTCACCTCTTACGACAAGCAAGGGGTACTGAGGATCTATTCTAACAACCCGGATCCCCACGAGGATTCATAATCGAGATTTTCACTCCTCTCAGCAACGGCTTTTAATCATTAATTTCATAATAATTAAACGTCTTTTCGATCAACATTTTCTCTAACGAATGCAAAGAGAGTGCATGCATATCGCACCAACTGTTACATTTCTTCATCAATTTTATACATCATTATGCCAAAATTAAATACAATCAAAGCCCACAAACATTCGACCCATGGTAAGCAAAATCATTATATTACTAAGAGTACAGACTAGTGAACGGTTTGCAAAAGTGGCACAACCGACATTACCATGAGGATGTTAGGTGTAGCGACATTGTATTTTGCCGCATGTCTGTCCAATGTTGTATTTTCTACTGGATTGTTCGAATCTTTGAAACCCGCTGGTAGACAGTCAAGTGGTATTCAGAACACAGAGAAAAGGTCTCATGAAAATTCCAAATTCGGCGTCTTCAGCAATCCTTTTGGCAACAAACATGATGAAAACAACCGAGAATCTATAAAGACGAACATATTACCAGAAGATTTAAATAGCCCGGACACTTCTAAACATTCAGATTTTGCAGTTGCCACAAGACGCAGTAAACCAGACGGCGTTCGTAGAAAATTTAAAACTAAAAACCCAACATGGATGTTATCCATGTTAAACAACAGAAGACAAGGCGTGAATGATGTGAAGGATAAAAACCCTTCTAGGAACGTGGGATCGCATTTAAACCCTTTTGCAAATCCATCTGAAAAGCAAAACCTTCTTCCAATAACAAATGAAGGTAAATCAAACGTTGACCTTAGAAGGGATGAAACAAATCCCAAACCAGCGGAACAGAAAGCGGATGTACGTGTCCCTACAAAACCAGCGCAACAGGAAACGGATGTACGTGTCGATACAAAACCAGCGCAACAGGAAACGGAAGTAGGTAAAAGTCAGGAAGTAACGGAATATGAATTTGGGGGAGAGAGTCACCTTGTGCCGTGTCAGTGGGGGTGAGTGAATTAGAACCTGTGAGTTTGTACATTGACCTTTGACCTAAGTATATTTCAGTCTAAATACTAAATGAATGTAAACGCTCGAAATTTCTGTTGATTTTACACCCAACAAATTAGAATAGCACAACTGGTAGGTTAGTGAAACTTCACTTTCATTTCCTTTAGTATAATTGTTTTAATTCCGAATACCGACTCTACATTTTTACAAAATCCATTTACATGTGAACACACCATTTTTTTTATAACGCCTCATGTACTATCAATAATTACATGACTGTATTATATTTTAAATACAGAGGTTGTCTCGAAGGATTTCACTGTATGAGATTCGTAAAGGGTCGTGCAATTGAATGCCGGGAAGACACTAATGAATTCTGTCAGTGTATGCGAGGTAAGAATAATTGATCCTATTGGTACATTGCACACTTGGGTTTTTTTAATTACATAGTTAAAATCATTACATGCACGACTTGCAATTAATGGACACAGAAAAGTCTCGCAAGAAAACGCAAGGCCAGGCCGGAGCAGGATCAGGTTCTTTGAAAATATCGGAACCGACGGAAGGTGGTGGAGCTCTACCGTACAGTATTCCACAGGATATGGAAGTTGGAGGAGAAAGCCTGGATGGAGTACTTGGTGGAGTACCATGTCAATATGCGTACGTAAAATACAAAGACATCAAAAGTCAAAGCTGGTTTGTGACTTTAGAATGTTTATTTGTGTGTTTCTACAATTAGCGCCGATATTAATCTACAATATTAATAACGGACGTATTTATCTGTGTTGCTACCTTGTCACACTAATTTACTGTCCACTGATCAAACAAATTATGATGGTCAAGGTAAACTGGCACATTCTACAATGTATCTTATCTGACTAGTGACCACTGCCAGATGGTACATCTAGATATACGATGTGTTCACAGTTCAGTTGATGTTAACAAATGGTCTCGTTACCTACAAGTGAACCATATCCTTATCACAAGAGTACCTTCTTTCAAAATGGCGACTGCTTAAGGCATCAGACTGATAGATCGGATCGCAATCACGATATTTCTACAGATATGGATCGCAATTTAAACATCAATACGTGGGATTTTGTTTGTATGTCTGTTTGTTTTACGACCCTTTGGTAATATTTCACACATATTTAGTCGTCACTAGCTGTAAATGAAGTAAGCACCACAAATTTAGACACTGCATGGCGTTCAGGGCTGTACTGTAGTAGTTTAAAAAGGAAGCCACGTGTCACGTTGGGACATTGAATTAAATGTCTCATCTAAAAGACCCGTAACTCTCACTCACAAACGTCTGGCAATGTCCCCCGAGCATTTACGTCGTAAGTTTGACGCGACCAAAGCACATGTGGGGCTCGAACTCATAACCTCCCTGTCACGAAGTGAATGCTGTAACCAGTGAACCGTGATCGGTTTTTAAAGGAAAGACGAATTTGAAGGTTGCACACTGTAACTAACATTACCCAAGAATTATACTACGTATTTCAATATTATTTCTTTATCTTTCTTACGAACACGTGTTATACTTTGTGATTATGGGAAAGTCCCAAACTTTAGAACGTACCTTTTAAATGAAAATTGTCATGTGGATTTCTAGGGAATTAATACGGAACGGATCATACAGCATGAAGAGGGATTCGGAACGAGATTTTTTTAAATGTCGCCTGAAAAAACATGACGGACACATAGGGATTAGTTTGTCTGGTATCTTCACAGTACATTCGGGAAAAAAAATCGTACAACAATTTCGGAATACGTCATTAGTTATTGATGTTGGTACCACAACAACGAATCACACTGTGAATGCTCTAGTTTTTCATGGCGTGAAGACGGTCTTCAGGGGAAGCGGAAGTTATACGCTTCACTGACCTTTATGGTTGCATGCACAACTGTTGCATCAGTTGTTAAGTACAATGAATTATGTTTTAAACCTTTGATCTCCATATCACACTGCAACCGGTTACGCATCCATTGTAGTTATTCTAAGAATTGGATGTTCAGATTGATTCGATTAGAACTTGAAATATGTCATCAGATTTTTAATGCTTATTTTATTTAACGCAGGGGGTGTTTGGAGAATTTTAAATGTATGACGATCGAAAAGGGTCAGCTGATTGTTTGTGACGAGGACAGTATGGACATATGTCAGTGTATGAGAAGTGAGTCAGCCTCACCTGTGTAACTGATTGTATAAGTATTAATTATCTAAAGAACGAATCTAGTAGTCAAGTGTGGAACTGGGTTATAACAAAAGCGTGGTGCTGACTGCAATTACTTGTATAAAAGTTTATTTAAAAACAATTTAATCTTCAACAAAATGAAGTTATCCTATAACCTAATAAAATACTCTGTTATTAAATTCATTCTTTACAACTGGATTTTTCACTGGATAAATACACTTTTAATTATGTTTGTAGAATGAATTTTAAATGAAAAATGTCAAGCGTTAACGACGTCACAATGTTTTACGTAGCAAGACTAAAGCATACTTCTCAGCCAGTCAAAATGTGTGTTACAAATGAATTCGAAAGTATAGAATTGAAAAATTAGTTTCAGAGAAAACTAGAGAATGCATGTAAGTTGTGCTCCTTTTTTCAATTTTTCTAACAGTATGTAACAAAACGTGGAGTGTTGATATCTTATATTCGAGCAAACGAATCAAAATACATTTAAGGACATACGGGATGTTTCTGAGATTTTCTATCAAAATATTTTTCATTTCCTTGATATGAAGAGTTCGTGTATAATAAGTTTAGATTTTGTAATGTAGTAGTATTACAAAGTGTTATATAAAGTACTGTGTTGCTCAGTGATGATGTCACCTAACTAGTAATGTAAGGGTACAGGGTTCGATACCCCATTGTTCCAAGATTTTCTCTCCTTCTTCACTAATGCCTATTTGTTTTACATTTTTACTTGCAACAACCAGGAACTATCAAAATATACTAACTCTGAAACACACATGGTAACAGACTCCATTGGGGGGGGGGTGTAGAAACGAGATAGAAATTTAGTGATTTGTACAATAAAATTTCACGAAAAATACTTACACTATTGAGGAACGTCGTGTATGTCCTTAAGAAATAAATTTCATTTTTTAAAATACGAGTACATGAGGATATGAAATGCGATGTTTAACGCCAGCATACTCTATTATTTCTCTGATATTTACATTCTATTTTCATTTCTGTCGGAATTCCCAGTCGTTACAATAGACACACTATATTTATCTGTATTCATACGCGCACTGTTACAAATGCAGCTCATTCATGCGGAAATTTGCACAATTTGTAGATATATCAAAGCCGAAAACATTGAAAGTGTAAAATATGGCACTATGACAGCAATGTCTTAGCGAAAGCCATATAAAGTGTACATGGTTTATCCTCGCTAATCAGCTCTACAAACTTTTAACAATTCAGTTTCATATCGTCCAATGCATATTTGTGGCTAACGCAGGTAAACAAGTATGTAGAGTTAGAATTTGGTTCAAATCGCCGTTCACGCCCAAAACAAAAGATGAATTTAAGTTAGGCCTATTTAAATAAATTTAATGTTTTACACCAATCGCATGCGTTCTTCGTTTCTTCTTATCATCAACATCATAATCATAAACTAGTATTGTTATTATTTTCATTAATGTCTGTAAATATTTTAGTATATTTTGAATCGGTGGTTATATATTTTGTTTAATTTTTTTCATTAAATTTTTCTTTTTGAGTTTAAATCCGCAGTTAATACGTATAGATATTTCTCCAAGTGTTAAAACATTTAATTACTTCACCACTCCCTCGAGATAGGAAAAGGAGAATAGCGCAAAAAATCCAATTTATTTCGGTCGGCCTCATTTATGAGTTATAACAATTTCAGTTTAAATTTAATTTTTGATCAAGAATATCCTTATTTTTTTTATTTTTTTTTTTTTTTAGAAAAATCACCTACCAGATCTCAACACATTACTACTGTAAAGACGACCACAATATTACCCACTGAAGTGCCACTATTCACGGGTACTGATTCAGCCATTCCTTGTCAGTTTTGGTGAGTACTAGATCTACCGCCTTATACATCATACAGCTATCGAGACTGGAATCATTTTTCTGTGAAATCCGGAAAACCCGTTATTTCGTTCTTGTGATCAAGGAAGAACATTACATGAAAAAAAAATTATTTATGAAATTCACTTTTATGAAGAATAATTCGTGATAGTTATTTACCAAGGAACCGTCATGACAACATTATGATTACTAATTAAAAAGCATTATTTTCCAATGATGATATGTAATTCGTTAATATTCAGATCTTGATTTGAAATCTAGGGGATGCGAGAGTGGGTACCAGTGTTTATTGGTCATAGACGGTCAAAAGAGGGCGTGTCCATCAAACAGCAACGCAATCTGCCAGTGTGTCAGACGTAAGTTGAACACGTGGAGGTTCTATGTAACTGTGATACAGGCCTTTGAGAAGGGAGGGGTCTTTATCGTGCCACACCTGTTGTGACATGGGGCGGGGTTTTTAAAAATTATTTTTATTTATTTATTTATTTATCTATTTATTTTTGGTCTCACCTGAAAGACCGTCCAATGTTGTCGTCTCTTACGACTAGCAAAGAATACTGAGGACATATTCTAAACGGAAAGGGTCATTTAAAGCAACAGCATTTACACGCACGTGTACCATGTGAGGTACCTGTGATGCATTATCTATCAAAATTAGATTTTGTTGTGTATTGATTCTTGCTATTTGATAACCAGATACCTTGTGCTACGTAACCCTCAGAGGATGAGAATAAATTTCGACAAAACGAACTCATTTACATTTCCGATAGTGCATACAGTGTGTAATCAATCACTGAATTCATTAATCAAGCATTTATATATTCAATGCCTCTCCATTTTATTTTTACATGAATGTCAGAAAAACTATTGAACAACGATAATTGCATATGTTACACGGAGGCCGACCAAGTCAGAAAGATTAACACATCTAACAACTGAGCATATTTTACTTCTAGATAACTACCATTCTAATTCTTTTCAAATTTGGCATGAAGCATCTTTGGGGCACGAGAGACATAAATTGTAAATTCCAGGACTCTTGCATTCCCTGGGGCCTTAGCAGCAGGAAAAAACCTATTAAAAAATGACACATTTTCAAAAACCTTCTCTTCAACCGCACATACGTATGTAAGAAAAGCTAAATGCATAGTGATGTAGAACTGGAATGCCTCTACCGAAATTGTAAATTTCATCATTCCCGAGTCAGAGGTTTGATTCCAGGGAGAGAGTATACTTGATACATAGTGCACTTAAATAACATCTTCTTTAATGCTATTGATACTAAATCAAAACTTAATGAATACAGTCCAAGCTCGTTATCTCGAACTCGATGGGACTAAGAAAAAACTTCGAGATATTCGAGATATCGAGGGTAAAATTCTTAAAGAATAAGTCGTTGGGACTTCCGAATCACTTCGATATCTCCATGGTATTCGAGATATCAGTGTTCGAGATATCGAAGTTTAACTGTATTTAGAAGGAGCTGATAGGCCTTTACCAAAATTGTAAATTTCATGAACCCAGAGATAGATATTTTTGTTGCCATGGTCGGGCCAAATGGTTATTGTTTTTAAATGTCTGTTTTAACAATTATACATTCTAGAATTCTTGATAACTGCCATTCCAATTCTTTTATAATTTGGTATGAAGCCTGTTACCGAAATCCTAAATTTCCTGATCCCAGGGGTAGGGATTTAGATCCCAAGATGGGACCAAATTTATTATAGTGATTAGTGTTATTGTGTTAACTTTATCATTTGAAAGATTTCTTTAATTTTACTGATACTTTATAAAAACTAAATTAATATTTAGGAAACGCTAAAAAGAATGTACAAAAATTGTGAATTTCACAGTCCCATAGTTCTGATTGTAAGGCGAGTCCAAAATAGTCACTATATTGTTAGTGTAACATACGGCGTATTATGTAAAGTTTTTATCAGTATGGGCACTTTCGGGGGGATTTGTGTTTTAAGAACAAATCTACTGAATGCTTAGATATACATAACAGAAAAATTAGCATCTATTTCATAGCCCTTAGGGCCAATGATACTTTTAACTAATGCTTCTTGGGTGACCGATAAGGCCTATAGGCGTCTTATTTTTACAACCTACAATTTTTCTTGAGGAGTTCATTACCACATCATCTACCGCAACAAAATAGATGACTTGGATGCAATTACTGTAAATGAACTTTGTGACATCATGATACAGCTTGTAAATCATCCGACACGTCAATCTGAAAATTTATTTGATTATGGTGCGGAACAAAAGAAACTTTGTTCAAAACTAACAAGAAATTTCCAAATAAGTGACCACAGCCTTGTCCACTTGTACATGCCATTACCCAAACGTAAGGTAACCATGGAAACCAGGAAGGTGATGAGAATCAAGGACATTTGAAGGACTTGAAATAAGATTGCATTGGCGTCATTTTAAAATAACCAAACACAACGATCCTGAAGGCAGCGAAGTTTTATAACATCGAACTTTGTAACACCTTGCTAAATTGTACTCCCGAAATTGAAAATAAATCGTGGTTTATAGACGAATCAAATCGCCTCAAGGCACGATGCAGAGCAGCTGAACCAAAATGGAAAACTAGCACAAGACGGAAGAATGATGATGAAACAGACATATACAAAGATCTCAGATATAGCAGATCTAAACATTTCATCTTAAGTATCGGTGAATGTGGCAAGATGTATCAAATGGTTTTGGGATTAATGAGTAGAATAAATGGCAATACTCTTCTAGCCATGCATCACCAGCAAATCAGATTTATGTAGTACCTTCTATATGAAGAAAATCTTGAACATGATGATTCCGACCAATTTGTCCCTACACTTGGAAGAAAGTGTATAGAGTGGTTTACAAACGTCCATCCAGTGTCCGAATTTGATGTCCTACAAGTGACCAGAAAAGCAAAGTCAACTACATGTCCTACCGACCCCAATCAGTGTTCACTAAGACGCTGTGACGCTGTTGTCAACCGTAACTGCAGTAGTTAGAATCTCTTACATCCGGGTCTACCGACCCCAGTCAGTGTTCAATAAGACGCTGTGACGCTGTTGTCAACCGTAACTGCAGTAGTTAGAATCTCTTACATCCGGGTCTACCGATCCCAATCAGTGTTCACTAAGACGCTGTGACGCTGTTGTCAACCGTAACTGCAGTAGTTAGAATCTCTTACATCCGGGTCTACCGATCCCAATCAGTGTTCAATAAGACGCTGTGACGCTGTTGTCAACCGTAACTGCAGTAGTTAGAATCTCTTACATCCGGGTCTACCGACCCCAATCAGTGTTCAATAAGACGCTGTGACGCTGTTGTCAACCGTAACTGCAGTAGTTAGAATCTCTTACATCCGGGTCTACCGACCCCAATCAGTGTTCAATAAGACGCTGTGACGCTGTTGTCAACCGTAACTGCAGTAGTTAGAATCTCTTACATCCGGGTCTACCGATCCCAATCAGTGTTCACTAAGACGCTGAGACGCTGTTGTCAACCGTAACTGCAGTAGTTAGAATCTCTTATATCCGGGTCTACCGATCCCAATCAGTGTTCAATAAGACGCTGCGACGCTGTTGTCAACCGTAACTACAGTAGTTAGAATCTCTTACATCCGGGTCTACAAAGAAACAGCGATTATACGATCACTACTGAAAATAAAATGGCTTAGAACGATATACAAACTCTGTCGACAAGCGAGTAGTGCAAGTTAAATTTAAAAGTTGTAGAAACAAGTTTAAGAAATTTATCGATTACCTGATTATCAGAATGCTTACAGAAGGGGCTTCCGTGCCGAAACAGCTCATCTAAAACTAACTTCCAATACACTGTGGAAAATGGAAGATCTAGTTGAAGTTGTAGTCGTACTCAATCTATCAGCAGCTTTCGGCATGGTGACTACAACCTACATTCTACATACGACGTTTGAGTTGTGAGATTCTGTAACGTATCTCTCCTCCAGGATGGCGGAAGTGTATATCAATACACAAAGATCTTATCCTTTACATTTATATTTCTCAGAACCGCAAGGCATCATATTTGGACCAGTCCCGCAATTAGGCTTCAGAATCCGTAGTTATGCTTAGGACTACTCCGTATGTGTACTCGTACGATAGTTTAATCCTAAGGCCATTACTAACGAACAACATATGATAAAGTCAAAGTCTGGAGGACTTTGAATAGTCAGTAGATGTTAGTGTTTTCTACCAAATCTATGAACGTACTTGGCACAATGGTACATAGATCCCCGTGCATTAAATTCCTTGGATGCTACCTCAGTCAACAGTTCAATCCTACGAAACACAAATGTATTGCAAATTAAACAATTCGCCACAATCTAATGGACTTCTCCTTGCCCACAGTTAGTACATTTCTTAGTGATTAGTCATTTGGATTATGCCAGTAGTGAGTTATATAGATTATCAAAATGTACTATCATAAGATTACAATTTCTCCAAAGTAGTGCTGCAGAATTTTGTTCGAATGACAGTTCTACAGAAGCCCCAGACATTCTACTTTGGTTGCCTTGTTTCGATTTTGTTTTGGGTTGTTTTTTTTCCTCCTATTTTTTTTTTTTAATTTTCGTATCCATTTTCAAGTCGCATGTACAATTTCAAGTGTCGTAATCATAGTAGCAGTCTGGTGCAGCTCAGGGTAATTTTACATATAAGTAGAGATACGTACAACATTTGCTTTATTAATCACTCTATTTCCCTGTTGTAATACGAAAAATAAATAAATAAACAAATAAATAAATAAACATCTTTAGCTCGAGGTTGTTTGCCGTACTGGGTCCTACAGTTTGAAAATTCAAAATGAATTTCCACAAACAATTAGAACTATCAGTGATAATAACATCTAAAATCATTTTATATCCAGCTGCCTTGACTTAATAAAAACGAAAACAGCCATTAAAAAATAAAATAAATCATTTATTAAAATAGGTAATAAATGATTGTAAAGAATACACAATATAAAATTAATAAGTTGTCAAAGTTCAATACATTTAAAAATAATGACAAAATATGACTACAAATTTTGCACCCGAGAACGAGAATAGGCCAGGAAAATTGTACAACTTGTAAAAAATACGAAAGAGGGCGTTATGATTTATTTCAGAAGTGCTTTCTACAAATTATTTACTTATGACTCTACCTTATAGAATTTGACTCTCTCCATTTCTAAATTTTTGTTTAATTTCTTACAGTGTATAAAGCTATTTTAGTCAATATATATATATATATATATATATATATATATATATATATATATATATATATATATATATATAAATTGTGCACTGTTAATATCGAAGTATAATAAAGACCAGTTGATGAAATTTACCTATCTGTAGATTTCACGCATGTATTACAAATTTCCAACATGGGTTTTGTAAAATGAAAGAAATGTTAGACGGAATATTTAGAATTAGACAATGTTTACTGGTATGTAAGGTCATTGTATTGTAAGGCCTGTCTGTCTTTATCCATCATGGTCCGCTTTAGGCGACATATTAAATAGATTACGTGCAAATATCCAAATACATAATGTAAAATATGGTGATGTTAACAATCCAGATACAAAATGTAGGATTGAATGTACAAATTACTATAGTCTGTCTGTAAAGCTGGTAGATTAAGCTTTAAGTATTGTCAATGGAAAAAAATGAGGGGGTGGCTTATGGGCAATTTTATACATGTACGTATTAGGAAAGGTATCACACCGGTAATTAGTTTCACTATATATTACTATAGCGGGAGAAAAAATCATTAAAAGTCAGTTTGCAAAATTGATGCCAGATAACGCAGTCAGAAATGTTCTATGTTACTTCTCTCGTATGTTGACACCAGAAAAACAACACCCTACACGGCATTTTCCAAAAAAAAAAAAACAAAAACAAAAAACAAAAACAAAACTAAAATAAAAAAGTTTTCCCGCAAACAAGACAACATTCAAATCTAAATGTTTTTCACGTATGTGTTAACAGACTAAGTGCACCTCAGGAAGTAGTCTCGGCTTCCAACATCAAATAGTTCCACTGTAAACAGTTGATTATTTCTATAAATTACACAAAATTTCCTAATCAGGGATACAAAAATTAAGAGGAAAGAAGAAGGGGAAATGTGAATAATCACGCATGAAACAATTCTTTTAAACATACGGAACTCCAATTGACTAATTTTATATTGATTGGGCAATTACCGGTGTGATACCAAACTGGATTCTAATAGGGGATTTTCGATTTATTCCGTTCGTCCATATTTTGTGTTTTAGAATCTACCTAAGTCACATGATTTGGCGATAATTTGTGACGAGCCCCTGTAGGGAAATCATGACGTAATAACTTTCAATAGCTGATGAATCGTTTAGGTTCTTTGACCTTCTTTATTTATTTATTTATTTCATTTTGATGATTTCCATTTAATCATTTTCATTCTGATGATTTCCAATTTAATCATTTTATCATTTTCTTTTATCGATCGGCGATTGATTTTAAGATTGTTACCTCAACATGTTTAGCAAGGATCTCCAAATCCATAACAATCGCCAGCATACATAGCCTTTGTAGTTTACGTTTATGGTAAAAGGAACAAGAAACACCCCTCTGTTGCAAAAATTTTCTCCATCTAGGTATACGTACGAATCAAAGTCCATTTTGATAATCTATACATTTTTATTTACGTTACCGACAATAAACCGGAAATGACTATACCTTAAAAATGAAAAATAACGCAATCGTTACTAAACTACAGAATAATCACGGGCATGGAAGAAACTTGAAAATCTCCTATCATGATAGTATTTTCTTTGTCTCTCTTTTCACAACACTATTTCGGAAGAAAAGATAAGGGGGAAAACCAGTCTATTATTATATTATAATCTACGTAAATTCTTGCCGTAAAAGGCGACTAAATGGGGCGGTCCTTCGGATGGAACCGTAAAAACCGAGGCCCCGTATCACAGCAGGTGTAGCACGATAAAGATCCTTCCCTGCTCAAAGGCCCTGAGCGCCGAGCATAGGCCTAAATTTTGCAGCCCTTCACCATATGAGTGAAAAATTCTCAAGCGGGACGTTAAACAATATATATTAAATCAATCAATAGATCACTCTACCGAATTACAAATGATATTATTTCAATGGTTGTATATTGTTTAACGTCCCGCAAGGGAATTTTTCACTATTATAGAGACGTCACCATTGGTTTTGAAGGGCTGCAAAATTTAGGCCTGTGCTCGGCGATTACGGCCTTTGAGAAGAGAGAGGTCTTTATCGTGTCACACTTGCTGTGACACGGGGTCTCTTTTTGACGGTCTCAACCGAAGGACCACCCCATTTAATCGCCTCTTACAACAATCGAAAGATACTGAGCACCTATTCTATCCTGGATCCCCACGGGAGTTAATATTAGTAGACGTTTTGTGATTTGCATGTAACGTTTCGACCAAATACCCCTATCAGTAAGTGTGTTTCAAAAGTATAAAGTACAAAAAAGTCGGAATGAAGAATATTGAAACGTTATTTTCACTTTCTGGCATAGACCTAGTGAATTTTCACTTTCTGGCATAGACCTAGTGACCTTGAAATATATACAGCTTATGATAATCTACCATCCACTGTGAAACTAAATTTTTGTTCGAAAATTCCAATTTTAATCGCTTATTTTATTCTTGCCTAATATCAGCCTTCTGATATTTGAATACCTTTTCTAACCAAATACATGTACATATTAAATACGAGGGCGAGTCAGTTATTATCCAGTCTATTCCATTTCCGATTGACCGAGACGATCATGATTTCACGGCTTGTTTCAATGCATGTTTTATACCCGGGTACAAAATTGCTAGCGTATCGAGTCATTCTTTAATACGATATTAAATGTCAAACCTGATTATTGATGCAAAGGCATGCTTTTCATATAAAGTTGAGTACCGTGCTTTCATTCGGTACTCCTATTTAAAGGGTAAATCAGGCAAGGAAATACACGGCGAATTAGTTAACCGATATTTATAGGTCTGCACCATCTTATGCTCAGGTTAAATTCCGGATAGGGGAATTAAAACGCGGTAGAACGTCTTTACAAGATGAAGCAGGTTTGGACGCCCACTGGATGCCACCGACGAAGAAATATTCAACAAAGTTCAGGATCTGGTATATTCTGATAGGCGAATTCAGGTGGAAGAAATAGCGCAGAAATTATGCATTTCATATGGTAGCGTTTCAACAATATTGCATGACTGTTTAGGTATGCAGAAGCTAACAGCCCGTTGGTTCCCCAAATCCCTTAGCGATGAGCAAATGACAACCAGAGCATCAGTATGCAGCTCTTGTTGAAGCGTATTAGGTCAATAGATCATTTTCGTTTGCGTCTGATAACTGTACAAGAGATTTGGTTTCATTATTATGGGCCAGAGAATAAAGCTCAGAGTCTTCAGTGGGTAGGTCCGGGGTCCCAGAGGCCAAAGAAGTTCAAGACGCAACCACCTGCTGGCAAGATGATGGCCATAGTATTTTGGGATCATGTTGGACTTTTTAACCAAGAAAAGTGCAATAATTGGAGTGTACTATGCAAACGTGCTAGACCAGCTGACAACTGTCATCCGAGAAAAACTCTCAAAATGTGTTTTGCTGCAACAGGACAACTTGAGAGTCCACACTTGCAAAGTTGCATTTGCTGCTGTAGAGTGAAACGGGTATGAATTAATACCACACCCTGCCTATTTGGCTGACATAGCTCCTAGCGACTTCTTCCTTTTCACAAACTTGAAAAAGGATATTCTTGGACGTCATTTCCGGTCTGACGAAGACATCGTGACGGCAGTTGATGAGTGGGTCTATAGAAAGGACCTGGCTTTTTCAGTTTTGGACTGATGGCACTTGAACACTGTTGGTCTAAGTGCATCACACTAGAGGGTAATTACATTGAAAAAGAAGAGGTGGATATCAACCAGAAATAAGTTGGGCTGGTTACTTATTGACTTGCTCTCGCATAAAGCCTGTAGTTTAAATAGTTCATGAAATATCGCGTTTGATGGAAGTATTAACTCACAGACTGTAATATAATACATGAGATATGAGACATAATTCGCTTACATAAAATTAACGTGTAACAGGTGATGATAAATATCTGAGTTCTATAGTGTAGTACTAACATTGTCAGGTGATGATAAATATCCGAGTTCTATAGTATTGTACTAACGTTGACAAGTGATGATAAATACCTGGGTTCTGTAATATTAACATTGACAAGTGATGATAAATATCTGGGTTCTATAGTATTGTACTAACATTGTCAGGTGGGGATAAATGTCTGTGTTCTGAAGTAGCTTGTACTAACATTGACTGCTAATGATAAATACCTGGGTTCTATCGTAGATTGTACTAACATTGTCCGGTGATGGTAAATATATACCAACATTGACAGGTGATGATAAATACCTGGGTTCTAGTAAATTGTACTAACATATACACGAAATTTGATAATTATTCATTTCTATTTCTAGATGTTGTAGGATGAGAGCAAGCTTCTTGGAGGACTTCAGGCGATATTACAATATACCACAGATGAGAGATACTCGCTGGTTCTAGTTTTTGTAAAGCGGCAGCGGCATATTATAATTAAAAGTATATATATATATATATATATATATATATATATATATATATATATATATATATATGGATGTATATATGTATGTATATATTGGTTGGTTGTATATTGTTTTACGTCCCGTTTGAGAATTTTTCACTCATATGGAGACATCACCATTATCGGTGAAAAGCTGCAAAATTTAGGCCTATACTTGACGCTTATGGCCTTTGAGCAGGGGGGGGGGGGATCTTTATCGTGCCACACCTGTTGTGACATGGGACCTCGGTTTTTACAGTCTCATCCGAAGGACCGCCCCAATTTATCGCCTCGTACCACAAGCAAGGTGGTATTGAGGACCTATTCAAACCCGGATCCCCACGTGGCTATATATCAACACACACACACACACACACATATATATATATATATATGTATGTTGATGCAGAGATATGTTACAATGGGTTTGATGAGCTTCGGTAGGAAGAGATACTCTTTTACAATCTGCTTTGAAAAATACGACTTTAAAAGGCAGACTATGTATAAATTTGGGAACAAGCTTTTATATGTAACAATTAGGTCCAACTTAACGCAACTGGGAAAAATATTTTTAATTCAAATTGTAAAGAGAATTCGAAGAATCACATGAATTACGGCACCCTGGAAATATTACTTATACTACCTGTGTTGGTGTTGATTACGTGGATTTAGTTATTTAAACTGCAGTATTGATGAAATATTTTGGAATCACTATAATGATACAATAATAAGAACTGGATCGCGTGAGCAGTGGAAAATGTTGTCAGTATTTAAGGACTGCTGTTCACTCTTGGGCTCAAAAGAAATCCAATTTGCAGGTATTTGATTATAGGCTTGTTATCATGCTAAACACTGTCTATATACTGAATACCCATACCAGTTCAGAGGGGGGGGGGGGGGGGGGGGGGGTCCCTCCACTGGATTCGTCCTTGCAAAACGTTTAGAAACTTGTATGGATCAAATCATACGATTGTAGAGTTATTAAATGTAGTGGGGCTCAATTTTCATGGGTACCCCTATCGTATTTTAAACCACAACCAAATTAACAAATTATATAATTTTTCAATGTACAGAAATCATAACCAGGAAATTGCATTCCTACGAAACTGTGAAATCTCAATAAACCACGAAAGCTGAGTCCCACGAATTTAAATGATTCCACGGCATATATAAACATTTGCAATCCAGCTAGGATTTTGAATATCTTTGTTCGATTAGTTTGTATGATGATGTATTCTTCTGACATAGTGTTGGCATCTGTATCTCGCCATTCCCTCGTCAATCCTTTTGGCGCGTTCCACGCGTATAGTTTATATTTCAATGAGAGGGCAAACTTCGTGCAATCTACAAAGGGAACATTTATCAGGTAAACTCGCAATATGTGATATTAATAGGAAAAAAAACGCATAGAATTGGGGCACTATACATGTATATGAGGGTCGAGCACGGAACACGATTTGAATTAAAGTCCTAATATTTGATAAATTCTGGAATCTGGCCGAATTCACGAGACGGCTCAAGTCCCGTAACTCTATCATCAATTCCGCAGACAATTCCCACAACTCTGTCAACCTTAAAGACGTTAACGCACCTGTTTGGTAAACCATGCATCATATCTCAACAACTGGTGTTCAACATAATGGTCAATTTTGACTGGGTGCCTCTACCGATAAGAGAAAGAAGAAAAACTTAGTGCATTGACACTGAATCTTTGGAGGACTTCCATTACAGAGGAACTGATGACTGGAAAAGGTGTTATTCATATACGATTGATACGAAACATAGGGGTTATCTTTTTTTTTCACTAAGCACATGCCAAGGTTCTCAAACGATTAAATGTATTTTTCTTCGTAAAAACGTATATGTTTATATATTATTTCAAGGATTTTCTTCAGTTTGGTATTTTAAATTATAAACAGTGGCGGATTCAGGATTTCCGGATGAAAATCAAGTATTAGCCAAAATGCTCGGCCATTTAACTATTTAAAAAATAAATTTTGCATGAATTTTTATTGAAAATATTTCATGTGACATACACGGTTTACGTCTATAACTTACACTTGACAATGTACATACACTAAAACATGACAATTCTGTTGTAAATATTGTTTTTTACAAAATATAAATTAAAATAATAATTTCACATTTCAGTGTATTTGCCAATAATAAATCTATGCTGTTTCACGGTATTTTATTTCGCAATAAAACACTGACTCTTCGAAACCTATGTATTTAATCAAAGACCAAATTTTAATCATCATAAAATATTAACATGAGGAATAAATGTATTATATATTTGTAACGGGGGTTGGTGAGTGAAACAAAACCCCATACATGTATGCTTTACTGATTTATACATCAAATAAAAAAGTTTTTTCCCCAAATTTATTCTTGTGCGTTTTAGAACATTTTCATTTTACAAGTCATTCATGATGATATGTGTGATTTAAGCGTTCTGAGTTCTACTTGATATACCTATTTAAATAACACGTGTTCATTTATCAATCTCATCTCCCCTAGCAGATTTAGTAGTGCTAAAAACTCTGATAAAAAAGAAGTGTGAACGGGGGCCCCTATGCACGAGCGATAAACTTAATCCCGATAATCCCTGATAATTAATTCATTCACATTGTAATTAACAACAACTTTGGTAAATTCCTTTGTGTGAATAATTAGACATCATAGTGGTATATTAAAGGCTCAATACTAAAAAATGTCAAGGATTTTTTTTCCACTGATCGAGGAAGTCATTAATCCGAGGTCGTGTGAATCAGAAATGGCTTGTTGATCAGATGGTGAAGAATGTGTGTTGTTGTTTGTTTTGTTTTTTTGGTTTTTACTGTGAACGTAAGATGCGATAGACGGGTTACCTTAATTGATGGTGATAGACGGTGTTGTACCTCTAATTTAGAAAATTGTTAACAAGGCTTTCTCAATTCTCACACGTTTGATATTTGATTGGCACGAAGACGACTTGGATGCCGCACTATTTACTTCGAGACATACAGACAATAAGGTCCATCCTTCACATCACAAGAGAGAAAGAAAAAAATTCATTTTGAGAATAATCATCCAATCAATTTCCTCTTATCAGTACAAAAAGAAAACTAGATGATATCATTGCGTCAACCGATTATTTAAAGGTGTCCGACAACCTCTAAATCTCTCTGCGGAGTTACACCTGCAGGTCAAGAAAACAATCAAACTGATTTATCGGTTATCAAAGAAAGGACTACTTCACATTTTATTTGGAAAGCATTAATCCCTGTAGACTCAGAAATACCTAGCTGTTTATAGATTTCAATGGTCTTTCGAGTTTCAATAGCTTTATCACATTTCGTTTGTAACTTAAACAAATGTAACGAGGGTCAATTCACACTATATTTCTCAAACAAACAGGTGTTACTGAAGTTTTTTCAAGTATATTTAAGAGGTAAAGTCTGAGTTTCCACAAGAATCGATCTTAATTTCACGATATGGCAGATTTTTTTTCTCTCTTCCGTAAACACTTATAGCTATAAACAGATTTTTTTTTGGAGGTTGGGATTCATTTTAAGTTGATTTGATGATATTTTTATCAAGAGCTCAAACATGTAAAAAGCAAGTTTACAAAATGCATGGATAAAGCAGTAATCGGGCTAAATTTCAAAAGTTGAAAAAGGAGAGACGTTCGTCAATACCAGTCTCAAATCAGGCTTCCACTTTTGACATTTCATTGAATATTTATGTAAATTTGAAGACGCGGCTTGATCCGAATTACATGAATAGAAGACATTCCAATCCGGGTTCTCAATGTAGCCCAGGATACTGGCCAAAGGTTAGTTTTAATAAAACTTTGTACCCTAACAATATTTTATAACTTTTCAAGCACAGAAGGTGCATGTAGAAAATGGCGGATGTATTGTAAAAAAAAATCCCAATGCAGCATGAAGTTCAATAAAAACAAATGAATATTACTTAATACCAGATCATTTTGTTTATTCGCATTTAATACCTTTGTACGTCTGACGAAAATCAGAAAATATTGGGAAAGATTTCTTTAATTCATTAAATTTGCATACAAAGGTTAGATTGGCATTTTCCTTCATCAGCAAATAAAGAAAAGAAAAAACTCGTACAGAAGTTACCATTTATTTTTTAACCCACATTCCCAATAAATCCGTCGTCTCAGACGAGTTCTCTACTAGATAGGAAATTGATAACTGCAATCGGAACTGGGGAGATACTTTGTTTTAACAAGCTTAATGACATATCAACACATATCTTATTCGCACCTACGGTGCTTTGACGAGCGCAAAAAAATGTAGACCAATACCGATTAATTAATACCGGCCATGACGTATCGGGCTTAGTTAATAGAGGCGGGTATTCGCGATGTTTGGAGTCGAAGTAGAATACCCTACTATTGTAAATAGGTGTTTGCTAAGCCATAGCCGCTTTGATTGATGGGAAAGTGGGCGGGCCGATCTGGTGCTGAAAATTCTTACAGGCACATATCATTATTGAAAGAGACTAAGAGAAGCAAACTCATTGTATAAAGCGCAAAAGAGAGAATTTTACGTGTTTTTCATATTTTATTGGGGTATATATATTCCTTACTGTATACTGTTCGGTGACGAATGGATTTTAGAGGCGAGCGAATTCGGACAAAGTTGTTATCATAAAGTTAGAAGAAAAGGAGAATTATCAAACGCTGAACCGGTTCATCATCAATAGAGAGATTCAGTCATTCGGTGCACAGTCATCAAATTTTCTTCCTTTAAAAATAAACAAAAGGCAGAAGAATGGAGTTGAGGAAATTCCAACGTCATTGAATGCATAAAAGATGTTCATGATTTTATGTGGAACCTGATATATTAACTCGAGATGAAATTCAGAGATATCATCGCCATGCATTCATAGTATATCATTTCAAAACCTTGTGTATTCTAGTATATATTTCCTACATCGGATAAGAGAAAATATATCCTGTGACGATGAAAGTTAAATTCAAATATTCTTTGCAATCATTATTCCGGAATTATTATGTTTACGTCCTGTTCTGGTGTATGATGTTAGTAGATGTTACGACGCAGTTCAATAACATGTTTTCTGTCCAAGATCCCCCCGATGACCCTTGTTATGACGAGAGGGGGGAACCAAAAATGTGCATTCCTGATTTCGTCAACGCTGCTTTCGGACAAGAGGTAGTGGCCTCGAGTACATGCGGTTCACCACCAAGCAGATACTGTCAGTCAACGAGAGAAAAGGACAGAGTGGTGAGGAATTGTTTTATCTGTGACGCTAAGCATCCGAAGAGAATGCACCCTCCATCATATCTAACAGATCTTAACAACGCCAACGACTTGACGTGTTGGATGTCTAACACCTATATTCAATATCCTCAGAATGCTACCTTAAAGCTAGCCTTGAACAAAAAGTACGAGCTCACCTACATCAGCTTGCAGTTCTGTTCTTCGAGGCCAGAGTCTATGGGAATATATAAGAGTATGGATTACGGTAAAACATGGATTCCATTTCAGTATTACTCTAACAGCTGTAAAAAGATGTTTGGAAAATCACCCAAAGGTGTTGTTTCGCGTTCTAACGAGCAAGAGGCACTTTGCACGGAGCAGTACAGTAGTATCGAACCCTTAAACGGGGCTCGAGTGGCGTTCAGTACCCTAGAAGGCCGACCGTCAGCTTATGATTTCGAGAATAACGCGATTCTGCAAGACTGGGTCACTGCTA
Organism: Ostrea denselamellosa; assembly: GCA_024699665.1. NCBI lineage: Eukaryota > Metazoa > Mollusca > Bivalvia > Ostreida > Ostreidae > Ostrea > Ostrea denselamellosa. The sequence goes on from JAMZEH010000020.1 coordinate 17,305,199, forward strand.
CTGACGTTATGATAGTCTTCAGCAGACTTAATACCTACAATGATGAAAATGAAGATGACGATGGGGTGAGGGAGAGTTACTATTACGCCATGTCTGATTTGGCTGTGGGTGGAAGATGCAAATGTAACGGTCATGCCTCGAAATGCGTCAAAAATCGCGCTGGACAGTACGTTTGCGAGTGTAAGCACAACACGGCTGGCAACGACTGCGAGAAGTGCAAAGCTTTCCATTTTGACCGACCGTGGGCCCGGGCTACTTCTGCTGATGCTAACGCCTGTGTGGGTAGGTATATTTCTTTTATGTATCTCAGTAGAATTGTGTCTCTTGAAGTGAAAACCATGCACCAAACGTTACCACTCGTGTTTTCAGTGTTGTATTATGACCAGAACCTATCTACTATATATCACTAAATCGGATGACTTAATTATTTGAATTTTTGGTTTTTTTAATTGCAATGTACTAATCTCTCAATTTCAGAAATCAATAGATATTCTTCTGATATTCAATTAGAATTTTCAACTTGTTTGTTTTTACCCTCGTCCATTCTCAAGTCAGAGCTGTCAATCAATAACGCAGAATCAGCTGATCAGTGTAATAACACGGCCTGACATTTATAAGTAATCCTTAATCTTGTAAACACGGTTTAATTTCATTTAATGACAATTATCCAAATATTTTAAACACCTGTTCATTTAAATACTACCGGTACAATAATTCGTTGTGTCATTCATTCCATTAAAGATTTATACGTTGAGAGGTAACTTAATATAACGTGTAATTACCCCACACGCAAGTGCTGAGAGTCACTGATTTACAAACATATTTTTAAAAAAGAACAAAAACTTACTTGTTTCTGAATTAAAATATTAAACCATGTTAATACATTTAATGATAAGATACAGAGAAGAATTTTTGAGGGAATAGTTAGCAAGATACTTTAAAGAGATATAGCGGAATTTGGTGGGAATTTAGTAGTTGTTTTAATCTGATTCTGCACGTGGTTAAAATACACCGAGGTGTTGAGGTGTGCAATACCGCTAACACATTAAATAAGCAAATATCATACGTAGATAAGCATGTGCTTTTGTCGATGAACATCTCTGATAAAGCCGCCTTTAGACCGAGCAATTGCTGGTTTTCCAACTGTGAAAAGATCCCAGTTTAAAAAAAAAAACTCAAATTAACCGCGTAAATTTTGGCTTATATATTCATTCAAGTCTTCCTCGAATTGAGAAAGAAATGTTGGGATTTATATAGTAAAACCAAGGAATTGTTTGAAATGACTATGAGATAACGCACAAAGAATTTTAATTTTTAAAAGAAATGTAAAGTTAAAGAAAATATATGTGGCATCGGTATAATTTACCGGTATGTTGAGAATCTTTAAATTTGTGCTGTAAGAGTTTATTTTCATATATGGTATTTACATTAGAATTATTCAGACTACTTGGTGTTACATTTCTTTTGAAAGAAATTCGAGTAATTAAAAAACTTGGGATTCAAATTTTACAAATTTCACTCTTATTGTTTTATTGCATGATAAGCAGCTATGTAGGGTTTTTCATATCATTTTATTTGGCTGAGTCACATGTAACCAACACTCAGTGACAAAAGAAGCATAAGGAAGAATGGTGTAGCATCTAAGAATGTGGTCTGTCGCCTTTTCATTCCAACAGAGAAATATAAATATTTTTTATTTGCACTTCAATTTCATTCTTCGTCATGTGTTAGAAATCCAATAATATTTGACCAGCGCGGGTGTCAGTGAGACACAACAACCACTTATGTCTATACATGGGCGTAATAACTGAAAGCGGTGGACAAGTACTTTAGAATTAACCTGTACACATAATTAAAACCCACACGATTAATTATAACACCAGAACATGTATGTTTCCTTTGTGAAAATCATTCTGATATAACGCCAGAAAGCGAACACAGGTGTCACTCACTAATCGCTATTTGAAATGGAGATTACTTCGAACACGTTTTCTGATCCGATTTGAGGCATTTTAATTTTATTTCGATTTGGAACTCTATTATCTGATTTCAGAGCAAGGAATACCTTTCCGGTTTGTTTTATTTCTAAATCACTTTCAATGGCCAAGTCGAACAATGAAAGTGTCAACGTCAAAGCTTTTCAAGTAGGCCGAATTAGCCATATAAGCATGATTATCAGAATTCCATAGAGAGAAAGGGGACGTAATGTTTTTGTAAAGGACAAGCCCCAACAACTTTTCCCCGGGATTACATAAATGCAGACTCAATTTCTAGTCCCTACTCAAGAAGCAGAAATAGAGATGAATATTATCCTGATTTATTTTAACTTTAATGAGAAATTGCAGTTTTGTGATAATACATAAACCGTTATCAAACTCACGGTATTCAAGATTCTTTAAACTGTCAGTGGCGAGTGTAACAAATATTCTGTTTTCTCCAGTGCCAATAACGTGGATAAAGAACATCATCAATTATTATTATATTCAAAGATAATATCTTAAATCTTTATAAAAGAGAATCCCACTATCCTCTTTTTTTCTCTTGAAAAAAAAATGAAGTTAAACTCAACTAAGTATGCACTACTAAAAATCTTCATTAGCTTCTAGATAACCAGGTGTTCTAAGCAGACTTGGATTATCAGGAAAGCATTTGTGTTTGAAAGAAACACTTTAGCGAAACTTCAGTGGAAGAGATTCAGTTAATAAAAATTTAGATTCACACCCCGAAAACAGAAAACCCGTTAGAATGAAATCTTATCTACTGCCCTACTAATCAAATATTGACGAATCGAACTTAGACAAACAGAATTCACTGTATTGGTTCCCATAAACGTATAATAGACGTATCGAGTATTTTATTTGATCTTTCTCTTGTATTTGGGAAATTACTTATTATGATGAGGATAGTTGTGCCGTATGAATATTGGAATATTCTGCAAATAGGGAGAGATATCGAGGGATGAGATACCAACATTCCGCAGAAAATACCGATTTCCACGGTGTCGGCTACAATTCACTTTGATTTTGACAAAATAACAGAATATTTGCTTTCATTCTTGTGAATAATCACACATCTGATCCCCAATGTCATCATTTGTCTGGAGAAAGATCTACCGACAATTCATCTAGAGGGTTTGCTTTCCTTCTAGTGAACAGCATGACAGGATATTTTAACACCTGGGTAGTATTGATTTGAAGTATACGTCGAAACTCTTCTCCGATAAGCTGACAGAACGGTGTCTCAAGGTGTTTAGTTAGGGGTATTATGATTCGTGCCTTATCGATAGAAATATATCAATATAACACATAAATTAGCAGATTCAATGTCTAGTATATGACTCTCACAATGCTGTAAAAAAAAAAAAATGGGGGGGAGATTTTCAAAAACCGTTTGAAAAATAGAAACCTCTACACTAAATTAGAATTTAGTTATATCCGGATAATAACCACTTGGAGAGGTTCTAAATGTTTGCCTATTTTACATATAAGATGATATCTTCATTGTTATTTTAATTCATGTGTTTGGCTTACACATATTTTTATGAAGGGATTCATTCAATATGCACATACACGGCAATGATCTCGCTGAATAGTGAAAGGTCACCAAAAACCCACGGAACCAAGTCAATGGTATTCCGTGTAATGTCGTTGACAGTGAAACTCTACCCGTGATCTTTTCTAACCCCAAGCAAATTGCAGTCATTCTTGCTTTCTTCCAACAAAGTATATGCGAGTTTCTAATATACGCAGAAGCTGTACACATTTTTCGTGTTGCGGCCACACACAACTCGCGGTCCAGAGACTTTATAATTCTAAAAATGTGACTATTTACTTAAACTAATATCAAACGAAAAATGTGGGGGTCAATCGGGTGTTTCACAATTGAGATCTGAAACGAAAACGTATAATTAACTTAGCATGTCTCGGTGATAATAATTAGGAAGGGCGTAGGGTCAAAAACTTAGTGTCACATTCCGCATGATGTAAATGCTCGAGTTCGACCTCCGAATGGCTATTTATCCGATTTATTGCATAAACGCCATGATAGATTTTCAGGTTGTTCCCGATACACAATAGTCATCTCAAAGGTAACTTAGAGAAGGCTTTTCAGAACACCTACCCAGAACAGAGATTTTGTCTTGCCCGTGGCTCTTTCGTTCTATTTGTTTTGTATTAGGTCTGGGCATTGTAAAAAGACAACAAAGACAAATTGTAATGAACCTTTTCACACTGGTTGTGCTACCCTCGTGGTGGCCAGTAATTTCACCTCATTGACAATCCCAAGTTTCATATGATTTGAATGATCAAGATGATTGTTCGTAAAAAAAAAAAAAAGATTTGGTAACTCCATCCTCAAGCCAGTATGTTTAACATTGACTGTAAATTCTAGGGTTGTTTGAATTTCTCCCACTTTGGGCTCGCGAGAAGCACATTAAAAATTCATGCAATGATATTTAAGTTTTGAAATATGTGATTCAAGCATGACTTTACATTTATTCAGAATAATGTCTGGTATAAATAAAAAACAAACATACTAAGTTTAAAGATGAACAAACTGAGTTATACTGTTAAGGCTATAGTTACTAATCCGGGTTGCATTTCAGAAAAGAAGTAAAAGAAAAACCATGATTAAGATATACACTATATTTAAAAGCGCTGAAACCCTCCTTATCAGGCCCTTAAGTTAAAATATGCACACCTAACGTTAGTTTGAATGTATTTACCTCTTTCATTAAGAGTAGTGTCACCGAACTTGATAGGGTGATACTTAACCCTGCTCATGGATGTTACGAGACGCGAGGCAGGGGTACCTATTACCCTGTTTGATGCTTAACTGAACTCTTTTTTCTGCTTGTGATTTATCGTTTCATATAAATCTACATTAAAATTTAAAAAATACATTAATAAACAAAAACATCCCTTGTTCTCGATTTCTAACACGGTTGGCGGTCTGCGATTTTTAAATATATTATATTCCAAGGACCTCATACTTCGTTAAAACAAATGCGTTGTGATTGTGGTATTGATGAGACATAGAAAAAGTGTATGGTTGGAACACTGATACTAAGCATCTGTTATGCCTAGGAATGTATCATATTTGAAAACTAGTAGCGACACGAAACGATAATTTTTAATACTTACCGCAGTCGTATGCATAAGATTTCCTCGTCCGAAACGACCCGTGCAGAATACAATTAAAACACGCTATGGGAGTCCTGCTATTCAAATTTTATGAATTTTGGTTGTATTTGCAAATACAGATCAAATACTCATCTTCTTGGGTAATAATAGGCGCTAGAATTACAAATACGTCTTGTACGTGTAACCATAACATTCTTGTGGGCAAAGAATGCTGATTAAAATATTATGAATGAACAAAGGTTAAACTAGGACGAAATTAATGCATTTATTACTTGGTTGTCATGGTTGTTAGTAAAAATTTTAAACACTATAGTTAACATTTCTACTGTGTGTACTGAATCATTGATGACATGATAACTTCGTGTTCATATACAATAATTGTGCTTTTCTTATAATAGAAGGAACTATCTTTGAATGCTTTCTTTCCTTTCATGTTGATTTTATAGCTGTGTTCTGTTTATCGGTAGTGCTTAGACAATCGTTACTCATCAAATGAAATTTGATACTTTTGGAATGAGTAAAGTTACAAATATCTTGATAATACTGAATAACGAACACAACAGACCATCTTTCAAAATGCAATGGATATTTTTTTTTCTGCCGCAAAGGCCACACAGAAAAAGAATATGATAACAAAAGTTGACGAATATGCTTTGTTTATCTATTCTTTTTCGTTCTGTGCTTTTTAGATGCGAATTTTATTAATCAGGAATCACAGCAGTGCTTCCGGTTCGCTTCAAATATGGCGTATTGATTTCATCAATTATTGCAAATTGTTGCAGCTGCGCCCTATCTGGAAAGCAATTGTCAAATACTTTTTTCATGATTTCTTACACAAACTCCAACGTATAAATATAAAAACCTTTCCCTGTAATTTTGCGAACTCAATTTCCTAAAACAAATGATAGACGTGATAATACTCATATGATGTCAGTACAGACCGCACCGTTTATCGTCTCTCATTTTTAATAAACGTTTCTTTTTTGCCAATACACAATTTAGATAAAAACCATCAACAAGTGATACGGTTTCTTCAGTCAAACGTTTTGATAGTATCAGGGACATTAATTCGCCTTTTTGTGCTTGAAAGAAACTAAACGTGATTCCTTGAATTTAGATGTTCGTCTCAACATAGGAGCTGGCATTTGCCACAGCATTAATATGTCATCATTACAAGCATCAGACAAGAATTGTAAAAATGTCAGATGAAGGTGTGGTGATTGGATGCCAATATAAATGAAACGTCTTTGAGTTATTGGAATAATTCTTTGAAATAATTTGTATCCTAGCTAGATTATAAAACAAACAAAATTACGTAAAACTCGGAGTGTTCGATTTTTAAAAAAAATGAAATTATTGTGATTTGCCAAAAATATGTATTATATATATGTAATTGAAAGAGTTGGTGCACTAGTTTTGTGGAAGGTTATGCGGTAAACACACATAATATCCCATATAGGTAAAGGAGATGTTGTCACGGTATATTTGCATGAACAAATTATCTTAAAACGGATACTATTCATTGAAATGGCCATGGAATTGTTTTTGTTATCAGCAGTAAGGTTCTTCAGATGTTCATGTTATCTAAAATATTCCCTCTCTTTATCTTCATAACATACACCACGTTTAACTTAGGCTAGCAGACATTGTCCAACTGCATCGCTAACATTTACCGATCAATGCAAAAGTCGGAACACAGAGGGAGGTAATGCACAGGTGCTATTTCCAGTTTATGAGGACGGAATACTCTTGTTTGTCGACATTAAAACTTTGCTACACTGCAAATTCCCATAAGAATATGAAAGTCATCTAGTTGGTGTATGGTAAATTTCAATGAGTGTTTTCACGGGAAGTTGAAACCGTTTAGCGTTAAGACCTTAATTATACACGGCACGAGTGTACATAGTATTACGCTATTTTTGATTTGTGGAGATTTATTTCAAATTCTCGTGTGTACTCCAGTAATCAAGAAAGGATTATAAGACGACACTGAGACAGTATATTATTTAATTGGGCGTATCTTGTTGAGTGCAAAGATATCACCCTGCAAAGACGATGACCTTCCATTGAAAACAAAGTGGGAAAAGAATGTGGGGTCTCAAGGAATAGGACTGACAAGAAATTTCTGGATATGTGGGTTTTGATTTGTATCACGTTTCACACTTTATTGCCAATCATTTCAAAATCACTTTCTGTGAGATTGCTTGAAAACACAAACCAGTAGGCATGGCAGGGACATAAAATGATTAATTTTTTTCATTGACATGATTCTGATCACCAGTGACAGCAGTTGTGACAGTCTTTTATATGGTTCGGTTCATCGGAAAGAGCACTTGTAGGGAAACCATTGTAGTCCCGCAGAAAATCATGACGGTACATATGATTGGTCATAAAACGGCCTCAGTTGTCGGCGTCAGTTCCTTTCAGTATGTAAATAAAGGGAGAATAACACGTGTAATTGGATTATCATGTTGAAATTAAACATGCATTTACTTCTTTACGCCGTTTTCAGGATTAACTCATGAAGGCTTTCTCACTGAATTTGATATCGAGAGGGAACTTGATATTGACACTATTTGGAGTCAAATTGTAAGAAATGATTACAACGTGATAAAATATTGTCAAGATCTTCTTAGTATATAAAAATGAAAAAAAATCCGCTTTTTATCCTTACCGTACTCACAAATATACTATTTCTTCATAGAAACAACTATGATCATCACTGTGTTTCCTTTTGTTACTATTTGTGCAGTACTCCGTGATTTCCAGATCCAGTAATAGGACGTTTTCATGTTAATAAGCAAACTGCAAAATTTCCCGTTTATTGTTTCCTTTCAATATTTTTTGAAATTCCTTGCACTATTCAGTAAACCTTTCTGAGTTAACTTTAAAGAGGTTTATATTGATTTCATATCCTGATATCTTTAGATTTCGACCTTCTCAACCTTCTTTCGAGTGGTTCGAACTAGAATTCCCTTTTGTTTGTGTTACTCAGTTTTGTATTATTCAGCTTAATTCATTTATTTCCTTAAGCATATTCAATTTTCCTTATCTTTTATTCCGTTATGTTATCCAGAATGTATTACAAAAATTAAAAGCAGTGATTGGTGTCCCTTTGAAATAATTTCATATCCAGGACAGTGATAAAAGTCAACGAACTCTTTTTAACTTTTTTAAATTAATCTTTATTTTTATTTATTTACTCAAACTGTTTCACATAGTCATCCATAGAAAGTCAACGAAAGAATACGAAACTGACGCTGTTGAACGAAAGTAGTGTTCACTAAGGTTACGAATGTATTTTTCAAACTTTCGGATTTTTTCTTCAATCCATGATGTCACTCTGGGGGACATAAATTGGCCCAAAACAAATCTCTATGACCTTGCACCTATTTTTCATGAATGCTGAATCATTTTTACTCAGTATTCAACTCGTGTGGCAAAATAAACAATGCAGATCCCCCACTCCAGCACGCATATACTGGCCTAAAAATCTTTTGAAAACCATATAGAAATAATTTATGAGAAATGCGATATACGTTAACAGAAGTAAAGGTGGGGTAAATATGAAAAGATATCAACTATGAAATATTAGATACTGGGATGATATAGTATATAAAAAATAGTTTTTATCTGAGGAAGAAGTAAGCATTCCGTCAAGGATCGTATCAGTTAGCAAAACAAGGAGATTGTGAATTAAGGTACACAGAGATCTAGCAAATCACGACTCAGAGTCAAAATCCGGGAATCCTTCTCTGATCTTTTGTAAGCTAGAACATTTGTTGACAGATAGTTCCTCTTTACTTGTCTCATAGAGTACAGATTATATATATATATATATATTTTAAAAAAATATATTTATTTCTAATTACATAACAATTGCGCTGTAAATACCTGTTTCTTGTACAGAACCTTATTTTCCATAATTTTGAAACACTATTCTAAACTTATATTTAAAAAAAATTGAAATAGTTCGTTTTCGGTCTCAGAAACACTTGGCGTTGTACATTTATCGTAGGGTGAAGTCGTGCAGAATATGATAGACAGCGGAGAGGCTGATAACTTCCTTCCAAAACTCCTCGAAGCATAATTAATCATTTGACATTTGAGTCTAGACGAATAAAATAATGAATTTGTTATACACAGAACCAGGTACAAAAGCATTAATGAAACGCGTACTCGTTTTCAGATTGAACTGTCTCATTAATTAATTTTTTATCATATCAATTAAAATCAAGATAAGATCGCCGCAATTTTTAATGTTAAGTGTCACTAAACTTTTATTTCTCGAATTTATCGTAAGTTTTGATTTAGTACTACTTAGAGTTATCGAAATCCTCTTCTGACGATGAAAATAAATTTTGTAAAAAACATTCTCGAATGAAAATGCATTGAACATGCTTGCGATTGGAATGACTCTGTGGTTTGATAGCAAGTGCGAAGAAAAAGACAAGGACAAAGAAAGTGACTGGCATCTGTGTTGGAGACCACCCAGCCCAACATATCCTGTGTATTGTATAAAGGCGTTTGTAAATTAGCTAGCTGCTGTATTTTATCTTGAACGTCTTTCGTTTTTTTTTTTTTACTTCTTTTCAACCTCGTTTCTACGTTGTGCTCGTCAAGCGCTCTCGTTCCTTGTCATGTTTTCGTTAGATGGTAGTAAGTCTTCGGTATGATAGTTGTATATCATAACCCTTTTTCATATTAAGTGGAACTGAAGTATCAGATATGGCGATATTGAGAGGTATAAATAATACAGTTCACGGCTTTTCACCTCGTTCCCAGCACTCAATGAGATATGCAACCTGTCTCAAGTCCGCTAAGCTTAACGTGGAGATAAGAGATTTAGGTAGTTACAGGCCGTAATATGATGCTAATCTTCAATTTTTTTTAATTCTTATTTGAAATGTAGTTTACACATTAGTCCATGTCAATAATACAAAAATCTGTATATTTTAAAAAAAAAAAAAAAAAATTGTATAATTTTAGATACTTTTTGTGATTTTTATTTTTGTGAATGAAAATGCAAAAAAAATAACAAATCTATCACCATGTGTACGTAAAAAGGTTATTTTATCACACATTTAAACTCACACAGTGGTTTAGTCATTGTAAAAACATGGCTTCGGACGTGCAAGATGTGAAAAATTTCCATGCAACCTCGCCTGCTCTAGATCACTGTTCCTCATTCTGTTACCCATCTTTTAGCAAACTCTGATGAGTTTTACAATTTTCCATCTGGAGTCACGCGCTATACATCACTTGGAAACCGACGTGTTTAGATTTTGACATTTTTCGCCTGTACCAAAAACGAAAATAACCAAAAATTGATTTTATTCAAAGAAATTTACAACCAAATGTTCCACACATGTAGCGGAAAGGTATCAGAATTGCATGTTTCAAGGATTGTAAATTTCAAGTATTCGATAACGGACTTCAAGATTATTTTTGCGGCAATATATAAGTGCTAAGCTGTAAAAGCCAATTTAAAGAAGACAGGTAACAATCAAAATTTATTTTCGGCAAATATATAAGAATAACACCTGTTCTATAACACCTTTTCATTGGATGTTCTTGAATTTTATTTCCGAAATCAGATTTATAGTTTTGTTAGTCAAACATATTGCACGTGTAAACAAGGCAATGCATTGCTTTTGTTAGTTCTTGTGTAACTAAACATTTGTGTGAACTAAAGGACTCTTTTTCTGTAGTTATAAACGCGATTGTTCACTCCAGGAGTTGCTTCCCTTTTACAAACCGAAAAATACAAGTGTTTTTTCAAAACAAAAGAAACTTGTGTGTTGTATTTCTTGGGGGGGGGGGGGGGGGGGGGCGATTGTAGAAAGTAATTTATACTTAGCACTGCGTTACTCGAACATTCAAATTTGTTAATGTAGACGTTATCCTTTCGTATGAATGTCAGGGGAAGTAACTCCAGGGTCAAATGTTTCCTCTACCAGTTCATTTGGCTTTTTTTTGAAATTCTAGCCAGAAAGACATTCTGAAAGAAAATTGGAGAAGTAGTTACTATTCAATAAGCGGACAGTTGTAGAATACTTGCCACCGATTTGTTTATGAATCGTTTCCTGTTTGTATGTTTCAGCTTGTAATTGCAATCTTCATGCTCGTCGTTGTCGTTTTAACATTGGTTTGTACACTCTTTCTGGACAAAAGAGCGGCGGAGTGTGCGTGAAATGTCGACATAATACGGCGGGCCGAAATTGCCATTACTGTCGCCAGGGATATTACAGAGACCCCCAGAAACTGATTACGCACCGCAAAGCGTGCAAAGGTGAGAGATTCCTTAACCATATTGGTTTAACGTCTTTGTATATATTTTTATTTTGCAGCATGTAATTGTAATTTGCATGCGAGACGATGCCACTTCAATAGGGAGTTGTACCTCCTTTCTGGGCAAAAGAGTGGAGGAGTGTGTCTCCGCTGCAAACACAACACTGCTGGGCGGTTTTGCCACTATTGTCGGGAAGGGTATTACCGCGATCCCACGAAAACTCTTACTGATCGAAGGGCGTGTAAAGGTATGGGGCTCGTCCGCACCGTAGTTTTAAAAACAACAAGCACCTGCACTCCATATTCAGAGGCTCAATCGGACTAAGGAAAAGTCAAACATGAAAAAAAAAGAACACGGACAACTTCCAGAGATTTTGAACGCGTTCTTGTGCCGTTTGAACCTCTCTGCACCTCTGTTTCCCTCTCTCCTGTCTTTGGTGCCGGCTCTATTTTTTTTTTTGTTTTTTTTTTTTTTGTTTTTTTTTTTTTTTGTTTTTTATTTTTTTGTTTGCTTTTAATATTTTCATTAAAGGATAAAGTATTGCATTTGTTTCTTTCTTTTTTTTTGTTTTTTTTAATTTTTGGGATTAGAGAGTTTAAACCTTTACATAGAGTGACTGCTTCTTCCTACATCTGTTTATGATCCCTAATATCAACATGCAAACTTTATATTTTAAGTTTATTTAAACGCACTCTTTCTGTATATTGGATTTCGTCATAACATTGTAAACACGTTTAATATTTCCATCACTTGATTTAGCCTCAAACATTAACATCTTTTCAAAATCGTAACCGCTGTAAAATAGTAACAAACGAAAATATATTGTTAAACATCTGTAACATTATTTACACGCAAACGACATATGATCTTTGTGTATGGCTTGTTAACCGATATAGAGTAGTCCTTCATGCATACATTGCAAATACATGAGACAAATTTCAAACATAACAAATTCATAGCATGCAACTTCACGTACATTGTAACACATTTCTTTTAACATTGCTTTTACATCAATTTATTAATATTTCATATAATAGGTATAACTAACTTTACAATATTTAGATTTGTATTTCACTATAACAAAAATTATCGGCAGAGACAATTTTACTATAGTTTACCTAGTCTTATCAACAACTATTTCTACAACGTTTGATATTGTATTCAAAACAATTCTTTTAGTGTGACTGATATTTACCGTTGCATGTACAAATACATTTGCAAATGAACTTCCTTTTACATGCTCAGTGAGAAAAATCTACACTCTGATAAAGATTTGACGACATATTGTAGACTCTGAAGGATAAAACCAAATTTCACAACAGCTGTTTATAATTTATCCTCGTATTGGTTGCCTTCTCTAAAATATAATGCGAGTTTCTCATGTACCTCCACATGTTAAAGAGGAACTTCTGTAGGCGGGCGGCGATTTCCAGGTGTTTCATGCTAATCTAGATACATAGATCACTAGTTGTAATGATTTTACGAAGTAGATATTAAAGAATTATATGATTTTCTTCGCTGAGATAATTAGTCGCACGTTGCTGAGGTTTCAGAAACATTCCAGGAAGAGGCACATTCATGACGTGAGACTGGTGTGCCGGTAATTCCTGCAAAACGAAGGGGAGGTCTCCTTTTCTGTGCAAAATTTGTAAATTTTGAACAAAAAAATCTGAAGCAAATTATTCCTTAGATTCTTATATAGGTAGAAAAGGAATGAAACTGACGATGTGCCTATTTTCTTAAAATGTCCTTGTTATTACATGTATAATCAGCCGGTCAGTTCATTTAGTAAAATTTTATGAATTAATCATCCATACTCTCTAGAAATTCATGAGGTAGTGCGTAATTTAGTATCATGCAATTTACGTATATATGTTTAACAAGTTTAAGTGATATACCAGTTTAAGTGAAGAAATTTTGAATAAGTTCTATGAAACTACAATCAATCACAAACGTACAAGTGTCTGCAATATTCATTTTCTCTCCCAGGCACGGCCAGGAATGCCGTACCCATTTCAACCAAAGAGGTCCTCCGATTCGTTTCCTATTATCAATACCTCATTATGATGGAGAAGGTCTTTAATACATCGTTAAAGCCCCTGGAAGTAAGGGCATCGCTATTCTGGTTTTTCTTTCATCCTTCGTATCCCATTCTAGCAACATACATTTTAGTTCAAACCTTCTCCTTTAATAATGATAATTTAAAGTCAGTAAAATTACAATTGGCCGTGGCATTGGAAATACGGGACAAAACAGTTTTGATTTACAAAACAAGGATGAGAAGTATATTTAGGGTCTTGGCAAATTTTCAACGAGTAGAAATCGCACAGGGCAAAAAAATCTTTTAGCTAGATGTACACAAAATCACAATTAAATGCAGTTCTTGTAGAAATTACACTTAAACAGTCTCCCCTTCTCGATTAATTTGGAATCATTAAAACTCTTCTTTGTAACATTATACCCCGATTTTTTCAATTCATTACGAATCAGACGTGCATTTCTTTAAGTGAAAGCGAGAAAGCAAATATACTCGGATAATTGGTTCTATGAGAGAAGAGTGCACCAACGCCATTAGCGAGATACATTGTAATTTTGAGTAGTTAACTCAATCTTCGAGGTGTAAAAAATCCGAGTAGACTTCCGGAAAAGTAATACAAACTAGTTCGAAAATTAGAAAGCGTGGGGATTAAGATAATAACTTTTTGAGGAGAAAAAAATTGATCCATTTCGAGATTCTTCATATGAACATTTGCTAATCATTTTGAATGTCATCTCAATGCAACGTTGGACAAATTTGATGGTGAACAAAGCAACAACATATGAAAATGACATGCCATCCTGGGCTTTTTTCAACCTATCGTTTAAATGTGTAACAATTTTATTGTTTCCTTCTTGGCTTGCTTATTGACTTTATGACAGTTGTTTATTTCTATGTATTACTAATGATCATACTTTTTCTGTGTAAATTTGCTTTCAAATTATGTTCGAAATCATGGATATCCTGTATTATTTTCTTATGTATGCTCAGTACAGAGAATGTAGTATTTGGCAACAAAAAGAAAAGGTACATGATCATGAATGGAAGTGAGTATTATTTTGTAACTGATGTTCATTTCAGCCTGTAACTGTCACCCAGTCGGCGCTCTTGGTAAAATCTGTAACCAAACTTCTGGTCAGTGCCCTTGTAAGGATGGCGTCATTGGACGAACATGCAACCGTTGTCATAGTGACTACGACCAGACTGCTTCGCTGATACAACCGTGTATTAGTAAGTGTAATATTTTCATCGCTCTTTCCTATGTTTTTCTGATTTTGAATTCAGTGATTGTCTGTGCTGACCTCTAGCTTGTACAATCTTTTCATTATATACCGGTGTATTTTACGGTTTGAAGTTGTTCTACAGTTTAATGAGATCGTACATGTATATATTTGTTTAGCCATCTGTGTTTTTGGTGAAATTTGAAAGTTTTTCTGTGATGTATATATACTTTTTATTTCGTTATTTTTTTTTTTTCATAATACATGATTAAATAGTGTACAGGATTATCCAGGTCTACTACCATTATTAACATTTATATATAAAATCATCCGAAGTTTATTTTTTGTACGTAACCATGTGGTTGTTCTTAACTGTTTATGTACATCTTTACGCAAAATTAATGTCAAATTCTCTTTAAATTTACAGACTCGGTCGTTTGTTCGTATATCATTTGAAAGTGAAACGAAAAGATTAAGAAATCTCGATGATATTTTCGTTTTCAGTTGCAACGACGACAACAACACCACTTATAAATACTACTACAGATGGCGCTCCAACTAGTTAGTGATTCAGACATTTTGCGCATGCGTAGTCAAAACACTCTTATGACATCTGGCTAAGACTTTTCTCACGATAAGTTGCTTTCAAAAAATGTAAAATACGCACTGGAAATAATATGTCGGGGCTTCTTTCATTCTCAATCTGGCATGAATAGAGTAGCAAGATATGGGTAATTAATGAGTAGACAGTAATGTCTGTAGAGCATCGTATAATGGCGTAAGGAAAGACTACATAAGCATGACCAGAATCCATTAATCTGCTCCATTTACTGGAGATGGATAAACAGCACGTCTAAGGCACTGATATTTGGTGTTTTTTTATGTATGACAAACGGGTGTGGTTGATGAGCGACACGGCATGTTCTTGCAAATTTCAACACGAAAGTAAAATTCATTAACCTCTCTTTCTCTGTCACCATGAAAGTAATCACTGCATGTCAATTTCACCTTTGTTTTGAATGGTGCTCGTTTTCATGTAGATCTAGGTCTTATGTTTTCTCTCGTCTGCTTTCGGTTGTGTTTTTCTACAGAATACAGAACTATTTTCACTGAATATCCAACGATACCTAGTTATATAGGGATTGCACTGCATAATGGCAATTTGTGTAATAAGTACCAGCTGAATGTGTAAAAATAAAAAAAAAATGGCAAAAAGCAGAAAGGCTTGCTTAATAGCTACAATGCTTTCCATATATATATATATATATATATATATATATATATATATATATATATATAAAATGTATATAGTGTTTATTATTGGAGTGTTCAATATATATTTACAATGTTTATTATTAAAGTATTCAATTTCTTATTTGAATTGTATTCTTGAATGTTTTGATTTACATGCTAATTTATAAATACCTCGAAGAAATTACCATAATCATAATTTTTTTGTGTGTGGAAAACACTTTCAATTTTATATCATCTCTAATACAATTTCACATGGCAAACATTTTGCACCATATGTTTATAGATTTAGAATCGGTTCAACCATTGAGAGTCTCTAATTGTTTTTCCTACTTCCAACACTCGAAAAACAAATTGCCACACGTTTAATTTCTTTTTGGAGAGGTTTTTAACAGCTGAACCAACTAACACTCTTTAGAATTTTGAGTGTGTTTGGGATGGTAACGTGGATTTCAAGACGATCTATGATAAAGAAAATAATTTATGGCCTGACATCCAAATGATTAATCAAATTTACATATAAAATTCTATAAATGTTCAGTGATCGTTTTTTAAAGAGTACATTTTTACTGTGTGATCTGCACAACATTGTTCTTAATAAATTATCTTCATTGTTTCAGAGCGACCAAAAACAACAGTTAAGCCACCCAAAAAGGAATGTAAGTCGACATTTAACATAATTATTTAACCATATTAGGAATACATTCCATAAGATTAAACGTGTTTGATAACATATATACAGTGCGATTTTCACTTGGGGCTACCTGATAGGCTGACTAGAGCATATTCCCTGCATCATTGGTCCCATGCATTTAATTTTAAGATATGTAAATATTTTCTTTTCTCAACAACAGTTAGATATAAAAAATAGAGTATTTATTACTTTGCAGACATGCTGTCCAAGGTACATGTAGCTTGGGACTAAGATGTACCCGTATTCAAATTGTCGTAATGTGCATCTCTGTCCTCAAGGTGCTATTTTCAAATCAGTGTGACTGCGAGAATGATCATGCCACTACTTTGGAAAATAATCCAAAATATGGACGTAATGGCTTAGGGCAGCTTTCTATGAAACCTTTGATATCATGCCTACATAACTGTATATAGATTCCAAATTAGGTCAAGCACTTTGGATTAAACGCTTATTAATATTCACATAGATATTTTCTTGGAATTCTGTGACGTTTATAGGTCATATATGCTGTAGGTAACAGCCAGTCTAGACGCATGACAGTGTGTATATAAAACCATTGAAAGGTCTTTGGAACAAATGAAATGTTAAATTGCAAGAGAAGAAATCAGAAGAGTCTAACATGTACCAATGATGCCAATATTTTTATTTGTTTTCCAATTTAGAATTTTTGCAGTGTGTTAATTTCTTCTCGAGTTATCAACAAATTCATTTTGTTTAGGCTAAACTTTGTTATACCTGTAAAGTAATGAATCTGTCTTTAGACAAGATAACTATTACAATGAAAGATAGAGCATTATGTTTTTCAGCGGAATTTCAGCAATCCTGTAAATAAAGTTAAACTGGGTTTAGAAATTCAAAAAGCTAACGTACTGAAATTCTGTATGATTTGTTGCTTCGGGATTACTTGTATTATATATTAACAGAATGAGGTTATGAAATCGGAGTGAAATCGTCTCATCTCACCTTTGTAATTTGATAGAACACAGAATTTACGTAGTGTTCAGATCTTTACCGAAATCCCATAAAACATTGACTTCTAACTGTCAAAAGGAAGGCTTGGAGTCTTTCAGACTTTAATAATATTCTAAAAATTTCAAGATGTGGTTTGGATTTTCAAAACCAATGACACGTTTCTCACTGATTAAAATTCTACATTAAAGGGATTTTTTCCACATTGGATATTCGTAATTTGCGTTTTGTGCATTAAAGTTCACCTGATTGGGTTTTATGTCTGTCTTTGTTACAAAAACGAACTCGTAATATCCGATGTCGTATGCCAATGGTTTCCGTTCGGCCTTAAGGATCACGGCAATGTTTTTATTGAAGTACAAATTGCTGAAGGACAAGCATAATTTGAATAGGACATCAGTTTCGTGTATTTTATCAAAGACTTATATTCGTCTACAAGACTTTGTGATTATAGAGTAATGAATACTGAAATTGAAAATTCAATTATTTCCACGAAACAGCATTCAGATATCTTAGCTATATGCATATCTAAACTTTGCATTGTGCGTAGGTTTTATGCATTTAGCATTGTTGATCAACACACATTGTTATGATATACATGTACATGTATGTTGGAATTTTTCAGATTATTCAAAATGTAGGAAGAAACAGAGAAGGATTAATCTTCGCAAATTTTGTCGGAGAGATTATGGTATGTATAACAAATTAATTTACAAGGCTTATCTATTGATGACGCTCCATAGGTTGTATGGAGAAATATTGGGTGAATGTTTTTTTTATTTAATTTGGTTAATCTTTTTTTTTTCAAATTTCAGCTATCCAGGCCAACATTTTGTCTCGCAAGACGGAAGGAGAGTGGGTGAAATATACAATAAATGTCATAAGTATATACAAACGCAACACACAACAGAAGCGAGGCGAAACATTCCTCTGGGTTCCCAAACGCGATGTGAAATACAAATGTCCGAAGCTGCGTTTAAACAGACGGTATTTCCTAATTGGTCGTCTGCGAAACGCTTACGGAAAGCCCGGATACATTGCAGATAAAAGTACAGTTGTGATTAGACATCGCGACCGATGGCATAAGAGAATAAAATTATTCATGAGGAAAGAGAGAAGAGGAAAATGTAATAGTTCAGATCGTAGGAAAAGAACATAGTGTCCTATCACGATTATATCGAAATGGTTGTGAACAAAATTAAAACCAAACCAAAGATTTATAACTGAACAGAATTGTTTCTTGGTTGGGTGCTACAATCAAAGTGTTTATGAGGACGCCCTCTTAAATTTTGGAGCACTTCCGATGTTACTGTGCGATGCTTTTTTTAAAAGAGGACGTTCGGAGCACGTGATTATGCCAAATATCTGTTACCATGGGAACTGCCGCGTGAGCTTATGAGGTCACGTGACATGTGATATGAATGCGAAAGTGACAGTATTTTTAGACTGCCTTTATATTCATACGAGTATTCTAACAAAGGATCTCTTTTGTTGTTGACTAGTACAGTGTATATTTCATAACAGAATAATATTACTTACAGAGGATTCGCGGACAGTAATTAGAACGAAGGGCTGCGTTGCCGAAATAAACTAGATTGTGTGAATATTTTGATTTGTATATTTTGCCAAAGTCTTTAAATTAATTTTGTTGTACATTTCCAGTTTGTTATGAAAAGCAATTTGTTGTAAATAAACCATTTTTGTATTATGTAATACCAAATTTTTAGCACATATGATATTAAGTATTTCATTTTGGGTAACTACTTTCAGAATTAAGAGATGACGCACAATCAATTTTCTTAACGTTTTTCTACTTGAAATTGATTTCGCAATATCGTCGATGATCCATAATATGAATAAAATTACCATGATAACGAGCATACAATTTCGAAGAAAATTACAAATATATGCTGAAACAAGGTTATTTGTAAATAGTGCATTTTCGTGTCAATTTCATGACATTCTAGAGTTGCAGATTAAGCTGCAATTTAGATGAAATGAAATACTCTCAATGGTCAGTATATGATATGATGACGTCATTAATTATATTTATTTATAGTCGTTACTTATCTGTTGTAATTACAGTTCACGTTTCTTGCAATTAAATGTATTCTAATTAAGATGGCTATAATTATCCGTCATTCTGAAATCTCAATACATGAACCAAAATAAAATTTATTTGAAAAATCGTTCCTTTTTTACCAGTGGGTATTGTTATCAGCGAGTACCTATTTCGGTTAAAATAAATACGCTTGCAAAAGTTGATTAATAGAACACGGCGAAATATTTCGGTTATGATAAGAAGACAATTATTAATATAATTATTTCTGTGATTTCTTCCGATACTTTTTACGTATTAAACACAAAGCATTGATTTTAGGAGAGGATAAATGTATAAGACGTGTTTTTCCCCCAGTTCTTCTGAAGTAACACAATAGATCGATCTTAAAATTGAGATTGAAAGATAGTAAAAATAACATACTACTTCGTATATAATAGCACTGATCTTATAATTAGAATCTACAAGCTGTTGCGTTCAGTGAAATTTTATTAGAATTCTCTCTACCAGATATATTGATTGTAATTTTCTTAGTTGTCGAATAAATTCTGTAAAATTAAATTTTAAATAAACGTTACTGTGGGGGGAAAACTCATTTTGACAAGTATAAGTATGTAATATTCCACTGTCTTTTCTTTCTTTTTTTAATACCATCAGGTATTTATTGGACATTTTCAACAGGTAGCAGATTATCAACGTTTTATGATTCAGAAAAACCTGCAAAGAGCAACACCTGGAGTGCGTTCGAATGGTCGCTCAAAATGTATCACCTACCACATGGAACGCACCCTTTTGATCTAAAGGAGCATATTTATCTTTGTAAAATCAGAAATCTTAGGTACATTTGTGGGTCATAGAAGATTAACCTGATGTTTGTTAAGTGTGTATTCTTTTTTTTTTTAGATGAAAAGCCCTCCAAAGCATAGTCTGCACACAGCTCAAGTCCATAAAACAAGACAAAAATGTGTGATAGATCATAAAGGATTAAGATTATGTGGTTATGTGCATTTATCCCAAAACTCCTCGAGGAGTTATCTCTAGTACCTATTGAACATGGTGTGTCATAAATTCTGAAATAAAAAAGAACACTATGAATTCGTGTCTATTGATTTCATCGAAGAAAATCATATTTTATATAATCATGCTGTAAAGTTCTCGTGTTTCTTTCTCTGTTGACTTGCATGATTTATTTCATTTTGTAATCGGATATTCACATTTCACCTGATGATAAAATATAAACGGCATTAATGGTCAGTCATCCAGATACCTTAATATGCTGATAAGTATCAAAACACACAACAAATTGTATTTAATAATTTGACGTATGAGATTTTATTCACAGATGTCTTTGTAAATTGAAACTTTTCAACCCAATGAACACTTATAAAATATTTCATGTCGATTAACATCGCTCGTTGGAAATTCAAATCCTGTAAAGGTGCTAGTAAATTCTGGCGTCAAAATACGAAAAACTGTTGGCTGTAAAGATAATCTCGAAACAATAACTTTCATGTAAGGTTGTGATATATATTCATGAACTGGCTAGGTTAAATATATGTCTTTTCAGAGGATTCACAAGGACTTTGTCTTGTGGTATGTTAATGAATGCATCTCAGTACAATGTTCTTTTCAATCACGTGATTTATATCTCACGATGAGAAATATTCATACCATGTGTCTTTTGCGATACTTCGTCTGCATTACATTGTCCGTGCGTCCATCCGTCTGCCACGCCCTACACATTTTGATCAATGAAATATAAAATTTCATTATTTAACACGTGCACTCCTTGTGATTTATGATGTCCTTGCAGGAGCCACATTTCACGTATACTCAAGATACCTTGTCTTATTTATTCTATATAAAATGTTGTTAAATAGTCATAATGGAGAGTGTAATACTGTTCATTCACCTTGATTTAGAAGCCACTAGCCTCTCGCACTACACATCTGTTAAATGTTTCATGTCAAATTCAACTAAATTTTTTTTTAAACGTAAACTTCCAAAGAGAACATAAGTGATTAGAAGATACACATGTAAGATGAGGAAGCTCAATGGATAAAACAAAGAATCACGGGAGAACTTGTTCAAGCCACAATAACTTGACATCGTTAGCTTATAAGTATGTTGAGTGTACGTACAATGCACTACTCGATCATCACTTTATCAAATATACACTGTATACTGTAGCGGACCTTCGTAAAACAAAGAATGCATTGCCCAAGTTCTAACTTCATGATTACCTGAAGAAATAACACCACATTTCAATTCTCAGGAACAAGATACATGTACAGGGCTTTTTTGGCGCAGAGGAGGGGGGGGGGGGGGGGGGGGGAGTTGAACATGTACACACATTTTATCAATGACCTTAACCTTGACCTAATAACCTTAGGTCAAAGTTTTGTAAGCAATGTCTGCCCGTGACTAGTGATCCAGATCTTGAGCAAATGTTCTTGGATCAGGGCAAGTACCCACCTGTCTCTTCGAGTATCAGCAGCAACTGCACCAAGGTTTCACCAGTACAAACTTATGGCTTCCTTTTTTAACCAATGACCTTGCCTTGAATTGCTAACGGATGGCCATGATGGCGAAGAACTGTCACTATTGGTCAACTCAAATGTTGAATTGGCCAATAAATGTACAAATTGTGAAATACCTCATTCTTTTAGTATAGTGAAACGTGAAGCTCAAAACTCTATAGAACTAGTTATGTTATGATCTTCCTTTTCACCATGAAGCTTGGGCACCTCTGGGGACAAGTAGTGTTTCACAAACACATTTGATATTTTTGATAAACTTCATTGTATTAAGTACTGACATTTGATGAAATATGAATAATTAGCATCTGGATATTTTGTCCTCGTAAATCGCATGCAGGTCATCCCGAATCCGTTGTATCCCTTTCATGAAAAAATTATGATAATTATTGAAATAAACATGGTCTGCTTTCAACTTACAAATTCTTGAACAAAATGAGACACGAATGGACTTAATATTATTGATGGACTTATACTAGATGTAGATATCCTCAAACATGTTTGACACACCTTAATCTCTAGGTCTTGATTGAAATATGTAGGAGATATTGGCAGTCTATGAAAATCTGTTACGATATAGTCACATGCCACTGTCACATGTCACTGTATTTTCCCATTAGGCTAAATTACATGCTTAGTGTTTTATTTCACAAGTAAATCTCAAAATAATCTTGTCCCTACCTCCTAACAGAGAAAGCCTAACACTGCACAGGTTAAGGACCTATCAAATTAATGTAATTGTACTAGATTATGTGTAAAACACTAAAGGGTAGTTAGGTATGCACAGACAGTCTTGTGGTCAGCACCTGGTTCGTTTCGGAAAGAAAGTGTGTAAGTGAAAGAAAGGCTGCATTTTTAAACGGATTGACTTCAGTTTCTCCATCGTTAACTCCCCATATTTAAGTAGCAATATTACATTGTTTTTCAGTAGATCCGATTCGCGAAAGTATGTTCTGCATATAATCATTTAAATCGAGGTAAGCTACTGAGAAATAAAGTGACGTTATAGGGTTTCAAAAGTCGGTTAAAGTCAGTACTTCGTAAATTCTATGATTGTTATAATGATCAAATTTGCAAATACAACCTACAACCTACAACGTAGTTGTTTTACACAAATTGTTCGGTCGTTCTTGCACAATGATTTTGAATACAAATTACTCCGTTAACCTGATTAAGATATAGGACTCACGGTGGGTATGACCAGTAAACAGGGAATGCTTACTCCTCCTAGACACCTGATCCAACCTCTGCTGTTTCCAAGGGTCCGTACGCAGATACGTATATACTTTTTCAAAGGTGGGGAGGGGTGCAGCTGGTGAAGAAGCTGGAAGTTGACTTGTCTAAAATTCTTGTCAAGCATAAAAAATGTTTTTGTCCCGATCTTCGAACTCCTAAAGGGTAAGTGGATGGGTGGGGCATCTTTCGCTACATGGATTCAATTTATAACTTTCTAGCTTATATTCTTCTTATTCACTACTGCTATCAAAATAGGGAGGGACAGTCACCCAATATATTTATCTGTATAGTAAATAACATAATGATCATTGTAAAAAAAAAAAAAAAAAAAAGAGGGGGTAGCCTTCTGTCTCTTCTGATTCTACGTGCCTTCTACTCTCGGTTTTGCATTAGATTTATAAGATTGATCACAATTTGTTATCTGTACTTTTTCGTATGTATAGATTTACAAACGTAGCTTTTCCTATGCATTTTAATAGAGGGGTTTTTATTCATAGAATACACTATCTTTTTTTTACTAAAATCTAACATTAAACTGGAGCAGGGATTAGGATGAAGCACACTATAGTTATTACTCTGAAGAATAACGAAACTACAACATATTAAAAACTTAATTTTAATTTGTACGTTCAGTTGTTCTAATCCTAGCCTGTTGGGGCCGCGTTAGGAAGAGAAAAAAAAAACATGTGCCTGCTCATGTAGTAAATTCGTCTCTATTCAAGCCATCCCCACCCCCCTTTACGAGGGAAAGCGTGAGACTAGAATTATATAGTTGTGAAATGTTCCAAAATTACGAGCAATAACTTGTAAATGTACAATAATTAGGGAGATCGTTTCCTACGTAACAGTACTTACTTAAAGAAACTTATATATTAATAATAAGCCATATCATATCAGCCCTCGGTCAATATCAGACCTCCATCCGACGAGGACTGACATGTAATATTCTGTTTATCACATGCAGTACACATTATTGAAACTTCAATTTACTTGTAAAGAGTATGAATAGGCCTCGATTTCTCTAAAATAATAATAATTAACCAAACAAAATTAAAAAACAACAACAACAACAACAAAAAGAACAAACAAAAAAACAAAAAACAAAAAAAAAGTAAGTCAAAACTTGGACTTAAGTCTCATATTTTATTCAAATTTTGACTGCTCAACTCAGATTTAAGTTTGAGATTTTTTTGTTCAGAAATCCAACCCATTTTATCATATTGATTATTGTCGTTTTCCATTGAAATCTAAATTTGTATAATTCGGGGAGAATTCCAGTGCATACATGATGTATGTATATCTAATGCCCAACTATCAAATCATTTCAAGTAAGGAATTTATTTGGTACAATGTTAATGTGTCAGAAGAGGAATCGATTTTCAAATGAGAGAGAGAGAGAGAGAGAGAAGAGGGGAGAGAGAGAGAGAGAGAGAATTTACTGATGCGAATAAAATAGCAATTCCCAACGAATATACTAAGAGTTCCTGTTTGAGGAAGACGTGACGTTTCCGACGTTTTCTCTAATTTTTTTCTTTATCTCCTAGATATGAAGTTAAAATTGTATATTGTAGCAGTATTACCAAGCATTATATATATATATATATATATATATATATATATATATATATATATATATATATATCGGTCTGGATAGCGCGATGGTTAGAAAATTTAACTTGGAACGCAAGAGTATCGGGTTCAATACCCGCTTGTAACAAAGTTATTTTTTCTCCTTTGCTAAGTCAATTTACTGTAACAAGTAAGAGATGACTTTAATTTTTTATTTCCTTCAAAACATGGTAACTCTAAAACAGACATGGTAATTTACCCCAGGATTTTTTGTACAAACGAGATAGAATGCAAGTGAATTGTACGTGAATTGTCACAAAATTTATATATTTTTAAGAAACGTGAATGTTCTTAATGAGGATCACGTGATTCTGGCGCAGTCATAACGTATAAATTCGTGTTTATTTGTATGTATATAATAAAATTAAGAATTCTTAAAATAGAATATCCTATTTAATTGGATGAGTATCACCAAATTAACACCCATTTTATACTCAAAATACACTTTCTATGTTGAAAAGTTAGCCAGCAGGTTCATTCCCATCAACACCCTGCATCAAAGAAACGCTAAATACCAAGACCCTTGATCATGTCAATTATTCTTTAGTCATAATACAATGATTAATCTGGTCGATCGGTGTGGTGTTCCTTATAGCACCACATTGGCATGCTGTAGTCATAAATCAAACAAAAAATAAAATCCGACGAAAAAAAAGAGTTACGTATACACGTACCCCAGTTGTACTGAATGCATTTAAATAAATGTTACCTAGGGGTAGGGAGGGGAAATATGAAAAAATCACATAAAATAACAGGCTGTATAATGTCCATATTTTTCAAGCGATATTATGCGACTATGACATTGTCTCAACTGAATTAACAGTGCACCCCAGTATCAGCAGAAGATACACTTACGTCATACAGAACCACACGCACAAAAGCTCAATCACAAGAACTAAAACGGCAAGTTTATATCTGTGTGCTTTGTTTTGTGAAGTGCGTGTATTATCTATAATGTTTCCTGTAATTCCATTAGTGTATATATATAAGTGAGTGAGTACAATTTCAAGGCGTTTCTAGAACTCTGAAATTGACATCTATTGTGGCTTATTCGATTCATAACCTCTACGTTCTAATGTTTAATGTCACAGTGTCTGGACTGCTAAAACAATAACAATTCGCAGTAGTTTATCCTGACATCTAGAGAGAAATATGTCGATAGAACCTTTTTAGATTATCTCTTTTAACGAGCAGAAAGACACAAACTGACAATCCTTTAGACAACTGCAAAAGAAAGTTTTTTCTACATTTCCAAAAAAAATGTTGGCATGATAGTATTGCGGAAAAAAAGTCTAGACAAAACCATCCCAAATTATGCTTACCTATCTATTTGATACTATGATTCAAAACAAACCCCCAAACGACTTTTTAAAAAATAGGAAATTCTTGAATAAATGTATATATCATTCGTGAACTATGTAACACCAAAACAGACAATGGAAATGCATTTGGCGAGTCAGTTCCTCACAAGAATTGTTTGTCTAAACAGCATTGCTAATGATTGTCTGAAGTATCCGTTCATAACTTTCCTGTAATTAGCCTTCTCCACCGGCACACAAAAAAATTCAATTACGCAAGTGATGACAATCGAACACCCTTGTAGCTTCGCACGTTAAACGGATATCTGTAAAGCGTCTTCACATCTTAGACCTCCAAAACCCAGATGAAATAAAAAAAAAACTTACGATTGATTGTGGCTCTTTTGGGATTCTTTACATTTTAACATTACTCTGTGTTTGATGTTAAAGATGCAGCCTTCGAGCAGTTATTCTCTCATAGCTAGGGTCATAAATTCACAAATCAAATAAAAACTATGTCAATGAAGAACGATTTCAGATTCTTCATGTTCACGGAATACACGTACAGAGTATATAACGGTGAAACACATGACGTGACGCAATCAGATGCATGTATATTTAGAAACATTTTTATCTTTAAACCTAAACCGACTGGTGTCATCTTTACGGCATACACACGCTTTTAGTAAGTGTCATCACAAATAACTTTACAAGTATTCTTCATAACCTTATCCTACGTGCAACGTATAAGCTGGTGACATTGACTTTTGATCTTAAGATCGAAACCACCTTAAGTTACAGACACTTTTAAATTTTCTCATTCCATGGCTAAAGGTTAAGCGATAATGTGAATATTACCGAGTAATCAGTAGTCACTATCACTCACCTGGTGTCCTGGACCTTTGAACACCAATAACCACATGTAGTCATAGTAACGTTTGTGAAGTTGCACTGCTACATCCAATTATTACAAAAGTATTTTGCATATTATCATAATCAATAACATTTTTTACCATGTAGGACCTGACAACCTTCACCTTTGGTCCTAATAATTAACAGTCATATTTTAGTCATAGGAGCTCATTGTGTGAAAGTGACATTGAACTTTGAACCTACTAAACAATAGAGGTAATCCATTAGCAATATATACTCTTCTTATGAGATACTATATACTATTGCTAAACCTTACATGAAATTTACATATATGATGTATCAAGCGGAAACCAAAGAGTACAGATAGATGGACGAACCAAAATTAATATATCTGTTCTCGCTAAAAGTGATATGTCCATATATATCTTAATTTGTTGAGTGAGGTTTTTTTTTATTATTATCAATTTAAGGTCAGTTTGTGCTAAGTCCACATTAATAGTCTTGTAAACTTTTTATTCATGTAATAATATCTAAATTGCTCCAGAATTTGCACAGACGGGTAATAATATCTAAATTGCTCCAGAATTCGCACAGACAGGTAATAATATCTAAATTGCTCCAGAATTCGCACAGACAGGTAATATTACTGTCGATCTGTCCGTCACATCTTATATTCCGGATAAAATATTAATTTGAGTGAGTTCTACTAAGGAAAGTCTTTATGACTAAAGAATGGTCCCTGTCATTTTGTGTCAAATTATCTGCTATGGAGAAATGCCAGTTTGCACATATGTAGAGGACGGAAAAGACCGAACAATGTTCAGATTGCACAACAGGGTACATGTGACCGTATGCAAGAGGGGGGGGGGGGGGTGTGAGTTTGCGCATGTACAAGTACGTGTTTAATGTTTCATCAGAGAATTCAAAAAGTATATTCACCGGTCGCGGTAGCTTAGTGGTTAGAGCGTTCGCTTCGTAACCGGGAGGTCGTGAGTTCGAGCCCCGCTCGTGCCTTGGCCGCGTCAAACCTAACACGAAAAATAGGTAGTGATTGCTACGTCGCCAAACGCTCGGCATTTAGAAGTGAGAATCATTCAGATATGACCTTAAAAACGGAGGTCCCGTGTCACGGTAGGCGTTGGCACGTTAAAGAACCCTCACTACTACGGCCCTGAGTGCTAAGCATAGCCTGAGTGCTAAGCATAGCCTGAGTGCTAAGCATAGGTCTAAATTTGGGGTACTTCACCTACAGCTGGTGACGTCTCAATATGAGTGAAAAATTCTCGACGGGACGTAAAAATAACAAACAATCAATCAATCAAACAATCAAAAAGTATATTCTTTATGGTTTTGTGAAATACAGGTTTTAGTGTTCTTAGTGTTGTTAATGAATCTAATTTATTCCCACCAACGCTCAACATAGGGAGTAATATCTTGAAGTGGCAACATTTGTGAAGTTATTTTAGGCTTCTGAAATGACAACATTAAATTAAAAAAAATTATATTCAATCCTATGATTATCAATACCTTAATGCCATATCTATAAAATTTATTGCCAGATTTACATCAATGGATTAAGGTATGAAATTCCAACGTTATTATTTAGAACCAATGGTGTCCCCTGATGCTTTTGAAGGTCCAAATCAAATACAAGGACGACTCTTAATTCTGGGGTTAAAGGTTAAAATTATAAATATTTCATATCTTAGGCATATACATGTATTCCAGTAAAGCTATATCTTAAAACTAAAATATTTTCAATACACATTTTTATTTTTTGTTTGTTTGTTTGTTTGTTTATAGCCGCCTGAGCAATTTTTCAGCTATCCGGCGGCTGTCACCATTACCGGTGACAGGGCTGCAAATTTAGGCCTATGCTCGGCACTCAGGGCCTTCGAACCCCCGACTCAAGGATCATCAGATCTTTGAGCCCGACGCTCTAACCACTGCGCCACGCGGGCGGCATACACATTTTTATTTCAACCTAGAATATCAAAGCAATACAGAGCATTTGCTCAAACCTATTTACTAAATTTATTTTGTTGCAAAAAATGGGCTTGTATGTAATTCTATCCAATATTATTATTGAACTTAAAACTAAGTTTAAGATTTGACTAAAATAAAGACTTCAGTGCTACTGAATATATAGAATTCAATATTCCCCTCGAGAATTTTTCACCCGTATCCTGAAGGGCTGCAAAATTTAGACCTATGCCCCTTTGAGAAAGAAGAGATCTTTAACGTGGCACACCTGCTGTGATAGGGGGCCTCGGTTTTCTACCTATTGTAACACAGATCCTCAAGTGATTCTCTGAATAAGTTTTCTACCGAAAATATCCATAACATAACTTAATGAACCTTATTTGGGGGGGGGGGGGGGGGATGGTCATTGAAATAGTAGTAAATCACAATTTTACAAAATTTTCCAACACCAAAATGACAGCTAGTATTGCTTTAAGTTTCTGTAAGAAGGGCATGCTGAAGGTCAACGTACTGCATTTTTTTAAAGGGACTTGTTTTCTATATCAAACTGTCAATGTCTACCAAGTACATACTGTAAAATATGGTTTCTGTATGAGTATTACATCACGGGAGATTTCGTTTTTGAAACATTACATGAAGAGTTTATGTGACTTACAAATGACCGATGTTGGTCAAAATCACATTTGGTTGCAAAGGTTTCTTTAAGATATCTTTAATAGTTTTATAATGAAATCGCTATATTGGATATTATAATCATGAACTATCTCAACTGTACATCGTAAAATTATTGCACACAATTTAAAAAATTTGTCCGATATACACAGATATCAAACAGGCGACTTTAAAACCGCGAATAATCCTGAAGTACATATAGTAATGTGTCTATGCAAAAAATCCCTGATACACATATGTAGTATAATAACCTTTCATAATATGAGAATAATGGTGCTTCTTCGTCTTTTAATGAGCCAGATGGCAAAATTCAACACTTATATCTGTATCAAATTTTTCCTGCTATAATTAGCAGGACTGAATATTTGTTATTTCATTTGTATCTTGTTTTACGTCCCATTCGAGAATTTTCTACTCATGTTGGGTGATAACCAGCTTTAAAAGAAGGAACAATCACGACCTTCGTTAAACGTTTGATGCGGCCACCAGGAAGGAGAATCAGGCTCGGGATCTCCGGAGTGATGCGAGAATTCCCAACTACTATTTATCCACTGCATATAGCGATCAGTAAAATGTACTTGCAAGTACATCTAATTCCTTCTGATTGTTCCTCAACAAACGTTCGGCATTTAGAAGTGAGAATCACGGGTATTTCGGATACGGTCTTATAAACGGAGGTCCCGTGTCACAGCAGGTGTTGGTACATTAAAGAACCCTCACTGCTACGGCCCTGAGCGCTAAGCATTGGTCTAAATATGTGGTACTTCACTTACAACTGGTGACGTCTCAATACGAGTGAAAAATTCTCGACGGGACGTAAAACAATCAACCAATCAATAAAACCTTCCGAACTTCAAGTATTCACAACTACAGACTATAAAATTTACTTGTACAAGTCAAGTAGTTCCTTCCAAATATTGCGTGTTGTGCAATGCAATTTTTTTAGTATTACATGAAATCCCTTATTAAAGAGTACAGAATTTATTCATATAATTTTAAAATGAAATTCTGAGAAACAAAATGATAGAGAAGCTCTGGTAAGGGCACTATACAAGAAGATTCCATTCTTAAAACTTGACTTATGGTTACGTTGAGGTAGTATGAAGTTATAGTTATATTTATAGTTTATACGTGTACTACAGATTTCTCTTAAACCAAGTATACACCCCAAGAGCTAAACACTTCTAAAAGATGTTCAGATAGACTCTAAAGAAAGATGCGTTTCAAATTGTATTCTAATATAATTTGTAATGAACGATAAAGAATCTTCCTAAGATTGAAGCAAAGGATTTATAATGATAAGGGCTCTTTTTGCCCACCCAACTCGACACTTGTGCTATTGTTTCTCAACTTCCGAAATATGTTTAATTTCGCTGTATTTTTAGCTGTAACGTGTTTGGTCCTCTAAGTATACTAGATCGATCTAACGTCATCTGTTTAGTCCTTTATCACACCGTATCTGGTCAAAGTTTTGTAATGCAGATACATCATAATCGGCACAACGGTTACTTACATGAACGACCAGACAAAGCGTCATGGTCTTGAATATAGGCTATTTCACCCATGTTTAAGTAAGAATCTAAAATAATTATCATTACTTTGTTAATTGAAATATATTTAAAGTTCATTCATAACACCAATGTCTGTGATTATACATTCGATAATTCATTCAGTCATGAGTCCCGTGCATGGGGATCCTGCACCCCTTGTTTGTTGTAAGAGGCTCCCCGTGGGGATCCGGGTTGTTAGTATAGATCCTCAGTACACCTTGCTTGTCGTAAGAGGCGACTAAATGGGTCGGTCCTTTGGATGAGACCGCAAAAACCAAGGTCCCGTGTCACAGCAGGTGTGGCACGTTAAAGATCCCTCCCTGTTCAAAGGCCATAAGCGACGAGCATAGGCCTAAATTTGCAGCCCTTCACCGGCAATGGTGACGTCTCCATATGAGTGAAAGATTCTCGAGCGGGACATTAAACAATATTTAATCAATCAATCAATCTTAATAGGCAACTAAATGATGGGGGGGGGGGGGGGGGGGGGAGGGGGGGGGTCTTCAGAAAAGTTTTTCACTCAGATGGAGACGTCACCATTGCCGGTGAAGAGGTCACAAAATTTAGGCCTATGTTCGGCGCTTATGGCCTTTGAGCATGGAGGAATCTTTAACGTGCCACACCTGCTGTGACACGGGGCCGTAGGTTTTGCGGTCTCATCATCTACCTCTGAATCTGAAGAAAAACATTCCTGGTGATCTTGGCTTTTAAGGTACGTGGATGCTGATGTCTGAATGTCGCCCTGCAAATGTCTGAATGGTGGGGAAAACTTATTTATACTGACACCTTAACCTGCTGGGCAATATTGCTTTCAGTAATTGCTTTCCCGCTAACGACTTTGTTAGTGGAGCGCCGTGGTTTTGAACTCTTAGAAAAAATATTAAATTCTTCTCGAAGAAAGATGACACTGGTTACTTAGAAATGGGCTTGTCAGCAGACAAATGCATTGGGTCTGTTTGGAGTTCTTTCTGCTGAAATCCTCTGTAATGTGGCGTTCTCCATCTCGAGTTTTCTCAGCATTGTCATCTGTAAAATCACCAGCTGCTGCTTCCCGTTCTTCACCGTAATTGTCCCAACGAACCCACTACACCATTGTCCATGTTCGGTGCTTTACGAGTATCTGAGGCCAAACGTGCATTACTCAATGTAACTACTGATGGATCGAAAGGAAAAGCACCTGATCTTCTGAAAGCTACTCGACGAATGACAGACGACAAAACAACTGTGTGTGTTTTACAAGCTGGTTTACATACATTGTATCAGTTGACACTTCCAGCACGAGTTTCTCTGAATTTCTGACATCCATTGTTGTATATTTGTGAGAACGGTCCAAAACAACCGACATCCACTGGCTGCAACAATTAACTGGTGTGTTGTGG
The DNA here is from genome assembly GCA_024699665.1 of Ostrea denselamellosa. Lineage (NCBI taxonomy): Eukaryota > Metazoa > Mollusca > Bivalvia > Ostreida > Ostreidae > Ostrea > Ostrea denselamellosa. The sequence goes on from JAMZEH010000020.1 coordinate 17,338,020, forward strand.
CAAGGCTTAGAGAATTATGTTCTGTATTACTCAATCAGTCAGAGTTTGGGGGGGGGGGGGGGGATGAGAACCATGCCCATCATATAGTAGCAAGGTGTCCTACCCCTTCCACTGACCTCAGGGGAATCGTGAGAAATTGTTCTGAAGATAAATCTGAAAAAAAGTCTGGATTTGATCATCCTGTTTTACTGACTGTTCCAGGAGTACATTTCCTGCTTCATTCTGGCACCTGAGAAAATAAAAAAAAATATAGCAGGAATCTGATAGCCTAAAGCGTTTCCACAACCGAAAATAGTAACAGTCCAAGACTCGTCAGCTGTGATAACAGGACATAACATCTGAACTCAGCTGTAATAACAGGACATAGCATCTGAACTCAGCTGTAATAACAGGGCATAACATAACTCAGCTGTAATAACAGGACATAACATAACTCAGCTGTAATAACAGGGCATAACATAACTCAGCTGTAATAACAGGACATAACATAACTCAGCTGTAATAACAGGGCATAACATAACTCAGCTGTAATAACAGGGCATAACATAACTCAGCTGTAATAACAGGGCATAACATAACTCAGCTGTAATAACAGGGCATAACATAACTCAGCTGTGATAACAGGACATAACATAACTCAGCTGTAATAACATGGCATAACATAACTCAGCTGTAATAACAGGACATAACATAACTCAGCTGTAATAACAGGACATAACATAACTCAGCTGTAATAACAGGACATAACATAAGTCAGCTGTAATAACAGGGCATAACATAACTCAGCTGTGATAACAGGACATAACATCTGAAGAGCCAACAGTATAAGGAGGGGTGATCTTGCAGAATTCCTTTCTCGTCTACATTATAATTGCACTCTGGCTTTTCAGGCGAGCTGTATATATTGAGGATACTTTCACTCTCATTAAAGTATCTGTCAATGCTCTGTCATCATGTAGCTTTTGTGCGTAGCTCAGATATTATTTTTGGACGCCAAACTTTTAGGTCAGATCATCTACCAAAGAAGGAATTTAGGCACTGGAAAGAAAGTGGATGGTCTATGTCTCGCTTTCCTAGAGCTATAGAATAATCTGTACCCAGATTCATGACCTCATTTCGTGTGTAAAGTTACCCAGCAGCTGCGAGTCGTTGAATATGTTTTATTAGTCTGACCTCCTCTTCTTCAATAAGCAAGGCTCTGGCCCAGATTTGGTTACATCTATGTTTACTTAGCCATTCACTCTGTCTCTGAGTGTCTGTTCAGGAATAGAACACTTTCTGGAGGCTTTATATACCGACAGGTTATTTTCCATCACATCTATGTAGGTATTTGTCAACTGTCTTTGTGAATAGCTCCGATTTTTCTCACTCTTAAGAGTGGCCTAAAAGTGAGATTTAAATTTTTATTTATTAAAATGCACAAAATATTTCTTATTAAACCTGAATTCCATATAATATTAAAATTAAAATTCATTGTTTTATAAGTTTCAACTATAATTTTATTAATTAGTTATAAGAATACTAGTTAATATTAAGGTTTAAAACATTTTGACTTTTCAACACACTGAAGATTTGCTCTGAGAAATATACATAAAAAATGACTCGACGAGATCGCCGTAGAAAACATGAAACCATTCACGTGACATGGTGCCTTAATGGATGGTGAAGAGACATGGTGCCTTAATGGATGATGAAGAGACGGCGGAGTACAGGAATGTCGGCTTGGACTTTATAAGTTTTATTTGTAATCAGAACTTTGCGAGTACACTGGCATTAAACAAATCATATCAAATGTGGTACTGTAATTATAAAATTCTGTCGTTTCACTTACTTGACCGATGTGATAGCAAACGATTTGTCATGGATTATTCTTTATTAAAAAGACACTACAACTCATTTTGCGTAAAAATCATGAAATGAAATTTCCCCACAGCTTTCTCAAATTTTGTTGTATAGTGGAATGTATGAACGTTGCGAAAATAACACATTTCTAAAGTTGAAAATTCTCTTTTAATCGCAAAATTTAATACTTTTTGACGCCCCCCCCCCCCCCCCCCCCCCCCCCCCCAAGTGAGGTTCCTCCTTTTGGTCTCCATCCAAACGCATGCGCACAGACGGTAAACAGTGCAGCATATTTTCCAGTGAGCGAAAGCGTACAGTTTTTAGACCAAAATTTTGACAGAATTTGCAAGAAAGGGGGTAAAAAAAAAGAAAACGAGATACAACTTAAACGTGAACGTAAATTTACCTGGGGATCAGTATGACCGTTTGACAAACCATGGACTAGGAAACACACATCCGGGACTTTAAAAATAAGTACTATTTGTATCTGAACACGTCACGTGTTAGTAGTTTGGTCACTAGGGACATGGGAGGGTTCCTTATAAATAATGATTTATAATTACTTAATTGAATATCCCCATACTTGAAAAGCGAGTGTGGACCCTCTTAAGGGGTATTATAAATAACTTTCTACACAACACGTTTGCTGTCATTTTCAGTTGAATTGATGTAAAATTGCATTTAAAAGTCCGAGTCAGCATGAAGAAACCTTTTGATTCCGGATGATCTTCAAAGCGTGGTTGACAGCTAATTGATGCATTCACATTGTTCAAATTGTCAGTATCGATATAATTTTTATCAATGTGTGTTTTTTAAACAAAAAAAGAAAGAAAGATTGATTGATTGTTGTTTTTCCGCCGCACCCAACAATTTTTCAGTTATCTGGTGGCGTCCAGTTTTTGTAGGTGGAGGAGAGAACCCAGATACAATCTGACCTTCCGAAAGTAAACTGGCAAACTTTCTCACATATATCAGCGTGAGCGAGAATCGAACCCGCGCCCACTAGAGGTGAAAGGCCTTGGAATGTTGAACGCAATGCTCTAACCCCCCCCCCCCCCGAAAAAAAACAAAAACAAAAATAAAAAAAACAACAAAAAAAACCACTTGATTGAAATGTGGAAAATCAGCTGTAGTGGCTCTTTAAAGTCAAATATGACATGCAATAAGGATTCAGAAATACAAGCACCCTCCCCCTCCTGGATAGCTTAAAGAATAATGACCTTGAACAATATTGATAAATATTTCAGGCGATACTATGGAAAACCATAAGGGAACCTCAAGGCATGTTCTATATCATCCATTGTATCAATCCTGACCTACCCAAGATGACCACCCAGGATGTCATCCTCGTCATCTCCCAAACATAACCTGGTATTTCATACCTAAATTCAGGGCCCAGTCACGATGCATATTGGTCATCCTAGGACTACAATGATTATGACCTGCCTTGTCAACATTAAACCTGGTATTCGAATTCTTGTCTTACAATCTTGACTGTATTTTAATAAACGAACACTTGGTCTGACAGGGATGGTCATTATGGAATATTGACTTAACATAATTCTGACTGTATATCTTAAATGGGTTAGCAATTTCTATACATTACATTTTGTAAATATATATAGAAGAAAGAAGTTTTTGAAGACTTAAAGAGAATGATTTGTGTCGATGCCAGCTACAAATTACTTTTTTATCTTTGGCGTTAGGCTTTTACCTGCACGTGATCATTTAATGCCGGTGTGTTTGGTACCGGTGTGTTGGATAGTTTGATCTTGGAACTTTGAACCACACTGTACATGTGTTTGAATTACTAGTTTGTGTTTATCACCCCCCCCCCTCTCTCTCTCTCTCTCTCTCTCTGTAATATTTTATGGATAGATGACCTGTGTGTCGCGTCCTGTTCCTAGTTTGTGACCATGGCATTCCACAGATAATGTTTAAATGCATTTAGATCTTTAAAGATTCAGAATTAAATCTCATAAGATGGTGCTGTATATATACCCTACTTTGTTGACAATTGTGGACGAATCGTCTCTGGGGTCTTTGGGTATTTCTTCTCTATGATCTGGGTTACTTATATTTTGTAATGGAGGGTTATGTTACTTTATATCTTAGAAACAAACGCCCATTTAGTTCTCATAGTCTAAAGATGCACTTACTGACCCGCAGTCTGTAACACTTCTGATATATTCATGCAATAATCGGGTGACCATACAGACCCCTGGACCTATTTGATTGATATGGAAGTATGGTCACGTTGAATTTGTCTTTGTCGCGGCAGGCGTTGGCACGTTAATAAACCCTCGCTGCTACGTACCTGAGAGCTAAGCATAGGTCTAAATTTGTGCAACTACAACTGGTGACGTCTCAATGAGTGCAAAAAATTCTCAATGGGACGTCAAACAAACAAACCCAAAGATACACCACTTGAAGTGTCTCATACAACATAGACCAATTCATTTATAATTATAGGTATGAAAGATAACACCATCTGCATTTTCTTTCATGCAAATTCATATAGTATGTAGAATTTACAAGTATTATAAATTCAGGACAACGGAAATGATAAAAAGGTTGTTTTTATCCACTAAAACTGACAGTTTTTCTTTCAAAATCAAGAGTACTTTGTTGCAAGAAATTCAATACGACTCTCTTGTTACTCTCACTTGAAACTTGCAATCACGTGAATCGGAATTTTGACGTCATGATCATGATGTTTTGCCGCCATTTTTGGCACTGTGATATGGCATGGCTATTTTCACGCCATTTTATATCTAGAAAACATTGAACGCAGAGTTGGACAAATTGCATATTTATACCATAGATTTATCGTTCCAGTGTACGTTGTAATGTAAACATTTTATTCGAAATTAAATTTAGGGAAATCAGAATTACACTGTATCTGTTCCCAATTTAGGTGAATGGTATGGTTAAAAGCCCCATTTAATTTGTGAAGGCGTGATTATCAGCAGGTTAGAGGAGAGTCTACATGTAAGTTGTATACAGTTTGCTCGAAACATCAAACTGTTGAATCCGCCAGCACTGACTGATCTGCATCGAAAAGCTTCTTCACTTTCAAGCAATACACACACACACACATATATATATATATATATATATATATATATATATATATATATAGTCCTAAGAAATGAATGATACATTTAGCAGGTGTGTGCTTTTGTTATCTAGTGGACAATCATTCGAAATTAAGTCACGTGATTTAGTCAACCAAACCAACTTAAAAGGTATTCGTGAATCTGACGGAATTTTTCAATTCCGCGAGTTGACTACGTACAGTTGATGGGATTTACTTCTACCACAATAGGTAATGGATTCTGTTTGACGTTGTGAAATTCTCTTTAGATTCAGAAGATGGAAAAGAGATTAAATGGCGTGTATTCGGTCTTTTCGATCGTAGGGGAAAGATCAAAGATGGGAAATTCCTTTCGCATACCATACCTTGATTGTTATTGAATGGCCCTAAGAAATTTAGTAATTTTGTCTATTTACATTATTGGATAATTCAAAGTCGCTGTACCTGCGGGATGACAAACGTTCGGAAGTCCTCGTAAAATTAGCTGGTTTAAATATTCTTTCGAATATTGTCACTTCGATAGTTTTGTGTCATGCTTGCAACCTGTATGTTTTATTTGCATGTAATCAATAATCAGAAAAGATGACAATTTTATTTACCTTAGAGATAATCAACTTCAAACGATACAGGTATATATTTTCCTGTTCTGTATACCTGGATATGCTTAGTTCTTTAATTGACATAACCAGTTATTTGTAATTTCTACTTAGTATGTTCAAGAGTCCTACAAGAGTGACACCTTAACAGAAGAGTAAGGTACACGTTAATGACATTATGAACAGAATTTACGCTCATTAATACATAATCCAGCATGAATTCTCGATGGTGAAACAGCTATGAAATACCTGAAGATTAAATAAGAGGACACTAACCATCAACCTTAAGGTTCGTTTTAGTCCCCTACCGGCTTTGCTGGGGGGGGGGGGGGGGGGTGTATTTGTTTACCCTCAGTCTATCCGTCCATCTTTCTGTCTGTCATTTCGCTTGAGGTTTTCCGCAGTAGATGAAGATATTCAACTCAACGTTTATGCATGGCTTTCTTTTGGATAATTACAGATCAAGTTTGAGTTTCGTTATTTTTGCTTAAATTATCCTACTGGTAGGAGGACTTTGTATTGCCTGCAATACACCCAGAATGCTTGTTCATCTATGAATCATCCATTTTATTTTGACATTGTTTCTGCCACCACGTGCACTTGTCAGATAAATAAGTTAACTTGTCAAATATTGATGTCGACCTGTGTATTTGTTGTGGTTTGGAATTCAGGGTGGACTAAGCATCCCCCGTTGACGGTCACACCCACTGTGAGCCTTTTATCTGGATAAGTTAAGTGAAGTAATCTGTAGTTAAAAATAAGTATGTAAAGATTGGTTTAACAATTAATATGAAACACATCAGACACCATTTGACCAAATTATGCGTTGTGTTTGCAAAAAATCTTTATAACAACCATAGATTTGCGACATGCTGACTTTAAACAAGATTTTTGAAACCCTGTAACATCAACGTATTTGTCATTAACCTGCCTCGTTTAAAAAAAATATCATATGCAGAACATGCTTATAAAATGGTCGAGGCCTCTGCGAGTTCAGTTGAAGTTTAGAGTTAAGAAAAGGATTTTTTTTTCATTACCTCTGTGAGTTCAGTTAAGACTTTAGAGTTACGAAAGGTTTCTTTCCAAGATGAATAATGCATTTACACTATATAAAGCATGTAGTCCGAACTAAGATCAGAGTCGCAGACCCTGGGGCCATGGATTTTACAATCATGGTAGAAATATACCTCTAAATTATTTCTATACACTCAGATGGCTTGTGTTAAGGATTTATTTTTTCACGATAAATGAACTTGCATCTGAACTAGAATCCTTGAATTTTACAATATTATACAATTATTGGCAATATTTGAGGTCAGTACGATGCTTTAGTTACCTGGAGGTGACTATTACGTTCTATTTTTCCCTTGTTTGTTGGATCTTGGCCAACCAGATAGCACTGAATTCTGATAACCAAAAGGATGAGGAATTATACAAGATCTTTAAAGCATTTCTAAGGTTTTGTTCCCAACTCATGACTTCTGGACATCCACACTTTTTTCTCCCCATACACCATAGACGCACGGCAAGGGCTGGGTGATTCATGTAACGGACTGAGTGATTCATGTAACGGACTGAGTGATTCATGTAACGGACTGATGATTCCTGTAACGGACTGAGTGATTCATGTAACGGACTGAGTGATTCGTGTAACGGGCTGAGTGATTCATGTAACGGGCTGAGTGATTCATGTAACCTAATGTTTAAGGCAGATGACACGATACATCTACGTAAAAATGTCATTCAAAACGTACAAAACCCGTTCACCGAGAAATCACTGCCCATAAAAAATTTAGAATACAGATATTTGAAAATATTTTAGTGCTAAGTATTTAGTGTTTGAACGTAGATCCTCTGTGATGCATTGCTGCCTCTACCTCTTTCAAAGTAGTTATGCCAAATTAATAGAATATTTGCTGATTTGATGAATGTTTAAGAAACGAATGACTTAATTTTAAGTTTAGCCTTTGATATTATTCAATCATTATAGAATAAGTCTAATTCACTAATACCATGTTTTCGTTGTTGAACTCGTCCAAGAATTTGATGACAGAAGTAAGCAATCTGTAAAGCATATGCGTTTCTTGTAAATTACTTTTACATTTTAAGCACTTGAGAAGGCATTATATTATGTCCTCTCACCTACCTGAGTGGATTCCTTAGATCTTTCTTTGTGATACCTAATTGGTAAAACACGCAAAATATGTAAATTTCAAGGAGCTGTAGACTTTCCAGAAATAAACAACTATTAATAAAAATAAAACAACACGATTGGAATTATAGACAGGAAGATGTATTTTAAGATTGTAGTTATATTATAAGAACTCGGCCTTAGGAAATAACAAGCTGTAAAAGTGTTTGTCAATTAAATGTTCACTGGATACACTTACAATAATGGTAGACATTGCTATGGATTTAGAAACCTTTTATATTAGAAACATATGATCTATCATTCTACCCAGCAGGGACCACTTTCGGTGAGCGCTTGTAATTTTCTGAGGCGATTTTTCTGTCCGTTGACAAAACACCAGCAACACGATTCTTTGTTTTAGCGGGTCCCTGAGTACACAAATCACGTGTATGACGATCACATTTCATTGCCTAGAATGTCTTTTATTTATATAGCTGCGACCACTGTGCAGCATGTAGAAGGGAGGGGGGGGGGGGGTGTAAACGTATGCATATTTTGGGTAAGGAACACTTTTATCTTCAATGTTTAAGAGCAGATGTGACAATCTTAAATAACAAACCACACGGGATTCTGGATATCATAAGGTGAGATCAAAGTCCAGAGAGACCAGTAATTCTGAAACATCGTCGTCCGATGTCTATCATTAGAGGGGATTCCGGGTAACCTAAGGTGGTTGCGCCGAGTGATTATCACCAGGTCTGTATCACTGGTACTAACAAACAGGAATATAAATGGTAATTGAGTTAGAAGTTCCCATTAACTTGTCATAGCTTGCATTTCGCATATGTTAGACAAGAGTTTACCACATGTGAGGGTCTAGTAGAAATGGGTTGTGTCCAGAGGTAGGGGTGGGTTGTGTGTAGAGGTAGGGGTGGGTTGTGTGTACAGGTAGGGGTGGGTTGCATATAGAGGTAGGGGTGGGTTGTGTGTACAGGTAGGGGTGGGTTGTGTGTAGAGGTAGAGGGGTGGGTTGTGTGTAGAGGTTGGGGTGAGTTGTGTATAGAGGTAGGGGTGAGTTGTGTGTAGAGGTAGGGGTGGGTTGTGTGTAGAGTTAGGGGGTGGGTTGTGTGTAGAGGTAGGGGGTGGTGGTGGGTTTTGTGTAGAGGTACGGGGTGGGTTGTGTGTAGAGGTAGGTGGGTATATTGTATGTTGTGGGAGGGTTGTGCCTAGAGGTAGGGGTGGCTTGTGCCTAGAGGTAGGGGTGGGGCGTCAGATTCCGATACTATTATAGATATCCTGAATTTATATGTATGTGCTTAAGAAATGAAACTATGTCGGATAAAAACCTCAGGAAAATCCTAGTTCTGTCCCTCCATCCGTGTTCCCAACTGATAAGTACAAAAATGATATGATCTCCCTTTTTTGAAATCAGAATAAAATCAGCTGAGAAGGGAGCAGAATAACCAAGATGACCTCTCTCACCGTAGAAGTCTTCTTTCTTCTTCACGACTAAAAAATTACAGACTCATGAAAGTTGCGAAAACAGATCACGATACGTGTAATATGTCTACATGCCTGTCATGAGAGAGAGAGAGAGAGAGAGAGAGAGAGAGAGAGAGAGAGAGATGCACCTTTCATAAATGTGAACTATCCTATAAATCCATTTGAAATAAAGGTTTCTAATATTACCCTAAAGTTTAATCTTACTCTTTCAACTGAATTTCTTTACAAAATCTCGCGTAAATTAGACCTGATATCAAATCGATAAATAGAGAACCCCCGCGTCTGGTGCAATAAATACTTCGGGTGTTGTGTAGAAATAAGCATGTGTCCAGACGCCTCAGACAAGATAATTACACACTGCAACACGACTTCATTCAACTTCAGCTGTATTTCAGTTACAAAGAAAGTTCAGTCGCGTTCAACACACATCTACATCACAATCATTACACGTTTCTATCCATAAAAGGAAATTTATATAGTGTCGGATTTGATAATCGAGGCAGTTGGATTTTGAACTAACTTTGTTAGACATTGGAGTGTTTGCAAGACGAAATGCTATCCATGTGACCGTTGAGAGTTGACGGAAGTCGACATTTGTGAGACAGATGGCTATTTTCTATGCACTATCGAATTCACAACAACAACCAACAAAATGTCCAAGTTCCATTTGTATAGATTTACAATTCCAATATTTTGCCTTTGATATCTTTACCAATTGTGCTGATATACATACTTCATGAATGTCATACAATTGTGTTCCATGTGCCTAACTATAGTACGTTTATTTATCGAAGGGAATTCTGACAGAAATGAAAGTAGAATATATCTATAACAAACACGCTGTTCATTACCTCGTGTATTTTCAAAAATGAAATTTATTTTTAATAAAATCTTTGTATATTATACTATCTCTAACATTTCACTTTCTAGTATCTCATTTTCATATATCAAGTCCAATTTTAGGAGCCGTTAAACTTGGACAAATCGCTTTTGATATATACGTAAGACTTGTTCGTAAACTGTCACCGAGCCTGTTCGTGGTCAGCTAATCTTAAACAGGAACAAAACGAGTTATTAACACGATTGATTTCATCAGGAATTAATCTAAGAATCAGTCACCACGCTGATTTCGAACCCAGAACCTTACACTTTAACGCTTGACCAAAACGAAAACTTCTTGCGAACAAGTAATTTAATAAGTTAAAATCTTGTTTTATAAAATTTATCTTCAACAGTAGAAACATTTCAAAGACATTACGTGCCATAAGACAATTCACAGGTTAATATATTGAAGGGTGCTTATTTTGTCTCTCATTTTATTAAAGATAATCTACCTCCCACGAATCGATTCGTGTTTGTATCAAGTCTGGAAAAATATATCTACAACTGTGTTTTGCTTAAAATCTCCAACTGATTTTCAATAGACAAATGATAATGCAATATACAGATAACGAGCGTGTAACTTTCAGAAACAGACAGAGGTTGTTTGGATATCCAGAATCGCCAGAGCACAGGATTGAAAACTCCCACAAGTATTGCACGCTTGCCAGGTGCTTGACACGTCACTAATTACAGATATTATATTTCCATTACGACATTATACAAGTAATTAAGACAAATATGCAGGATTTTCGTGTATTAAAGCATGGTTTATAATTTCAAACAACAGCTCTCATTTTCCAAGCTATCTTGTCCGTTTGTGTCACTGATTGTGTTGTATCTTAATGTCGTTTTGTTGGGAGCCATTCAACCGATTTACACGGCCACAGAGGAAAATCGTCCTTACCTTTCTTGTAAGTCAATTATTCAGATATGATTCAAGTTTCAAGTTTCTTTATTCACTTACACCATTAATTAATGGTACGTAAGGTCAATATAATACAATGGAAAAAATAAATGTAATCATATAAAGTCTAGAGGGGGTGGGGTTTCTTCAACAGGTAAAACACACACACACACACACACAGATACACACACACATATACATACATACACACACACAAATATATATATATATATATATACGATATGCAGATAAGTAGGCATGAGTTATGAAGGACAGACTAAATCGTATATTTTGGCTATAAATATACAGAGGTTTCTCAATTTTTTAATACTTGAGGTTAACATTATTTCAGAAAATTTAACAACATTTGGATTTGTACAATACCTTGAGTGTAAATTTTGTTTTCTTATGGCACACCGTGATTTGCATTCTAAAATAAAATGGAACTCGTCTGCAATTTGGCCTGCATTACAAATTGTACAAAATCTTTGACATAAGGGGATATTTGCCCATTTGCCTGTATCTTATGGGAGTCGGTGAGTTGAGGTTCTGAATTTGATAAATGTTTTTCTTAGTTTAGCAGGTAAATTTTCCAGATATTTTTCACGACCACAGTGGGACTTAAAGATTCGGTATATTTGACCTTTTGATGAGTTGCTAATGTCACCTTCCCACTTTTTAATAAATTGATCACTCAGAAGTTGTTTAATAATAGCAATGGTAAAATATTTGTTAAAAGAATTTTGCTCTTGTCGTATATTTGAGACCCCACATGGAGACAGGATTTTATGAATACAATTCATCCAGGAATCGCTAATACCTTCTTTAAAATGTTACAAACATAAAAAATTATACAATACGCATACTATTTTGTTTTCTGTACATGTCAAAAGCTTAGTCCAGAAAGACTGTTGATTGATTATATATTGTTTAACGTCCCGCTCGAGAATTTTTCACTCATATGGAGACGCCACCATTGCCGGTGAAGGGCTGCAAATTTAGGCCTATGCTCGGCGCCCAGGGCCTTTGAGCAGGGAGGGGTCTTTATCGTGCCACACCTTCTGTGACAAGGGGCCTCGGTTTTTACCGTCTCGTCCGAAGGACCGCCCCATTTAGTCACCTCTTACGACAAGCAAGGGGTACTGAGGATGTATTCTAACCCGGATCACCACGGGGCTAGTCCAGAAAGAAATCATTCTTACAAAGATTGTTATATATAATGGGAAACGGTCAGTCTCGCCCGTATTGTTCTCCTTTACGGTAGTATTGTAGTGTAAACAGTTGATGGAGAATTCAATACATTATATAACTTTGATACTGATAACTTCTAATATAGAGATACCTGCAACACTGTAGAAATTTATATTGAATGTTTATAAAATAGATTTAGTAGTGTTATGTATACAGGTCATGGATAAAACGCCTGTATTTTACGTAGTTTTTGACTAAATCAATACAAAAACGGTGCTTCGGTTATGCTAAAGGAGATCATACTTTGAATTTTGGATAAGAAACACTTTTGTTTGAAGAGAAATATAAATATATCTTCATGCATGATGATCCATCGGAGGACAGGAAAGATCGCTCCAATTGTTACTCTGGGTTTTAGACGGAATGGTGAGATATAATAAAAGAGTGGTCTTATAAGTTTACCTTTCCAGATTACATCACAGACATTTCGGTCTGACCTTTCTGAACAGATAAAAGCAAAAACATTTAGCTTTAATGTCACTTGCACAATAATGGTCTTGCCTCCAGAAATGAGGTAATCGGTGTAAACTAATAATGTACGAGTCACACGTATAACTACCACACTGTTTAGCCAGGATTATGAGCTGCGCGTAACCTATATCATCTTTTGTTCATAAATTTGATTTTTTGGACGCTGATTTGATACAGATCATCATGACATCTCGTTTGCGCGAGAGATAAACGAGATCTTAAACGACAGTTACGACCCTTCCGAGAATTCTGTCAAAGCGTGATCTGAAGCACTCCTCTAGATTTATCATTATCTGATCCTTTGTAACTTTGAAAGCTTCAAATTTGACAGCTACGAGCATTGATTTATTGTGAAGAGCCGTAGAAGTGGCCTTTTTGCAGAGATCATAACATTTATATATCAAAACTTTTTAACTCTTTGTATGCCTGTAAAATATGATTTAAGATCAAGTAACGTCTTGATGTAAATGTTGTAAGACGTTTAGTTATTACACATTCCAGATCCCTTTTTTTCTGCATTCAATTTGAATAAAACATTTAAGATTCTAACGGTTTGACGCGTTAACCAATTTAATTAAGTGACCAGGATTGTGGAATACATGCTCTTTTAAATGATCTTCCAGACTTGATAAAAACTACATGTAACAATGCACGGGTGACATTTTTTTCTGATTTCATTTTGTCTTTTCTTCTACTGACACCAGATATCCTCTGTCATTTTCTGACAAGATTATCTCGGATAAATATGTTACATAGACTTCAATGTACTTGGTGTGAAATCGGATACCAATCAATTAGAATTTCGTTCAAGAATCATTAAAACTTTCCCAATGAAGGTGTCAAAACCACTACGCCGAAGGCAGTTCCCGAGTGGACTTTTCACACTTCCTAGACCCAATCGAATCTTCTTAATGGTCTCAAGTCTTTTGATTTAAACTAAGCTATTTCGCTTTGGTATTTTTCTGTTTTCAATTAGAAGATACCGTAGCCCTCTTGACCCGACTTCGCCACCCTGGTCTCTCAAACCAAGCGGATTGGCTATTGTGTGGTTTGTCAGTGGCGTTTGTTTACAAATTCCTTTCAAGAACTTCAGTTTTATTTTTTTTCATCATCATGTTCGGTGTGTTAAAGCCTTGTCCATTATCGTAATTTTATGGTGAATTTTTTAACTTACTGGTTTGAAAAGGATTTCACAATTTCCAGATCATTCTGATGACGAACACATGCAATACTTATTTTTTATAGAAGTAATATTTTTTATTACATCAATATGTCAAAATATATATATTAATACATTCAAACATATGTTGAATAAGTTTTCTGTTTTGGAGAAAGCGTATAAATCAGAGAACAGCTGCATTGATATTGCATATCATTTTTTAATTATCTAAATTCTCCCTATAATCAGCTGGCTTGCACAGCATTTTTCATAAAAATGCTAAAATTGCAGCGAAATCAGAAAAAGAAAATATAGTCAGAAAGTAATAAAAAGGTGAAGACGTTGAAGAGAAATAAATAATGGATTTTACCATTTACACACACACACCTTTATTTTAAGATTTTCACACACATACTTGCATTTGAAACGCTTTACATATTTTAACTACAATGAAACCCTCCCCCAGCAAATACAGAGAAAAAAATTTTTTCTCAATTTTAGCAAATACATCCTATGTACCATCTGAAATATCTCACATACCGCACGTTAGAAGTATCTGACATATTCTAACTGTAATAAAAACACACATCTTCTAACTGTTATAAAAACACTTGCATGGAAGTAGAGTGAAAATCCGACAGCCAAGGACACACATCTCGGGATTAGTAAAAATACATAGTTTTTTCCTCTTCTTTTAATTGTGTCTTAAAAGACTTCTGCATTTTTCTGCGAAAACATTTTTTTTTTTCACAAAATTTTCTGCAGCTACAGAGCTATTCTTAAAGTAAAGGTTAATAAACACGTTTCCCCCCGATACCCCCATTTTCACATTTACGATCGCGACGTTGTCAGTTAAAAGAATACCTCTAATATCATTATTTATCATTTCCATTTACTTTTCTTTTTAAAACTTGAGATTCATTTACACTTTCAATTTTTGTAAGTAATTCATGAATTTCTTCAAACCAAAAATGCGTATGTTCTTCTTTTTTTTCTCAAAGCGGGGACATTGCACTATAGGAGAACATTCCAATTTTATACCAGGTAAATATAACCGTAGAAAAGTGTTTATTTTTCAAAGGTCCCCTGGAGATGTGGGCAGTTCCAAAATTTCCGGAATTCTGAAGTTGTCAATCAGAAGAATTGTTATCTTATAGGCGAAAGAGAGTTCAATGACATAACTTTCTTTGCATATTTCTGATGAATTGTAATGATTTGAAGATGCAAATATTTTAATACTAATCGATAAAAATATTTTACAGAGTTATAACTCATGATGAGTACTCCGTTAATTTTTTGTGAGTCTCGAACAAAGTAAACATTTTTTAAAAGTGCTATTTGAAAAGAACAATTTCTCTGGAATGTAAATTTTAGTAATATCGTTAGCAATGGATGGAGCCATGAATATTCATATAAAAATCCATTAAATATAATCGCTACTTAATTAGAGGCATCGGAAAAAGAAAACGGTTTTCTTGAAGATATATGTGAAGGTGTTTATTTCCACTTACTGTAGAGATCTGAAGCGTTTGCTGTAAACCTCAGAATGAGCAATTGAGCTCGAGTCTACGAAATTTCCAGTATTATAGAAAAACCTCTTACAACAAATACCCATTTTTTATACAGACCTTATAATGAGAGTATCTATTCTCAGACCGGATTTTCAATCGTATAAAAAATTCTATGAATGAAGTTAAGAGACTTAAACTTGATTCTTATTTTTCTGGGGGCTTGTTAAGCACAGTTGAGTGACCATTTAAGGGTGATTGCTTGGGACTATTTCGTTCAGACGAACACTCCAGTCCTACGGCTTCGCAGAATTGTTGACAGAAAATTACTTCAATTAGTTGGTAAATTCTTAAAGATGGGATTTTCCCCGCAAACTATGATCGATGAAAACATTTGGAATGCCAGTAGCAAATAAAACCAGTTGGTAAAATCAGGAGGAAAAGTTTCAATGCATGGTTTCCTGCTCTTGCAGGTGTCGATTTAGAAAAACGCCATCCAGGAAGTCGAGGCGTATGTTACATGAATTGATGTCAGTACGCCATCTTTCTAATTGATAAAACATCATAAATAATGAAAGGTACCTCTGCATTGGAATGATGCAATATAAATTAAGTTGCGTGCATATTACACAAACGTATTCACACAGACGTGTGTAAAATAAATATTTGTATTTAATTGTATCAGCAATGGAAATAAATTCCAAGATAGTGTAAGATGCGATATACTATTGTTTTTAAGAAATTGTATTCAGTCTAAAATGTGATATGACGTACAGAAGAATATATCTGTAAGTAGAGCACTTATTGCTTCTTTTAACATTCTTCTCATGAAAAGGCCAAGATAACTAACAGTATTTGATATACTTGTGCAAAAGCAAACAAACAAAAACCAAAAAATAAAAAAACACAAAAACAAAACAAAAACACATTACTTATAAAATACATAGAGGTGTTTACTATCACATCTGACGTTAAAGGGTGGCTTTCCTGCATTTGCTATGCGTTTATATATGCCCTTTCTTTTCTATAATAGCTGTACCTGTATTTTACAATGATCTTTGTACATCACGCTCTTATACTGACAGAAACTGTAATGATCAATTAATACTTGTTTGAAGACAAGTTTAATGAGACAAGTTTAGTATAATGATCGTGATCAAAATGAAAAAAAAAAACCAATAAAATATCATAACTACTAAAGTGTAAGATGTTGTCTTCAGAAACCGGAATAATGAACAAAAATAATCGTGTCTAGCCATGAAAATATTTCATTAAACGTAAATTAATACCAAACTGAAATTATACTGACAGCAATTATTTCTTGCTTAGTTCAAGAGGATCGAATGATAGGGCTTAAAGAAGCTCATTTCCGCGGCAAATTAGAAACTTGTGGACAAATATATCTTGTATCAAACAGGTCACTATAACGTGTGTTTTGATAAACCGATTATTGTATGATTTAACGTCTTTTCTGTGGAACGTTGCACTCATAGACGTGCATTGAGGATACATAGCACAATAGTCCGGATTAACTTTGTAGAGCAGACCGCCATAGAAGGCAGTTTCCAGCATTAACTCACTTGTACATCTACCTGCACATTGTTTAAATAACAGTATTCACATCGGAATTTTAGAAATTTTACTTGAATATATAAAACACAGTTTGGAGGGGTACATATCTTTGAAACACTAATAATTGTACTTTACAAAGAATGACAACGATTCTACCGATTCGAACTCCGCAAAATATTTCTCACTTTTTTAGAGAAAGAAATTAGTAAAAAATTAGCGAAATTTGTGTTCTCTCCATCGAAGTAATGCGATTCACAGCTGATCGCGATTCAAAACAGTTGTTTAGCACTTAACATACCTAAAGAATTAACACTTCGTCTATTAGCCGGCGTAGTATCTTTATGTTTACCTTCCACATAGCAAGTTTACCCACTATTTACAAACAATGTAGAAGTGCTTTTGACACTTAAATAAGAGCGATAACTCTTATGTGAAAATGCTAAACTGCATATCTCAACATTTCCTTATGAAGTACAGTATTTGAATGTATGTTTAATATAAAAAAAAATACTGTCTGACATATGATCTGTTAATTTCAATTTCCAAAAGCATTTTCTTATCTCTACCAACATGTACATGTAATTACATATGAGACTCGGGTTCAATAGCCAAACTCAAAGGTCAAGGTACTGGGGTCAGCCTGCGCGCGAGTTTTGAGGATTTTTTCCCATGCCGTTGTAGTTCTGTAAAGCGTTATAGTTTCTAGATATGTCAGATACTTATTTACTTAATAATGTTGTATTTATTTTCGAATTGTGGTATAAGTAGATGTAAGAAATTATGGCATATATAGATGTAAGAAATTTGGGATATCTAGATGTAAGAAACTACAGTTGATTACATCGTAATGCAGTGTAGTGTCAAACAAAAGCGGTCTGTGGTTTCACGTAGTTTATCCAAAAATTTGATTGAATACAAAATCCTACTATGATGCACTCTGTGCAAGAAAATTATACCAAATATAAATTAAGGCCTGGAAAACATCTTATAGACCGACTATCGCTTTCGTTAAAGCAATATAAGCTGTCAAAATTGTTATTTTGGGGTCCCTAAAATTTAATCGAAATTTTGTAACATCTACCTTCTAAAACCTGATTTTATCGATTAAACTTTTGACATGTTGTATTTTTTGCATTAAATGTAAAAATTGTTCGACAGTTGAAATTAAGTCTTCCCGTACCTTAATTTTTCCGACATTATTTCCGTATGCAATGACCTAAAGTTGAACTCATTCGGCAAAATCAAATGCGCAAGCGCAATACTTCCGGTAAGCACGAAAGATGTCTGACACGAAAGGTTCGAAGCGAGGGAGAAAGCCGACTTTGACTAATTCGGGACGAAAAAGATATAAAAACATATAACATCGTTAACGATGCCAAAATAATGATGGTAACTAGAATTTTATCTCACCTCGCCGTCCATATTCTAATGACCCGGATACAACCCGATCCACCCCGATCAGCATCAGAATCATTCGTGTCAACATCGGTTATCTTCGGGATTGTCGCCGACGATTAATCAGTTGCCATTGTTAGGGTCAAACGGAATGTCGAGGAATATATTTTTCATCACGTAAAGGTGTGTAAACGATGCATAAGAGAGGAAATTCGATGCAGTTCTTTTTTTCAATCATATCAACGTTCATTTAACCTCTTTTAATGCCACTATTAAAAATTGCAATTTTGGCAGCTTATATTGCTTTAACGTTTTGTATTTTAATCTTGGGTATGTGCTAACTATAGATTTTCAGGTCTTTATGATGTGAATTTTGACAGAATTTCTACCTATCCTGTGTGAATGTTGGATAACGCACACGAGAAAATTCTCTAGTGAACAACGACAGATAACTCCTACACGTAGTTATCAGCTGATGAGCAGCATTAAAATTATTGTTACTTGATACCTGATACTCCTTCGTCTGTTTAGTTATTCTAGAATACGTTACAGATTTATACTCATCCTAGCAATACGGGAATTGAAATATTTAAACATTTTGCTATTCTCCAAATTTAGTACTTGCCTGACTACCACGCGCACCACTGGATATAAGAGGTGCGATCAGGTCCCTAGGAGGAGTAAGCATCCCCTGTCAACTAGTCACATTCGCCGTTAGTGCTTTGTTTTGATCAGGTAGAGGGAGGTATGTATGTATCTAGGTATGTAATGTTATGTATGTATGTACAATGTATGTATGTATGTATGTTATTACAATGTATGTATATATGTATGTATGCATGTATGTATGTATGTAGTAACATGTGTAATACATTGTCAAAATTAACCATAAATTATGTGATGTGTAAAACATTGTAAGCAAATATATCCATTCATTGACGGGTTCTGTGGAATCCCCCTATGGGCACTAATTGGTCTTTTAGGCTGATAATTGATGCGTCCTTCTACTCAGGGCCATCTCTGAGCGCCGAACATAGGCCTAAATATTGCAGCCCTTCACCGGCAATGGTGACGTCTCCATGAGTGAAAAATTCTCGACCGGGACGTTAAACAATATAAAATCAATCAATCAATCAATCGATCTGTTAACCTTCTTTTCCCCATCTTCAGCCGAAATAAGCATAATGGGTTATAAGGGTTGACTTTGTATGTATCGCTGTCGGGAATATAAGAAAAAAGTAAAGCCCCATATATAGTACTAATAATCAGTGGTGTAGCTAGGACCTTGAGGAAGTATAGACACCAATTAAGGCGAGGGGTCTGACCCCCAGCGAGTCCATGGCAGCGCCCTGGTGGAGAGTTCAGGGGGTCAAAGCCCCTCGACGAAAAACAGATTTCGTGATTTTTGAGATCCCTTGGGAACAAATTCTAGGCACGTGTGACTTTTAATAAGCGAAAATCTGGTATTTTAACATTTTAAATTTATTTGGTTGTAAACATTATGTGTAGCCACGTACCTTAATGCCTAATGGTACCTACGCCACTGATAATGAAAGAATGTTACTTGGAAATCAGGGTAGAACGGAACCTTCTTCAACAGACTGTTCATCTCCTCCTTCAAATCTTCATGGTCATCATCGTCACCAATTTGATGTCGCTCAGCAGCAATCTGAGAAGCAGTAAGGCTTGTGTTAGCACTTGTTAAAAATAGAGTTCCACTATTTTATTTTCATATATCTCTTCACTAATGGCAGGGAAACTGTAAAGTATTCCACTTTCTGATTCCTCTACTGAAGGAGGAGCCAGGGCCGTCACAGGCGAACTGACCGGCCAGATCTCTGCGGTACCGCCATTGCTCATGCTGGCAACCTTAATTAAATATATCTTTTTGTTTGAATGTAAAACACATAGTCTATAGCTACTAGCGTAAATTACACACACACACACACACACACACACTATATATATATATATATATATATATATATATATATATATATCACAAAGCCGATTGAGTATATACTCCATTAATTTCTTCAATATTCAATATACTCCTGAAGTATATATATATTCATGTGTGTGTGTTTGTTTTACGTCCCGTCGAGAATGTTTCAATTTTTCACTCATATTGAGACGTCACCAGCTGTAGGTGAAGTACCACAAATTTAGACCTATGCTTAGCGTTCCAGGTCGTAGCAATGCGGGTTCTTTAACGTGCCAACGCCTACCGTGACACGGGACCTCCGTTTTAAGGTAATATCCAAAAGACCCATGATTCTCACTTCTAAATGCCGAGCGTTTGGCGAAGGAGCAATCACTACCTATTTTTCGTCTTAGGTTTGACGCGGCCATGGCACGAGCGGGGCTCGAACTCACGACCTCCCGGTTACGAAGCGAACGCTCTAAACACTGAGCTGTGTGTGTGTGTGTGTGTGTGATTAATGTTTGTTTTACGTCTTGTTGAGAATTTTTGCACTCATGATGAGACGTCACCAGCTGTAAGTAAAGTACCACAAATTTAGATCTATGCTTAGCGCACAGGGTCGTAGCAGTGAGGGTTCTTTAACGTGCCAACGCTTTCCATAACCTCCGTTTTTAAGGTCATATCCGAAAGACCCGTGATTCTGACTTCCAAATGCCAAGCGTTTGGAGATGGAGTAATCACTAGTTATTTTTACGTCTTCGGTTTGACGCGGCCATGGCACGAGCGAAGTATATATGTATATAGGTATAGTGCCATACGTATGCAGGCACGTAGGTACATAACCTTTCACACTACATAATTAGATATCTAATGATACACATCTATCACTATATATTTATATACCTAACATTACATACCTATTAAATTAACACCACATAGCGACATACCTACCACTACACACCTAAAGCTACATACCTAACAATATGTATGTAGATAATAATGGTATATGTTAATTTTACTGAGGGTAGACCAATCACTGTCATTGTCCAAATTTTATAAGGATTAGTGTCAATTAAGAATTATCAATATCTGCTCATCTTAATGAACATTCTTCCTCTCTACGCACATACAAATCATCCTCTTTTGCAAGCCTGACGTACTGTAAAGTGTGGTATAATTATAAGATTAAATCAAGCAAGCCATAATGTATTTCTTGTTTTTCATCTGCATTTCCAAAACTGTTTATTAGGAATTCTGACACAATCCGTCAACTTCATTCTCCACAAATCCGGGTGTGTCGTTCTCATGTATATTGTATAATTCCTGTCCCCTCAACCGTCTCCTTTACGATGGCTACAACGTAAGCCTCGTTGACGGATAATTGTGTGACTACAAAAATTGATATCCTTCAACTTACAAACATCTACTAGATCAGGGTTAAGGCCTGGTCCTGGTGTGAGGTCTTGAGGGCCTTTTTTCTCTTGCTCCTCATCTGTCTCCTTTAAAAGACATAATATCTATTTGTTCCTATCATATGTAATCTTCAATATTATACGATATAGTAAATATACATACGCTACTGTAAAATAGCATTGTGCACGATATATATCGTGTACCTCTAATCTTAACCACCCTCTGGCAGTTCTTCTTCCCCCTACCTTTTCTCCCGCTCTCCTCCTTCTCTTCCTCCTCCTCATGCGAGACCTTTAAAAGATACGACCTCCTGTTATAGGCAATCTTCATTGTTACTGGATATAGTTCACACATACAATATTATAAAAATAGCATTGTTTGCGATATAAGTCATGCACATCTACCGGCAGAGTCCCCCTCTCGAGCCTCCTCTTCCAAGAAAGTGTTAAAGTAGTCCACGTCTATGAAGAGGGTCGCTGAGAATAGACTTCTGTCTGCACATGCGCAAATTTTATAAGATTAGTATCAATTAAGAACTGACAAAAAATGTCTCATTCTGCTAGGTTTTAATTTGATTGATTGTTTGTTTGGTTTTTTTTTCCGCCACACTCAACAATTTTTAAGTTATCTGGTGGCGTCCAGTTTTTTATTGGTGGAGGAGAGAACCCAGATACAATGTATCCGGTAAGAGACCACCGACCTTCCGAAAGTAAACTGGCAAACTTTCTCACATATATCGGCGCGAGCGGGATTCGAACCCGCGCCGTCAAGAGGTGAGAGGCCTTGTGATTTTGAGCGCAATGCTTTAACCACTCGGTCAATTTGAAACTGGCAATAAACTGGTGTCAATATCCTTTCACTGTGGGATGAGTACCTTAAATAGACATAAAGTCTCTAAGAATTTTCATTGTGACCCGATTCGTCAAAATATGGCGACCCATAAGGGAGTGGAGAATGACGATTTCTCCTGGATGTCTGATACAAGCATTTGTCTCCTATTTTCCAGAACTTAGAACTGCGATCAATTATTCTTTAAATCACAATTAGTTGAAAAAAAATAAAGCGCAACTAAACTAACGTCATTTCAAAAAGTGCAAAATGTTAATCTTTTTATCTTATATAGAATGATCTACCCCTGGGGTTAGCATTAAAGTAGATATACTTAAAATGATTTTAAAATATACATAGTTTAGACTATTTAAACAGCTGCAGAGTAAAAAAAGATAATTTTAGAACGCGTTGGGATTAGACTGAAGGTGGGGGTCAAAACAGTGTAAAGTGTGACATGATCTAGGGTTGGGGTTAATTCATACAGACAGTTGGATTAAGAATAATGGTCTCAGTGTTTCGCATAGATTGCAACACTTAGTTGTTCGAAAACATATTCGAGACTAGGACTTGTGTATTTTCAGCCAAAGTACTATGTATAATTTCTATATTTTCCTTGAACTCGGACAATCGATATGGCATTCATTTGCAAATTTTTATACATTTTTTTTTCCTGTTCATTCAAGATATTTAGTTCTGAAAACAGTTGTGAACAGATATATTTTTTTTATTGTTAAAAAGTCCATTTTACACAAAATTATCGAGTTTTATATTTACACAACATAACAAATTCGTACGCAAAAATAAACGCACATAAGAAATATGAAACAGATCAACACTCTTTAATTTTCAATAGTCTTGGAATCCAAGTTGCTTTTAAAACTTTTTATTGACATTTAACATTGACAATTAACACGCAACCTTTTGATGTATGTTACGTTTCATTTTAAATTTTTGACCCAAATAAAGTAATGCACACTTCACAACGTAGACATTAAACCACAGCTAGTTCTGAAGAGAGAGAAATTTGGAAATTGCATATTGTATCAAAGAAAGTGGATTTGCTACTTTTCCACGATTCAGGTATAAATTCTTAATATTGAATTTATTCTATAACCCACAAACCTTTCTCAGACACAGCTTCTTAATTAGACACTGTAATAACGGTAATTGGTAAGCACGCATCTTCACAGATCTTGTCTAATTTATTTAGTGCATGTCTTAATGATCTTCTCATGTTCAGTTAAACTTTTTTTATGGCCAGCAAGATGATTTCAGAATCATTGGTAGTAATGCCTCTAACACTTTGATTATTTTGGTAATAAAATAGAAGATTGTTATTGTTTTGTCTGGGAAACGATCAGATGTTGGAGACAACTACGAATTAGTTAGGCGAGTAATTTTACAGATATCAGCTGTGTACTACAGCAATTGGTTACCCGGATAAATTCCTACTGGCTGGGGAAAAGTTTGTTTGTAGTTTAATACTTTTCACATGTAGAAACGTCACTAGATAAGATGATATGTTTTCTGAATATTTAGAGATATTTTTAAAACGTAACTTTTTAGCAAGACCTTGGCAAGAACTGGGCGTTCGAAAACACGAAGTTACTCCAATCAACTCACGAAAAGATGTTTAGGCCAACAGATGTGATAGTGTCAATTATTCTCAATGCATTCAGTGTTATCAGCCTATCATCCGTCCGTAAAATCTTTTCCTATTGTGCTATTTATTTCTCCCATGAATGTTGTTTAGAAATGTTGTATATCGTGTCAAGCGGGAACTTCGTAGACAGTGATACGTTTGATTATGGTGCAGTTGTGTGTTATTTCTAAGTTTTTATGCCCCCAGATTACAAAGAGTTTGAGGGCATACAGTTTTTGGTCTGTTCGTCTATCTCCCTAGTTCGTCAGCAAATAACTTGGCCAAAACGTTTGCATGGATGGTGATATGATTTTCATATGTGTATTCCTTGTGACAAGACCTTCCTTTTCGTACCAACATTTTTGACCTCATGACCTTGACGTTTAGCCATACAGGGACATCAGTGTTTCAGTCATGTTCATAAATAATTTTCTGCACTATTCCGTCAGTATTATTCTTCAGATACGAAGAAAGAACATGAATGTTTATACATAACACCGTGATTGTTTCCAGCTACACAGTACCCAATGGTGTATTGCTTTGTCTATTTCAACATTAATAACGTGTGATTTTTTTATCAGAGGGTTGATCTTCCGAATATCCGGAATATATAAAGCAAAATAAATAAATGATAATTAAAAAGATAAATAAATAAAACGTACCGTTCATTATTTCACTGGATTCTAAAACCAACATAATAAAGTTAATTTCCGGAAGCAAAGACAAGTGCGTGTGCGAGCTTTGGCTGATATGCCTCAAATACTGTTGAAAGTGGTTATACCATTTTGTGAGTTTCTAAATTATGACAACTAAAATTTTTCCACATTTACAGAAAGAAAAGCAGAGGATGAACACCAACAGCCTACAACTGCAAGGAGATCAGGGATTTCGACATGGACGATTTTCGTGTGCATTATCGGATAAGTAGGACGATCTTCAATAGTTTTACAAGAAATATATTGAAACGAGATGGCGTCTGTAAATCTGCAAACGTAATAAAACTCATGTAATAAGCGGACTTTGAAGGCTACAAATTTTGTCCTCTTTCAGATTTTAAAAGCCCTTCAGTGCCTGGTAGGTGATACCAGGAAATGACTGAAAAAAATGTATCTTACAAAGATCGAATGAAAAAGGTCACATCAAGAATACAGAATTAGTAGGACAAACACCAGAGGTATGATCAAGGGACCATTTTACAAAAAGGTCGCGGTAGCTCAGTGGTTAGAGCGTTCGCTTCGTAACCGGGAGGTCGTGAGTTCGAGCCCATCTCGTGCCATGGCCGCGTCAAACCTAAGACGAAAAATAGGTAGTGATTGCTCCTTCGCCAAACGCTCGGCATTTAGAAGTGAAAATCATGGGTCCTTTGGATACGACCTTAAAACGGAGGTCCCGTGTCACGGTAGGCGTTGGCACGTTAAAAGACCCTCATTGCTACGACCCTGAGCACTAAGCATAGGTCTAAATTTGTGGTACTTCACCTACAGCTGGTGACGTCTCAATATCAGTGAAAAATTCTCGATGGGACGTAAAACAAACAAACAAACAAAAAGGTCTTACGACATAACACAAAAAGTACAGTTTACAATCCATCCAATGCTGCTTTTATTTTAAAGTGTAAATTCATTATTAATGATTGATTATATGTTGTTTTACGTCGCGCTAGAGAATTTTTCACTCATATCGCGACGCCACCATTGCCGGTGAAGGGCTGTAAAATTTAGACTCATGCTCGGCATTTATGGCCTTTGAGCTGTGAGGGATCTTTATCGTGCCACACCTGCTGTGACACGGGGCCTCGGATTTTGCAGTCTTATCCGAAGGACCGCCCCATTTAGTCGCCTCTAACGACAAGTAAGGGGTACTGAGGATCTATTCTAACAACCTGGATCACCACGGGCAAAGCGTAAATTCAGGCCAAATTTAAAAAAATAACAAATGATAAGAACATAAAACTATATTTTCATAAATTGTACACGGAAATAAATTTGACGTACAATGTATTAGAATACTGGTCCTAGTTGCGCGCGCGCGCACGTGTGTGTGTGTGTGTGTGTGAAACGGTCGCAGGTGCCTAAAAGTAAGCATACCCTAGTGATCGGTCACACCCGCCATGAACCATACATCTTGATCTGGCAAACCGAGTAAAATATGTAAATTTATGCAATTTTGAACGTGAGTTTTGGTTACAGGTCTCATCGGTGATGAGATTAATTCCATAGACAATGGTGATACATTTGACAAGAGGGTGCAAAGATCCTGAATGCGCTATTTAAGCACCCCTGTAGGACAATATAAAATTTAGATTCAGTATATAATCAGGAATGATGTAATGTCCTGAAAAGGTGAGGAAGATGTTGACTAATTTCATTAAGCGTCTAAAGTATATTAATCTATATTCTGTAGAAGGTAATAAAGGTGCTTATGATCTTCAGCGTTTCTCCTTTTAAGACAGCGATTCGGGGGGGGGGGGGGTGCAGAAGGTAAACAATGAACTTTAAGCTTAAAACACAAGAAAATTAAAAAAAGAAAGATATGCACCTTCTGTACCGGGTAGTCTAACCTAAACAAAAGTTACTGCTGGTTCATATTGATGTGTCGAATTCCAATCGGGTTCGGCAATATGGAGTTGTTAAATATCACGAGACATCATTCTTCATTATTATTCATAAAGTAAAACAGCTGTCTACAGAGTTATGACATACAGATATGTTATCAATAGAAATTGTCTGATATGATTCCTTACTATATTTAATTTTACAAAGAGAGTATAATAGAAGTTTTAGACACGTAGGGCCCGTCAATCATACTCTTACACCGCGACAACTGAAGTCTATTGGGAGGTGAAGGTACAACACACGCGTGGTTATAAATTTGGTCTAGGATTTCAGCGGACTCAGATTGTGTAACCTAGTTACCCTTCAAGCTCTAGTACATTTGCATGATAGTTAAAATGAGGCTTTAGTATATTGTAATCATATTCTCTAACTCATATAGATGAGTGTATTTGAAGCTTATGAGAGTAAGGCATCGTATATGTACAGTACCATACGGAAGTATTCACCTTTTACAAACAACGGAGCGTTACTCAGCAATTTGTAATTAGCAATATAAGTCCTAATATTAAGACTAAACTTATAAAATTCATGATGACAATAACAATGCAATAAATAGAATAAATATACAGAACCAGTAGCAAAGCATACACATATTTGTCCCCCAAGTGTAGTTGTTACATTTTGCACTTAAAATTACTCTAAAATTTCCAATATTTGCTTTATAAATGTCTGTGATCGGAAGACTTTGTCCCGAGACTGCTTTCTTTCAGGGTTTTAATGTCACTGGGTAGCGACTCTACTGGTACCTCCCC
The DNA here is from genome assembly GCA_024699665.1 of Ostrea denselamellosa. Lineage (NCBI taxonomy): Eukaryota > Metazoa > Mollusca > Bivalvia > Ostreida > Ostreidae > Ostrea > Ostrea denselamellosa. The sequence continues at coordinate 17,365,508 of JAMZEH010000020.1, forward strand.
TCCATTTCGCAGGTAATTTTAAGATGTATTAAAACATTTCAGGATTTCTGTCAATAAAAAAACAACAACTCCACACTATAAGGATTCACTCCATCTGGCGAGATCATCAGAGCTAATGACTCTGAGTCAGAAATATGGCTGCACACGTATAAAACGTTTTACTGCCAACATTGTAAAGTATTCTCTTCCAATGGGTATTATTTTTCCGGAATTGGGGTGTCGATAGGCGCACGGATGCTTGTTGAGATGACAAGTCTAAATTGATCATGATAATTGGAAATTTGGGGGGTTGAGGGTGACGTTATGGATTATAATTCGCAGTTATTGCTCACAAGAGTTGGTAGTGATTAATGCAGGTGTTGGCTGGTTTAACGTCCAGCTTGAGAATTTTTCACTCATATGGAGACGTCACCATTGCCGGTGAAGTACTGCAAATTATACACCTATGCTCGGTGCTTACGTCATTGAGCAAAGAGGGATCTTTTTCGTGCCACACCTGTTGTGACACGGGACCTAGCTTTTTACGGTCTCATCCGAAGGACCGCCCCATTTGGTTGGGGGTACTGATCCCGGATCCCCACAGGGCTTAATGCTGGAGAAGTGAAGGTGGTTAATGCAGCGGAAGCGAAGGTGGATTAGTGAATAAGTGGTACGTTATGTCGACAGGATTTACATCAAATCCTCAAAAACCTCCTATCATCTCCGAATGGCTATAGCATAAGAGAAAACGGAATGCTTTTCACTAGGTCCTTCTATGACCTTTTGCTCTTTCGTCTTATGTTGTATTGAATGTTGCTTGTTTTGATGAACACGTTAACCTTGGATCCATCTACCGTCTTGCTCATATTGGTGTAATTTTCCCTTGGGTTGGTTGGTGGTTTGTATATTGTTTAACATCCCGCTCGCGAATCTTTCACTTACATGAAGACGTCACCATTACCGGTGAAGGGCTGCAAAATGTAGGCCTACGCTCGGTGCTTACGGCCTTTCAGTGGGAAGGAATCTTTATTGTACAACACCTGCTGTGACACGGGATCTTGGTTTTTACGGTTTCATCCGTAGATTGATTGATTGATTATTTGTTTACGTCCCGTCGAAAATTTATCACTCATATTGAGACGTCACCAGCTGTAGGTGAAGTACCACACATTTACACCTATGCTTAGCGCTTAGTGACACGGGACCTCCGATTTTAAAGATGCATCCGAAAGACTCGTGATTCTCATCTTTTTGTGTTATGTCGTAAGACCTTTTTGTTTGTTTGTTTGTTTTACGTCCCATCGAGAATTTTTCACTGATATTGAGACGTCACCAGCTGTAGGTGAAGTACCACAAATTTAGACCTATGCTTAGTGCTCAGGGTCGTAGCAATGAGGGTCTCTTAACGTGCCAACGCCTACCGTGACACGGGACCTCCGTTTTAAGGTCGTATCCAAAGGACCCATGATTTTCACTTCTAAATGCCGAGCGTTTGGCGAAGGAGCAATCACTACCTATTTTTGCGTCTTAGGTTTGACGCGGCCATGGCAAAAGCGGGGCTCGAACTCACGACCTCCCGGTTACGAAGCAAACACTCTAACCACTGAGCTACCGCGATCGGTTTCATCCGAAGAACCGCCACATTTAGTGGCTTCTTACGAAAGCAAGGGGTGCTGAGGACCTATTCTAACTGTTGATATTTCCTCCTTTGCCTTATTTTCGTTGTCATGTTCTGATGCTGTCCGTATTCATTCATTACTGTTATTCTGTTTCGCTATGTAAATTGATGATAATTTCTGATATGATCGTTTTCTATTGATTTTACTCTGGTTGACAGGTTTCTCATGAAAGTGTTGTGTTATTCTGCTTCTACCCTATTTGGTGTCTTTTTCCTTCCTTTGAAATGTGTTATCTCACAAAACATTTTCAACTATGATTGCATGGCGTGTTGAAGGTCTTTAAGCATTAACTACATTTGTAGCCATTACCACAGTTTTTCGAAGAGGTGTCGTTCACACAAAGATCCCCGTGGGGATCCGGGTTGTTAAAATAGATCCTCAGTACCCCTTGCTTGTCACAAGAGGCGATTAAATGGGGCGGTACTTCGGATGAGACCGCAAAACCCGAGTTCCCGTTCACAGCAGGTGTGGCACGTTAAAGATCCCTCCCTGCTCAAAGGCCATAAGCGCCGAGCATAGGCCTAAATTTGCATTCCTTCATCGACAATGGTGACGTCTCCATATGAGTCTATGCTCGGCGCTTATGGCCTTTGAGCAGGGAGGGATCTTTAACGTGACACGGCTGCCGCGACACGGGGCCTCGGTTTTTGCGATCTCTTCCGAATGTCCGCCTCATTCAGTCACCTCTTACGACGTGTCTTTGCTGAGGTCCTCTGTGGGCTGTGATCATTTCCCCTTTTATCTACTGAATACGTTGGGTTGGTTGGTTGTATATTGTTTAACGTTCCACTTGAAAATCTTTCACTGTAATGGAGACGTAACCATTGCCGGTGAAGGGCTGGAAATTTTACACCTAAGCTCGGCGCTTATGGCCTTTGAACAGGGAGTCATCTTTATCATTCCACACCTGCTGCGACACGGGACCTCAGTTTTTGCGGTCTTATCTGAAGGATCCCCAATTTAGTCGCCTTTTACGAAAAGCAAGGGGTAGTGCAACGGAGATGAACATGGAACGTCATGTATAGGTCTTTTGTTTGTTTGTTTGTTTGTTTTATTTATAGTCGCCTGAGCAATTTTTCAGCTATCCGGCGACTGTTGTATAGGTCTGATTGCTTCATGGATACAAAGGACTAAACGTTAACTTTATAGATTTCTTTATCCATTGGAAAGTTCCTACTTCGAGAAATATGTCATGTCATGTTTGAGCTTAATTGTTATTTTCACCCATGCAAGCTATGGAGGTCACACTTCTTAAAACAACTATTAAGTAAAATTGTAAATTCTGAACCGTAAATATACCTAAACCTGTTTCCCAGGCATCTCCATAATGTCCCGCAAAATGAAGGTCAGGCATGCGCTGGCAAGTAAGGCGGTGTGCTGGAAGTGTTTCCTGTATCACTTTCAATTTTATATAATAAAAGAATAGAAAAAAAAGGCCCAGGAAAGGAATAATGGCAGAGTTTTGAAGTGATTGTTTTGAGAGGATGACCTTCGATTCAGGTATTGTGTTGTCAGCTCTATTTGTTTAATCTGCGCACCAATGAAAAATAAACTGTGTCAGTACAATGTTTTTATCATCATTTGGAGGGTGCTCTTAACAGTAATGTCTCTGATACTCTGCAGGTGCACACAACATATCACCTGTATATAAGTTTTCTAAATTAGGTCGTATTTCCTCGTTCCGTACAGATCATCTTGGTGGTGTAATTTATTGGTCGTGTGTAAATAAAGCTTAAACTCCTGTAAATCAATATTATTATTATTATATAATATACAATATATGTTTAATAAGTATATATGATCGGTGAAAGGTTTGGTCCCTTCTTTTTATCACCGAGTTTGGCGCTCACACTTAGAGACACATACACCAACGACTAAATAGGTATGTAAGAAACATTCTACTTTTTATCAAGCAAGTTGAGTTGTAGAAATGGATGAACATCGGAAATCTTATCTTACTCACAACTTTTCAACCAACATTAGGTCCGCTCCTAATCCGTTGATGTTGTTACGGATAATTTCACATTGAACAAAAGACGATGCATCTAAAAACTGTCAATATTACAAAAATTACTGATAAAAGACAAAAATAAACAAAACCACATATCTCCTTCTGAACACCCCCAATGTACTCCACACAGGCTTCAGGCTTTGCCAATACGTTACATACACAATGTAGGCGAAAAACACGGAGACAAGTGGGAGTTGCTTTGCAGCACTAACCACAACACAAAGACAAGCCAAGTGATTCTACTAGTACAATATTCATTTTTTTAAAAACCAAAACAACTTCTCATAAAACGCCTCCACCTCCTTCAGACATTCCGAAGTTAAATATTTAAAAGCTTTTCCAGTTTTGTATTGTTTGAAATATATTTGGTTCTTTCAAAGGTCCCCCTTCTTTGACAAAGTTCATATTCCGTAATTTATACGTGCGAAGTAATATATGTATTAGCTGATTCCCCCTGTTCTCGATAATAGAAAAAAAGGTAAGAACCTAAGCTTGAATTGATGAATCAAACCCAATTAGTGAAGGACGAACACATCCACCAACATCCAAAGACTTTTGGGTTTTTTAATCAATATGTCACACACACACACACACACACACACACACACACACACCATTTTAAAAGCAATGCTACGGGCATAGATTAAATAACATCTGTAATGAATATGATAGACCACCTTTTGACCTTTGGGATTTCGTCTTCACTCTCATAGGATCTTACTATAAGTGAATTTTGGTATGCATCCGTCTTAGACTTTTCATTTTCTACTATTGTTGCTATAGTGACATCTTCAGTGTTTGTGCCGGAAACACAAATGCCGTCATTGCGTGCTCTTTACCCCAATACATGAGATTCTTCTCGCCAAACAAGAACGCATAGCGTCGATTTTCCAATGAGAAAAATCATGTAAGCTGAAATTTTGATTATCGGTATCCATGACGTAAACATGATCACCAAAACTGCAATAATTTTGTCTTAAAACTATGTCGTATGTTGTTTACGTAATAGTCAAGTAACGTTATCCCCGACTGACCTTTGACACGCATGTATAATGAACAATATGGCGGAGTCGACGTGCAAAAGTACCCATATTTTGCAGTATTCTTACACTAAGAATCATGGAATAAGGAAAAGTAAACAGTTTGCATATCGTCTTTATAAATTCCTCCTTGTTTTTCCTTACAAGATGACTTTGATACAACTTTTCACCTATATAATCGTATTGGTAGCTCAGTGATTGAGCGTTGTCACGCTATGGCCGCGTCAAACATAGGTAGGCGTGGTGATAACTCTTTTGTCAAACGCTCAAACGTTTCAGTTCTCTTGGATATGACCTTAAAATTGATGTGTTGGTAAAATGCGGAACGGACAATTTTGCACGCAATAATGAAATGAGACGTCAGCATTTGCATACTATGAACAAGGCCTAGGGTGCAGAAAATACAGAGAGAACGGGATGACATTCTCAGAATACATCGTTTCATATACGTCTTGAAAAGGCCAAGATAACTAACGATATTCAATCTCATAATTCCTACAAGAAATATAAATCAGAGGGATGGGCAAAAACGGACCCCTGGTCATACCAGAGGTGGGATCAGGTGCATTGATGGAGAAAGCATCCCTTGTCGACCGGTCACACTCGCCGTGAGCACTTCATTCTGATCAGGTAAACTGAGCAATCCGTAGTCAGAATCAGTATGCCAAGAGCGGCCTAACAATTGATATGAAACACTTCAGACAGCATTTGACTGAATGATAAGTTGTACTGGCAAATTAGATCTTATGACGACCATAACATTTGCAAAATGCTGACTTTAGACGAGACTGTACAAATCCCTGTAACATCAACTTCTTTGTCAGTGGCCAGCCTCGATTTAAAAACTGATCATATGCAGAACAACCTCTTGCGTATCAAATAAGTTGGAAGATGTAAACAGTATGTGCAGGCGATGATGGAATATTGCCACATAAATAAGGGAAGTTGACGATGTACAAATTGAAATCATCCCGTTTGTCATAAAGTTGGGTTGTTAGTTTGCATCCGACATCTACTTTCAGTAAAATATCTAAGTACGAAGCAGAAGTGGAAGACTCTGTGGTGTCTTTTATATCAAGTTCATTGGGATATATCGAATCGACATATGAATAAAAATGATCATACTAATGTAATGTATTTTAAAGTGACTGTAACTTATTAAGAAAAATATTAAGCAAGCGCCAGTGGGCAAATATCCCCTTTTCCCTGATTTGTCATATTTTGGAACACCCCACCCCGATTGTGACAGCATGATTGATTAATTAATTGTATATTGTTTAACGTCCCTCTTTAGAATCATTCACTCATATGGAGACGTCAGCATTGCAGGTGAAGGGCTGCAAAATTTAGGCCTATGCTCGGCGTTTATGACCTTTGAGCAGGGAGGGATCTTTAACGTGCCACACCTACTGTGACACGGCGCCTCGGTTTATGCGGTCTCATCCGATGGACCGCCCCATTTAGTCGCCTCTTACGACAAGCAAGGGATACTGAAGATCTATTCTAACCCTGATCCCCACGGAGCGTGACAGTATGTTTTAAAGATAAAAAACAAATACTGAAAAGGATTTGAATTATAACTTAACCCCTTTCAAATATTTTATTCCTTTATCCTGGTTGTCACCTTGCGAACTTTATTGCATACGACATAATATCCTGATCGTCCCAACGTCTGCCGTGATACCTGACTTTTCTTTTTAAGGTACCTGATCCTACCAATAGATCCTCAGTACCCCTTGCTTGTCGTAAGAGGCGACTAAATGGGGCGGTTCTTCGGATGAGACCGCAAAAACCGAGGTCCCGTGTCACAGCAGGTGTGGCACGTAAAAGATCCCCCCTGCTCAAAGGCCATAAGCGCCGAGCATAGTCCTAAATTTGCAGCCCTTCACCGACAATGGTGACATCTCCAAATGAGTGAAAAATTCTCGAGAGGGACGTTAAAAAATATTTAATCAATCAATCAATCCTACTTCTGATGTTTCCAAGGGTTCGTGTTAGCCCCTCTCAATTTTGTATTCTTTGTAGGATTTACCACTGTTCATAAACTTCACCTTTTTATAAAAAAAAAACACGTCAAAAATAATTTTTGATACGACCTTAAAAACGGAGGACTGTTACGGTAGGTGTTGGCACGAAAACGAACTTCCACTGCTTCAGCCATAAGTGCCATGCTTGGATCATAATTTGTAGCACTTCATATAATCCTGGTGACGTCTCTGCATGAGTGAAAAATTCTCCCATGGACGCAAAACATGAAACAAAATAGTTTCTAATGCCGAGAGCGTGGCAAAGATAAGTCTCAACCTACATTTGACGCGGTGCCGAGATTCGAACCTAGAACCTCTAGGATACCACGCTATCTTGACCGGTATATGGATATTTACTCATGCTAATTAAACAAGCAAATATTAGAAACGGCTAAATGTTGGATTTTAGTGCAGTAATGTAGAGAATTAAATGCCCGCTGGCTTATTGATAAGCAAATACCCCCAACATCCCCCCTGATTTTTTATCGGTCACTTATGTAGATTTACAAAACAACATTATTTTCTTTTTCTGAACACTCTCACTCTCCGAATATTCTGAATGTTTTCCCCTCTTCCTATACAATAAAATATTAGGATGTCACGTTTTTATCACCAAGGTCATAGTTCATTCCTGGTACAAATGATAAGAACAACCAGGTGAAATTGGCAATACATGTATATGTGCAGTGTCACCAGCCGACGTTTCGTGGAAAATATCAAGAAATGGTATTGAACAATTACGTAATTCCTTGTTTCTTTTTGGGGGTTGTTTTACTGACACAAGTGGTGCACACTGAACTACATCTTACTGATGAAAATGGAGAATTCTCCGAATTTCGAAAACGTTTAGAAGATCTGACGAGCACTGTCCATTTACAAAGCAAGTACATTGATATTCTCCAAAGGACTGTCCAACAGCAGGGTCGATTATTACGACGCATGGGGATAAAGGATGAAAGTAATTACAAATCGTACAAAGTCCCTGGTAGCGAGACCACAAAGCAAACAACTTTTTCGAAATCAAATCGTGACCATTTCCGGACAAGCGAATCAGCAGACCTAACCAAATACTACAGCAAATCAAAGCCTGATGGACATTTTACAAGTATACTTCGAAAGGGTGAGTCATTTTCAAAGATATCTGACGAAATGCACACCATGTTAGAAACTTTATTAAAGTTTCCATTTGTGGTTTTATTCCTTAGCAGAAATAATGTGTTTAGGGTAAAAATGTATATTTATGTTCAACAGAACGACTCCTCTACCAACCAACATCATCTAACCATACAAATGAAAACGTCATAGCTTTTTATGCGTATTTTTCCACTGATGTTAATTCTCTCGGCTTATCGGAAACTTTGAAATACGACGTAGTGAAAACAAACCAAGGCAATGGCTATCATTCAAGTTCTGGCGTATTCATCGCTCCGCAATCCGGTTACTATGTTTTTACTTGGACAGTCAGATCGTACCACTATGGAGACTCAACGTTGGAAAATTTCTCTACCGAATTGGTCATTGACGGTGCTGTTTATGGAAGTACATTCTTGCGCTCCCACCAAGACGACGATAATCAGTCAACCGAAATTGTCGTTGCTTATGTCAACAAAGGCCAAGATGTGTATGTGAGAACTCATTCAAGCTACGCTTCACAAGGCAGTATTCGAAGTAACACTCACGGCAGATCTTCTTTCTCAGGATGGAAAATTGATTAATCTTTCATACGGTATTCCTTTTCTGTTGAATAACGAAATAAAATCATTCAATACAACAAATAGTTTTTCATTTTTAAAAAATGGAAAGTGTCCAAGCAAAGCATTAATTTTCTAAATATGAGACTCTAAGTGTTCATATACAACATACGATTACTTTGAAACAAAGATTCAGTCATTCTTTCAGGTAAAATTTAAAACCGAGGTATGGTGGAACGGTAGGTTTTGCATGATAAAATAACATCACTGTTACGGCCCTAGGCGCCATGCAGGTATCAAAATTTGTGGCACTTCATACAAAACTGGTAACGTTCTATCATGAGTGAAAAATTATCAAAATTGTAATTAGTATTAAACATATTGTTTTGATCAAGTAAGGAACATTTAGTAATTTGGGGGGGGGGGGGGGGGGGGGGCTCCGTGGCGGAGTGGTTATAGCATTGCGCTCTGAACTCTAAATCACAAGGCCTCTCACCTCTAGTCGTCGCGGGTTCGATTCTCGCTCGCGCCGATATATGTGAGAAAGTTTGCCAGATTACTTTCGGAAGGTCGGTAGTCTCTTCCCGGATATATTGTATCTGGGTTCTTTCCTCTACCTATGAAACCTGGACGCCACCAGATACTCAAATATTGTTGAGTGTGGCGAAAAACAACAAAACAATCAATCATTTAGCAAGAAAGAGTAACATGTGGCACGTTTGCATAATTGTGCCTAAAAAGGCTACATGTAGCTACAGCATGAGACAGGCTTTAAAACACTACGTATAAGCATCATCGTAGTGATCGGAACCACTCCACCCTATTCCCTTACTATGGTCTCCGACTGCTTAAGTTTGAAGTACATTATTTTCACAAGACATCGTTTTGTTTCCCAAATTCCTATACGAATTTAATGAAGAATTTCCGATGTCTTGGGGGCGCTGACCAATTCGTTCCACCCGGTGCTGCATTACGTAATGATAAAGGCGAAGACAACGAACAGTGATAAATCTCATAACTCCTATAAGGAATTCAAAATTAAGAGTTGGGCAAACACGGATCCCTGGATATACGAGGTGGGATCAAGCGGAGAAATAAGCAATCCCTGTTGATCACTCACTTCCACAGTAAGCACTATATATTGATCAGGTAAAGGAAGTGATCCGTAATCAAAATCAGTGTGTAAAGAACTACCTAACAGTATGAAACAAATCAGATAGCATTTGACCCAATGACAGGTTGTATTGTCAAACTAGATCGTTAAAACGACCATGGAATTTTCGAAATGCAGAATATAAACGAGACTGTTGAAACCAATATTTCCTTTTACCATTTTTGTTGACGAAGCAACTGTCTATAATGTCAAAAAGTCTAGTCTTTAATTTATCGTGAGGTATGGTCGTGTAAAGTGTTGCAAAATCATACCTTTTAATGTTGTGAATTTGAGAAAAGTTTTGTGATTTCAAATTTGCTAAAGGTTCTTTAGATAAAACGTCATCGATAATGTGATGTGTAAAATGACACTCTTTGCTCGGACCACGATTTCTTTTTCCTTTGAATCAGGATGGTTTTGCTTCGTATAAAGGCTTCACTCAAGCGAAAACTTGTGATCATAAACAATAAAATTGTCAGACAACGTTTTCTCAGGAATGAGAATTTTCTCAGCTATATTTTCAAATTTAGATGAGAGAATATATTTCCTTGTGAGACGCGATACAGTACCTAATCAAGATAAGAATCTGAAGTTGGAACTCGTCCGTAAAACATAGCAACATTAAAACAATGGTTTGCAAAAGATCAGCCAACTAGGCGAGCGACGACAAAATGGTTCCAGTCGAAGTGTTTCATTTTGGAAAGATGAAAGAGGGCAAGACGGTTAAAAAAAGGGCCATGGGCCACATCGTTCACCTGAGTCACCTTGGCCCTGCCATTGTTCAGCTGTTGTGATTTTAAAACGCTTTTTGGATCAGTATTTATTTCCATGAAAAATTTTGACTCTATATTGTGGCCCCAACCTAGTCCCAAAGGATCACAACATAAGTGAAAATGAATACACATAAAACAGAGATATATTAACGTCAGTATGATTAATATGATCTTTCTCTTCTGGGTAAGATCAATGTCACAAGGTCATAGATCACAGTATGATATCAAATACCTTGAAATAAGAAATCTATATAAAACTATGATGCTTTGTCTTAAATATTCCATGATATTGAATACGTCCGACTTTTATTAAAAGTAGGTCAAATTTCAAAGTCACAAGATCCAACACCAACATTTATCAAGGTATTTCTATAAAAAAAAAGAAGATATATATACAAAATATGAAAGCTTTACCTTTAATAGTTCAGGAGATATCGATGAGGTCAGGATTTTATAGACAGTATCTCGAAGTCGTGAGATCAAATACGATTGTATCACAAGGTCTTCTTGTCATAAAGAATTTATATACAAAGTACAAAAGCCTTACCTTGAATAGTTCTAAAGATATCTAACAGGCCATATTTTCTCTACCGTACCTGTCAATTTGACCGGTGGCGCGTAAAAACAGGACAACGCAAAAGGGGCGCCTTTAAATCTTTGAAACCACGGCCATAAGACATATGAGTTATATATCATATTTTACAGAATCTCTTGTAGTTTTTAATCATGTAAAAATCAATAATGTAAATAGAGACATATAAGAGATTTTGGCACTTGAAATGAAAGGTGCTGTCGTGAAAATATGACGTTTATGCATTGCCGCAAGCCATTTTTGCCTTCGGTGTTGCTTTATTCAATTTTATTTTTAATGCAATATATCGTATACCTTAGGAAAGCATACTGTCCACACTTTTAGTGTATATGAAAATTATTTTAATTCCTTTACATGATTGTAAGAAAATAGAAAGTTTCTACACATGTACATATTCTAACGCTGTAATTTCTCAATGTTTAGACAGTTCGGCATTTTACATATATTTGTATATGGAAATAGGGAAAAGTAAATTCATTCTATAAAAGTAGAGAAAATTTACTTTTCAATGAGTGTTTATTTAGGTTCTAATTATACGTAGTTATTGTATTACGAGAAAATGAAATCAGATACATGCTGTGTGGTTTTCCTAGAATTGCGAGAAAATAACGTCGTTGAACCCGAATGCCACGCGTCGCACAAAAATAGTATTTTACCATTTATGTTGGTTAATTAAATGTGTGTTGCGATACACTAAAACAGTATTTACGTGTGTAACATAATTGCAAATATATATAATTATTATTTATTCATAACAGAGAGCTGTACGTACGAACCATTCGATTTATAAATATAAAACAACTGTTACACGTTTCAAGTAGGCTACAGCTAGGTCTATGTAGTTTTTAAAAATGTTATACGTAACCCTAATTTGAAGGATATCCTTTCATTTGGATTTAGATATATAACATTTCTATTTCGAACAAACATTTTTCATTTGTTAAAAAAAAAAATACATGTTTATTTATGTAATCCGGATCCGGGGTTTTCTGACGGTTCACAAGCAAACACGTGTTTCCGTTTCACTGAAAACAACAACACAGCGATCTTACACAGTATCAACATTTTTCCACGCGTTAGTTACTTAGTATGGACAACGATATGATATCATCAGATGAAGAAGATGCCCTGGATCTCCTGTTGCAAGATATAATTGATGATGATCCGAGTGATCCTGCCTTCAATGTAAAGGACATGTAAGTTTATTAGGCTGAGTGACAGCTTGGGGCCATGAGGGGGAAAAGAGCGCGAAAATTTGTTTGTACCCAGGGCTAGACAAATAGCATTGCCCGACGCCCGGGGCGACCAGTTTGATTGGTCGGGCGACCAAATTAACAAGTCATAGCTGTCCGTCGGGCAAGTAAATAAAATGAAATCACAAATAAAAAAAAAATGAACAAAAACAACCAAACAATGATAATAAAAACATTTTCTCGGTAAGAAAGTTCCGTAGTTAATGTTGCTATACACTACAGTACCCGAGGCCTTCCGATTGATCAGGGTTCGATAGGTGTTTTATAGATGGTAGATTACGGAACTCCGCAGACAAGCGTTTAGATGACATAGCGTAACATGTGCAGTAGACACATCGAGGGAAAATGGAAAAATTTATTACCGTTACTGCGAGAAATACTGCCACCAAGAGGAAGCCATGTGAAACAGATACTGATAGGAACAATAACACATCAAAACATATAAAGTATGACCAAACTAAACGGGTAAGAGGGTACCTTAAATCATGGGAAGAAAAATGGCCGTGGTTAACGCACGACGAAGGCAAAAATAAAATGTTCTGTTTACATTGTAAAGCTTTCCCAAACATAGCAAGCCCTGCTAATTCTAAAAAGCCAAACGCCTTTTTGGATGGATGCGCCCTCTATAGGGTAGAAGCGATGAAGGCACATCAAGTTAGTGGAAAGGCAAGCATGTAAATGGACATTAAGTGTGTCAAAAATCTACCAACAGCGATTCTGTAGATGCTTACAGTGATGAATTGCTTCGTTCTGTAGATAAATAATCAGATTGCTATGATTTTTGTGTGTTGTCTCTTATTTTGTGAAAAAGGTTGGGGCAAGCAGATTTTCTGGTAGGGCAAGCAGTTTATTGATGGCTACCTGCCCGAGGGCAAGTACTAGAAAATTCTATTTGTCTAGCCCTGGTTTGTCTAATGACAGAAATTGTCTTAAGAAATGGCACAGTGAAGAAGGTGGAGATGTTAGAAAGTGTGCGGAATCATCATGCAAAAAGAGAAAACTATGAATTTTAATATTGTTTCATTGTATGAACTTTTCTCTGTTGTCAAATGTACTGCTAGTGAATGCTAAATGTTATGCAATACATATAAGAGGCCTGAAATAATTGACAATATCTGAAATATTTCTATACTTGTACAGTTTTGTATCTATACATAACCACCACAGGTTGATTTTCACATAGTTATGGCCCTTGGATTTAGAAAAATATCTGTACTTTTGTAGTTACACATCAAAGTTTTGTTTTGTTATGCATGATCTATTTTCAACTGAATTGTACAGTCTGTAGCTGTAATGCTTGCAATACTGTCAGAATTCTAGTCATACATATTTTCATAATTGTTCAATTTTTTAATGGGATATGATATATATTATTTGGCATTTTGCTAGGAATTATGTTCAAACTATATGAACTGTGTCATTCCACCTTAAGTGTTGTTGCTTAGCAACAGAAAATATTCACTTACTAATAAAAATGATAAATTAACTATAATGTATTTGTAGTCTTTGAATTGGCAAATCAGTTCATACTTTTATAATTTCCCTTTTTTAAAATCTAATCCAGTGAAAAGTCATGATGTATATGGCTCAGGGAAAATACTCATTTAGAATTGCACTTACATGACCTTTGACCTTGTTGGTCACACAATAACCTCGCAAAAAATGTTCGAAATTGTTTTTACATATTATTATTTGAAAATGATATGGCATATACTTGCAATTATGCCATGGCATTCTGTACAAACTGGGTGATATAGCTACAGAAAGGCAAATTTTGATCAAAATTACTCGATACATATTGTTACTTAGCAACTGAAAATATTTGTTTGTCAATAAAAATGATAAATTTGACTGTAATGATTTCATAGTATATGAAATGGCAAATCAGCTCATATATTTAGAATTTCCTATTTTTGACTCTAATCCAGTGACTGAGACTGCTATATTTATGATTTAGGGAAAAACAGTCTTTAAAAATTGCACTTAGATGACCTTTGACCCCGTTGACCTCTTTAAGGGCACAAAGTATTCAAACAAATTTTGTTGCAGATTGTTCCCTATCAAATCCTGAACAAAATTATATGTCATATGCTACCCCCAAGTCAGGATAGATATTGCTTTAAATTGATCTAGAAGATGCTGTCATTTTGCCTTTAAAAATCTCTCAAAAGTGCCGGTAGAGAAAGGGTTAAAATAGGACAAATTTTAAGGTCAAAAGTCATAGAATGAAATAAAAGGTCTTGAAATAAGAAATCTATATACAAAATATGAAAAATCTATCATAGTTCAGGAGATATTGAATATATCAGAGATTTAAAAATTTAGGCCCAATCCAAGGTCAATATCACAAGGTCAAACTTCACGAAATGATAAAGTTTTGCCATAAAAACCCTATATACAAAATATGAAATCGCTACTTGAAATAGGTCAGGAGATATCAAATAGATCAGGGTTCTTTCAAAGTAGGTCAAACTCCAGAGTTAAAAGATCAAAGATCTTTGTGTAAAGGGTTGGTTGGTTGTATATTGTTTAACGTCCCTATTGAAAAAATCAGTCACATGGAGACGTTACCATTACCTGTGAAGGGCTGCAAATTTAAGACCTATGATCAGCGCTTAAGGCCTTTGAGCAAAGGGGGATCTTTATCGTGCCACATCTGCTGTGACAAGGGGCCTCGGTTCTGCGATCTCATCCGAAGGACCGCCCCATTTAGTCGCCTCTTACGACAAGCAAGGAGTACTGAGGATCTATTCTAAACCGGATCCACAAGGGGATTATGTACAAGGTATTGGCATACAAGGTATTTCCATAAAGAATTTATATACAAAATATGAAATCCCCATCTAAAATAGGTTTGGATAATATCTATATCTAAATATATTATACGTTTTCTTAAAAGTACACCCCGAGTACATTGTATCTGGGTTATCTCCTCCATCAATATAAAAAAAAAAATGGACGTCACCAGACAACTGAAAAATTGTTGAGTGTGGAGAAAAAACATCAAATAATCAATCAATCGATCAATCTTAAAAGTAAGTCAAACTCAAAGTTCAAACTCACAAGGTCAAAGGTCATGGTATGAAATAAAAGATCTTCCCCTACTGTGGCACCACCCTAGCCCCGAGTGCCATACATTGCACAGTCTTGGATCTACTCTATGTCAGGACGCTTTCATGTAAATTTGAACATTTCCTGTCCAGTGGTTCTTGAGAAATTTTTAAATACTTTCCCCCATGCTGCATCCATAAGCATGATGGACGGACGAACAGAAAAGCGGAGTGAAATGGCTACTAGACTTGCTGTCACCTTCGGTAACACAGATAAAAATATGATGCTGCAGTATTTCTTGGTTTAACCTGACAAAATTTCAACAGGGTTAGTCAAAAGTATGGGAATTGCTTCCCTTCCCTTGACAAACTGGTATATTCAACACAAACGTCTAGACATTTTCTACAGAAAAACAAAACCGTGAAGGGTCTAGTGAACACAATATAGTTATTAAATGAAAATGTGTTTACAGAAGTGCCTGAAAAAATTCAGAGTTACTTGTATAAACTCAAATAAGCAATACCGTATCAGGATTAATTGAAAATATTGTATCGGCGAAACAGCGAAAGTCGGACAGACATTAAAAGTTAGACAAAATTATTTGTTTACCTTGAAATAAAGTTTTATCCACCATTCTGGGGGTTTTTTGTTGGTGGGGGGGGGGGGGGGGTGATTTTTGTGGTTTTTTGTGGGGTTTTTTGTTTTATTTTTTTTTTTACAAAACTACATTTTGATTGGATAATTTCGATCTTAAAAGTCAGCTTAGTGTTTCCATTACTCTACATCTCCAAATATCGTTATTCGGAGGGGAAAGTAGTCCCGGAGAATTGACACTGTACGGAGTTTGCTTAAAAGAGTCATGTCTAAAAGATGGATCGAATACAACACATTTCAAAGATCCGGCGAAAAGTTGACCGCGGTAAATTTTTGAAAGTCATCAGAGGCTCCAAAAAACAAAGTGGAAAGTACGTATATATTATTTATATATATATCATTTATATATATATTATTTATATATTTATTATTTATATATATATTATTTATATATTTTATGTGAAGTAATTTGTGGATAAGAGAGGAATATGATTTGAAGAAACGATTAAATATTATGAAATGAGCAATGTTATCTTCAGTATCCAACTTTAAATGTCGGTACAAACAAAGGACACATAAAGTCGGACAATGGTTAATGTAGAAATATGGACTTTTTATTCAGGCTAATCTTCTTCATTCACTGGCGGATTCTGGGAGAGGGGGGTGGAAGGAATAATACCCTCCCCTCCTCCCTCTAATTTCCAAAAATATGTTTATTATATGTTTAGACTTCTTTTTAAATGTATATTGTACATTTTAATCAATTCTAAAATTTGAAAAAAAATACAATTAGGCTAAATTGTAATTTGTCTAAGTTTAGAAGTGATTAAAAATTACAATTAATTTTACGCCAAAATGTGTTATTAAAATGTAATATTTAGGATCTTCCGGGGGCCCCACCAGGACTTCACATGATCCGCCCCTGTAATCTAAACATTACCTTATCATGATTGTTTGTTTACTTTCATTTACTTTTTTGTAATTTTCTTAAATCTTCCATTTCATTATTTGAATTAAGATTTATTCATATTTTTATCATTTATTACTTATTAAACTAACGAAATTATTCCTTTACAAATTCTGAAATTAAATTTGTTTATACATTCCGAGTTTGCAATTTTTTGGAGGGGAGGGGAGCGTTGTTTTTGTTTTGTTTTTGTTTTTTTAATTTTTGGTCTTTGTTTGTTTGTTTTTGTTTTGTTTTATTTATTTTTTTTTTTATTATTTTTTTTTAACTGCAATGAACGCTTTACAGTTATATATAATGAAATTAAATATTTGAGCTACGGAGAAATTTGCTGTGTATGGAGTATATGCCGTGGGTATGCTCCAATGGGGTTGTCCAGAATGAACTGTAGGCGACATTCATTATATGACAGCCCAACCACAGAACCCAAAAGACAACAATACCATAGCTGTATATTCCGTCAGCGGGTTACAACACAAAAGTGCTTACCTTTGTTGGAACGATGCATCAGTGCTATCTCAACTGTTTGTGGAAAATTTGATAAGCGGGAATAGTTAAAAACCGAAATAGTTTAAAACCGAAAGGACGCGCGGAGAAGTTTACAAACAGATGCGATCTAAGACAATGTTATAACATTGGATTTATGTGCACTGACGAGAATTTTGAAAAAAAAAAAACTAAAAAAAAAGTGATTTATCAATATCAGTTTGAAGGATTTGAAATCTCTTAACTGTTTTCCTTTTATTTACGCATATGGACACTGAAATCCGCACACTTAAGTTTTCAGCTCATCTATACAACACATTCGTGTGTGTGTGTGTGTGTGTGTTTATAAGGGTCCTTTGGTTCATAATCCGGAGTTTAGTTTGTCAATGCCTGTGACACATAACTGACTGAATCAATAAATTATAGTAAAATTCATATTAATGCAATTTGTTTCCAAATGATAGGAATGGTATACGCTTTATATAGCTCTTATCTTGAAAGGTGATGACGGGGAAAGAAGAGGGGAGAGGGGGTAATATTCCAGTTTGATGTTTTCAAAATCTGCAGAGTTTGTCGACAAATATTTCATATAGAACTGTAAGTGTACGAAAATTTTGACATTTTTCTTTTTAAAAAAAAGGTTTTCTGTTGTCTTCAGAAGGTAGCTCAGTGGTTAGAGCGTTTGCTTTGTAACCGGGGGGGGGGGGGGGGGGGTCGTGATTCGAGCCCCGCTCGTGCCATGGCCGCGTCAAACTTAAGACGTAAAATTATGTAGCAATTGCTCCTTCGCCAAACACTCGGCATTTAGAAGTGAGAATCATGGGTCTTTCGGATTTTACCTTAAAAACGGCGGACCCGTGTCACGGCAGGCGTTGGCACGTTAAATAACCCTCACTACTACGGCCCTGAGCGCTAAGGATAGGTCTATATTTGTGGTACTTCACCTACAGCTGGTGACGTCTCAATATGAGTGAAAAATTCTCGACGGGACGTAAAACAAACAAACAAACAAATGTAAAGGCTATGGAAGCAATAAAAAGGGGTGAACTCTCTATCAGGGCTGCCGAAAATTGTTACAATGTCCCTAAATCTACCATGTCTGACAAATTAACAGGGAGGAGTGACCTTGAAAAAAAATGAGACGGCAACCAGCTCTACCTAAATTTGTCCAAGACAGAGTTGTGCACAACGTCCTGGAGGCATCTAAAAGAGGAATATGGATTTCCCGGATACATTCTTTGCCAGGACCGGAATTCTTTGTAAACGTATAAAAGTTGCAACATTTGAAAATGGGGCTCCAGGTCGTGGATGGTGGGATGGCTTGAAAAAGAGGCATCCAGAACTTTCAATTAGAAAGCCAGAAAAAAAAGGCATTTCTCGAGCTCGCATGCTAAACCCTAGAATAGTCAACATGAACGTGACAGATCTAGGCAAATTGATCAGCACCCTTAGTTTGCAAGATAAGCCACATTGTATCTGGAACTGCGACGAAACCGGTAAGCAGTTGCAGCATACACATTCCAAAGTGATTGCTGAAAAGGGTTCTCGAAACGTTGTTACCCCGTGGGGATCCGGGTTTTTAGAATAGATCCTCAGCACCCCTAGCTTGTCGTAAAAGGCGACTAAATGGCGCGGTCCTTCGGATGAGACCGCAAAAACCGAGACCCCGTGTCACAGCAGGTGTGGCACGTTAAAGATCCCTCCCTGCTCAAAGGCCATAAGCGCCGAGCATAGGCCTAAATTTTGCAGCCCTTCACTGGCAATGGTGACGTCTCCATATGAGTGAAAGATTCTCGAGAGGGACGTTAAATAATATATAATCAATCAATCGAAACGTTTTTAGCAGGGTTTCGGAAAACAGGACCAACATTACCATCATGGTATGTGTCAACGGATATGGGCAAAAGATGGTGCTGATGATTATCATGAAACGTCGGCATCTTTGCATGGTTTAAATGTTAGAGATGCACGAATTGGAACCGTTTTCACTTACCAAGAAAACAATTGGATGAATGAGGAGCTTGGTGAGCGATGGTTCAGGAGTGTCTTTATAATAATATGGTCCAGGTCGCCCTCGCCTCTTACTTCTCCATGGTCATTCTTCTCATGAAATACTGGGTCTTTTGGAGTTGGCAATGGCTAAATAAATACACGCTGTATGTCTGCCCCCTCATACAATCCACGTTCTACAGCCACCGGATCGCTCAGTGTTTGGGCCCTTTGATACGGCATACAATGCAGCTTGTTCAGAATTTCTATCCGAGTCCCAGTATCATATTGTAAACAAAAGCAGTTTCCTTTCTCTGTTTAAAAAGGCTTTTGACGCAGGGATAACGCAAGAGAACATTAAAAATGGGTTCAAAGTTTGTGGGCCTTCAACCCTAAAGCTTACCATCCTTCAGTTGCATCTGATATTCTGACTTCTGAACTGCCCATATCGCCATCATCTCAAGTTCCCTTAAATTTCCCTACTCGGTTAATGTCCGTGCATAGTCTCCCCTCAGTTTATAAAGAATCACCTCTGGGACCCCAAGGAACCAATACCATGTCTTCAACTACCGACAACCTAGAGCAGGATCACGCTTCTAAGTTCACAGGTGCGATGCATAGCTTCACTCACACCTGTACAGAGACTCCTACAATAAATCCCTCGCACAGGGCTAATTCTGAACCAAGCCCTGAAACCCAAGATCATGCACAACCATCAATTTCGTTCGAGTCTCAATGCACCGATGAAATCTTTGTTCTTGGTGGTCTTGAAGTATTGCTCTCACTCATCACTTCTGGTCAATGCGAAATAATAAGTAATTGTACCCCCTCGACAATTAGTGCTTCTGGAGACAGTCTTCAAGCGTGCGGCAAGATCAATGTCACACCAAATTCCATCCTGGTTGATTCAGTATGGGATAGTGCAGTTGAGAGCATATTTCTACACCCCCCTCAGTAACATATACTGGACAAAAAAAGTTAAGGATCATAATTTTAACCTCAAAAATTTTTGTTAACCAAATAATTATTTTGACAAATTTTAACATGTATAGTTTCTCCAATGTGTCCTTAAAACAATAGATTTACCTGGTTTCATATTGACGTCTTAAGTGCACGATTTTTTCGCCCAAACACAAGCAAGGGGTCAAAATCAAAGTGTGCCAACGTGTATATTGAAATTGAAAAATTGTGATTTTCATTTTATTGTGGGTATTTATTGCTCTAATCGACTCTTAGGTGAACAATTATTGGCATTAAAAGCCATGAGGCGCCATTTAACTGCTCTGGAAGCTGGTCAGACAGTAGGTATGCTTCAAGCTGGCCAAGTCCAGAGAACTGTCTCTAGACATTTTAATGTGTCCCAAAGTGTGATTGTGGAATCGTTTTAGGCAGACAGGTAATGTTTCTGAGAGACCGAGATCAGGTCGTCCAAGGTCCACAACCGCTCGCCAGGATCGCTATATGTCACTTATGACTCGTAGACACAGGTTTCAGAGTGTGACGTCTCAATATGAGTGAAAAATTCTCGACGGGACGTAAAACAAACAATCAATCAATCAGAGTGCTGTCCAACTCAATACTGACTTTCATGCAGCAAGTGGGGTGCGCATAACACCACAAACTCTCAGACAGAGACTTCATGCTGCTAACCTTCGGGCTCATCGACCTGCTGTTCGTCCCATTTTGAGGAGAAGACATCGTGTAGCACGACTCAGTTGGGCTCAAAATCACATAAACTGGCAACTGCTCATTGGACGCCTGTTCTTTTCACAGACGAGTCACGGTTCTGCGTGGACTTTCATGACGGTCGTAGGCGTGTATGGCGCATGCGTGGAGAGCGGTACGCTGATTGCTGTGTAGCAGAGCATGATCGTTTTGGAGGTGACTCTGTGATGATTTGGGCCGGAATCAGTATTGGTGGATGTACTGACTTGCATGTGATTAATGGCAATCTTACCGGTGCAATTTACAGGGACGAGATACTGCATCCAATTGTAAGACCTTATGTGGGAACTATAGGCAAGGACTTTGTGTTAATGGATGATAATGCTCGTCCCCACAGAGCACGTATAGTGACAGACTACCTTGTTACAGAGACAATTGAACGTATGGATTGGCCGAGTTGTTCTCCGGATTTAAATCCAATAGAACATGCCTGGGACATGTTGCAGCAAGCTGTTTCTAGACGCCCTGTACTTCCGACAAACCGCCAGGAGCTTACGTTAGCTTTACAGCAGGAATGGGCAAGGTTGCCACAAATTGCGTTCCACAGGCTCATCAGAAGTATTCAGAGGCGTTATCGTGCCGTTTTAGAGGCTCAGGGTGGACATACACCCTATTGATATTGCCTTTATAAAGATTCAATCATTTGTAATGAAATTTGTTATTGTTGCTCATACCGATTTTCAATCTCTTTTGGGGGGTTACCTGACAATGGTTGCTCTGGCTGCTTAACGTATTGATGAATTTGTAACAACAGGTTTAAAATGTATTGTTCGATTGTCGTTGAACATTTTAAGTATATATTTAACATAATTTATTTGGTTTTGTTATGAATAAAATAATTCTGAAATCATGATCCTTAACTTTTTTTGTCTAGTATATTAATATCGGACGATATTATCTCGGAGAAAAAAGAAAACGAACTGAAGAAGCTGCTTAAATAACGAAAAAACAAAATGAAAAAATAATAGATTTACTAAAATTACTGATCTAATATAGTGTAAAAATGAATTAAATATATATCACTTTATTTTGAGATTAATATTTTGATTTATAATATATTTTTCTTTTAAAATAGTATTTGTTTGATCTTAAGTATAAGGTATCATTTACTTTCAATATTTATGATAATTTGTCAAAAAATAACCACTAGGAAAAAATATTGCCTACCTCATATCAATCTACGTATTATTATAAGAAGAATGACAAATCATTATTGTAGATAGCATATTTGGTAATTCAGTGGATTTACACAAACAAATGGCACATTCATAACTGATTGATTGATTGATTGAGGTTTTCCGCCACACTCAACAATTTTCCAGTTATCTGGTGGCGTCCAGTTTTTATTGGTGGAGGAGAGAACCCAGATACAATGTACCCGGGAAGAGACTGGCAAACTTTCTCACACATATCGGCGCGAGCGAGATTCGAACCCGCGCCAACTAGAGGTGAGAGGCCTTGTAGTTTTGAGCACGATGCTCTAACCACTCGGCCACGGAGGCCCCCATTCATAACTGAAAATATGCACTTATTTGGTACTGTGGAAAATGACGCTTATTTATCAATATCATATATTAAACGTAGACTGTTTGAAAATAAAGATATGTCGACTTTGAAATTTTCATGTCCGACTTTCACTGTGCATGTCCGAATTTCACTGTGTATGTCCGACTTTACCTGGTTCTGCCATAACGTATTTGGTTTTCATCTGTAGTGTAATTTAGCTGTAAACCAATGAAATCCAACGATAGAAAGTAGTTTAAAATAACATTTGTTGTGATCAATTCATTTTTATTGTGTAAATATAGCCTAGAAAAAGAGGTTGCGATTCTAGCAAAGGGCACCGAAAAATTGTCCGATTTTCGCTGTTTCGCCCACTCAAGGAAGAGTCAAAACAGATCTTTACCAGAAGTAAAATGTTCTAAACACTGAATATATTTTTCTGCCATTGGAAAATTTATTCTTCAACACTTAAGAGAACTTTCGAATCAATGTATTTTTTATGGGTACAGGTATTTATCAAAAGTTCGGGTATACACAGATCTCTGGGTGGTGTGCACTATGGACAAACGAGTACAGTATATATCGTTTGAAAATTAATGATAGGGCTTAAAGGATGAAACGAACGCCTAAAGCATCTATACTCACTTCGTTATCTTCACTTTTTAATGAAGTAAAAAAAAAAAAAAAATCCGAATTATTCTATGTAAGTCTGGTAGTCAAATTCGCAAAGTCTGTGACATTCCAGTGGGTTTCTCTTGCTCAGGGAAATTCTTCGTCAACGGAGAGCGTCTGGATACGAACAGACATTTCATTTACAGCTGAATCTATCCACAATTTGCGTTATCCTAATATCGTGAATAAAGTTTATTCTTATTGGTGATCACTAAGTCTCGTAATGTCCGCTAAAGTCTCGTAACCTGGAAGCTCCATCACAACGTGCCCGGTTGATTGACTGAACCGTGCCAGCTCAGCCTCCCGACCAAGAAATGTTCATCGCGAGTTATGATGACCGCGACAGGGGTTTCAACAGTCTCGTTTAAAGTCAGCATTTCGCAAATTCTATAGTCGTTATAACGATTTAGTGTGCCAACAGAACCTGTGACATATATATACATATATATATGTGTGTGTGTGTGTGTGTGTGTGTGTGTGTGTGTGCGCGCGCGCGCGCCCACTACACTGTTAGTTATGTAAACCTCGAATTTTTCACGCAACACGCGTCTTTATCAAGAGACATATTTCACATTACATAAACAAATATCACATACTGTGTAAAAAAGATAAACGTTAATAATCTACATGGTTAGTAATAGGCTGAAATAAGACAAACAATCTCAAACTGTAAAGGTGTTCTGGAATGTGAATATTATATGGCTGCTTCGTCACTTGGTATGTGATGAGAATATAGACGCCGGAGTACAACAATTACTGCCTTCAACTTTAAAGTTTCGGAACATTAAATAAAACCATTTATGTTTGTTATGTTTTTTTGTTGCCATAAACGCGAACCTTGCAAACATGTCATGTACATAAAAAAAGCTTGTGTTCTGCATTATAGCTATTGTGTAATTCTTTCTTTATTTTTTTTTTCAAGTTTTGATAACTGTGTATAATTACATGTTTATATTAATATTTAATAATTGCTTTTAGTATGTCTTTCAAAGCAATTTCAGAGCACTGAAAACTATTGCAGACGGCTAATGCAAAGGACAAATTGCTTTTGAATTTTGTTTATCGTTTTTTTTTTTTAGAAATTTAAATACCTGTATACCTTTATAATTATAAAATTTACAATTGAGTAATTCTTATTTTTGAATGGGTATTATGAGGGTATTATCTAAAAGTGTTCACCTATTCCGCCATTTTCCTGTTTTTACAGTTTCCCTTATGATTCTGTCGCGTTTATTCCATATGAAGTTATATATGCTGCCTCTAATTTGTCTAATGTGCTCGGGATCGGGCATCGACAATATCGAACCAATATATCAATTGAGATATGGCTAAAGAATTAACTACACAAGATTTCCCAAAGAGAGTTAGATATGACGAAATGTCTGAATCATCAACAGATTTACTTGCATACAGATTTTCATAAAAACGACACATGTCTTGTCAAATTTTACAATTATTTGAAACTGTTTTGGTATTAGTTTTCACTTCAAAAATAGTATCATTTACTTGATGTTTCTTTTCTAGACCTACGAAAACACTTGTATAACGTTCTCCTTGACTTATCCATTTCGCTTTTGATCTGATTTGAGCCCCTTTAGCAATTTCATTATACATTGAATCTAATTCTTTTTCTAACTTCCTGTTTTCATTCGTGTTAATTTCTATGCAAAGCTTCAATATTGTCAATCATTTCTTCCGTCAATTTTATTTTATGTCTTATATTTATGTTTAGATTGTTTTGCGTATCTGACTTAATACTCTCAAACTCTTATTTTATAATATAAAACATAAACGGTACAAATTTTGATGCACCAGATGCGCATTTCGACAAATAATGTCTCTTCAGTGATGCTTAGGTCAAAAATGTTGGAAATCCGAAATAAAAACAAACTTGGAAGACCTGAAAGAACCAAAAATACCAAATAGTATAAGTTATAAGTTTCCAATTTTAAAATGGGATCTAACGATTTATCAATGGTGTTAAATATATCTATAATTCCATATTTGCAATCATCATTTTGTAGGTGTGATACGTTTAGTTTCCAGTGACCTGCTCCTCTTTCTAGTTTACTAAACTTTATAGTACATTTGAGATAATTTTATCAGTAGCAAAGAAAACGAGCATTTATTTACTAATGTGCTTTTATTCATATAGAGATCTGGTCGTTTTTGAGCTATCATGATATTTTGTACGTACTACATATGAATTATGTTTTGTACATGCATAGTTACTGACGTGATTTGCTATATACTTGCTTTATGCAATTAATCTCATCATATTTTGACCTTTGGTATCATTGTGTTTCATTTCTTGAACATTATTTTGTATATCTTATCATCACAGGAACCCCGTGGGGATCCGGGTTAGAATAGGTCCTCAGTACCCCTTGATTGTCGTAAGAGGCGACTAAATGGGGCGGTCCATCGGATGAGACTGCAAAAACAGAGGTCCCGTGTCACAGCAAGTGTGGCATGTTAAAGATCCCTCCCTCTTCAAAGGCCATAAGCGCCGAGCATAGTTCTAAATTTTGCAGCACTTCACCGGCAATGGTGACGTCTCCATCTGAGTGAAAAATTCTCGAGCGGGACGTTAAACAATATACATCCATCCTATTATAATAGGTGAGGGCGTTCTAAGTTTTAAGAACTTGTGCCTAATCCTTTTGTTATAACACCTATCAATAAAATATGTTCAAAATCAAAGTACATTTAAGATATCTTTGGTCACTTAGCCGCGTATTTTTGTTATACGGACCTGATATACGTCTAACAATAATATTTTTTACTTGATCTGTAAGTTCATTATTTACAAAAATATAATATATCCTCCTTGTCACGGATGTACGAACTGTCTGATAACTTTGGCAATTCAATTCCAATCATACAAAAGAATAAGTTTTATAGTCAGGTTCTTTAATGGAAAAATATCATAGACAATAACTGGTTTTCCCTTGTAAGGTGGGGTGTTCCCGCCACACGTGCCTGGCCATCCATACGTTGCATGAAATTCCCGTTCCTGGCCAACACGCACTACACGCTCTACATCACACCAACTACAGAACCACAGGGGTAGAGGACCTGTTTTGAACACATACATAATTTGATTATGTTTTCACTCGTGTACACTGTTTAGCGTTACACTACACAAAATTATATTTGCAGATAATACTTTACACATGCCATATAGACATTATTACACTGTCTATTGAAAAGACTACACAAATACACAAAAGATAAATGCATTGCTATGCATTTACATACAACGTAGGAAGTATAACTTAAGACCGAAATACTTCACCATACAATGAACACCAGTTTCTGTCAATACTATCCTGACATGAAAAATACATGAAACAAATACTGAGAAACTCCCATATTTGGACGTTTTAGGACGGTTAAAGTAGAATAAAATTGACAAACTATTGAAAAGTAAATAAAACACCTTACCTCAGAAAAGTTGGATCATAGTGTCCATGCCTATGTCATGTAGCGTCAATTTGCTGATAAATAAGCATAGAAGTATTAAAGCATTCTTACTTGACCGCCGTGTCCAGAGTGAATCTCGCACGGACTAGGACTGGCGGTTTAAATGTCCAGTCAGCTGAGGCTTCATTTAGGGAACAGTAAAAATGAGGCTCCCCACAGGAGTTGGGAGTGTTCGATGTGTACAAAATGAAACATATCTATTTACAAGGAATGGTAAAATAAAGGAGATTTAATGTGACACTCCTCTTAGGACAATTATCAGCATCACACCAAGTAGAACCATTATTAGAAGGATTTTATCGACTAAGTCTAGTTTATGTAATATCTTATTTAATTTTGTATAAGATTTGTCATTCTCTTTATTAGAATTACAAGTGAAGTTCCCGCCAATTATAATTTTACTATTTTGTGGAGAAAAGGAAGAAATAAATGTGTTGAGATTGTTAAAGATCAATTTATATGACTCTTTATTAGGTGCATAAACGTTAATAATTATAAATAGGTTATCTTCTATCTTAGTGTTAACGAGCATTTTTCCATCCATCCTTAGACTTGTGAATATTTAGGATTTCTACATTACATTTTCTGCTGAATAAGATGGAAACGCCTCTGCTGAAAGGAAAATCGGAGAAAGCCTGTATACATTTTTTTTTCCATTTACTGTTACAATTCTCGATCCTTTTTTCTATTAAGTGTGTTTCTGGTATAAGTGATATATCAACTTGACTTTCTTCTAACCATGTAAAAACTTCATCTCTTTTTTCAGGTGAATTAAGACCTCGGACATTTGCCTACACTAAATTCAAGTCTTTCATTGCATAGTTATATTACATGAACAGCTTAATCTCAATGATGCTAATTTGTGAAAAGAAAATTTTTTTTATTAGTAGTATTTTTGTTGTTGTTGTTTTTTGCTTTGCACGATGTTTTATATCATTGACCTCAGGCAATTCTTCCATTTTCATAACTTCCCACTTTGAAAGCAAGAATTCTGGAATTCTTTTGGAATACGTACATTATCTAATTGTTCATATGAAGATAGTTGATACTTGCAATACAACACAAAGCTCATAAACTAAGGAAAAGATGTATTTGAGACATCTATTTTTTTTTTATTTTCAACACAAGACACGAGCTCTGTTAGTTTAAACAATATTTATTAATTAATTTCATACATATACAACAATGTAACAAACAAAACATATACATTTGAGATAAGGAAACAAGCCAAATGACATATTAATCCTGCTCTCATGGCTTATATACCATTCAGAGGTGGTTTAATTAGCATGAGTTGATTATAAACAAAGTAAGGATGTAATGTAGAACTGAATGGATACCATATGCATACAAATAATCACATTGTCTAAATACGTAGTGTTCACTTATTCAGTATATGAATTTACATAAATGACTTGGTCGTTAATATTGAATGTACAATAACACTTTTCACCGACGACACATCATTATATATAATTGTCGATAATCCTTATGATACAGTCAATCTAATTAATGCAGACTTGAACAAAATTTATGACTGGTCTAAACAATGGCTAGTTAATTTCAATCCGAATAAAAAAAGAATGTTTGACAATTTCTAGAAAACTTATAAATCCTTTTCATCCTTCACTTATCTTATCATTTTGCAAGAAGCAGAATCCCACAAGCAGTTGGGTGTTATACTAACAAATACCCTGTCCTGGAACTTGCACGTAGAAGAAATAATCTATAAAGTCCACCCCCGATTAAGTATGATGCGAAACGTAAAATACATTCTCGATAGGAAAACACTACAAACAATATACATGTACTATTCCTTTATAGGACCACTACTAGAATGTGCGGATATTGATTAGGGGATAGATTAGAACTCTTTAGTTTGTCCGCTAATTTAGAATAATAAGTTTGTCTAGCCTCTCCAGGTTTGTTTGCTGTAATGTTTCGTATTTTTCTATATTTTGCAGTCAGTTGCAGATTTTGATTTTTTGGCAGCAGAATGGAGTCTTTTACGTTTGCGAATAATTTTTCTTAAGTCATTGTGCATCCAGGGTGGATCACGTGGGCGAAAAGTAACAATTTTCTTAGGAATGTGATTGCTTGCTGTTGAAATTATACTATTGGTGAAATGATCGCATGATGTGTTAGGATCGTCATTTATCAATGAATTCCATTCTATATTTTGCAGAGAATTCCGATATTCTTGAAAACCAGTTTCTGAAAATGACCACATTTTGTGTTTAAAATTCCGTATCTGTGAATTTGGATGTTATTTTAGTGCGCAAAATATCGGACAATGAAACCTAGTGATACTTGGTAGTACATTTTCACTGACATCAGAAAACTCAGCGAAGTCCTCGTTATTTACTATAAGTAAATCTAAAATTGTTTCAGAATTTTCGGTGAAATGAGTGCTTTCCGTAATGATTTGGGACATTCCTTGGCTACGTGCTATATCTAGAATTTCTGATTTTCCACTATTGTGCAGATTTTCGTTGACATCACCAGTTATTACAATACTTGCATTTTTAATGTCATTAGCTTTTTTCAAATGAGTAAGCTGTATAATCCCATTTACTTAATGAGAATTTGGCGATAAAAAGTTCCTATCAAAAATTTCTTTTTGTGTACTTTGCACTCTATCCAAATACATTTAATATGTTCTAACTATCAAATATGTATTTTTAGAAACTGGACAAGTAACACTTTTCAAATATAATTAAAGCAATATAAGCTGCCAAAATTGCAATTTTTTATAATGTCATTAAAAGAGGTTAAATGAATGTTGATATGATTGAAAAAAAGAACTGCATCGAATTTCCTCTCTTATGCATCGTTTACACACCCTTACCTGATGAAAAATATATTCCTTGACATTCCGTTTGACCCTAACAACGGCAGCTGATTAATCGTCGGCGACAATCCCGAAGATAACCGATGTTGACACGAATGATTCTGATGCTGATTGGGGTTGACTGTGTTTTTTGTCATGATGGTCAATAAAATTTTCCCATCCCAAACAAACGTTGACTTTGCCTTTTGACTAGCTGCCTGGCTTCGTATACTAGTTTGTTCCTAGTCTCAGTAAGGTCCTGATTTATTGTTACGCGTTCCATTCCGTTGATCTTCCGCAATGTTTTGCTGGACTCGAGAATCTTATGCTTTAGTTCATAGTTAGTGATCCGTGCAATTACATGTATCTGCCTTGGTTTGCTCTCGTGTTTCGGACAAACGCGATGAGATACACTAATATCGTCATGTTGTTGGCCATCTCGAGGACAACAGACTCGGAATCGATCCTATCTTCTGGAATCCCACTGATCCTGATGCAATCACGTCTGCTGCACATCTCCATATCGTCTATCTCACTGCGGGGCAATGTATTGTCTTTCTCTTAATGTTAGAATCTTATCCTGTATAGGTTCAATCATGCTGTTTATCTCGGATACGACCACAGTCATGGCGATTCGTTGTATATCAAAATCCGAGATGATAGCCTGCTGCGGAGGTATGATAGGTCCGACCCTGGGAGTGAACGATGGAGGGTAACCCACGTGGGGAGGAGGTTGTTGAACTGATTTAAGGACCTACATTGGTAGGACTGGGTTTTGAACTTGGAGCCCTACGACTTCTCTGACTTTAAGCTTTAGAACAACCGCATTTACTTCATCGAAAATTTGGAATCAAGAATACCACCAAATGGTTTATTTACATCATTTAACATAAAATCCAGGTTTCAATATCATAAACCACATCTTCATATACTTTAAAGTTGCAACATTCTATACGATCTCATAGAGACAGGGTGTGACACGGAGGGAATTAGGGATTTAAATTTTAGACCACGTGGACCTCTTCGAAATAAACATACACCGCGCCGCACCGTGTGCACGGTGGAACGCAGACCCTTTTACACCGTGTTTTTTCCATCGTGCGTTGCGAAATAGTCGTAGCCTGGACTGTATATTCCCGTGGGGATCCGGCATAGAATAGGTCCTTAATACCCCTTGCTTGTCGTAAGATGCCTCTCTCTCTCTCTCACACACACACACACACACACACACACACACACACACACACACACGTATATATATATATATATATATATATATATATATAGCTGTGTGTGTGTGTGTGTGTGTGTGTGTGTGTGTGTGTGTGTGTGTGTGTGTAAATACGAAATACACGCTTATAATGAATTCATAATTACTGCCAAATGATATTTATTTCCCTATGAGAGGAAAATGACGAAAAATGACGAAAATTTTATTCGATCTCTCTCTCTCTCTCTCTCTCTCTCTCTCTATATATATATATATATATATATATATATATATATATATATATATATATTCTTTTATGTTATGTATATCATTGAATTAACTAAAGATTCTGATGTCGTCTGTGGTTACTGCTGGTCACAAAAAATTGATACTTCGACATTTCTTCGGTTCCACTTATCTAGGACAGCAATAAAACTGCTTCTCTTTTAATGGTAAAGCCACTGCAACCTATATCATCTTGTTCAGGTTTTTTTAAACCTTGATATCCACGATCAGCGGGTGTATCGGTTTTTTTTACAGTATTTTATTATGCCTGCAACATAAAAGGACTGGGCAGCAGACTAGCAGCCTATATAAGCCTTCTCCAATAAGGTACAAAGTGATTACATGTCTGTATGGGTGTATCAGGGTGGCAATACCGCCTGTTTGGACACGAGCCACAACTGTAAGGTGGAAGCAGCGTTCAGACAGTTTTATCTCCCCGTCTAGCAGTGGAGGGTGAAAGCGCCAGTCACATGGAACAGAACGGGACCAGCCTCGATCAAATCCTCGTAGGCAGCGTACAGCAACGTACAAGGCCATCATCAACGTAGACAGCGCATGACAACGTCCCAAGCCATCATCAACGTAGACAGCGCATGACAACGTCCCAAGCCATCATCAACGCAGACAGCGCATGACAACGTCCCAAGCCATCATCAACGCAGACAGTGCATGACAACGTCCCAAGCCATCATCAACGTAGACAGCGCATGACAACGTCCCAAGCCATCATCAACGTAGACAGCGCATGACAACGTCCCAAGCCACCATCAACGCAGACAGCGCATGACAACGTCCCAAGCCATCATCAACGCAGACAGCGCATGACATCGTCCCAAGCCATCATCAACGTAGACAGCGCATGACAACGTCCCTAGCCATCATCAACGTAGACAGCGCATGACAACGTCCCAAGCCATCATCAACGTAGACAACCTCAATACCGATACCGCCAGGAACGTAAAAGACCCTAGACGACGATAGTTTAGACCGCAACTCGTCGGAAAACGATGATCAATCCTCATGATGCAACTGCAAGTGTACTCCTTACATAATATAAACAATTTTGAGGACGTTAATTTTGATATCAAAAAATATCAACTGAGTGTTACCAATAGTGCATTTGACCCCCATAAGCTCATACCTTCCTCAGAAATTGAAAATAGGACTTGGGAGGACCAATTCATCAACTTACCGCCTTTTCTAAAATATGCCAGGCAACTAGCTGATTTTTTTTTGACACACAATGTCAGATCTAAATACATGATGTAATGCGTCGTAAATCTAATTTTTTTTATAAGGAGTGGATCTGTAGTTCTCTGAAGTGCCCCCCCCCCCCAACCCCCCGAGAGCCACAGTTCTGCAGCTATCATTATTCCAATGGATAGACACATAATGACCTTTAAATTCATTTAGTTCCTTGAATTGAACGAGTTTTGTACATCCGTCATTGAGCTTTTAAATTCCACACATTGAATTAAACTCAAAGCTTAGGAAATTAAAACAGGTTTGGGGTAAGTGAATAAAATGCTATTATCTTGCAAATTTAAATGCTTCATTTTATTTGCCACACTTTCTTGTCCATTTGAACATCGGCTTAAATTCCATGCACAAGGAATTTTAGGTCCGTAAGTAATATTTTTTCTTACAATTCTATATACGCTGTACGTGACAGTTTTTATTCGGTATTTATTGAAGTAAACAGTTATATGTACTTAAAAAATATAATTTTAATAAATCTGTTTCAAATTCATTCAGAAAATATTAATTATTTGCATTTTCTTCGGATGTAGAACAGAAGATGTGTAAGGAGAAGAAAATGAGATTCTCTCTACATTTGCTGGCGTGTTTGGGATTTCTCCTAGTTACTTCGGGATCAGAGTCTGGTCTACCCTGTTGTTCGGAAACGAAATGCAGATGTAGCATTTCAAGTT
This sequence comes from Ostrea denselamellosa, assembly GCA_024699665.1. NCBI lineage: Eukaryota > Metazoa > Mollusca > Bivalvia > Ostreida > Ostreidae > Ostrea > Ostrea denselamellosa. Next base: position 17,398,435 of record JAMZEH010000020.1, read on the forward strand.
TTGGAATCACTGCTGACTGTTCGAATTTAGGATTAACTGAATCTCCAGTTTTTAATCAATCAGTGAATGTCATAGATTTGAGCTTCAATTTTCTGCACACTTTCCCAGAAACAGAAAAACTACCACGATCACTGAAATATATCAATATGACAAAAAACAAATTTACTGCTTTTAGTAACAACAGCTTCCGTGGGCTACCGGGACTGATTTACCTGAATCTTTCTCATAACGATTTCAGTCTTAATGATAAAACTTTCCCTCCCGGCGTATTTAACAATCTGTCAAATCTCCGAGTTCTTGATTTACAAAGGTTTTCAACTATTCAAGACATTGATGACACCTATCCAACTGCTGCTCTTTCTACCCTTAGTAATTTGAATAGTTTGTACATAAACGGACTGCCAAAGAGTGTACTTGGAAGAGGTCTTGAGAATTTAAGGAAATTGACCACCCTAGTCGTGTCAGGTAACAGTGGATGGTGTAGAATACCCCACATAACAGAACACACTTTCCAACATGTTCCATTTCTGAGGAAGCTGGACATGTCAAATTGTGGTGTTAAAGGTATTGCCCTTGGAAGTTTTTCTTTTCTGAAGAATCTGAAGGAATTATCACTGTCGCATAACAAACAAGCCACTTTTAAGATATTGAAAAACGTTTCCATCGATTTAATACAAACTCCGGTTCAAGTACTGAGGATAGAAAAACTACACTGCACATTCGGAATGGGAATCAAACTTAGAAACGAAGATATCAAATACTTTCGAAACACCTCAGTCAGAGAGGTATACATCGGAGAAAATAGAATAGAACAATGTGAACTTGGTTTCTCATATTATCTTCCAAAATCTCTACGCCTTTTATCAGCACCCTATAATCCATTCACGTATGGACTATACCTGCTAGATATGTGCAATTTACATAGTTTAGAAGAATTGGATATAAGCCACCGTCATGAAGACTCAACAGGTAGTAAGGATGACGTTATTTGCTCTAATGAAGATGGCATGTCATATGCAGAAAATAACAGGCATGTTGAAAACATGCCATATTCACGACATTCATTGTGGCCAAATGCTAATCCATACAATTTCACTTTCTGTGTACCTAAACACTTGAAAATTCTTCATAGCAACCAAGCAAATTTAGGTGCAAAATTGCTTAACGTTACCATCCTTAGTAATTCCTTGACCTCGGTGTATCTTCAAAATAACTTCTTTCGTGAATTCGATGGATACCTCTTTGGATTAAACAAAATAAAACTTTTGGATTTGTCGAACAATTTCTGTGATCGTGCGTCGTCCAGTTTCTTTTACTATGTGCCTTCCCTCGAAACTTTGATTCTAAATAATAACTATTTGGGAAACACTTTGTCTGAAGACGACAAATATGTTTTCAGAAATCTAAAATACCTTCGAAACCTTGAACTGAAACAAAATAGAATAAATAATCTCGCAACTACGGTCTTTTACAACCTTACCAATCTTCAAAACTTAGACTTGAGCATGAATGCTATCACAGAGTGGAAAATAGATTTGGACCGATTAAAATTTCTGAAATATTTGGATCTCTCAAACAATCAGATAACATCTCTTTCAACATCTGCCACAAAGCAAATTGATAAATTGGCTGGGAAGAGAGCGTTCGCTATTAATTTAGGAAATAACCCTTTACTGTGCAATTGTGAAACAAAAGATTTTATTGACTGGGTGTATCGTCGTTGGGTTTCCAAATCAATTAATTTCATTCATGTTGAAAACTACACATGTTTCATTTATAAATCAAGCGAACTACAAAAACAAAAATTCTCAAATAAGGAACATTTGAAAGAAATTGTAACTCATTTAAAACATAAATGCGCATCGTACGTTGGTATTATAGTGGCAGCAACATGTGCTGTCATATCGTCTGTTACCACTCTGTGTTGTGGATTGGCATATCGTTATCGTTGGAGGTTGCGCTATCTCTACTATATGACGAAGAGCAGATTTTGTGGATACCGGGCACTGCGGAAGGATCACTACGCATACGACGCCTTCATATCGTACGCCGACGAAGACCGATCTTTCATTGTTTCGAAATTCGTCACAGAGTTAGAGGAACATTCGGGATTACGTTTATGTTTACATAATCGAGATTTTCTTCCCGGTTACGACATTGCAGAAAACATTCTAACAGCTATACAGCAAAGTAGAAAGACAATCGCCATTTTATCGGGCAATTACGTCACATCCTACTGGTGTATGTACGAACTGACGATGGCAAGGATGGAGGGTATATACTCAAGAGAAGGGGAAAATGTCTTATTTCTTGTGATTTATAATCACATCAATAATGAAGATATTCCGCTAACACTTTTGGATCTGATCGAAAACAAATCTTACATTGAATTTCCTAATGATGAATATGGCGATGTGGTTTTCTGGAATAAACTGAGGGAAACAATAAAAAATCACTAGGCTGTAAAACTGTGGCGATCAGGCTACTGACAAACAAGTTGATATTACAGGGGCTTGTACAATCTCGTCTAAAGTCAGCATTTCGCAAAGGCTATGGTCGTTATAACGATCCCACTTCTGGTATGTCCAGGGGTCATGTTCGCTTAACATTTTGTATGAGATTGATCACTGTTTGTTGTCTTCAATTTTTCATCCATCTTTCATTTTCCACCACTTGAACTTATCTGCAGTTGAATATGATATATAACTTGATACTATTTAATTGAACTAACTTAATATTATATCATTAACGCTATCTCTTATTGAAGAAAATGCTTATAGTTTTGTTCAATTATTTGAATACGTGGTTTCATTAATCAAAAATAAGTTCAAATATAACAAAGCATATTTTTTTTAAACGGAGTATTCTCTTATATTTGACACTATCTTCGAATTATTAGCCTATCTCAAACTCTAAAGAAAACTCTCCTTCATTGCTACAGTAACATCCATTTAAGAGCTGGCTTTACATTTTTACTTGCAACAACCAGGAACTATCAAACTATGTCAACTCTAAAACACACATAGTGATATACCCCAAGTTTTTTTGTAGCACAAGTTAGAACGAAAATGAATTGTATATGAAATGTCATTAAGAAAAAAATAAATCACGAAGAAACGTCATTTATGCCTCTTTAAATGCAAAAAATATATTTAGCAAATATGTTTGATCTGAAAACGAATCCTGTGTATCGATGTTCGGTGATTGAGTGTGTGGGTTTTGGAATCACCTTGTCCGTCTGTAGGCATAATATGTCCAGAGTACATCATTAAACCGATGAGCATATTTAATTAAAACATTTTTATATCTTATATCAATAATGAAGTCGCGCACCTGCTATTTTGATTGAGATCTTATTTTTACATTAAAGAAAGATATGGATATCTTTACATCTTAAGGAGGGGGGGGGGGGGGGGGGGGTGTTGTTGTCACTGTTCGGAGTATTAAAAAAAACCCAACTATTCCTGCTTCAATGAGCACAAATTCACTATAACCCACTATCAATGTACTCTGCGAGTATTATTCGTCCCGTTAGGACTGTTCTAGTTTTTGATTTAGAGATTGCAATTCGAATTGGTGTTTAATCTGTCGACAAGCATATTCAGTCCCTCTTGGTTTGGTAATGCATCTGACAAATTCTGGGGGTGGGGCAGGATCTAAATAAGTGCACACAGCCGAAAACGTTGTCCATGGGCAATACTGTTTGTACGTTTTGTACTCTAAATGTCAAGAAAAACATGCCTCGGAAGTATTAGAAATCAAACAGGTGAAAAGTCTTGAGTAGAAAAAAGGACAAAACGTTACTCGATTTTCGATTTTCGGTATAAAAGCTAACAACGATTGATTCTTTTCAGTAATAAATCTCAATAAGCACCTTTTCTTTGATGATTTCTCTCAGGTTTAAAATTGTCGTTCTAATGGCACAAACATACAAAAACGACCACAGTAAACATTAAAAATGATCTACAGCAATTTACTAAAGACCGGTAGAGTTTTCAACTGCCTGCTGGATTGATCGGTGAATTCTAAGACATTGTTTTGGATTGAACAGAAGGGGTTGCACGTCCCATGTTAAATCACCTACAGGCGTTGCATGAAAGATCAATAAATTAAACTTGCTCAAATATATAATAAAAGCGAGTGCAAATCATGTCTTCATTCCATAATTTATGAAAATAGTTTATAAGACGTGTATTAACAAGAATTAGCAAAAATAATCCAATATCAAATCCTGTAAAAAGCGATTTGTAGGATATTTAGCTTTAAAATACGGGGGAATCCCCGACTTTTTGAAAAAATTTCTCTGTGAAACAAGATAAATTTAGCATGTACACGTTCTTGAAGTTTTCAGCTAGAAGTCTACCGCTTCGAAATTTTGTTTCACGGAGGCATTTTTTTGCAAAAAGAAAAAAATCAAAGCAATTTCCCTTTCTTTGTTGTCAAATTCATCTACAAGTTAAATGTCCCTACTTTATACATAGAGATGTCGTGGTCCAGTGGAAAAGGTCGTGGACTTTAACTATATTTTTTCAAACGCCCGAGTTCGAATCACGCATGATTATATGTATATATGATTTTTTTTAGCATTTGCTTCCTCATTAAAATACACATTTTTAGTTTACATAAATATGTTTTTATGTAAATTATGTACATTGCATCGACTTTGAAATATTTTCCTCACAAGGACAGTGTTTTGTTTATGTTGTAATCTACTTCCTGTCCAAGAAGCAAGTGGGATTCACGTCAAAGACTGTGTGGTACATATGGTTGTGCTTTATCAATTATCCATTACTGCTAACGAGGTCCTGCATACTTTTTTTAACTTATAAGTGCGGTTAGAGGCAGTATGCCTTTCACGAAAAATCGCTGTGAACTATGTAAAGCTTGGAAAGGAAAAGGCCAAACAAGGAAAATAACTGTTAAACAGGTTGAGTGGATAAAAAGACAAGATACTGACGTTGATAATAGTGGAGTGATTTGCTCAAAATGTTTGTCTAGATATCACAGAGAAATAAAAACACAACCCGCAAAAGAAATAACAAACAGACCTATTGAAGAAAAGGGTAAAATTATTGTACTGCCGTTTCCTCGTGCGGGGAAATCTAAGTCTACATGCTTCATTTGTAAGCATAAAAACACAGGTCTGGTAAGAGTACCTCCAAAACCAAGAGTGTCAATATTTTCGAATCATGGTGTTCTTGTTCCCATGGGTGTGTATTGCTGCAAGCAGCAATTTCATTTGTCATTTATTTTTGACAGGTTTAAAATAATGCTTCTTTTGAAACATAAAATGTATTGGGCTTTCCCTCAGTACTGAGGAATCCTACAGGTATTTAAATGGCAAATACGCAATAGAGGTTTAAATAGAGCGAAAGGTAAGTTCTACGTCACGAGTATTTAAATAAAATGCTCAGTATTCCGATTAGGGAGAAAGATCGCTTCTATGCAACGGTCTCTTTATTGTAAATGTATTCATCTTCAGTTTTTTTTTTCACAAGTACATAAAGGGCTATTGATGATGTTACAACGGAATAAATCTTTGTATAATATGTAAATGCGCCTAAAATAAAATAAATATTCATAAAAATCTTCAAAGATTCACTTCGCTTGATTTCAATAGTTAATGAATTCCAACCGTTTATAATAGTGGATACATAGATTTATAGTTTACATTTAGGGACATTGGAATTTAGTGCATTTCTTATGTTGCAATTTGTAGTTTTACTAGCAATTCTGAACACTTTATACGTGTGTGTGTGTGTGTGTGTGTGTGTGTGTGTGTGTGTGTGTGTGTGTGTGTGTGTGTGTGTGTGCATAATGTGAAGCGGTTCCCAGCCTGTTTTCAAATGAACAGATTCTCTCGGCGCTAATCAACTTAATCCTATAACTGTTCTTACCGCAGCTGAAATTTTTTAATTACTAAGATTTGTTTTGATTTATACATCCTCCCCATACTTCTGAGCCGTATTGTAATTGTGATCTTATAAACAAAAAACGTTTACGATTAAGTTTGAATTCATATATATATGTGTGTGTGTGTGTGTGTGTGTGTGTGTGTGTGTGTGTGTGTGTGTTTTCATTATCTCTACTTTTTTGTTAGCATTGGCAAATAATGAGTTGATATAATATGACCAAATTAGATCTTGAGGGAAAGTATTGCCTAAATGTTTGTTTTGAAATTTTACAAATTTTAATTGACATTGCAGAAAGCTAAGATTGGTATAGTTTACAGTTTTTTTTCTTTTGAAAAACACAGCCTTTGTTTTGAAGGATTGAATTTTCGGACCATGTTTATAATTGAAGATCATTATCTAAGTAGCATTCGATCGTTTCTGAATTATCAGAAGAGGAGTGTTGTAGAGAATTATCATCAGTGTATAATCTACAAAATGTGACCATTTTTATTGCAACATAATTAATATATATCAAAAATAGCAGGGGGCCAAGAACAGAACCATGGGGAACCCCTGCACATATGTGTTTTACAGAAGAGAGCGAGTCCCTATATAAAACACTGTGTTCTATCTTCTAAATTACTAATAATAATTCGCCGTTAATTCTCAATGATTGTAACTTCTTAAGAACCCTCAGTATCAAACACAGCGAAATACTGTAGAACAATCCCCAATTTGAAGATCGTACATGATTTACTCTCGTCTATGGATTTTAAAACATTATCATGTGTGTCAATGAGTTAATACACTGTTGAGTGACCTGGAAAAAAACTCCACCTTGGTATTCCTAAATGGGTTAATGTTATGAACAAAATTGTATGTATACCTAACCAAGATCCGCTCTGGGATTGATCCACAACTTTTGCAAAACAACCTAATAAAGAAACAGGTTTAAAGATTGGTAGAAGTCTTAAACAAGGGAAGGACATTTACAAACAAAAAATACAATGCCTTAATGATCTGTTAAACAAAATACACAAAGGTTTGTCTATGACGCCTAGTAGCTTTTAACATTCTATGTCATATATTACCTGGTCCAATAGTCTTGTTGTTGGGTAGAATTGAAATTATATCTGCAATGTTTTGCTCTGTAATGAGTATCTGACTAGAGGTGTTCTTTTACAAAGAGTAGATAACTCTGGTAATCCAGAATTACTGTCATCAACATTAGATATTGATGAAAACTAATTGTTCAGCATTACCTTTTCATCATTACTGAAAAGAACAGACACATCATCCAATTCTGATAAAATGAGGGATTTCAGTAGATTTATTCTTATAAAAAGCATCATAAATAAATTTCCAATAGAGTTTTCAATTATTCTTACAAGCATCTGAGAGTTAAGTCTCTATGCTGTTGTAATAATTGAGCATAGCATCCTTCCCCATATTATTAACGCTATTTCGTGCATTTTTAAATTTCTCTAAGTGTCATGGGATTTACTTGTCAGTGATTGGTTTCTTAAACAACCCCTCAATCTAATAACTTTACGAAATCCTGAATCAAACAAAGTTTAATCATTTGGTCTCATTATAACTGATTTTTCAGGAACAGATTTATTTACATGACTCATAAAAAGTGAAGTAAAATTTTCGGATGCTTAACTTATGTCAACTGCATCCAATATATTGGAATCCTTTTCAGTTACTTCAATAAGTGTAATAAATTTGTCAAAATCTGAATTTTAATATAGCCACACTTTTCTTTCGTATGCCTTATTCCGTTCTATTAACAAAGGTTCCCTTGTGCTGACTGTTGCTGTATTCAAAAGCTATTGTTCCAGAATACAGTCAGATCTGCGCTAAGATTGGGTTCAAGAGAGTGCTCGAAAATTGGTCGATTCGCGTTGCTTCATTTAATGCTGCTCGCTCTCTCTCTCTCTCTCTCTCTCTCTCTCTCTATATATATATATATATATATTCTCTCTCTCTCTCTCTATCTATCTATCTATCTATATCTATATATATATATATATATGAGTTTGCGAGATTGTGATGGGGAATTCGACTGGAGAAGTAATCATGAGTGTGAAAAGTTATAACTGAGTATTCAAGTTATTTCTAGAAATTAAAAGTCGGTGCTTTGTGATCAGAAAATGACATTTTATATTATTATATATGTATAGCGTAGATTCAAGTTTGTTCAAACCATGCCCCCTATGACAATGAGAAGTCATTCTGATATGCAAGGGTCCCCGGGTAGTCCAGATTCAATTTTGTTCCAATTCTGGTCCCCGGGGGTAGGCTGAGACCACAATAGGGAATCAAAGTTTAGAATAGGGATACAAATTCAACTTTGTTCAATTTAGGGCCCAAGGTGTAGTATGGGGCCACAACATGAGAATATATATAGAATAAATTAGAACAAATTCTTTTCAAGAATAACAGGGCGACACTAAAACATATCAAAATCCAAACCTTCCTAAATTGTATGGATTCATTTTTTAGTTATTTTAAATTCAGGTTGTTAACCCTGTGGTGAGGGTGATCATATTTAACATAATGCATGTATACAGGAACGATAAGCTTCTCCTGCACAGGACGATCGTGTTAGACATATTGATATTCAAGCATTCCCATGTTGTGTAAATTCAAGTTCAATTATATCATGACCCTTTTGAGCTAAGTTGGAGCCACTATATGGGGTCATATTTTTTTAAAAATTAAACATTGAAAAAAAAGTCTTTTAAAAAAACCGGACCGAGGTAAATCAGGTAAGCAATGGGCTTGTCGTTGTTTCGATAAATATTTCCGTTAACAAAAAAGTTGACACTTTAATTTTTTCCAGGCGACAATTGATGGCCGCATGAATGTTTCCTTGTTGTATATTTAGGGGGGGGGGGGGGAAATTTAATAGAATCTCGTTCATAGTGTGCGGGTTAAAACACCTATTGTGAGTATCCTGCTGGATATATCTGGGACTTTTTCAATAGACCAGGAAAGTTTTGCTGGAATAAACACAACAAAGAAACAAAATTACAGGAAGGATGACCTGTTTCTATCCATATACATTCAGTGTTTGAAAGTTCAAATTCAGGAAGCCTAGTAGCGTTAATGGAATTTGAAATACACATAATTATCCCACTCCCATTATAAGTTCTGCATAATTATCCCACCCCCATTATAAGTTCTGCATAATTATCCCACCCCCATTATAAGTTCTGCATAATTATCCCACCCCATTATAAATTCTGCATAATTATCTCACCCCCATTATAAGTTCTGCATAATTATCCCACCCCTATTAGAAGTGCTGCATAATTATCCCACCCCCATTAGAAGTCCTGCATAATTATCCCACCCCCATTAGAGGTCCTGCATAATTATCCCACCCCCATTAGAAGTCCTGCATAATTATCCCACCCCCATTAGAAGTCCTGCTTTTACGGAAAATCGTATCCAAATCATCAATTGCAGTATCATCATTCAAAGTAGTAGCAGCGCATAACCGAGTCTCACGGAGACAGAGAATATCGAAGTCAAGCACTGTACATAGTCAAACCTAATGCTTCTTACAGGTGGAAAATATCTCGTGTGGTGTAAACCTGTGACAGGGACCGGGTTGGTCTCAATATCACCAGAGAGTATAACTTAGAAATAAAGATTCTGAAAAGAAGAAGAGAAAATGTACAGGGGATGTTTCCTCCCCCTTTGCCTCTGATCTCACCTCTGGTATATCCAAGGTGCGTGGTTATTTTGTATTTATTTGTTATTAATACATATTAAAATGAGAACAAACAAATGAAAAGAATAGAAAATTCAGGGGGGGGGGGGGGGGGGGTAAGACATAATTTCAAGATATAACAAATTGCCATTACGTGGCGTTGTAACAATAACGACGTGTGTGTGTGTGTGTGTGTGTGTGTAAAAGCACAACTAGAATTACGTACTAAAAGTACAAAGGCTTGGAACTGAAAACCATTTCAGAAACAGCTCTGTAAAGAAGAAAATAGGGGTTTTTTTTTTCAAACACTTGAATTTGAGAAAACTGTCAATCAAACTTGCTATACACAGAGGCACATTTTTAAGAATTAATATGCATTGCGGTATTAATTGTATTAGATATATGATTACATAATCGTACACATTTCATTTGCACTGTCAGTCAACTACAGAGTAAGTTTCTAGGTTGAAGTCTATTGTATGTTGATCTTGATGGTAAAATGTATTTAACAGTCAAGAGGCTGAGTTCGGTGGGGCGAGTTCGTGAAGCTTAGTCACAGAACAGATTATGTGTTTCTGTCCCCTGTCTGAAAGTTCTAGAAAGATCCGCCCACCATTGGTCCAGAAAGTATAGATCTTCCCCGCTCGTTCGACACCGACTTGGTTTTGGATGATGAATTTTTTTGCATTGTCAAATCCTCCGTAACAAAAATTATCAATATTCTTGAAACTACTTTTTGCTCTGTTGATATCATTTTTAATGCTCGGCGATTATTGCTTTTGAGCATAAGGGGGTCTTTATCGTGCCACACACGTTGCGAAACGGGGCCTCAGTTTTTACGGTCTCATCCGAAGGACCGCCCATTTAGTTGGCAAGGGGTACTGATCCGCGTCCCCACGTTTTGTTTTGATTTTGTATAGTTTTGTACAAGATGAAGGCAGACTGTACTGCTTTTACAATAACGGATTTTAGACTACCTGCTATAACTGGTATCGGTTGGTTCATAAAATTGTGGGGCATGAATGCATTTGCATTTAACTCTAAGACACTGAATTATTCAATCAGTAGTGATTGATGATCACTCTGGGAAGTTAACATCGAACTTAAAAATTTCATTCCCATTATTAAACTCACTCAAATCTGAGAGATACAAGTATCTTCTTCTAGAAGACCTTGTCTTTTTCTATGGGAATACTGTTTTTGCGTTTAGATCTGCCTATGGTATCATGAATTATGAATAGTTCTAAGCGCAGTAGTGACGTGTTACATTCGAATTAGACATTAGTCCATTGTGCTCGTGTCGCGAGAGGCGTTGGCACGTTAAAGAACCCTTGCTGTTACGGCCGTTGTGATACTCACAACTGATGACGTCTCAATACGAGTGAAAAATTCACGTCGAGACGTAAACAAAAAGAACTACCAACTAAACAACCATTATATTTACAACGATATACAACGGAAATGAAAGTAGAAAGTAGTAAGAAAGTTTGCATAAATGTAGAAAGGAACTTCAACCATTATTTTATCAAAAAGGGTTCTGTTTTTGGGGGTTTTTTTTTTAGCAGTCTACCGGATTACTTTAAATGATATTGAAATAGTTCGGGACAAACTTGACTAGCTTTGGGCTACCGAACTAGCATTAGTGCCGAACCCTGCCTTCACGTTTACCATTCTTCGTACTTTTCTTCCCGAGTCTCCCCTCCTATCCACGGTTGACTCTTTTTGGTCACACCAATGGCCTTCTATACTGCCTATATATATGCACCTTTTCTACAGCTTCACTCACTTCTTTCTACCCCTTAACCTCCATCAGTGCTTGGAACCTCTTCCTCGCCTCCACTGTATACTTAACCCTGAGCTCCAGTTTCTGAAGATCATACCTCTCCCTGGCTGTGTTCTTCCGTGTCACCTTCTTCAGTTTTGGTCTCATTTTTAGCCTCACCAAGCTGTGATCACTGCCTATATCAGCACCCTTCGCCGCGATCTGACCCGATACAAATACGTGACCTATCTGGTTCTCTGTTCTTCCATCTGGTGTTGTCCTTGTGAACTCTTTATGCCGCAGTATAGTTCCTGGGATTACCATCCCATTTGTGCTGGCAAACTCACAAAGCCTCTCACCATTATCAGTCATCTCTCCCATTCCATGCCTTCGTATGATGCGCTGTCTTTGTTTTCTGTACCGGCCTTAGTGTTGGATTCACCCACCACCAGTACGATACCATTCCCGTGACACTTATCGATCGTCTCTTGCAACTTGCTGTAAAACTCTTCTTTGCTCTTTGCAAGAAACATGAAACTGTAATCAAGTTCATTTAAATGATTTATTCCCAAACGAAATTGAAGGTGAAAATCCTTTCTGTAGACTAATTGTATATAATAAATGTCTAAAGATTTAAGCAAATTACTGTACACATTACAAAATGTGAATAGAATATGTAATGCAAAGCATCTTAATGTCATAAAAGGAGAAGGTAACATAAGAACCATAAATAGCCCCATTTTGAGAACTCTTCATGGACAAAGATGTAGATCATTATTTAGAACATGCCCATTTCATGTATCAGTTTTAACATGTGAAATATTCCAAATTCACAGAGGTCACAAATGAAAATTTTCCTTACTTTGGTCCAGCGTTGACACATTTGATGCACATATTACTTCAGAAAATATAGAACACACACTCACCTACTTCTTAAACTTACATATTTTGTAAATGTGCATCAGCTGTGACTTTGGTATAACATTATTAATACACAGGCAAATACGTGCTCAAAGTTTACCAAAGTAAGATGTACGTAAAATTTGCTAAAATCTGTGAAAGTGTTGTGGATTGAGACACTTATATTCATGACAGGGAGTAAATATTTTCATATTTACATTTCCAATGTACCTCTACAAATTATCGTGAAACCCATTTCCTCATAAATGTGTTGCCATTGTGAACAATGCAAGTATAAAACATATGCTTCAATGACTGGGGAATTTGAAAAACAACAAAATAGAATGTAATAATAAATTTCATTTTTGCAAACACACGAAGGTATGCTTCATGCCAGAATACTTTTCACGAAGCTCAAACGAACTTCATGAAGTGTCCCATAGTAACATATCGCAGTTTATGCCTTATGTATTTTCAAAAATGAAATTTATATCTTAAACTAAGGAATGGCCTTAAAGAGGCATTAGCTTTCAAAGTCAGGTTTGTCGATTCTTACTACACAGCTTTATACTACATTTGTTTTTCATTGTTTTTAACACATTCCACTATTACACATATATCACGGCTCCACATTAAAATGTTCTTAGTCCTATTTGATAGCTAATACCCCTTTAAAATGATTTTCTACTCTTCTTCGCAAGCCGAGGGTTTTCGGTCCACTCTGCTCCCCACCATGGAGTGGATCAAAAACCCTTCGCTTGTGAGGGTGTGTTTTTTTTTTTACTAGGTTTCACAGTTTTGAAATTGAAATTAACATAGAAGCCCTTATCCTACCTTGTCCTTTGTCCATGTTAATGGCTCATATCACATTAATCTATTAACATCAAAACACCTGCATCTAATAAAACATCAGATAGTACTGTATAAATTAACATCCATATAATTCTGATCGTAAAAATACATCTGCTTTCATTTTGAACAACAGAGAAACTTTCTTTTTTATGCATGTGTTAATTTCACAATTGATATTTACATTCTCAGCTTTCCCACTGAGACATATAGAACACGTTCTGCATCTTGCAGGAAGGCAAGTATGAAGTACAGCCAGGACGTTTTTCATCTGAAACATGTTACACTACACAAAAACAAATATATATTTACATGAATGTTAAAAAAAAGTCTTCAAAAAATTATATCCCATCAATGTACAAATACGCAATTCAAAAGAAGTGGGAAATTGAATCTATGAAATTTACAAAGCCCATAGGTCAACGCTCTGCTGAATGTAGGTCAACTGGAATGAAGTTATTGATCTGTAACTCACCAATATAGAGGAGAATGAAGTCTTGTAAAGAAATATGACGTGACAGACAATGAATGGAGCTCTACATGTCCCAGTCATTTCATGGTTGGGGCAATGGCACTAAACAAATGTATTGCACAAATCACGTTATCCAACTGAAGCATCAATTTATCAAAACATTCCTTTACAATGACCCAGTCTGGTGTGCCAGTCTCCTACGTAACAAAGTGACCAGGTGAACAGAGGAATGAAGGTCAAGGTGACGGTTATCAGAAGTAGAGCATTCATCATCTGCTTGTTACTTGCATGAACTGGTCTGCAATTAGAAAATAAGAAAAACATCTAAAGGTAAAAATTAAAAACTTCTTCAAAACTTTAAAAAATAAATAATAATTGTGAAAACAAGAGTAATGAGTACTCTTCAAATTATCGCCATCAAACATATTCAGTTATCAAAGAAAGAACTAACATCCAAATAGTTAAACAACAGCTCTAACATCCAAACAAACCATTCACTGATCAAACAATGGATCAAACATCCAAACAAACCATTCACTGATCAAACAATGGATCTAATATCCAAACAAACCACTCACTGATCAAACAATGGAAAAACATCCAAACAAACCACTCACTGATCAAACAATGACTCTAACATCCAAACAAACCACTCACTGATCATACAATGGATCTAATATCCAAATAAACCACTCACTGATCAAACAATGGATCTAACATCCAAACAAACCACTCACTGATCAAACAATGGATCAAACATCCAAACAAACCATTCACTGATCAAACAATGGATCTAATATCCAAACAAACCACTCACTGATCAAACAATGGATCAAACATCCAAACAAACCACTCACTGATCAAACAATGGATCAAACATCCAAACAAACCACTCACTGATCAAACAATGGATCTAATATCCAAACAAACCACTCACTGATCAAACAATGGATCAAACATCCAAACAAACCATTCACTGATCAAACAATGGATCTAACATCCAAACAAACCATTCACTGATCAAACAATGGATCTAACATCCAAACAAACCATTCACTGATCAAACAATGGATCTAACATCCAAACAAACCATTCACTGATCAAACAATGGATCTAACATCCAAACAAACCACTCACTGATCAAACAATGGATCTGACATTGCTATTTCTACACTTTCCCTGATATTGGAGAGAACTAATAGCATGTTAGTTTTAAGATGGCTTGTAAAATATTTAATATCAAACTGAAGTTTTACATTTCACTCATAATAAGGTATAATTTGAGAAGCAAAAACAGACTCACAATAAGAGGCCCATGGGCAACATCACTCACCTGAGTCACCTTGGCCCATATTAAAGATTTTCACTAAATATTCATATGTAATTTGATCCCCTATTGTGGCCCCATATTACCCCTGGGGGTCATGATTTTAACAAACTTGAATCTGCAGTGTCAGAAAGTTATCATGTAAATTGAACTTTTCTGGCTTAGTGGTTCTTGAGAAGATTTTTAAAGAGTTTTCCTGTATTTCTGCATATAAAACTTTTGTCCTCTATTGTGTCCCCACCCAACCCTGGGGGCCGTGACTTTAACAAATTTGAATCTGCATTATGCAAGGAATCTTCATTGTAAATTGGAACTTTTCTGGTTCCGTGGTTCTGGAGAACACATTTTTAAATGACCCCATCCTATTTTTCCATTTTTTGTGATTATCTCCCCTTTGAAGGGGCATGGCCCTTCATTTGAACAAACTTGAATGCCCTTAACCAAAGTATGATTTGTACCAAGTTGAAGTTGGCCGTGTTTTTTCTATATTATCACATATAAAACTTCGATCCCCAATTGTGGCCCCACCCTACCCCTGAGGACTTCGATTTTTACAAACTTGAATCTGCACTATGTAAGGCAATCCTTAAAAAACGTTTGTTTGGAATTGTCATCAGGGGGTGTTTTGAATCTAAGAAGGAAAGAGGGAATTTGATTTTTTTTTCTCATTGAAGTTGGGTGAGATGTTAAACAATATACAACCATCATTGAAGTCGATTTTAAATTAATAATAAAAAGCACAATATAAAGCAGTGTATACATCTATTTAAGATTTTTTCCTTTTACCTCTGAAACAAACAAGCCAAAAGAAAGGTGATAAAAATGACTGGTCAAAATTTTATGATAAAAAAACCCAACTTAAATCTTTGACAAAGGTGACTATTCTGATAAATAATTTGCTTGCTATTCCAAAGACCACTTTCCATGTATTTTGAATATCAAAACTGTAAATTCTGTTGCTGACTTTCACCTCATTATCTAAGCAACACACAAAGGGATGGACACTATACACATCGGTCTGACATTCTCATGGCTGCTGCTTATCAACAATGATTTTTTAAATGCTTATTACAGATAGCAAGAAAAAAGAAGCATTTTACTTATTTGACTGCTTAAATCAATGTGGATGTCAAACGAAATGTTAAAAACACAAGTAATTCGATGAGCGAAGAAACTTACAAACTTTTTGACTGATGCAACAAAAGAAAAATATAAATAATTTTGCCAAGAATATTTTTCCAGTAGGAATAATTTTAATGAGCCAGTCAGCAATTTCAAAGAAACGCTGAATTTATTTTGGCCTAAGAAAGCTTCCATGTAGATTGGAACTTTACTAGCCCAGTGGTTCTTGAGAAGAGGATTGCACTAGAATGGAAGAAGAAGAAGATTTTTAAATGACTCCACTCACAATGCATTTTTATGACTATCACCCATTTGAATGGGGCATTACCCTTCATTTGAACAAACATGAATCCCCTTCAACCAAGGACGATTTGTACTAAGTTTGATTGACATTGGCCTGATGGTTCTGAAAAAGATTTTCAAAATTTGTCAGTATTTTTTCACTATTTTGCTATTATCTCCCTTTGGAGAAGGGCATTGCCCTTCACTTGACCAAACTTGAATTCCCGTCACCCATGGATGACTTTTGCAAGTTTGATTGAAATTGGCCCAGTGGTTCTGGAGAAGAAGATAAAAATGTGAAAAGTTAACTCTGCTAGCAACGGCAACAACACTGGCGACAGACAATGGAAAGTTTTGATTAGAAAAACTCACTTGAGCCTTCAGCTCACGTGAGCTAAAACCACTGCAGAATACTATTACGCATCTTCTGTATGATGTTTGCATATGCTTATCAAGGTTTTTTTTTATCCTAGCCTTATTAGTACTGTTTCTATTTTTATTACGGTAAAATTACCAATGTCAGATTGACCTTAAACTTGAAAACAATATTCTTCTTCTTTTGTTCCAAGTTTGATGATTCTAGCCACATAAGTATTATTTTTATCTGATACTCAAAATACAGACGGAGGGACAGACACACTGTGTTATGTCTAACACAGACATACCTTAATAATAATGATACTAATAATGCAAGAATAATGTAATAAATCTGCTAAATAGAAAATGCTACTGGAAATAGTAAAATGCCCATATAGTACATGTATTAGCAAAAATAAAAATTCATAATAATTTTAATTTCACACAAATTAACATAATACATGAGTGTATTTATTCAATGCAATCAGTGAATTAGTATGTGAAAGATGCATATATACAGAATTTTGGGCAGTATGTTTTTTTCAGTGAGTACCTTCCAATAGTTGTGAATCTGGCAACTGATGTCCAAGCAATGATGATCAACAATCCTCCCATTTCTCTGTAAAAAAAACCCAAAAAACAAAGATCAAAATTCAAAACTATCTCTCCCTTTTTTTAATTATTAAAAACAATAAAAAAAAAAAATATCGAGTTATAAGTGTCAATCTGTAGAGTTGTAACATCTGGTCTAAAATAAACACAGCAAATGCATGGATAACCAAACACACTAAACTAGTGCATAGCTGCGCTTCTCTCCAGTCAGGGATGGAGGACCATATTTACAACTGGAGAACTACAGACAACTGGCAACAGAGAAGTTAAGGCAGGCACTAGGAAAGGCCTAATAAGCATACTGGGTAGATGGTCCAAATTAAGAGGACTTGGGGGGGTGGGGGGGGGGGGGGGTGGCTTCTGCACTTGATTCAAATAAACATTATAAACACCAACAGTTCCCAGAATCACAGGGATGAGAGATTCAGTGCAGGTCTTTACTCGCTTCAGTTGCCATTACTTGGGGAATCCCAGTTAGTTTCTTTACCTGCCCTTAGAAATATGCTTCAAGTTCAGGGCATAATCTTGTCTACACTTGTACATTGACATAAAATGGATCTCACTCCTACTACATTTGAACGTCAGAAAATGCAATGGGTGCCTCTTTTTGACTGTTGTGGTTTTACCCTCCCCACTCCCAGCCAAGCAACACATTGTTGCGTTTTGAAGCTGAAGTACTGAAATGTCGAACAATTTCATAAAAAAAATTCATGAGACTAAGTATTTTTATCCTTAATCATTCATACATTACATTTCATGAATTCTGATTTATAGGGAATATATTTAAATTTCATAACAATAAAAAAAATGCTAAAATATCTTGAACAACTGCTTTAATTGGATCGACACTTATGATGTGGATTTTGCCATCTGAATTATGTACTCCTTTACCTGCCCTCTTCCTTCTCCAGAGGGTTCTGTATTTTCCCTTTAATGGCCTCAAACAACAGTACAACTTGATAAACAGCATAGGTCAGGCATAATGTGAAGAGGATGGTTACCATCATGTTCCATACTTTACTAACTGTAAGTAGAAAGTGTACGCTGATCAAACGTATATTGATGAAAAGGCTAAGATAATGAACAGTATTCAATCTCGTAATTCCTTAGAAAATATAATCAGAGAAATGGGCAAACACGGACCCCTGGACATACCAGAGGTGGGATCAGGTGCCTAGTAGGCGTAAGCATACCCTGTTGACCGGTCATGCCCGCCTCGGTCAACTATCTTGATCAGGTAAATGGAATAATCCGCAGTCAGAATCAGTGTACCAATGTGAATCTATGCCTCACCATTTGTTTTTTTTTTTTTTACATACAGATATCAATAGCAAACCTGAATGTTTCTTGAGGGAATTATCAATCAATAATTATAATTGTATAGTAAAACAAAATAAGTATGAAAATTCAACAAAAATAGCAGTGTTAACGTATTTGAGATGATAATTTGCAATGTCATTTGTGATATGTCAAAAGATGTAGTGAATAAAATACTTGGAATGCTTTACTAAACACTGTATACACATAAGAAAGCCTATATACACTGAGTCAAAAAAGAAACTTCACAAAATTAATTTTGTAAAATATTGAATACTTTCCCCCTGATGATACACCTGTATAGCCAACATGGGATCCCTATCTGTCGACTCTGGAAAACCGTTCGCCAAACCCACTCATAGCCATCCATTTCTTGTGTAAATGCCTTTCGTGCCAAATCAGGTTTTGCACGTGCATTCAATGTTGTGAACTCCACATCGAAGTTGGATTCATTTGCACATGTTTGCCATGGCCTCAAACATTAAAAAAACACTTTTAAGCCACATTTGTAACAGTACTTGAAATGCCGCGATTGTCAAATGTGCAACGTGAACGTGCCGTTGGCATGCTGCAAGAGGGGCGATCAGTTATTGACATCGCAACTGCAATGGGATGCAGCCGTCGTACTGTGTATGCCTTGCGACATCGTCTACAACAAACTGGCACCACTGCTGATCGCCCAAGGTCGGGTCGTCCACGTGTAACGTCACGAGTTGAAGACCGGAACATCGTTCTACGTCACCTTCGTAACCGATTTCTGCGGGCTGCACGAACCAGAGCTGAGATGTTTCAAGGTCGGCTGTCCGCACAGATCATCCGAAATCGGTTGCGGTCTGCCAATCTCCATGCTCGACGTCCGTCTCGTGGGCCAATTTTGACGCCATTTCATCGACGTCAGCGTCTGCTGTGGGCCCAACGTCACCTCCGATGGACCCAGAGAGATTGGAATCGAGTCGTCATTAGTGATGAATCGCGGTTTACCCTCAGATTTGCGGAGGGCAGGCTAAGAGTCTGGAGACGACCTAATGAACGGTATGCCCAGTGTTGTGTGCAGGAAATGGACAGATACGGGGGCGGAAGTTGCATGGCATGGAGTGTTTTCTGTGGGAACAACCGTTCCAGACTTCTGGTCATCCATGGAAACCTCACAGCTGCTGCTTATCGCGATCAGGTACTCACCCCTGAACTCATTCCCTTCATGGCGGCTCATGGTCCAGGTCTACAGTCCCAGCATGATAATGCACGGCCGCACACCGCATTGTTGACACGAAATTTCCTTCAAAATGCTGGCATCAACGTCATGGACTGGCCATCGAGGTCCCCTGACCTTAATCCCATCGAGCACGTTTGGGATGCACTAGGGAGAGGGCTTCGTGAACTTAGGAACCAACCGCAGAATTTGCAGGAACTTGGCGCTGCCTTGCAAGATCAATGGCGCCGAATCCCCAACCATGTGTTCACAAACATCAGGCAGTCGATGAGGAGACGGTGCATGGCTGTGGTGAATGCGCGAGGCGGCCATACTCAATATTGAACTGAGACACTTCGACGTTTCATTCTTGTGACTTGACATTCTGTGTACAAATGTTTTGGAACGGCGTGTAGCCTAACTGAACAGATCTGTGGCACTGTCAGTGTATTGATTACATCACACACATCTCAGCAATGAAATAAAATCACTGGCACCATCCTATTATCTCTTGTTCGTTTTAAGTGCCTTGACAAGAGAATGTGAAGTTTCTTTTTTGACTCAGTGTATTAGATTACAATGCCTGCCTTCATAGCAATTCTGAAGGAAAAAATCAAACACAAAATTTTCATAGATCATTCGAAACAAAAAAAAATGCTTGAAAAACCACATCCTAAAGACTCCATTCTTTGTAATTACAATGGAATCAGAATTCAATATATACTGTTGCCTTGTTCACTACAACTTGCTTTTAATGTATACTCAATACTTAAATCTTGTTTCCCTACAAATTTACCTCATCGATGGCTTTAACATTTCCCCAATGATATTCAGATGCACATATTTCATCATGACATGACAGCTGACCGGTACTGCATAATTTACATTCCGGCTATTTGTTGATCCAGCCAGAACCTTGTACTCTGGGATTCACTGTAATTTTGGTTTCAGCCAAGCTTTGAATTCTGGGAAACACGAATTTGGCTTTTATCATTCTTCTTCAAATGATGGAAGATTTTACACCTATCTGACATTGGTGAAATATTCCAATAATTGTTCAAATTAGAGGAGAATAAGGAAACATCCAAAGTTGTTCTTATATGACAAAGTTGTTCTTATATGACAAAGTTGTTCTTACACGACAGAGTTGATCTAACACGACAGAGTTGATCTAACACGACAGACTTGTTCTAACACGACAGAGTTGTTCTAACACGACAGAGTTGATCTTGCACGACAAAGTTGTTCTTACATGACAAAGTGTGTATCCGAGATACTTATTACTGTATACATAGTTCTAAATGTCTAGCACCTAGAACCAATTGTCGCAGTTTTGATGATGCAGTCTTGTCAAAATATATCCTAACAAGAAAAATTCACCGGTGGGAAACATTGTTGAATCACCAATGGTAGAATATTATTTAACTATATTCAGTTATTTAATTCTCCTAAACCAATCAGATTTCAACATCTTACATAATAGGTGTAAGTGCTACGACATCATGTTTTAAGTGGCGGTTGAAAGTGTGAGAAGATAACAGCCTCAGTGTTCCCTTAACTGATTTCAACATTGAATGTTAGGCAAAACCAAAGCCATGTTAAAAGTTTATGAGAATGGGATTTTCTTGGACATCAAGTTGTAAAAACAAATGTTTACATTAATATAAAATTATAAATTAAATGCAAGTTTAAAAATATATGTTTTAAGTTTATTTTTAAAAACGGGTTAATATTACGAAGCTTTGTTAGCACTTTTGTTCTATCTTCATCAATTTGATTTTTATCTAATCTGAGCTATAAGCTCAAGTGAGCTTTTCTGATTATCCATTGTCTGTCTGCCAGTCTGTCCATCCGTCTGTGAACTTTACACATTTTTCACTTCTCCAGAACCACAGAATCAATTTCAACCAAACTTGCCATGAAGCAGTCTTGAGTAAAGGGTTTGAAATATTGTTCAAATAAAGGGCCACAGCCTTTTTCAAAGGGGACATAATTAAGAAACAACATTCCTAAATTTTATGAATTCAAGTCATGACTCTGTGGTTCTAGGGTGGGGTCATAATATGGGGTATAAACGTTTATGGGCATAAAGAGTAAAAAATCTTTTTCTGAAGAACAGGACCAAGGTGATTCAGGTGATCATTGTGTCCAATTGGCCTCTTGTGTCAGCCTTTCATTCCTCCAAGACATTTTCTGATATTTACATTTGCATATTAAGTGACCTCTCTATCATCTCACATTTTATGTATTAATTGAAAAGTTCATCTGTATATCAAATATGAGTTGATTCATGTTGGGTAAGGGAAATCTCACCCTCATCAGGCTCTGGTCGACAACTGGCGAGATTTCCCTACTCCCACATAAAAACTATTGATGCATGGAGTCTTCAAACCTTATATATAGTACAAGTTTATTTCCAAACTTTCATGTTATGACCATAATATAAATTTATATCATAAAGTGAAAAAAAAAATCATTTTCCATGAAAATTTGCTTCCATTGAAAATAAACAATTCTTTAACAACTCAGTATCATGATAATGCTCTTAATCATTCTCAGAAATGTTGTAGAAGACTAAAACTTATGAAAAAATAATTTAACAGACATTGAAATCATATGATTTAAGAGCTTTAAAGACATCACAATTCCTCCCCCTCTCCCTATCTTTACGTATACATACCAGACCACTGGGGTTTCAATACTAGTGGCAGACACAACAGGGCAGATACTCCATAAACTGGCTGAAAGATAAAATAGTGAATGTCTGTAAGTCTTTGAATCCTCAGTCTCTCATTCAGTTGTGGATATCCCATCACCAGGACAAAATAAGAAGCCGGAGTGAATACTTCAACAGTAGTAAAAAGACAGATGAAATAGACTGATAAATGCCAAAATTTTGGAAGGGGCGGGAGTATTACATACTAATAAATTAGCGTGTGCATTCCACATATCAGTAATATCATATAAAAGATATTCTGAAGCCTTTGGTTAGCTGCTGTGGCCCTTACTTGGTCAGGATTACCATAGAATTTTCTTACATGTAATTTGTACTTCTTGAGAAATCAAAATCATTTTGATAAAACTATTTCATTTCCATTTCACAGTATTTTCATAAAGGAATTATAAAATTCAGAGAAATCATCAAATGTTTAAAATTCAGAAGCACAATCACTGTTGCTGCACCAAGTCCTTTACATCATTTGAATAAATCAAAAATGGATACTTACCACCCAAAGATACCAATCTCCATCATTTAACTGAGAAAAGAAAAAATAAAACATTCTCTGAACAGTTAAAAATATTGGTTTTCATAATTCTGAACAGATATCAAAGTTTGATATTTTTAGATTTCTATGTCTTGACTTAAATTAATGCATAATGTAAAATCACTACATTTTTCCACAAGGGGCATCTAAACTTTCAGTTGTCATAGTAATATTTTATAGACCAATGAATTTCAATCCTCCTTGGAGAATTTCTGAAATCTCTTTCTTGCATGCCAGTCGTTTTCATGATTTTAACAGTCTAAATATGAAATTAATGGTTACTTTTTAACTGGACCTAAGGAATTTATTTGGTGGTCAAAAACTTCAGATCATTAAATTTCAATAACATTGCCTTGGATACCATGGAATCAAGACCAAATGAACACAGCATTTTCTTAAACCTAGAAAATTTGAAGAACCTTACAAGTTATTCTACAGTAACTGAATTTTACATACTTATAATTTTTTTTCTGTTGGAACAATCTTGTAACTTTTAATTACTGGTTTTTATACTTTGAATACACAATTTTATGTTGGCAATGCATTTAACGTAGTATATTGTAAACCAACTTTTATTCATGACAACTTTATTTTGGAATTTACCAGTTCGTGATGACTGTAATTCTATACTTAAAAAATATGAGACATTAAAGGAATGGTTTGCAGCGAGAAATATTCACAATTATGAGGTTCTTTCAAACCTCACAAAAATTTCTTACACACAAATAAAAGTTGGTTTACAGTATGCTCACTCTCATGCTCTTTAATCTTACATTCACAAGACCAGCTAGGGTGAAGAATACTCCCAGAACCAGATTGATAATCCTCCATACTTTCCAGCCTCCTCCTGATTTTAATACTGATTCCTTGGGTTCCATTTCTGATTTCAGATCAAAATAAGTCATTAGAGGCAAAACAATTTTTTTTCATGCAAGTATATCTATCAAGTAAGTATGGGATTCATCTGGGTCTTAAGGAAGAATTTCTAACATGTACATCTCAATATATCTCTTGACGAGTTATTTTTCTTGGAGAATGGGAAGGATGTGCAACAAGATTCAATGCAATACAGTACCAGACACAAGTAAGATAAAGCAAAAGCACATTCTATCTGGTTTCTGCATCTGCTTTACAATAAACACATTAAAATTCAGGAGCTGGAAGAAAATAAGGCCAGTTTATGATTTTTATCAAAGATTTCTTCCTTTCTTTTGAATTCAAACAAATAAATACATGTTTTTGTATTTGTGTGAATACATTAACTCAAATTGTGAACTCAATCCAAAGAGTAGCATAAATTTGTGGGCATTGGTTAATGACATGAGGAACAGGTACTTTATGTCTAATCATGAGTCCCGTGATTAGAATAGGACCTCAGTACCCCTTGCTTGTCGCAAGAAGCGACTAAATGGGGCGGTCCTTCGGATGAGACCGCAAAAAACTGAGGTCCCATGTCACAGCAGGTGTGGCACGATAAAGATCCTTCCCTGCTCAAAGGCCCTGAGCGCCGAGCATTGGCCTAAATTTTGCAGCCCTTCACCAGCAATGGTGATGTCTCCATATGAATGAAAAATTCTCAAGCAGGATGTTAAACAAGATATAATCAATCATAATCTAATCATGAAATCATTAGAAAAACTCATGCTCTGCTCCATTATGACTGTGTTGAACATGTATGTAAATTATAAAAAAAGTAAATGTATCCACGACTACATTTTCTTCTTACATTCATAACACAAACACTACAAATAAAATATATTATGTTGACAAAGCAAGACTAGTATAAATATACATGAGTATATGTACATTTGTCTGTTTACCATTGTTTACAAACAGGAATTGTTATAGGCAAATGTACATATGGCATCTTCCATGATAACAATCAAGTACATGTTTACAGTTCAAAATAGATTTTAAAAATTCTATATAACGACTAAAAGAAGATACGAAATACACGTGAATTTGGAATACACAAGGGTAAGACAGATCTTGACATGCCTGGCTGCACACAGGAGACCCATCCAACTGTACAAAGCAGATGTGTCTAAAACAAGACGTATCTAATTTCAAGCAGACACAGAGCTGGTGTCCTGCTTTATTCATCTGAGATAGTGTTAGCATGTGTCCAACTGTTATCTATTGCACAACATATTTTTTTCAAAGTGATTATATCTCCTGGTTAGATCGGTGGTATAACGAATAAGCAATTTGGATTGCAGGAATTTGAAATACCCATGAATCAATTTACGTGCAGATATTTTTACCTTCCTAAAACTCAGACACTTACCTAAATGCATATTGATCGTCTTATATTTTCACCAATAAACATTCGTCACCGAAACACTACAAATTTTATGACTTATCAGATGTTGCATAAAACCTTATCGTTACTGATAAATTTACAGCCATTAAGAAACAGCTGTTATTAGTTTCACTTTGTCGTTAAAAATGAAAGTACAACAGGTGCCTAAGCACGTTTTCGTGTGGATATGCCGCATGAAAAAAATAAAAACATTATAAAATCAATAGGTGTGAACAGTTAACATAAAATGTTCGTTTTGTTATATTCACCAAATAAAAAGGTGTCCTTCCGAGACAATTTCTTTACATTCTTTGCATTCAAATTCTATGTTCAGCACGCACCACTTACGATTTAGTACAGCGGTGTAATCAGAATTCGCCCCTTGTTTGAATATATCCAGGTCGTCATCAAATTTAGGATTGATATCATCAAACTTCGTAACTGGACATTCAAATATAATCCTATCTATTTGGAGGAGGGGAGAATTTTATTTTATTTCAAAGAACCCAGTAAATACCGAAATTATTCAATTTGCCAGTAACTTATTGAACTGCACGATGGCTGTTTGCACATGCCGGAATTTCATTTTCAGACTGCAATTTAATGTCATACCTATACATACAAAATAGCTTGAAAAGTTAAAGGCCATTTCATACTTGTATATTTATGGAACATTTTTAAAAACAAAATAAGGATATGATGCATACATAAATTTTATTCTTCAAGTTATTTGGGACAATGTAGGACAGAGACATATTTCTAAATAAAATATTGGCATCGCTCCTTTCCGGTAAAAAATATTGTTTGGTTTCTAAACTGTATTAAGTCGACAGATGTGGTATGGAAATAAGTTTTACCACATAAGGATCCTGAACGAGTGCTTATGGCATATTGGAATTTATGAAATGAGTTGCCAAATATTTCCTGAGTCTTGGCTTAGAGGGAAATATTTAAATATGGTAAGGAATTGCATATACCATAAGCACGAGTGTAAACTCTATTTATCACACAACTATCCATAAACGCATATATGTTAGTTACTTTCCATTTCATTTTTCTGTATAAGGAAGTGGTTTTCAGCCTCTTTGCATCGTCTGAAAATGTCCTTGAGTGGAAGAAATATTAATATCTAAAGATAAACACGTCAACGTGATAGATAAATTGAAATTTCAATCTCAGGATTTTAAGTTTTAGCCATGTCATTATATAACAACAACAAATAAAACAGGAATAACAATAACAGGATTAATTTCCGAACCTGCGTTATGAACCCGGTGTTATATAGTGAGACTCCCCCCCCCCCCCCGCCCCCCCCCCCCCCCCCCCCCCCCCGTCTATATCTATAATTACACAGAATACAGAGGGTCAATTCGTGACGAGTCCCTGTGCATGAACATATACTGCCTCGCTAGTGAGCTAGCTTTTCTAGTGATGTGGAAGTCTTTTGATCACACAAGTTACAACACAGGCGAGCGTGATCATCCCCTAGACAGGTGCTCGCTACACGTTACAAAAGACTAATTAAGGTAGCTCCACCCTCATGTGATATCATAAGATTTTGAAAAATCTTGTTTAAATTAAACTTTATGCGTTGTAGAAACATAACTTTTCGAGGAATTTTATGCATTGGGTATGATAAAAAAAAATCTGCTAACTATCTGATTCTGAAACGATTTACATTTTATACAAACAATCTATATCAAAATAACGTTGCCTAGGGCAGTACCTCTTATGGTGGTATTTTGTCTAACATACAATGATTTCTCTCATATCCACTATACATTTACATATACTTATACAATAGCAATTTGTTGAAACTGTTGAGATTAAATTTTCTGTTATTTTCACAAGTTTTTATGTAGTTTTCTTATACTGAAAATTTGAGATTTTCTGATCTTGAATACACTGTGTTCAAGTATGTATAACACCTTTATAAAAAGGTGTCAAGATATACAATTTATTGGTTATTGATTAAAGTACATTGAGTGGAAATTCAAGAAGATTTTTTTCTGCTTTGAACCATTAAAGTGATAAATCACATGAAGGTGGAACCACCAAAATGTTTATTTTTATTACCTTTAAAATTAATATTGCCCAGTGCGTTGTTCTTTGGGATTAGCAAAGTTGTTGAGAATATTTAAGATAGGGTCTGTCTGACCCCATGCTGTTTTACAAAGTGATTGTTGGATGACTTATCACAAGGTGTGAATATTTCCGTGTTCGATTTTTATTGATGGAACAACTGTCTGTTATGTCAAAAAGCCTCGTCTTTAATTTATCGTATACAGTGTTGAAAAGTCATACGTTTTGGCGTTAATAGAGAAAAGTTTTGTGATCTAAATTTACTAAAAGTTATTAGAATATTTTTAGACTCAACATTTTTGATTCACTCTACTGTTCCGCCGGTTTTTGCATGTTGAGACACAATGCGTTTTAATTTTCTCAAACACAGCAGTTAATATTTTTGTGAGGACTAAAGACAGGGGATTTGTAGAACATCTGTTAGATCCTGCAATATATTTCTGTTTGTAAAGGGTTTTGTGAAGTTTTGGAATCCATCATAGGTACGGTAAGTCATTTACATTTTCTCCCACTGACTAGAATATTTTAAAATGTGTTTAAAACTGCGGCGTGATTTTGGATGAAAAATAATGCAACCTGCCCTCATTCATTTGTTGATCTATTCCAATGATTAAGGCGTCCCATAGCAGATAAACATCGTTTGTCAGATTCAAAACCAACTGGCATTGTGAGCAAAATACGAACTGTGGCATGAAAACATGGGGAAAAGCCCAAATAACCATCACAATAGAGATGCTTTTCTATCAAGGTCATGAGTCAGCAAATTTTCAAAAACACATTCCACCTTTCTAATTATCGGATAAAACCCACTACTGTCTGACAAATCATTCTCGAATATTTCCTTAATATCTGGCAGTTATCTGGTGTGAGGTTGCCAATTTGCCTACGCAAAAGGATGAAGAGCGTGTCTCATCGAAAAGTTGAAACAATCATAAAAAATGACAAGTATTTAAAATCTCTTGCTGTGGCCTTCAATTTGACATTTAGATATATCGACAACGTTTTATCTATTTACAATGATCATTTTCATTCATATGTCCATTCGATATATCCCGGTGAACTTGAAATAACAAAAACACCACAGAGTCTTCCAAATCTGCTTCGTACTTAGATGCCTTATTGAAAATAGATGCTGACGGCAAACTAACAGCTCACCTTTATGACAATCGGGATAATTTCAATTTCCCCATTGTCAAATTCCCTTACTCACGCAGCAATATTCCATTATCACCTGCATATGGTGTTTATATCTTTTAACTGATTCGATACGCAAGAGCTTGTTCTGCATATGATCAGTTTTTAAATCAAGACAGGCTATTGACAAACAAGTTGATGTTACAAGAG
The DNA here is from genome assembly GCA_024699665.1 of Ostrea denselamellosa. Taxonomy (NCBI): domain Eukaryota; kingdom Metazoa; phylum Mollusca; class Bivalvia; order Ostreida; family Ostreidae; genus Ostrea; species Ostrea denselamellosa. Next base: position 17,427,236 of record JAMZEH010000020.1, read on the forward strand.
TTTGTACAGTCTCGTCTAAAGTCAGCATTTCGCAAATTCTATGGTCGTTATAACGATCTAGTTTGCCAGTACAATATTCCATTACGTCACTTGCTGTCTGTTGTATTTCATACCAATTGTTAGACCATTCTTGGCACACCGATTCTGACTGTGGAATACTCCGTTTACCTGATCAAGATATAGGGCCCATGGCGGGTGTGACACGGGGTGTTTACTCCTCCTATGCACCTGATCCCACCTTTGGCATATCCAGGTATCTGTATTTGCCAAACTCTCTATTTTGTATGTCTTATAGGAGTTATGAAATTGATCACTGTTCGTTATCTTCACCTTTCCATATGTATACATTTATATGTATTTTCATGCTGCCCCTTGAGAGTCCTTGATTGGAAATATAAATATACATTCTGTCAAATAAGAAATCTAGTTCTAGCGAAGACTGAATTTCCAACTATAAATAACAACAAAATAGACGTATACAGTTGTTAATTCAACATACATTTCTGTATATCAGTAAAATAGGTTTTGCCTTTATTTCATACAATCATGTCATTGGTATGTGTGAAACAGCTAGCTTGTTTGTTCGGTGGATCTCATACGTATGTCATGAATCTGAAACAAAGATAAAGGATCATAAATTAAAAGATGACTATTAATATTTAAAAAATGTAGAGAGTACTATTATATCTCTTTGTAAAGCACCATGTCGTCGTTGTGGCCAGTTGAACTATGGAGGGGGGCCTCCGTGGCCGAGTGGTTAAAGCATTGCGCTCAAAATCACAAGGCCCCCCACCTCTAGTCGGCGCGGGTTCGAATCCCGCTTGCGCCGATATATGTGAGAAAGTTTGCCAGTTTACTTTCGGAAGGTCGGTGGTCTCTTCCCGGATACATTGTATCTGGGTTCTCTCCTACACCTACAAAAACTGGACGCCACCAGATAACTGAAAAATTGTTGAGTGTGGCGGAAAACAAACAAACAATCAATCAAACAATGAACTATGGCACATCATTCACCTTGACTAAGGATCTACATCATGTCACTATACAGCTTAATCCTGGACTTCCAGCTCAAAAGAAATAAACTATTTACTATGTAAACCGGTATTTCAAAGCTTATCATCGAGGTGATATATATATATATGTGTGTGTGTGTGTGTGTGTGTGTGTGTGTGTGAAAACCAAATACAATATTCCACATATCGTTGATGTTCGGTCTATAAAACAGTAAACTGAAGAAGGATAAATTGTTCTCTATCAGAAGAATTATAAATTACGCCCAGAAAATTATGTTCTTCATAATATTGAAATTCTCAAAACATTTCTATCAAATCATATCACATGACGATACTATCATTATAAGTGGTATTCAAATACCTGCACATGTGGCGGTGCACTCAGTGCATATACAACTGCTTCCGCTAAGTCCTCTGCTTCTAAACACTGCATGCAGAAAACCAATTTTCATTAAGATTTAACATTTTCAGAATCAGAGAGGATTGTCTGAGTTAAACTTTATTAGATTTATAATCGGTTATTAACTACTGGATTAAATAGCTGCAACAATGATGTGACTATGTATATAATCGTTGGTGTACTAGTATGGGGACAGTATGTCTTATACAGATGTATAATGAACTGTTTCAAATCAGGCAGTCAACAAACGTATCTGAGTAGTTACATTTTTTACATATTTTTTATACAATTTATCTTTGGATAAAACAAGTAAAATTATTCGTTTCTAAAATGAAACTCTGAAATATTTCAATTTTGGCCCATTTCGTCGCTAATGTTTGCAAATTTTCATAATAATTCAGTTTCTTGTGTATTTCAATTGAAAGGAAAACTGTAAGACAGGATTATGACATCTTCTCAAAACAAATGTCCAATTCACTGGCTGTCAGCGATCAGAAACTTGGCGTGTAAGGATGGGGTTATATGATGGACTAAGAGTGGTAGATTTGAAATGTTATATTAACGGATAAAATCTATTGGAAAAAGACGAATACTTAATAATTAGGAAGCCTACATGGAAAATTTTATTTCTGATGTTGGTCGACATTGATAAGTTATTACATATAAGTTATTACATATAAGTTATTATATATAAGAGCTGACTACAATGGCCATATCAGTGAAGAGATACAAAATGCATTTTGGAGAAATGTATTGATGGCAACATAACTATGATATTGAAATTTGACAATACTATGCATGCCAACCACAGTAGTATAAAATTAGATATAAAATTGAGAATCGGTGTTTGCTTTACAATTCATGATATAGAAAAAGTACTTTCTTATTCATAGAAACAATTCAAAATCAACATTAAGATTAATTACATGACTTATACATGAATTAGGCAAGTTACAATGTCAAGTATGATTTCTGTAAAGATGTCTTTCAGCAAATTACAAACCATAAATCATACTTTGAATATACAAGTTCTAAAACCGGTTAAGAATGAAAAACGGGAGATAACAGTAAAACAATGGGAATCTCTCTCTCTCTCTCTCTCTCTCTCTCTCTCTCTCTCTCTCTCTCTCACTTTCTCTCTCTCTCTCAAATCTGATTATTATATTAAATGTTTATATGTATGTATAATCCAAGTGGAATATTTAATGGCATAAAAAATTTGTATTGCAATAGATCACACAAACACTGTACAGCAACAAAACATGAAACACACGGTGAGGTTTTTTACGATTTGTGTACTTTGAACACCGTCTGTAATTCAACAGGGATAGCTGAAAGATACATGATTCATGGAATTTATTTCAGATGAATCTTGGATCTATTCGAAGCATTTATACCCATCCAAAATTTTTAACTATTCTACCGACCTTAAAGGAACTGTAAATAGCTTTCGCTTTTTCTTCACTGTTATACATTCTTTTAGGAAATTCTGTGTACACCAAACCTGGGCTTACAGACTGTAAAGGAAAGAAAACATCAAGATTCCACCTCTGCTATGACCAGGGGTCCGTGTTTCCCCATCTCTCTGATTTGTATTTTCTGTATGAATTACGAGATTGAATACTGTTAATTATCTTGGCCTTTTCACCGTATTTGAGGAAATGGAAGATTGTACTAGCAAACTACAAAGTAGATCGTTATAATAACCATTTGTACAATGCTGACTTTAGACGAGATATTGTATAATTTTCATTTATATTAATATAATTGAATAAAAAATGTTAATTTGAATTATATAATTTTGAATTTGTATTGTATAATAGTTCAATTGTATTATATAATATTTCATTTGTATCATACCCGATGGTTTGTTTTGGTTTGTTTTAACGAAGTGAAGTGAAAAGAGTGAGATGTTCTGGATAATCCCGCGAGGTTTGATAAGCATGGGGGAGTTCCGCGGAATCCACTTTTAAAAGAAATAAATTTCAATTTCATGAGGACATGAACTGCGACGCTTCAAATTTTGTCAATGGTATTCCTATGTTACTTCACTGAATATTTTACCTCTTGGTGAAAGCCATCTAACTAATTTTTCAACTTAACATAAATATTAAAGAGAAAAAAAAAAACACATTTCACTAGCATAAGTATAAGGAATAAACGTTTCCGTTGTTTGCATTATAAGGGTGTAAAACAACGAAGGCGTAGCGATTTACCCCAGACACTTGTTTCCATTGCTCTTATACCCCTACAAAATTAACATGTATTTTTTCTTAATTTGTATTGATGGTAAATTACTTCACCGTAACCCGGATGTGGGATTTCATCTGTCGTAGTTCGTTCCTGATTCCCTCCAATAATCCCGACACTGCATGTTTTGTCGCCGAGTAAAAGTGACCTTCGGGAATAGAAACCACCCGATGTCCAGACATGCTGAAGAACAAAACGAAAGTAACAAATGATACGATGTTTTTCCTGCGATAGTATCAACGAAAAAAATCTTCGTAATTATCATGTCATTACAACAACAGAAATCAACAGTATCTGGAAATCGAGGTCCCTATCTTGATTTTGAGAAAAGATGAAAAATTTCATTGAAAATTGCTTGCTAATTAAATATTTGTTTCAGATTTTTATAGTATATCGAATGGTGAAGTTAACAATGTGTTAATCGTAATCATAAATCCTAAAGACATATACAAGTTCGGGTGTAGGGCAACACGGACCTCCGACAAAGCGAAGGTAGGATCAGGTGCCATGGAGGAGTAAGCATCCTCTGCTGACCGGTAATACCTGCCGCGAGCCCTTAGTCGAAATTAGGTATCCGGGATTACTCGTAGGCAAAGTTAGTAGGACAAATGACAGTCTAACAAAGGGTATGAAACAAATCATTCAACATATGTCCCAGAGACACTTTGTAATCGCAAACAAAAAGGTCATTATACGGATCGTAAAATTTGCGAAATGATGACTTCAAACGAAATTCATTATATCAACTTTTTTGTCAGTAGTTGACTTCGCTTTAAAACATTCTCATACGTATGGCATGCTCTCGCGTATCTAATCAACTGGGAGATATACACACCATAAGCAGACGAAAGTGGTATACTACATAAATATGGAAAGTTGATGATTGCATAGTTGAAGTCATCACGCTTGTCATATAATGTAGTTGTCAGTCTGCCATAAGAGTCAATATTAAATAAAATATCCAAATACGACGCAGACACGTCAGATTCTGTAGTGTCCTTTATTTCGAGTTCATCGAGATATATCAAATGGACATAATTATGAAAATTATGATTGTTGATTGATAAGACGCCATCTATATATCTAATATGTATGGTTGAAGGACAAGACAAGTTTTTTCTTTTATCCTGTAATAGTTTCTGAACAACTTCCACTTCATATGAATATAAAAATAAGTCTGGCAATAAGGGAGCACAATTAGTGCCCATGGGATTACCAATGGATTGTTGGAAGACTTGGTCTCCAAACATTACGTAAATGTTATCTACAAGAAAGCCAAGCATACTCTTAATGTCTGCTTCAGAGTACTTGTGCGGGCTATCGGAGTGGTGTTAAACAAAATATATACCTTGTTTTCCAATCACTAGAAATTTGTATTTTCGAGTGCCATTTTTGTTTAAAAAGCAATTATCTATTATCTGGAAAAAGTCTAGATTTTAATTTATCGTGAGGAATTGTTGTATAAAGTGTGGAGAAATCATACATTTTGATGCTGTCAATTTTAGAACAATCCTGAAACTTTATATTTTCCAAAAGTCTCTTAGAGTTTTTGAGAATCCACATCTGATTGACGCTACTTCTGGAATATGTAGTGGAACAGCATCTCTGAAGTGACTCTTTAATAGCTGTAAGCAGTTTAGTTTGAAATAAAGACAAAGGCTTGGTAGAGCATTTACTGGAACCAGCAATTTATCTTTATTTGTAAGGATTTTTATGCAATTTTGGAATCCAATAAAGGTATGGTAATTCAAACTGATCCTGATTCTTTGGAATGTCGAAAGTATTTAAAACTGAAAGATGATTATGAAGAATTTCATCCTTTGTAAGATTGCTTCGAGTATAAGTAGGATTCCCAGATGTTGAAGTAAATCCCAGTTCATTTAAACGACATTTATTATAGTAACTTTTGCAAAAACAATGTTGTTACTTGCTTTATGACTAGCACAAAGTTTTCATGTAGTCTGCGTAACTCATTCGTCAGCTTTCTTATAAACAGAAGGATAAATAGGCGCATTTTCCCCATCAAATGGTGAATGCGAGGTTTTAACAATTTTCGAATACTTTTCATCCACTCAGACAAAGTGTCAAGTTCCTCTCCCTCAGATTTCCTCCAACATCTGGCATATTCTTCCACAGAATTCATGACAACCACGAAATTATGTCGCCATCTAAATGAGCGAGGTTCTCGGAATTTAGGATCTTTTAACATCAGGGACTTAAGATCCTCATTTTGTGCAATATTTATGTCCCCTGTAATGATATGACCAGCGGGACTGTAATTAAATGAGGAAGAACATGAACACCTTGGAGGACTTCGTTGTAATTGTTCAATATCAAGGCACTGCAACGTCTGTTTATAATTAAATAACTTGGATGCAATAGTGGAAGTATATCTATATGAAACACAAGGTGTGGATTTCATCTTAAAGTAAGGCGGAATACAGGACTGTACTTTTTTATGGTTAAGGATGTTGTTAATGTTGACAGCATCAATTCCTTTGTTGTCAAATTTAAGATGAAGGAATCGGCGAGGTTTCTTGAGTTCACTCTCATCAATAATAGTGGCGGACCAAAGAATCTGTAATGGGCAACATCCCAAATCATTTACTGAAGTCTGTATTCCGGTTTAGAGGAATCCAAGCAGGAGTTAGTGTTAGCTTTTTCTTGTAATTCATAAAAACAATTCAAAGGGACAGAGTAGAGTTTGCTGCGAATGTGATGAGGATTCAATGGTCTATTCACAAAAGGTAAAAAGGGAGTACGTGTAGAACATAGTACACAATATACGCTGAGTAGAAAATAGAAATATTTTAATTTAATCACATTGTGGAGGACATTTCAAAGAAACTAACTCGTTTTTGATAACGCATGGGGGGATGAACTGCGACGCTTCACGCCGGCATACTTCATGGAGCGCGTTAGTTATATACTCACATTCTACTTTCATTTCTATCGGAATTTTCAGTCCTTATAATAGACGTACTATAGTTATCTGTATTCATAGGCGCATAGTTTACAACAACAATGCGTTCAGGAGGAAATAGTCATCAACACAATTTGAAGATACATTAAAGGCAACAACAAATTGGAAATGTAATAAAATACATGTACATGCACAATATTTTCACAAAATCTCTCGCGCGCTCAGACGTGACACCATCCCAATTTCCATCCTCTTTTTAAAATTCCACTGCTATAAAACCTTGTATATACGTTATGTTAATATTTGGTTAATATGTATTTTTCTTTTTCCTATGGATTATTTGTTCACCGTAGTTTTGTTTTGGGTTTGATAGATATTTTATTATGTGTAATCTTATAGCTTAGAATTATTTTCGTGATTTTGTTTTGTTTGGAGGAAATCGGAATTCAAGACATTTTAGCTTTGCAGGTACTTTGTATACAGTTGTGTTAGCCAATTTCCTCTAGATCTTCTGTTACAAATAATCTTCTTTGTTTCGTACATGAAAAAAAAAGTTAATATAAAAATCAGTGCTCAATCTCGTCACTCCTATAAAGAATTCACAATTATGAGGAGTATGATTAGATGGTACCCGTGAAAAGCAGGTTACCCACGAGTTATTTGCCCCTGATAAGAAATAAACAGTCATAACCAATTATGAGTAGGGAAAAACGGAACCCAAGACAAACTATGCGTGATCATGAAAGCCACTGTTGACAGGTTACATCTGTCTAGAAATTGTTATAAAGCACGTCAGACAGCATTCAAACTAATAACAGGCTATATTTATAAACAATCATAGAATTTGTGAAATGCTTACTTTGAACGAGACTGTTGAAACATATGTAGCATTAACTTATATAACTCAGTGGTTAGAGCGTTCGGGGCCTCCGTGGCCGACTGTTCAGAGCACACTCAAAATGACAAGGTCTCCCACCTCTAGTCGGCTCGGGTTCGTTTCTCACTCGTGCCGATATATGCGAGAAAGTTTGCCAGTTTACTTTCGGAGGGTCGGTGGTCTCTTTTCGGGTACATTGTATTTATGTTCTCTCCTCCACCTACAAAAACTGGACGCCATCAGACAACTGAAAACTTGTTGATTGTTCGAGCCCCGCTCGTGCCTTGGCCGCGTCAAACCTAAGATGTAAAAAACGCTGTCGATTTAACTAAATGTCAGGATGAAAGCCACACCAAGATTTTTTTCTTTTAGTGCAGAAACTTTTGAATAAATCTATGAAATCTTTGAAGAGATATGATAAATAACATTTATCAATCTCAGTAACTCTGGTACTTTTGTACTGATAGTAGATGGCAGCTAAACCGAGCTTTGTTGAGCAGAGAGCTGAGTAACAGACGCTTGTAAATATATATGAAAAGGCTTAGATAGGTGGGCTAACATGGACCCTTGGACATACCAGAGGGGGATCAGGTGCCTAGGAGGAGTAAGAATCTTCTGTCGATCAGTCACACTCCCGCCGCGAGCCCAATATCTTCATCAGATAAACGGAGTAATCCGCAGTCAGAATTAGTATGTCAACCACGGACTAACAATTGATATGAAACACGTCAGGCAGCATTTGACCTAATGGAGGGTTGTATTGGCTACATTGTTATAACGGCTATAGAATGCTGACTTTAGACGAGATTTGACACATCCATGTAACATCAAATTATTTGTCAGTAGCCTGCCTGCCTGCATAGGCTTGCAAACTGATCATATGCTGAACAAGCTCTGGCGTACCGAATCAGTTGAGAGTTGTAAACACCAAAAGCAAGTGATAACATGAGTAAGTGTAGTTCTTTGTCCCACTGGAAAATACTACAAACCGTATTCTGTCTGATTAGAAGGCGATAATGCAGTTTATGTATCATCCATACATTATGTAGAGAATGTAATATGCTTAACGCATAGGGAAATTTACTATCAGGAACAAATATGGTCTGTCACGTTTGACTTTATTTTATTCCGGATCTTTTATACGAAATTCTTTCCTTGTTTTTATGAGATTTTTATTTGACTTCTGGTGATGCCTGCCTGCCCATATTAATATTAATATTAGCAAGAAATCTGGACTTCTTCATAAAAATATAGCTGGTCATGTATTGAGTATAAATTATGAAATATGAAATGTGTAATACAATTAATTCAAGGAATTGCTGTCTACTTTCTTTGGTATGCGACGAGATCAAGTCGTTATGCAAATTTTCGTTTTCGTTTGCAGTTAATCAATATACCCAACAAACTAGCCAGTGATTCCTTACACTAATATTTGAAATGAAAATATAAAATTGATATTTCAAACATACTGACTAATAAATATTGAAATACACATAAGATTCCATGTTACTTCTATAATTCCCGCCCATTGGCATCATTCATTTGCATACAAGGGAGAAAGGTGATATGGCGAAATTAATACAATGGCGTTTCAAGAGGATATCACAGAGAAAATAGATGGAAATGTAAAAGACACTGTCTTACATAAGAATACAGACAAAGCATAATATCTCCTTCAATAGATGACAATGAATTAGAAGAATTACTGGAATTACTGAAAATATCCAGGTATACACTATGAGGTTTTAGATACTTTTAAAAATGGACGTTATGAGGAGTGTGCTATACAAAGCAGTGATATATGGAGACAACAGTGTTTCCTATTTCCTAACACAATTTGTCAGATATCAATAGTGAAGTGAGCACAAATATTCACGAAGGGAATAAGCAAGTGGTTTCCACTGTCGCTGAGTTATCAATTTAACATCTTCAGTTTTAGACTAAATGATTGATGATAATCAATCCTGTATAACTCAGAATTGCTAGGGATTTTACTTCTGTGCACACAATGAAAGCTTAAGGCACAAAAATATTACACGACTTGATTTAAGTGTGCTCTATTACATGTATTTAAATATCTTCACTTTACTTGCAATAAATATTCTTACCTATTAATAAGAAAAATATGGCCATCGTCTACTTTATTTTTCTGCATTTGTTGGAAAGCTTCTCTGGTACAAATACACAGGCCTAAAACATTCACCTGTTCAAATGTCACATAAATCCAAACTTTATTGTTCACGCTATTTCTTAAGTATTATATTGTAATGAATTTAATGAAATGTAATAGAGGCAAAAAAAGTAGATTAGCGTATTTTTAACAGTTAAATTTTGTTTGAAATTTCCAGTTGTGTTTTTTTTTAAATTCGATGTAAAAACTGATGATATGCAGCACAAGGTCTTGCGTATCGAATCAGTTGAGAGACGTAAACGCCATATGCAAGTGACAATGAAATATTGCTACATAGATAAGGGAAGTTTACAATGGAGAAATGAAATCAGCCTGTTTGTCATAAAATTGAGTTGTTAGTTTGCCGTCAGTATCTATTTTCAATAAAATATCTAAGTACGAAGCAGATGCGGAAGACTGTGCTGTCTTTTATTTCAAGCTCCCTGGGATCTATCGAATCGACATATGAATGAAAATCACTGTTAATAGATAAAACGTCGTCTATATAATTATACGTTGAATTAAAGGCCACAGCAAGAGTTTTCTTTTCTTTTCATGTAGACGATTTGTAAAATGTACCAAAGCTGTATATGTAGAATGTACAAAATTAATGCCAATTATCGCAAATTTCCTATACATGTATTACCTATTTCTTATTTACATGTATTTAAAATCCTGAGCACATTGGTAGAAATATCTTAAATAGTTCTAGATGATAAGATAGAAATATGAAAGGGTAAAGTTGACGAACAGTAATCAATCTCAGAACTCCTATAAGATATATAAGATTAAGAGTTGAGTGTACAAGGATATACCAGAGGTGGGATCAAGTGGCTAGGATATTTTTCTCCGCTTACCTGTATCGGTATACTTATGATTATATAAATCATTTCTCGAAATCATTATAAAGCGTGAAAAAACCCACTTACATCTAACATATGTCTCCAGTCAGCAGTTTTACCAGATAATAGTGGAGCGCAGTGCGCCAGTCCAGCGTTGTTAATGAAGACATCTACGCCTCCTAATTCCGTTTGGATCCGCTCAAACATCGCCAAAATTTCGTCCTCTTTTGTGACATCACATTTTATTGGAATTAACTGGCCCTTTTCGGATTTCAACTCAATTTGAATTTCCTAAAACAGCACGATTTTTCATTTCTTCCATCTCTGAATACATGAAATATTCATTATAATCTCTCTCTCTCTCTCTCTCTCTCTCTCTCTCTCTCTCTCTTGTCTGTCTTTGTCCCTTTGCGCAATCGCAGTCATACTATGTTATTCATAGTCATGTTCATCAGTAGTTTTAATTGCTGAATTAATCAAAGAATTAATCAAGATATTAGTTACTACATGTGGCATGCTTTATCTAGGTCAAAGCATGGAGACGCATGATACCGGTACATATATAATGTAAACGTGTCTTACCTCGATTTGTTTAACGTTTCTTGCACAGCCGACCACCTTCATTCCGTTCTTGACGAGAGCTCGTGTAATACCAGCCCCAATCCCAACTGAGGACCCTGTCACAAGCGCTACCCGACCAACCCAACGCTCCATGTTAAACAACTAACTACCTCGTCTCTGTGTTATCTGGGCATACCCTGTCGGAGTTTCATGTTGGTGTTATTTTTTAGGTCATATTTTATAAAGGACATACCATAAAAGCATACATGTGCATATAACTAATATTAAAGTTCAAAGCCAGTTGTAACGGATTGCATGTATCATCTATCCCATGGGTGATATCACTATTCAATTTGAATTGGTGATACCATCTATCAAGTAAGTGATATCAGCAATTCACCTATTCGAATAAGTAGTATCACCCATTCAAAAAGATTATATTATCAATCCAAACTGAATACTAGTAGATGATTATTACCCATTCCTTTTTGATGGATGTTATCATGACTTGGTGATATTACCTACAAAAGACATACTGAAATATCAACTGCTCCCATGACTCTATGATATACCCAGAGTTGTCGCCCATTGATCTTGATTACCAAGACGCGTTGAACATCCAATTGTTGAAGAGTCTGTATCGAATTCAGCGATTGCATTCAATTTCGTATTACAGTTAGAATAGTTACACAATCCACATCGTTATTGTTTAAGAAACTCTGTGAAGAAAGAATTCTTCTTTCATTGCTGTGTAAAATTCCATCCTCTGACTTGGTAGCTACAATATTTGTTTTAAACAACATTTCCTTGAGAGAGGGACCATTTTTCTTTTTCTTTTTTTTTTTCGTCTAGGAGTTCACTTAATGATGAGCGTTAACTACTCCAGTGCATGACGATAAAACAGCTAAACACGTCTCGTATGTACAGGCATAAAATGGTTAAAATTGCATTTGCGGGCGAATACTAAGTGAGAGTTCTATTGACTGGCTGGCAAGCCTGAAACTGTTTAGAGATAATGACGCCATCGCTGTGGGTGGTATATTGTTTCACATCTTGATGGATGTCGGGAAGAAGGAGTACACGTACATATTAATAAAGGTGCTGCTGTTTGTAACGTGGAGTAGGCCTTGGGCAGGGGTTTCGGCTAATGAGTGTGTGATTGTGTAGAGCATGATGACTCTGCTCGCAACTCACTTCTGCTAAGTGGTTCTCATCCCAACTGGTAGAGCATGTTGGTCACACAACCGGGTTCTCTGAAGTGGAAGTCGCAGATGGCAAATACGGTAGCTTGGCGTTGGACGTGTTCGATCTCGTACTGATGGCAAAGATCCCATACGGTAGAGGCATACTCGAATATTGAGCGGACGAGAAATGTATAGACCTGTGCTTTAACGTCTTATGGACAACTTCTTGAGTTCCGTCTAATAAATCCAACAAATTAATGTGCCTTAGCTGGAATTTGATTGCTCACGCCTTGTTGATATACACCAGGAACACTCGCTAAGGTATGACCATGAACTTGGTACGTGTCGTAAACGGCTTTTCTCTTGTTGGTTATGTGCATTTCTATGCACTTCTCAGGGTGGAATATCATCTGTCAGTCCTCCAATTTCTGTAGAGCTGATAGGTTCTTCTGTAGAAGGACGGATTCTCTTGGTCAGTTGACGGTAATGTGTATTAGATAGTCAATTACAAATAGTTTGATTGAGCAGTTGATGACGTCATGGAGGTCATCGATAACAGCTAAAAATTGCAATTGGTCTAGGTACAACAGATTCAACCTCTGCTTCCAAAAAACATGAATTCCTCTGCACGAACGCATTGTTTTCGATCACTTAAAAGCTCTGATCCAGTGTTGATCCTTTTACATCCCCTAGTAGCTTAGTTTGTGTAGTAAACGCTAATGTGGTACTTTGCTGAAGGCTTTCGTGAAGATTGCCTCGGTTTAATTGTCTTCAAACAATCTTCTGACAGTTCTTGAATAGTGGTTATGAGCTGGGTCTCGCAGTAGCATTTATTATGGAAGTCGTGTTGGGCGACGTTCATTAAGAGTGCTGTTTCAGGGTGACCATTATGTAAGAGTGTAGGAGAAGTTTCATTACCTTTGTGCAGATGGCAGTGCTCCAGCATGCTAGAGGTTCACGGCGAGACACTTTTGACTTGCTGCCGCTAAACCTCAAGCACCCATTGTAAAAATTCTCACCGCTTATAAGGTCAAAGTGGGAATGTGTTGCTTGATAAACATTTAAGGCTTTGTCATCTCGTTTGAAATCATCATTTCGCAAATTTTACGTTCGCTATAATGACCTTGTTACAAAGTGTCTCTGGGACATATGCTGAATGATTTGTTTCATATCCATTATTGGACTGTCATATTTCATACTAAATTTAACTAGGGGTAATCCCGTATACCTAACTTCGACTAAGGGCTCACGGCGGGTGTGTCCGGTCAGCAGAGGATGCTTACTCCTCCATGGCACCTGATCCTACCTTCGCTTTGTCGGAGGTCCGTGTTGCCCTACACTCGAACTTGTATATGTCTTTGGGATTTATGATTACGATTAACACATTGTTTTCTTCACTATTCGATATATCATTATTGATTGACCATCCCCAATCAAATATTCGTTATTTATAGTAAGATGTACCTTTTAAACAAAACTATATTCTGTCACACTAACGGTTAATCCTTAAAACAAAATAGAATTTGAAAACAGAGGTGAAAGTCGCCCACTATAATTAAGGAACGGAATTAAAATGTTTCAAGAAAAAGAAATCGATACTGCAAGTACTATACTTTTTATAAACGTTTAAGAGATATTTTAACAAGGATAAGATATAATGAAATTTTATTGCCTTCCCTTTTATATGCAAATAATAGTGTCATACTGCTTTGATCCTTTAATTAAAAAAAACTGATGATACTGTGTTTCCGTTTTGTTTTTTAAAACACGATCCACAAAATGATTATGACGTGAATTGAAAACAAATTATGGCTAAAGGTTTAAACAATGATAGATGTGATTAATGAACACTGCTGCATATGGATCAAAGTGGATTTAACGTTTTCCGTTGATTGTTTTGTCACCTGGAAATAAATAAGTTCCTGAAAATTACTTCTTAGCTATCATTTTCACTGAAATTATGTTCTGACGGAAATTCAGTCGGAACTAGCTCGTTAAAAACTGAGGTTCAGATATCATAGTCAGGGAGGTTAATCGAGTCTCTAACTTGTTGGAGAAGATTGCAGTGATGGCCGGTATATTTTGAAGATTGGTAAGATGTGTGACATCTTCCAGTCGGATATGGATGTTCCTCCATCTAGTGACGATTGAAAGACGAATCTCAGGGCAGGAGCGAGGTCGCCAGGGAGTTCCTCCAGATATCTAGCAGGTTTAGTGCCAGGTCCTGTTGCTTTCTGAAGTTCCATGTTGTTCCAAAGTACATACAATTCTCTACCCCCTCTAATAAAGAAAGAAATGTAAACATCTCTCATTTCAATAGGTAATATCGCCAATACAAAATGATATCGCCCATTGGAGAAGTTGATATCACTCATTCATATTAAAATAGATGATATCAGCCATCCGAGTTTACAACTGACATTTGTTATTCGATTAGGCGATATCACCTATTCGAATAAGTGATACTAAAAACTAAATAATGATTAATGTTAAAGCAGCACCTCATTCGAGTTTGAAATGCATTCCGTTCGACATTCCTCAACTAGTACAACTCCGATTTAGCATCCCCTTTTTTTACTTCGTCCATATCAGCCATCTCAAATTCACATTTATGTACACACTCGTACAGAATCATGACAAAATCACAAAAGAGTAGCTCAACTACGTATTCAATAATACAAATAATACAAAAATTTGGATGATGGAAGAGCTCTCACTCTGTACTATCTTCAGCTTTTCGTGCATTGCTATACTAGTTATGAAAATAGAATTGAGCAATCTAAACGTGTTAACGCAAGAAAATAAACTAATTGTTTCTTCATTATCGGAATCTTCATCTGATATATCTTGCATTGTCAAGGAGGCGACCTGACCTTTGGTGTGGACCCGGCAATAATTTAAAAGCTCTCGAAAAACGTCACATATATATTCATTCTCTCACCAAACCTGTAGCTCAGTGGCAGAATGTCCGATTCGTAACTGGAAGGTCGTAAGTTGGAGCACTACTCGTGCCATGTGTAGTGATTTTTCCGTCATAAACGATCTGCATTTATTTGTTTGTTTGTTTTTTTTATTTATAGTCGCCTGAGCAATTTTTCAGCTATCCGGCGACTGTCACTATTACCGGTGACGGAGCTGCAAATTTAGACTTATGCTTAGCACTAATGGCTTTTAGCAGTGAGGGTTCTTTTACGTGCCACACCTGCTGCGACACGGGACCTCCGTTTATAAGGTCGCATCCGAAAGACCCGTGACTCTCACTTCGTAATGCCGAGCTCTTGGCGAAGGAGCAATCACTACCTATTTTAACGTCTTAGGTTTGACGCGGCCGGCCCGAGCGGGGCTCGAACTCACGACCTTCCGTTCACGTGGCGAGAGCTCTACCACTGAGCCACCGTGATCGGTCCGATCTGCATTTAGAAGCGAGAATGAGGGGTCTTTCTGATATGATCTTAAAAACGGAGGTCCCCTATCGCGGCAGGCATTGCTGTTACGCAACCTTCAAAGCTTTGGACGTATGCTCTAAGCATAGTTCAAAATCTGTGGTAATTCACCTACAATTGGTGACACCTCAATATGAGTGAACAATTTTCGACGGGACGTAAAAGAAACAACTAGAATTCTCTCACCTTCACTTGCATTTGAGTTACATTTAAATCTTTCCGATTCTTTTGTTGTCCCGCAGATAATTTTATTACCTTGTGAAACAGTATGCTGATGAAGCTACCTTTAGCGCGAGTGCAGATGTTATTTTCCAGGAGAGTGGGTTCCACCACCCACCCACCCCATGCAATTATTTTCGGTAGGTTCAGCCTACACTAGCAACTAGCTCTCAGTATTGTGCCACTGAAAGTGCACGAAAATAAGCAAATATATTTATTTATTTTCTACCAAGCTCAAGGGGGGAGTCAAACAAAACGCCTTACAGCATATTAAGATGAAAGTGGTGAATGAAGATTTTCACACATTTTGAAGTTGAAGAGCGGTTGCTATTTTCAGATGCGGTAATACCAGAGCATTTATTTTTATTTTATTTTATTATTATTTTTGCTCAAAACAGTATCCAAAATTTGATCCACCACTGCATCATTTCTATTGTGATATCAAAACATAGACCATTAAGTAATGTCCATTAAAGTTGGGCCCGTTTATATTTCCTTGTTCATTAGTTTACCCATTTCTAACCAATATATCGCACTTCATTGGGCATGTGATCATAAGACAAGGACCAAATTGGACCAACCCAAGTAAATGCCAACCTTTTGGCGAAAGAGCAGTCGCTACTTATCCTTGTGTCTTAGGTTTGGCAAGGCCTGGACTAGAACGCACGACTTTCCAGTCACAATACGAACGCTCTAATCACAAGCAATGAGCTACCCGAAAGGTTTATGAACTATATGATGACTATGTACTTCACTTTAGATATATCATTCTGATGACAAGCATCATAAAAGACATTATTTATAGGAGACTCAAAATTAATATGTTCATGTATAAAATTTCAGTTCAACAACTGCGCAGATAAGCAAAACAGTTCGGAAAACTTTCAAATCCCTGAAAGATTCCAAGTTCAAGGTCTTCCAATATTGGGTCAACAAAGATCAAATTCAAACTTGATCTGTAACTCTTTAATATATATTGAATTATTGAAATCTTCAATTCAAAAGATACAGGTATTGCCAACAAAAAGTCCTGAAAACTATAAAAGCACAGATACACGCACAGAATGATTGCTATTGTGCTCCCACGTCCTTCCAATTGATCCCTATAGGACTTCTGAATTCTTTCCATTCCATATTTCTATGAAGTGACAATCCAAAAATGCCTGAATACATTGCAAAGGATTATACCGACATCTGAGACTTCCGATCTGTTGAGGACAATATTTGACAGTGCTTAATATGGCCACGTTATCTCAAGCAAGAAATCTAGTTACAGAGACAAGTGAAATTACCACGACCGAGAACAACAAAGTACACAGGTTGTATATCTGTCTGTTTTATTCAATATACATTATTTTTCTGTAAGATAAACTTGCAATCATTCATAGAATCATCAGTATTGTGTATGAAACAGTTAAAATGTTTGTTCAGTGGGCCTTAGTAGTATATCATGAATCTGAAACAAAGACGAAAGATAAATTACTGCATGGCTATGAATATTGACAATATGCAGAAGAAAAACAATACTAGTCTTCTTCTTCTTCCCAATAATGACCACCATCAACATATCTGTTATTCTGCCATGTAGTTTGTGAAACACTATGCCATAACTGTGGCCAAGTTCAACTTTGGCAAATTTTACCCTTCACCTTGACTAAGGACCTAACATCTGTCATTTATAGCTTTAACCCTGGACGTTCAGTTCAAAAACAATAAAGTATTTACCATGTAAACCAAGATTTCAAACTTTATGGTCAAGGATACAGACAAACGATTAGGAAGACTTATTATAACACGACTCAGGATTCATTCAAATCATTAGTCTAATATATTATTCTTTTTCTGAATCGCGATTCAATCCATTCTTTAAAAACGTAAATGATCGCGAAAATTTAGCTGATCCTTATAATACTGACATCCATATATCTACATTCTACTCTCATTTCTATCGGAATTCCCAACCGCTAAAATAGGCGTAGTATATTTAGGTGTATTCATACCCATTTCAACGGCATTTGCATTGGATATGTAAATATGTTAAATTATATCACATAAAGACACTATCATCATCAGTGGTGATCAAATACCTGAACATGAGGCGGTGCACTCAGTGCATATACAACTGCTTCCGCCAAGTCCTCTGCTTCTAAACACTGCATGCAGAAAACAAATTTTCATTAACATTTAACATTTTTAGAAACAGTGAGGATTGTGTGATTTTTAATTTGATCAATTCATAATCGATTAAATTTCACATATAAAGAATTTGAACTAGTGAATTAAAGTGCTGGGGTTATATTATCACTATATGGGACCACACATATACTCCTTGATGCACTAGTATGGGGGCCGCATGTTTCACGATTCACATCAGACAATGAAATAAAATACTAGTGCAGTTTAAAACATTTACTTCATGTTTCATTATAATGATCTTTGGACAAAAAGAAATTAATGTAAAAATATGCGTTTCTAAATATTAATTTTGAGATGTCTGTGCGGTTTGTTTTTTTTTTTTTTTTTTGGTTTTTTGTTTTTTGTTTTTTTTGTTTTTTGTTTTTTTTCGTTTTGGTGTTTTGGTTTTTTTTTTGTTTTTGTTTTTTTTTTTTGTTTTTTTTTTTGGTTTTGTTTTCGGGTTTTTTTTTCATTAACTTAAAATCAGCTTTTACCTAACTATTATTGAAGAAAGTTAATGAGTCTGTGCCCGTTGACGTATAGCCCAATATACGCCTGTCTGATGTTCGAATTACAATCTTCAAGTTGTTGTTGAAGAGTCGGGAAATTATCCCCCAAAAAAATTACATTACGCGGTCTGAAACTACAAAAATGGATTAGATTAAATTTTGTATATGCTTTCGATATGACATTTCACCGTTTCTGGACGTACTTTTGTGCACTCTCTCTATCTGAACACAGACCAGTGAATGCAAATTTACTGCAGATGCCAATGAATCACTATAAATCCTCAAACGACTCTTGGATTCATTTCAAGCATATGCATACATCCGAAATATAACAAGTAAACTGAAATTCTTCTGACCTTAAAGAAGCTGCAAATAGTTTTCCCCTTTTCTTCACTGTTATGCATTCTTTGTTGAAATTCTGTGGCCACTAAACCGGGACTTACAGGTAAAGAAAGTACCATCATGTATGTACCTTGTATTCTGAATAAAGTTTCTCCCCTTCTTCTCTACTTTTTGTTCGTCTTATTTCAAACTCCGTTCTCACCATTCCGGGGCTAATAGCCTGCATATGAATATTGTTATTCTATGATATAGCCATGCAAATGTAGTTATGCTGTCTTCATAATTCTTATACATCTGTAACTTCTGAATCTAATGCAATATTAAATTGTAATAAACACATTTCATTTTAATCAAGTTTCTTGGTAATAAACATCCACCTGACAACGTATTAAAAATATCATTACATACACTTACTCTACGAATCTTGTTTGAGGGAAATCGTACAGGTATATACACTACATTTGACAATTGCCAACGCTTTGTCAGTGATATACCTAAGCCGCCTCGTTATATTTCACTTCTTGATGAAAGTAATATCATTCATTTTTCACCTTAACATATCAAAATTAAAGAAAGAAACAAGTTTCTCTGGCATAATTAAAAGGATTTGAAGGGGGAGAGACCAAGATACAATATACCCGGGAAGAGACCACCGACCTTCCGACAGTAACCTGGCAAACTTTTTCATATATATCGGCGCGAGCGAGAATCGAACCCGCGCCGACTAGAAGTGAGAGGCCTTGTGATTTTGAGCGCAATGTTCTAACCACTCGGCCACAGAGGCCCCCTAATTAAAAGGAATAAAACGTCCCCGTTGTTTGTATTATGCGCGTGTAAAAACAAAGAAGGCTTGGTGATTTCTGAATACGAATTACGTCATGATTTATACCCCTATAAAACACACAACTTTTACATTTATTCCATGATAATTTGTATCGATAATAAATTACTTCACCGTAACCCTGGTGAGGGATTTCATCTCTCGTAGTTCGTTCCTGATTCCCTCCAATAATCCAGACACTGCGTATTTTGTCACCGAGTAAAAGTGTGTATTGGCATAAGGAATCACACGATGTCCGGACATGCTACAGAAAACATTGATGAAATTGTTTTCCATGAATAAGTGAAGATAACAAACAGTGAATCTTATAATCTTATAATTCCTATAAGGAATACAAAATAAAAACCTGAGCAAACACAGATCACTGGATATTCAAGAGGTGGGATCAGATGTTTAAGGGGAGTAAGCATCCTCTGTAGACCGGTCACGCCCATCGTGAGTCTCATATCTTGATCAAGTAAATGGAGCAATGCGTAGTCAAAAGCAGTGTGTATAAAGAACGGCCTGACCATTGGTATGAAAGATGTCAGACAGCACTTGATGCAATGACAGTTTTTATAGGCAAACTAAATTGTTATAACAACCAGAGAATTTGCTGAATGAAACCCCTGTAACATCAACTTGTTGGTCAGTAACAAGCCTAGATTTAAAAAGTGATCATACGCAAGACAAGCTCTTGCGTATCGAATCAGATGAGAGACATAAATACCATATACAGGTGATGATGGAACATTGCTACATCAATATGGAAAGTGGACGATGGAGAAGCTGAAATCATCCGTTTTTCATTAAGTAATTACTTTGCCGTTAACATCTGCTTTTAAAACTATCCCATTTTTCCTCTCATGCTTTCATCATGAAAAAATGTTAGTTTCACGTCTTACCATTTAAATAGTATATTAAATCAATAAAAGAAATCAATATTTATCTGTAATATGATTAATATTTGAATTTGGTAAGTTATAAAGCTTCTGAAACTTTATTGATACATTATATAGTCCACTAGTGGCAAAACAAACAACGGGATCGGCAATGGAAAATCATCTAGTCATATTTTAGCGCCCATCTAAAGACCTCCACGTCATTCACATTAACCGTCGTTTAGTTGGTTCCATTGTCGCGGTAGCTCAGTGGTTAGAGCGTTCGCTTCGTAATCGGGAGGTCGAGAGTTCGAGCCCCGCTCGCGCCATGGCCGTGTCAAACCTAAGACGAAAAATAGGTAGTGATTGCTCCTTCGCCAAACGTTCGGTATTTAGAAGTGAGAATCACGGGTCATTCGGATATGACCTTAAAAACGGAGGTCCCGTATCACGGTAGGCGTTAGCACGTTAAAGAACCCTCACTGCTACGGCCCTGAGCGCTAAGCATAGATCTAAATTTGTGGTACTTAACCTATAGCTGGTGACGTCTCAATATGAGTGAAAAGTTCTCGACGGAACGTAAAACAAACAAAACAAACAAAACTTTCCTCCGTTCCTGGAGTGTATGAAGATCTATGTTCGCCAGCATCTTGTTAATGGTTCCAGGGGTCTTAGACCTGTGACATGAGTGATGAAGGAGCTGTCGGGCGTTGTATACATTCAATATAGGGGTATCAAATAATGGCACAAATTCCAATGTGGACAGTGCCAACAAGATGCGTGCGTTTTTCCAGTAGAAGAGTGACATAATCTGTGATGTGAGAAGCCCAATGTAGAATGTATCTTGCTGCGTATATTGCTTATGTGGGTGCTTCACTTAAGATCATTTCAAATAGTTAGGCCAAGGTAAGAGTTCTGTGTGATGGACCGTAGAGTATGGCTATTTAACGAGTAGAAATGTGAGATGCGTTGTGACAACACTTCTCGTACCCCTGTTTCAGACACAAGTTTCTAAGTGTAGGCGTTCCTGTTGGAGTGTGATTTGATCTTGGAGTAATCATATAAATGGAAAAGATAAAGTCCTTTTTAAGGATTTCCGGCGATTTTTCGTCTGTCAAAACTATGAAAGACCCAAATGCATTCAGATTTAATTAAATACTTACGACTTGATACTGATCTACATAGATGTGTCTTACTGTTTCTGTGTGTATTTGAATATCATAAGTTTACTTGCAGTGGATATTCGTACCTATTAATAAGAAAAATATGCCCATCGTCTACTCCATTTTTCTGCATTTGTTGGAAAGCTTCTCTGGTACAAATACACAGGCCTAAAACATTCACCTGTTCAAAATGTGTTTAAAAATTGTATTTGTAGTAATTCTAAAATTCTCTAAATATTGGTGTTACCTTAGTGACGCTCTTTCTTCACAATAACGTATAATGTGACGTAATAGTTGTTGACAAATAAACTATAATTAGCTTACTTTTAATGGTTAAATATTGCTAATTAAGTTTCCAATTCTAAATTTCGTAGGCTCACAAACTGCAAATTTCCAGAAATATCTTTCATTAATGCTTACAAATATACTTTCATGATTATAAATTAACGATATTATTCACAGCAGTCCGAAGTCCTCTACGTTCTTTAATGATTATATATTATATAAAGCATTCTACGAGTCGTTTAACATCAAACAAAACACTTACATTTAACATATTTCTCCAGTCAGCAGTATTACCAGATAATAGTGGAGCGCAGTGCGCGAGTCCAGCGTTGTTAATGCACACATCTACCCCGCCTAATTCCGTTTGGATCCGCCCGAACATCGCCAAAATTTCGTCCTCTTTTGTGACATCACATTTCATTGGAATTAATTGCCCTTTTTCCGATTTCAGCTCTTTTTGAATGTCCTAAAATAGATTTTTTTTCTCTCTGGAGGAGCTATGTCGCTTTGCGCAGTTATATTATGTGATGTTGTTTATAGCCATGTCGGATAGCTATGAAAAGTTTAAAATTACTGAATGTTTATCATACCAACACCGACTACTTCATATTTCATAAAGAGCTAAATCACGCATTTACCCGAAATATTAGCTTTGTAGCCAATATGTCATGATTTATCTACTGGTATGTCAACGTATGGCGGGATGTACAATGTAGATTGCATTATAGAATGTAAATATTATACAAAGAGCCAAATCACGCATTTACCCAAAATATTAGCCTTGTACCCAACATGGCACGCTTTATTTACTGGTATGTCAAAGTATGGCGGCATGTAGGTTGCATTATAGAATGTAAATATGCATATTTTAATTTACCTCAATTTGTTTGACGTTTCTTGCACAACCGACAACTTTCATTCCGTGCTTGACTAGAGCTCGTGTAATTCCAGCCCCAATCCCAACCGAGGACCCTGTCACAAGCGCTACCCGACCAACCCAACGCTGCATGTTTGTGAACTAAGGCCAACCTAGTCGTGAGGACTGTTTCAGCAGAGCGAGCGCTCACTAACCGTAACCGTAAGATACCTTATCAGACCCATAAACTTCCCCCAATTCAGTGCAAAATATGCATTACCGAATGGCCGAGTTTTGCGTGAACTTTTATACAAGTCCCAATTTCTTAAATATTCTCAACCCCTTTCCCAACCATATTTATAACAGTGGTCAACGACTGACTCTAATAAAATGACTATAAGTATAAAAATATGTGGAGCTGAAGACACGTGTTTATAGCATAGGAAAGGTATTGAATAGAGCTATTATAGAGTATCATCTATCACAAAATCGTGCAAAGCGTTATTGTGCTGTGGTACAATACACATTACATATCGAACAGCCCTCGTGTTAAGTTTTATTTTTTGACAATTTAGATGGGGGTGGGGTATCCCCCACATCTTAAAATGAAGAGTTTTTGCTAATCAATAACCTGTTACTACGCCTTGTATAGCTTTAATGTGAGACTGTTGAATTTCAGGTACAAAATCATCAACGACAGAAATTCTAAAACTGGTAATAGTTGTCAAAGCTGGTGGTACGATTACAAAGTGTCTCTGCAACATATGTTGAATATGTTTCATACCCTTTGTTAGACTGTCATTTTTCATACTAACTTTGACTACGGATAATCCCGTTTACCTAATTTTGACTAAGGGCTCACGGCGGGTGTGACCGGTCAGAAGAGGATGCTTACTCCTCCATGGCTACCTTCGCTTTGTCGGAGGTCCGTGTTGCCCTACACTCGAACTTGTATATGTCTTGGGGATTTATGATTACGATATTACACATTGTTTACTTCGCCATTCGATATTGGAAGAGATGAGGGAGATGTGATCCAGCTGTAACTCCTTTGGCTGTGGCTTCCTCCATTCATCATCAAGCACATCAAAAGTGACAGCAACAACACCAATAACATCTGACCCAAAGAAAAAAATCAAAGTCATGTTAATCATATTGGTGTTAAGCCACATTGTGTGAATTCATATTCAGTTATGTAGTAATACTTCAGGGCTAGATTGGGGGCATAATAAGGTGTCAAAAGTTTTCATGGAATAAAGATTGAAAAAGAAAAATCTTTAGCAATCACCACAAATGATCAGGGCAAGGTGAGCAAGGTGACCCATGAGCCTTGTTATTCTGCTGCACATGTGACATACGGACTATAAGCATTCATATATGTCTTCTATCATTGCAGCATTAAGAAACTTTCATCAATCAACAGTTAGTCCTTTACATTATCTCTATTGCTTAAGAAAGACAGATATTGACGTTGGATTTTTCATCGATTGCGTTGTCAACGTTCATCACTGTGGGGGCTAAGATGGAGTCTAGATCCTTTAACTTGGGTTTTTGCGGTCTCATCCGAAGGATCGCCCCATTTAGTCGCCTCTTACGACAAGCAAGGGGTAGTGAGGATCTATTCTAACAACCCGGATCCCCACGGGGTGTAATGCATGCAGGAGGAAATGGTTATCATTATAATTTGTTGATATATCAAAGGCAAAAACAAATTGGACATGTAATAAAATACATATACATGTACATGCACAACATTTTCACAAAACCTCTCTCCCGCTCATACATGACAGCAACCCAATTTTCATCCTCTTTTTAAAACTCCGCTGCTATAAAACCTTCATGTTGATATTTAGGTAATATGTACTTTTCTGTTTTTCTATAGCTCAATTGTTCGCCGTAGTTTTGCTTTGGGTTTGTTAGTTTGTTTGTTTATAGCCGGCTGAGCAATTTTTCAGCTATCCGGCGGCTGTCACCATTACCGGTGACAGGGCTGCAAATTTAGGCCTATGCTCGCCACTCAGGGCCTTTGAGCAGGGAGGGATCTTTATCGTGCCACACCTACTGCGACACGGGACCTCGGTTTATACGGTCTCATCCGAAAGACCGGCACCCACGTCCCACAGTGGGATTCGAACCCCCGACTCAAGGATCATCAGATCTTTGAGCCCGACGCTCTAACCACTGCGCCATTTTGCTTTGGGTTTGATAGATGCTTTTTTATGTGTAATCTCATAACATTGAATTATTTTCGTAATTTTGTCTTGTTTGGGGGACAAAGAAGACCTTCCGAAAGTACGAAGTCACCCCCCCCCCCCCTCTAATGAAGTAAGAAATTTGAATAGGTGATATTGCCAATACAAAATGGTATCATCTATTCGAAAGTTGATATCACTTATTCTTTGTAATAGGTGGTATCAGCTATTTGAGTTTACAAGTGATATTTCTTATTCGATTAGGCGATATCACCTATTCGATTGATTGATTAGATATTGTTTAACGTCCCGCTCGAGAACCTTTCACTCATATGGAGACGTCACCATTGCCGGTGAAGGGCTGCAAATTTAGGCCTATGCTCGGCGCTTATGGCCTTTGAGCAGGGAGGGATCTTTATTGTGCCACACCTACCGTGACATGGGGCCTTGTTCTTTGCGGTCTCATCCGAAGGACTGCCCCATTTAGTTGCCTCTTACAACAAGCAAGGGGTACTGAGGATCTATTCTAACAACCTGGATCCCCACAGGGGAATCACCTATTCGAATAGACATTTATAACTAAATAGTGATTAATGTTAACACAGTGTCTCATTCGAGTTTGAAATGTATCCCTGTCGACATTCCTCAAACAACTCTGATTTAGCCTTCCCCTTATTTAGTTCATCCCTACCGGTCATCTCAAATTCACATTTACGTACAAACACCCTCTTGCAGAATGATGACAGATATTCTCGATCACACGAGTATTCAATACTACATATATTACACAAATATAGATAATAGAAGAGCTCTCACCCTGTATTTTATCTTCTACTTTTCATGTATTGCTACCAAAGTTATGGAAATAGGCAATCTAAACGTGTTATAGCATGAAAATAAACTAATTGTTTCTTCATTATCGAATTCTTCATTTGATATGTTTTGCATTTCATAGAGGTGACCTGACCTTAGATGTGGACTCGGCAAGAATTTAATTTAATATGCCCTTTAGAACAGTTCCGTGTCCATGCATGGCCGTAGGAACCGGGGGGTGGGGACGTCCCAATATTTTTCCAAAAAAACCATTCATTAGTAAAATTCAAATATAGTGTAATGTATACATATATTTAAGCAGAAAGTTCATTTAATTCAATGAGACTTAAGTCAGTCAGTGTGACTGTCCTTTAGCTTAAATAAAAAAAAATATTATGAAAAGCACTTAATGCCTTAACATTTCTAAGGGCATCATCCCAAAGGTCGTAATCATGAGGTAATGGTTCAGTTCCCGTTCCCAACTCCGCATCTGGCGTCAAACCTATGATATGTAGTGACTGTTCCTTTGCCAAGTACCCGGCACTAGGAGTGAAAGTCAAGGATATTTCGGATATGACCTATAGTTGTGTCGCGAAAGGCGTTGGCATGGTAAAGTACCCTCACTGTTCAAGTGTCGTTTAAAGTTCTTTACCGGTATTTGTAGACGACTCATACGAGTGAAAAAACCTTGCAAGAGACGACTGATCCAAAAGTATCTAATATGTGTGACCTTGACTAACTTTCAAGGTCTAATAATTCATTAGATAGCTTATTCATAGAAACTTCGTCATACAAAAATGCCTATGCCCAATTGCCTCAATATCAGTTCAACGTTTGTATATATTTAAAATCGTTTTGTAAAGCTAATATGATGAATTGTTGACTTTCTTATCATTAAAGTTGTTATGACAAAGGCAAACCCGACAAAGTGTGAAATACTATTTATCAGTGACGTAACACCCCCCAATGTGACATAGGTCATGACGTGTAAAAACGTTTTCAAAGCTTGTAAAGTCTCAGACTGTCAAGACTTGTTTCATTCTTGGTCCAAGAGTAGACACTACCATATCAGTGTAAGATCAACCTACCGCACAGTTTTAACTTTGATTATAGTTCACAAGCCGGATAGGTGAAAAATTGCTCAGGCGGCTATAAACAAACAAACAATATATTTCACAATGTATGTCCAGACGGACGAAAAAAAAGGCATTTTTCGAAAAAGTGCACGAAGAAGCAAGGAATGCAGGTAAAAGGGGATGGGGAGCACTAAGTTTTCTAATTAGATTCAAAGGGCAAAGTTTTAAGAAACATCCTTTTTCAACAAGCATACCTCTTTCAACAAGCATACCAACCCGTCACGGTAGCTCAGTGGTTAGTGCGTTCGCGATGTAACCGGGAGGTCGTGAGTTCGAGTCCCGCTCGTGCCATGGCCGCGTCAAACCTAAGACGAAAATAGGTAGTGATTACTCCTTCGCCAAACGCTAGGCATTTAGAAGTGAGAATCACGGATCTTTTGAATATGACCTTAAAAATGGACGTCCCTTGTCACGGTAGGTGTTGGCACGTTAAAGAACCCCACTGCTACGGCGCTGAGCGCTAAGCATAAATTTGTGGTACTTCACAGATGGTGAGGTCTTAATATAAGTGAAAAAGTCTCGACGTGACGTAAAACAAACAAACAAACAATCAACAAGCACACCTAATATCTTCGAATATTCCAGTTTACTTTCGGAAGGTCGGTGGTCTCTACCCGGGTACATTGTATCTGGGTTCTCACCTCCACCAATAAAAACTGGATGCCACCAGATAACTGAAAAATTGTTGAGTGTGGCGGAAAACAATAAACAATCAATCGAATGTTCGAAAAAATGCTGTTTCCTCAGAGCTTTATCCAAATGAGACTCTTTCTGAGCTTGTCCCGATTCAGATATATGGTGATGGGAATTGTTTATTCAGAACTCTCTCTTTTTTGAGTTTCGACATGAGGACAATTTTAAGGAAATGAGGGTACGAAGCGCTACACGAATGAAAACACTTTTGTCACCATGTCCACAAACAAAGGTTCTCTTCAATATGTCTTTGAAAGTTTCCTGTCAGAAGAGTGTTTAATTACTGGTGATTTGATTGCTTCGTTACAAAAGGAAACAATAAAGCAAAACCCTGGTGTAAACAGACAAGATCAAAGAATATCAGGATGCTATCCACGTCATGTGGACTCAAACAATTCCTACAAAAATATATGGTAGGACACCTAATCATTTTGTTGCCTGTATTCACAAGCATGGGGAACCTCTTTCAAAGCGTTCGAGGTTATCCTTTGAGGATTCTGAACCTCATCGCTCATTTGAACCGAAACAATCACAGGACAGTTCTTTCCCACTCTTGGAGTCTAACACAAATGAAACACGAAACAGGTAAATTGGGGGAAACTACAAACAACGAAACAAACATGTTAAGGTTGCTTCCTTTCTTGATTTTCTTCTTCTTCAGAAGATTTTGTCTCAGAAGATGTATTCTGATTGATTGATTAAATATTGTTAAACGTCCCCTTCGAGAATCTTTCACTCATATGGAGACGTCACCATTGCCGATGAAGGGCTGCAAATATAGGCCTCTGCTTGGCGCTTATGGCCTTTGAGCAGGGAGGGACCTTTATTGTGCCATACCTGCTGTGATACGGGACTTCGGTTTTTGCCGTCTCATCCGAAGGACCACCCCATTTAGTCGCCTCTTACGACAAGCAAGGGGGTACTACGGATCTATTCTAACAACCCGGATCCCCACGGGGAAGTGTACTGTTTTCCTTGCATAAAATCATTTCAGAAGAAGACTCACAAGAAACAAAATTCGCCGCACACGAGAAAAGTGAGTACCATAAAGAGGCAATAGAGAGGGAGTTTACGATAAAGGAGAAGGTTAAAGATGTTGGAGAATGTCTTTCAAAGATGCACAAAGTCGGTTGAAGTTTAACAGAAAAAATTTGCTTAAAATCACAACCATTTTGAAGTTTCTGACTCGACAAGGAATTGCTCTTCGGGGTGAAAAAGACGAGAAAAACTCGAACTTTAATCAGCTTCTCGTGCTAAAAGCTAAACGCAATCCCCAGCTTTATGAATGGCTACAACGTAAGACAATTAAGTATGTTGCTCCATTCAAAATTAAATTTTGCACGCGATGGGGTTACAGGTTTTGCGACAAATTGTTGCTTTCATCAAATCATCTGAATTCTGTTCAATAATGGCAGACGAAACACGAGATATCTCCAACAAAGAGCAACTTATTTTATGTATTCGATGGGTGGATCAAAAGTTTACCGCTCATGAAGATTTATTAGGGATGTACTGTCTTTCTGGGACTAACTTGATAACCCTAGCAATTAAAGCTGCCCTTTTGGGGTTCGATCTGCCTATCAACAAAGTACGAGGCCAGTGTTATCACATGGCTGGTTCAAAGACAGGTGTTACAGCACAAATTCATGCACTTGAACCCAGAGCCCTTTACATGCACTGTTTTGGTCATGCTCTTAACCTAGCTTGCCGTGATTCTTTTAAGGGATGTAAGTTGATTAGAGACACCTTGGACATTGCAAAGGATATACAAAAGTTGATTCAAGAATCTCCAAGAAGGTAGATGATTATCAGTACATTAAAAAATACCCAAAATCTAGAGAAAACGTCAGGGTTTTCTGTCTCATAAGATGGACAATAAAAGCCGAAACATTTCTGAGCATTTTGTCAAACTGAAATTCTAAGAAATGTTTGGGATGAAAGCCTACAATACGTGCGTGATGTAGAAATGAGAAACATAATTAGGGGAGTGGCTGCTTATATGTGAAGGTTTGATTTCTTCTTTGGGTGTTTACTGAGTGAAAAACTTTTACGTTATAGTGATAATTTGGCAAGGGCTCTGCAGGCTCCTAACCTCTCGACGAGTGATGGTCAAAAAATGGCATCGACGACAATGAGTGCTTTGCAAAGTCTACGAGATGAGACAATTTTCACTCAGTTTTACGAGGAAGTTGTTGAAAAAGCAAAACAGATGAACATCGATGATCCTGTTCTCCCTAGAAAACGCAAAATTCTTCGTATACTTGATGATTGGACTGCAGCACATACTTTTTCATCGTGTGTAGATATGTATAGGAAAGATTTCTACGAGGCATTAGATCTGCTTTTAGCTGGCATAAAATCTACATTTGACCAACCAGGTTACAAAGCGTATGTTAATCTTGCAAACCTCGTAATTAAGGCTTGCACAGGTCACAGAATTGAAGAAGAATTCAATTTTGTCACGACCCTATATGATACACATTTGAAGCCAAAGGATCTTCACTGCCAGCTTATAATGTTAAAGTCTTTTTTGCCAAAAGACTTTACGCCAGATATACCAAGTGTGGTTGAATTTTTCAGACATTCAAATGAAAAGAGTCTGTTTGTCGAGATCCTCAAAATTCTCAAACTAATTTTTGTACTTCCTGCAACTAACGCTACCAGTGAGGGCTCATTCAGCGCTTTGAAAAGATTGAAAACTTCGCTGAGATCAACAATGAACCAAATACGAACAAACAATTTGCTTTTATTGCATGTTCATAAATATGATACTGATGAACTGAATCCAGAAAAAATGGTTGAGGAGTTCGTAAGTGAAAGTGAACACAGACTGGGTTTTGGAAAGTTTACCGAGTACTAAATACCTTATGACTCAGAAATGATCGATAACAAAATGATAAAGATATAAACAAAAAAAAAGATTTTAAAAAATCTTAACACCCCCCCCCCCAAAAACTTAAAATTAAAGTTGAGGGGTTTTCTCGGAAACTAATTAGATTCTATGTTCATAATTAGATTCATGCACATGATGTACACCTCAATGCTTGCACATATTTATGCAGTTATCTTTTAACGAATGGTTTTGTCGATATCACGTTTTTGTCGTATATTACTTTGGTGTGGTACCCCCCCCCCTCTCCCAAGTGAAATAGCTTCCTACGGGCCTGCCATGTATCCATTAATTTGATTAATCTATAGCGAAATACTGCTCACAGATCCTGGTGTGTCCAGGGGTCTGCGTTAACACATCTCTCTGATTTGTATTTTCTGTAGGTATTACGTGATTGGGTACTTTTCGTTGTTTTGGCCTTTTCATCATCAAGAATTTACAACAAACCCCTTGAAAAACGTCACATATATGTCCATTCTCTCACCAAACCGGTAGCTCAGTGACAGTATTCGCATTCTAACCGGGAGTTCGTAAGTTCGAGCCCCACTCGTGCCATGTCCTCGCCAAAACTAATTCGCAAACATATGTAGTGATTTCTCCTTCGTAAACGCTCTGCATTTAGAAGCGAGAATCAGGGGGCTTTTGGATGTGACCTTAAAAACGGAGGTCCCGTAACCCGGCAGGCGTTGGCATATCAAGCATTCCTAACTGCTATGGCAGTAAGCTCTATGAATATTTCAAAATTAGTGGTATTTCACCTACAACTGGTGACGTATCAATATGAGAAAAATTCTCGACGAG
This sequence comes from Ostrea denselamellosa, assembly GCA_024699665.1. Classification (NCBI taxonomy): domain Eukaryota; kingdom Metazoa; phylum Mollusca; class Bivalvia; order Ostreida; family Ostreidae; genus Ostrea; species Ostrea denselamellosa. The sequence continues at coordinate 17,458,674 of JAMZEH010000020.1, forward strand.
ACATAAAACAAACAACAAACATTCTCTTACCAGAGGAAACTTCACTTGCAATTGAGTTGCATTAAAATCTTTACAATTCAGTTTAGATAATGTTATTACCTTGTGAAATAGTATGCTGATGAGGCTACCTTTAGCGCGAGTGCAGATGTTATTTTCCAGGAGAGTGGGTTCCACCACCCACCCACCCCATGCAATTATTTTCGGGAGGTTCAGCCTACACTAGCAACTAGCCCTTAGTATTTTACCCTGGAGGTGCATGAAAATAAGCAAATATTTATTTATTTTCTACCTCAGCTCAGTGGAGATCAAACAAAGCGCCTGACAGCACATTAAGATGAAAGTGTTAATTAAGTTTTTGACACAATCTGAAGCTGGAAGCTCGATAAGAGCATTGCGATTTTTATATGCAGCAAGACCTGACCTTTAAATGTTTCTTTGCTCAGAACAGTATCCTCAATTAGATCCACCACTGTATCATTTCTATTGTGATATCAGAACAGACCATTACGTAATATCCATTAAGGCTGGGCCCCGTTCATATTTCCTTGTTCATTAGGTGTACCCTTTCTAACCAATATATCGCACTTCATTGGGCATGTGATCATAAGACAAGGACCAAATTGGACCAACCCAAGTAAATGCCAACCTTTTGGCGAAAGAGCAGTCGCTACTTATCCTTGTGTCTTAGGTTTGGCTAGGCCTGGACTAGAACGCACGACCTCCTGGTCACAATATGAATACTCTAATCACGTGCACTAAGCTATGCGAATGTGGTGACTGTGTAGTTCAAATCCATCATAAAAAGGTCCCACTTTGTGGTATGATTTAAAGGAGACTAAAAATTAATAAGTTCATGTATAAGATTTCAGTTCAACAGCTGCAGAGATAACTAAAAACAGTTCGGAAAATTGTCAAATACCTGAACGTTTCTAAGTTCAAGATCTTCCAAAAATAGGTCAACAAAGCCCAAACTCATTAATATGAATTCAAGTATTTAAATTGTTAATTCAATAGATGCAGATATTGCCAAAAACAGTCCTGAAAGCTATCAACGCACAGATACACGCACAGAATGATCCCCATTGGGCTTCCGCACCTTTTCCAATGAGCCCTATAGGGTTCTCGGATCCTTTCCATTGATCCCTATAGGGCTTCCACATTCTTTCCATTGATCCCTATAAGGCTCTTACATCTTTTCCATTGATCCCTATAGGGCTTCCACATTCTTTCATTCTTTCCATTAATCCCTATAAGGCTCCCACATCTTTTCCATTGATCCCTATAGGGCTTCCGCATTCTTTCCATTGCATATTTCTATGAAGCGACTGTCCAAAATACATGAATACGTCTGAAAGGTTTACACAGACAGCTGATACTTCACATCAGTGGAGGACAATATCCGACATGCTTGATATGGCCACTGTATCTCAAGCATGAAATCTAGTCACAAAGACAATTGAAATGACTACTAATGAGAACATCAAAGTACACAGGTTGTATATCTGTCTGTTTTATTCAATATACATTATTTTTCTGTAAGATAAACTTGCAATCATTCATAGAATCATCAGTATTGTGTATGAAACAGTTAACTTGTTTGTTCAGTGGGCCTTAGTAGTATATCATGAATCTGAAACAAAGACGAAAGATAAATTACTGCATGGCTATGAATATTGACAATATGCAGAAGAAAAACTATACTAGTCTTCTTCTTCTTCCCAATAATGACCACCATCAACATATCTATTATTCTGCCATGTAGTTTGTGAAACACTATGTCATTACTGCGGCCAAGTTCAACTTTCAAAAATGTCACCCTTCACCTTGACTAAAAACCTAAAGTCTGTCGTTTATAGCTTGAACCCTGGACTTTCAGTTCAAAAAGAATAAAGCATTTACCATGTAAACCAAAATGTCAAACCTTATGACCTAGGTGTATATATATATATATATACAAACGCTTAGGAAGATTATAATACGACTCAGAATTCATTCAAATCGTTAGCCTAATAAATAATTGTTCTTCTCCTAAATTTTGATTAAATCTATTCTTTTTCATTAATTTTTATTATAACTATTCTTTAAATCAGCAAATTTATCCAATAAATTTAGCTGTTCTTCATAATACTGAAACTTCAAAACAGTTGTTTAAGAAATAAACTTCATGTGTGAAACATTGTATTTTATTTTCTCATAAAGTTTATTTCTTTTATCTATATGCTTCTTTCACTTCTATCGGATTTTCCAACGCTAAAATAGACATACTATATTATCTGTATTCATACCCGCTTCACGGATATGAAAATATATCAAATTATATCATAATAAAGAGATTTATCATTATAAGCGGTATTCAAATACCTGCACATGTGGCGGTGCACTCAGTGCATATACAACTGCTTCCGCTAAGTCCTCTGCTTCTAAACACTGCATGCAGAAAACCAATTTTCATTAAGATTTAACATATTTAGAATCAGTGTGAAAATTATGTGATTTGTTTTACTTTATAACTTATAGTCGCTTAAATTTCACATATAAAAACTTTGACCTAGTGAATTAAAGTGCTGGAGTAGGATTATCACTATATAGGATGACACATATAATCCTTGATGCATTAGTATGGGGACAGTATGTTTCAAGTTTCATATTAGACAATAAACTCCACTATCAGAGCAGTTAAAAAAATTCCCTTTATTTTTCATGAAATATCGAATGGTGAAGTAAACAATGTGTAAACCATAATCATAAATCCCAAATACATGTACAAGTTCGAGTGTAGGGCAACACGGACCTCCGACAAAGCGAAGGTAGGATCAGGTGCCATGGAGGAGTAAGCATCCTCTGCTGACCGGTCACACCTGCCGTGAGCCCTTAGTCGACATTAGGTATACAGGATTACCCGTAGTCAAAGTTAGTATGAAAAATGACAGTCTAACAAAGGGTGTGAAACAAATCATTCAACATATGTCCCAGAGACACTTTGTAATCGCAAACAAGGTCATTATAGCGACCGTAAAATTTGCGAAATGATGACTTCATACAAGATTCGTTATAACCCTGCAACATCAACTTTTTTGTCAGTAGTTGACCTCGCTTTAAAAAATTCTCATACGCATGGCCTGCTCTCGCGTATCGAATCAACTGGGAGTTATACACACCATAAGCAAGCGAAAGTGGTATATTACTACATAGATATGGAAAGTTGATGATTGCAAATGATTGATAATAATTTCAAATGAAATTGCACCGTTTCTGGACGTATTGAACACAGACCAGTTGAAGCAGAGGCCAATGAATCGCCATTAATCTCCAATGAATCTTGGATTCATTTCAAGCATATGGATGCATCCGAAATATAACAAGTAAACTTAAATATTCTACTGACCTTAAAGAAGCTGCAAATAGCTTTTCCCTTTTCTTCACTGTTATACATTCTTTGTTGAAATTCTGTGGCCACTAAACCGGGACTTACAGACTGTTGAGGTAAAAAAATATCAAGATTTATATACCTTATATTCTGAATAAATTTTCTCCCCTTCTTCTCTACTTTTTGTTCGTCTTATTTCAAACTCCGTTCTCACCATTCCGGGACTAATAGCCTGCATATGAATATTGTTATTCTATGATATAGCCATGCAAATGTAGTTATGCTGTCTTCATAATTCTTATCCATCTGTAACTGCTGAATCTAATGCAATATTAAATTGTAATAAACACATTTCAAATTAATAAAGTTTCTTTATAACAAACAATCCCCTTGTAACAATTAAAACAGCGTATTAAAAATATCACTACATACACTTACTCTACGAATCTTGTTTGAGGAAAACCTAGGTATATACACTACATTTGACAATAGCTAACGCTAGCTAAGCCGCCTCGTTATATTTCACTTCTTGATGAACGTAGTATCATCCATTTTCACCTTAACATATAAAAATTAAAGAAAGAAACAAGTTTCACTGGCATAATTAAAAGGATTTGATTGATTGATTGTTGTTTTCCGCCACACTCAACAAGTTTTCAGTTATCTGGTGGCGTCCAGTTTTTGTAGGTGGGGGAGAGACCAAGATACAATATACCCGGGAAGTGACCACCGACCTTCCGACAGTAACCTGGCAAACTTTTTCATATATATCGGCGCGAGCGAGAATCGAACCCGCGCCGACTAGAAGTGAGAGGCCTTGTGATTTTGAGCGCAATGTTCTAACCACTCGGCCACGGAGGCCCCCTAATTAAAAGGAATAAAACGTCCCCGTTGTTTGTATGATGAGCGTGTAAAGACAAAGAAGGCTTGGTGATTTCTGAATACGAATTACGCCATGTTTTTTACCCTTATAAAACACACAACTTTTACATTTATTCCTTGATAATTTGTATTGATCGTAAATTACTTCACCGTAACTCGGATGTGGGATTTCATCTCTCGTAGTTCGTTCCTGATTCCCTCCAATAATCCAGACACTGCGTATTTTGTCGCCGAGTAAAAGTGTCCATTGGCATTAGGAATCACACGCTGTCCGGACATGCTACAGAAAACGATGTAAAATATCCTAATTTATTCATGTTTCATGACAAAACCAATGGTGAACACTCTTTGCATTTTTCTAAAATGATATACGAATGTCACTACAAATCATCTTATGCTCAAGTACATCACCATGATTAAGTCGCCAATTTGAAATTTTGCGATATCTATTTTTTTTTACGTCGTTCAGTTCAAGTTGATGTCCTCAAAATATTTTGCAAGATTCGTGTTTTCCCATGTAGGCGTATTCAATGGTATAGGTATGAATAGCTCTCTGTCCCATTTCAAAATTTGTTTGAAGAGCGTAAGCCATCATATGTTGCAAGTATCTCATAGCTAGAGGAAGAGACCTATACAATTTGAGGTCAATAGTTTAATGTAAAGTTCACATCACATAGAAAAGCACCAGTTCCGACTATCAGCAATTGACGGGGACTATAGTTGACTTCGTTACTTTTCGGGGAGGGGGGTTCGAATACTAATTGTTGGTCCGTTCTTGGAGCAATGATTATGGCTATGGATTACTTTGTTTACCTAATCAAGATACTCGGCTCACAGCGGGTGTGACCGGTCGACTGGGGATGCTTATTCCTCCTAGTCACCTGATCCCACCTCTAGTATATCTGGTGTGTCAATTCGTGTGAAACATATCAGACAGCATTTAACCCAGTAACAGGTTGTAATAGTAAACTATACCGTTTTAACGACGAGAGAATTGGCAAAATGCTGACTTTGAACGAGATTGCTGAAACCCCTGTAACATCCACTTGTTTGTCAGTAGCCTATCCCGATCTAAAAACTAATCATACGTAGAACAAGCTCTTGCGTAACAAATTAGTTGCAAGATATAAACACTATATGCAGGTGATAATAAAATAGTGCTACATAAATATGAGAAGTTAACGATAAGAAGCTGAAATTATCCTGCCTGTCATAAAGTTGAATTGTGAGTTTGCCATTCGCATATATTTTCAATAACATATCTAAGTACGAAGCAGAGATGTAGGACTCTTTGGTGTTTAAAAGGAAACATGAAATGGAGAACTACAACGCGCGTGTGTAGCGCATTGATTAAATTGTTTTCCATAAAAAAGTGAAGATAACGAATAGTGATCAATCTCAAAACTCCTATAAGGAATATAAAATAAAGAGCTGGGCAAATATGGATATACCAGAGGTCGGATCATGTGCTTAAGTGGAGTAAGCATCCCCTGTCGATTGGTCACGCCCGCCGTAAGTCCTTTATCTTAATCTGGAAAATAGAGCAATCCGTAGTCAAATCGGTGTGTATAAAGAACGGCCGAACAGTTGGTATGAAACCACGTCAGACAGCATTTGACCAAATGATAGGTTGTATTAGAAAATTAGACCGTTGTTACGACAAGAGAATTTGTTAAATTTTGACTTTAAACGAGACTGTTGAAACCCCTGTAACGTCAACGTGTTTGTCAGTAACATGCCTCGATTTGAAAACTGATCATACGAAAAACAAGCTCTTGCGTATCGAATTAGTTGAGAGGCATAAATTGATTGATTATTTATTGCTTTACGCCACACTCAACAATTTTTTTCAGTTATCTGGTGGCGTCCAGTTTTTGTTGGTGGAGGAGAGAACCCAGATACAATGTACCTGGGACGACACCACCGACCTTCCGCAAGTAAACTGGCAAACTTGCTCACATAACGCCGCGGCCGAGATTCGAATACGCGCCGACAGAGGTGAGAGGCTTTGTGATTTTGAGTCCGATGCTCTAACCAAGAGAGGCATAAATGCAATATACAGCTAATGAAGGAACATTGCTACATAAATATGGGAAGTTAGCGATACAGAAATTGAAATCATCCCCTTTGTCATAAAGTTGAATTATTAGTTTGCCGTTAACATATATATCTAATAAAACATCTAACTTTTTTCTCTGATGCTCTCATCATGAAAAAAAAATGTTAGTTTCACTTCATGCCATTTAATTAGTATATCAAATCAATAAAACTAAAATATCTGTAACTGACATGATTAATATTTGAATCATATATTAGAACAAAAATGGCCGCGCAGCAACCAAGATGTCAGACTCGATGCGAATGAAATGGACTTGTGGCTAAATGGACGATTAAATTACTTGAAACGTTGGTAATGAAGGAAAGATTGATTGATTGATTAAATATTGTTTAACGTCCCGCTCGAAAATCTTTCAGTCATATGGAGACGTCACCACTGCCGGTGAAGGGTTGCAAATTTAGGCCTATGCTCGGCGCTTATGGTCTTTGAGTTGGGAGGGATCTTTTACGTGCCACACCTGCTGTGACACGGGACCTCGGTTTTTGCGGTCTCATCCGAAGGACCACCCCATTTAGTCGCCTCTTACGACAAGCAAGGGGTACTAAGGATCTATTTTAATAACCCGGATCCCCACGGGGGATGAAGGAAAGAGCAAGAAGGCGAGTTGAATTATGTTGCATGGTACATAGGAGAAAGCGGAGATTGTGGAATTTATTTCGGATTGCGACGGAGGAAACATGTGTTGAGTTTGAATAGACTCGATTGATGCTGAAGACTTAGCATGTGACGATAAAGATGACGTCCCAGCAACTTTAGCAAGTGTGAAAACTTTAGCAAGTGTGGAAGTCAGCTTTTACTTATATACTGTCATACACTTTGTGTTATACGACCTGACGGATTCATTGCGGTAGCTACAAGTACCTCGATTAAGCATATTGCACTGTAACATATGAAAACAATGGAGGACATTCGAACCATGAATAAATATTCCTCCTCAATCTATGTTGCTTCTGATAAGTTATAAAGTTTCTGTAACTTTATACGTATATTTTATAGTCCCTACAGGCATCAAACAACAACAAAACAAAAAAAACCACAAAAACCAAAAAATAAAAACAAAACAAAAAACGGGATTGGAAACGTAAAGCGCATGGAACTGTCATTTAAAGACTTCCACTTCATTCACACTACACGATCATCTAGTTGGTTCCACTCTACTACTGTTTTGGGGGGGGGGGGGGGGGGGGGGGGGCAACGGAAATTATTCAACAGGTGACCTGATATCTTATTGTCAGCTTTTGTCACTTAGTTTGGGACTCTAATGCGGTGCTTGTTTTCCACGGGGACTAAGTAATAGGATGCTGGTATAGCAGGTACCAGCCCTTGAACCACCATAAACAGAAATGCCAACCCAAATTCTTTCCCCCGTTCCTAGACCATATGAAGATCTAGGTTCGCTAACACTTGTTAATGGATTCCAGGGGTCCTACACTTGTTGGCACGAGTGATGAAGGAGCTGTCGGGCGTTGTATACATTCAAGTCCGTCTTTATCTGCTTTAGTATAGGGGTATCAAATAATGGCGCAAATCTAATGTGGACCGTGCCAACGAGATGCGTGCTTTTTCCGGCATCGAATAGAAGATTGGCGTAAATTGCGGCGTGAGAAGCAAAATGTAGAACGTATATGTATCTTACTGCGTATGTTGCTTATGTGGATGTTCCAATTAAGATCATTTTAAATAGTTAGGCCAAGGTAAGAGTTCTGTGTGACGGACCGTAGAGTATGGTTATTTAACGAGTAGAAATGAGAGATGTGTTGTTTCGTGCTGAGGAGACAACACTTCTCGTAACCCTGTTTGAATCTCAAGTTTCTAAGCGCATGCGTTCCTGTTGGAGTGTGGTTTGGTCTTGGAGTGATCGTACAGGTCGATATAGTACGCAATAATATACAGAGAGTCGGATAGGATAGGGATTCTGGCAAGTCATAAATAGCGCAAAGAAACAGAAGGCTGGTCCCCTGGGGCACTCCGGAGTCCACGGTGACGTCTACTGATGTTTCTCCCTCCACCGTTACGGACATCAAATGTGTGCACAAAAAGGATCTGATCCAGGTTTGTAAGGGTCCTCGGATACCGTAGTTTTGTGAAATAATTTATTGTATGGAACAGTTAAAAGCTTTGAAGAAACCCAGTATAATAACGTCAGCTTGCAGATTTTGGTCAAAATCCCGAGAGAGTTGGTCATTAATTTGTGATAGCGAGCTGTATTTCACACGAGAAACCTGCAGGAAACCGTGATTAATGTTGGCGAGGATGTGGTTTTTCCTTAAAATGGGGTAGCATACGTCGATAAACTATGTGTTCTAGTAATTCATAAAAAACACAGGTTGAAGAGACGGGTGTGTAATGTATCTCTTTAATGTGGATAATATGTCTTCCTCGACCACATATGAAATAACCAAGTCAAGTGTATGTCTTCCCTAAGGATAGAACCCGGGATCTCTGACAAAACGGTCCAGTGCTCAACCGATCGAGCTAAAGGGTTAACCACCAGTCATGTATCTAACACATTGCGTTTTAGTGTATGTTGCAGGATAACTTACGAGGTCGAGAAATGTGTTTTTGAAATATAAAAGCTGAGGCTTTTATATTCCAAACAACATTTTGACACCAAGGATTTTATGCTGCAACATACACGAAAACAAGAACTTCAGTTCCGCTCAGAAATATAACGTCGATCGTTTTCCAATACAGCTACGAAATAGGTCATTGGAAGTTTCCGAAACGGACTAGTCCTACATGTTTTTCCTGAAGAAAAAGTTGAGATGGTAGGGGTATTCTAAATCCATTTTGAAAAATATTTTAAGTATTTAATTTGATGTTGACGGATAATATTAACGGCCCAAGAAAAAATTGTTTGTGTATCGGCATGTGTACATATGTATCAATCTCGGAATGCGGAAGAATGATTTATACTGAATGACAAATGTTCTTCAGTCATTTATTATTTAATTACATCAAATAATGATTGATTTTTATTACTATAGAATTGAATTATCAGTTATCGACTTTGTTGTTGTATTAGCAAAATAAGAAGTGCAAGCGAGATGACTATTAATTTTCTCATAGTCGGTTATTACATATGAAGGTATATCGAAAACTAATTACCTTTGATCTTTGCAATAACCGTGGTAGAATACCACATAAACAAACAAAAATATATTCATTGATAGTGATTATGCTGAAAATCATGACAAACTTTGTAATAAATTACAGGTGTATATAAACTTGTTTGAGCTCATGGAATTTGAAGGATCTTCGGTGTGGGAGAGTATGACCTCAACATATGACCTTTACCAAAGAAACATGAATCCACGATACCCTTTTTTCTGTATGTCAAAGGAATCTATACATTCTATAGCTGTAGCATACAAAATATGGCATTTAAGAAAATGAAAAAGATAAGAATCCAAGAATTTGCTACAGGGGAAAAAATCAAGAGATTTAAAGTTTTTAAAAGATAGAGCTTTTTTCAGGATTTTCTGTCGATTTTTCGTCTGTCAAAACTGAGAAAAATCCTAATACGTTCAGATTTAATTGAAAACTTACGACTTGATATAGACCTACATACATGTGCCTTATGGCGTGTGCATGTTTTTGAATATCATAACTTTACTTGTAGTGGATATTCTTACCTATTAATAAGAAAAATATGCCCATCGTCTACTCCATTTTTCTGCATTTGTTGGAAAGCTTCTCTGGTACAAATACACAGGCCTAAAACATTCACCTGTTCAAAATGTGATTAAACATTGTATTTGTCGTAAATGCATATTTGGTTACCATTTCTTTATTCAAAATAAACTATAATGTGACGTAGTATTGACAAATAAACTTTAATTAGCTTACTTTTAATTGTTAAATATTGGTAATCAGGTTTCCAATTCTAAATGTGGTAGACTCACAAATTGCAAGTTTCTTTCATTAATGCTTATAATTCATATACTTTCATGATTATTCATGATTATAAATTAAAGATATTATTCACAGCAGTCCGAAGTTCTCTACGTTCTTTAATGATTATACGAGGGACACGTTTTAAGTTCGTAGAGTAAGCCTATAACTTTTTAACGCGATTATGAAGTTGCACGATTTGTTGCACAGAACCTGCGTAATCTTTCCTCTCTCGAATGGTATCACGGTATGCGGCGCACGAGGTCCACGTGCGCGCTGCGCTGGGTATTTTCAACACGTGGTTTTATACACTATAGTAAAATATAGCGTTCAATATGGATGGAAAAATCTCTGAACAGAGGGTATATTGTAAGATTCGAGCACACCTCGGGTTTCCGTCAACGGAAATTCATGCTGATTTGCAAAAGGTTTATGGGAATGGTGCTTTAAAATATGCTACAGTTTGCAAGTTGGTACGTCGTTTTAATGATGGTCGGGAGTCAATTGAAAATGACCCTCGAGTGGGTAGGCCGGTTTCCGCTTTGACGGAAAAGAACGTTGCTACTGTGAAAACGTTAATCGATGAAGACGCATGTTATACCGTGCAAGAGATAGAAGAATTAAGTGGCATTCATTTGTCAAGTGTTTTGAAGATCTTACGTGAACGACTTGGGCTACGTAAGATCTGCGCAAGCTGGGTGCTCACTGACGAGCAGAAACAAAGTCGGGTTAGACTTGCATCGCAAGTTATAAAAAAAAATATGATAAATGTGACCCACGTCGTTTGGAAGAAATAGTTACAGGTGATGAAACCTGGATCTATCATTTTCAACCCGATGCTAAGGCTAAAAATAAGGTTTGGGTTTCATCTGAGGGCGACAGACCTGTCATTGCGCGCCGTTGCAAAACATCAAATCGCATGTTGTATGCGATATTCTTTGATTCGAAAGGTCCAGCCCTTCAAATTCCAGTCCCGAAAGGTAGTTCTGTCACTGGAAAGTTTTACAGAGGAAGTGTTCTTACTCAACTTGTTGATTTCTATCAGAAACGCAGACCGCGCACCGGTGGCCGCGGCATCAAATTACTCCATGATAACGCACCGGCCCATAAATTCGCTACGGTACAGTAATATATGAAAGAATCTGGGCTCGATGTCTTAGATCATCCCTAACCTGTCCCCCTGTGACTTTTGCTTGTTCCCAAGACTAAAGGAAATGCTGGCAGGGCACCGTTTTGAATCCCGTTGTCGTATAGGCAGTGCGGTCTACCAGTGTGTGCAACATATACCTAAAGAGGAGTACAGGGCGGCGTTCCTGAAATGGGTAGATTGGTGTAAAATGTGTGTTGAGGCAGACGGGGCATATTTCGAAGGTCTTAAATAAACAAAATTTTGATATTTCAAGCGGTTTTAAAAAGACCGCCCTACTCTACGAACTTAAAAAGTGTCCCTCGTATAAGACATTCTATGAGTCGTTTAGCATCAAACAAAACACTTACATCTAACATATTTCTCCAGTCAGCAGTATTACCAGATAATAGTGGAGCACAGTGCGCGAGTCCAGCGTTGTTAATGCACACATCTACCCCTCCTAATTCCGCTTGAATCCGCCCGAACATCGCCAAAATTTCGTCCTCTTTTGTAAGATCACATTTCATTGGAATTAATTGCCCCTTTTCCGATTTCAGCTCTTTCTGAATTTCCTAAGATAGATTTATAAATAATCATTATTTTTATTTGTTTATTTTTTTTTTAAATTCTCTCTCTGGAGGAGTTATGTCGCTTTGCACTGCTATGACATGTGATGTATTGGCCATGTCGGATGACTATGAAAAGTTTAAAATTACTGAATTTTTATCGTACCAACACCGGCTACTTCATATTATACAAGGAGCCAAATCACGCGTTTACCCAAAATATTAGCCTTGTACCTAACATGGCACGCTTTATTTACTGGTATGTCAAAGTATGGCGGCATGTAGGCTGCATTATAGAATGTAAATATGCATATTTTAATTTACCTCAATTTGTTTGACGTTTCTTGCACAGCCGACAACTTTCATTCCGTGCTTGACTAGAGCTCGCGTAATACCAGCCCCAATGCCAACCGAGGACCCTGTCACAAGCGCTACCCGACCAACCCAACGCTCCATGTTGAACAGCTAGCCTGACGTGTGTTATCTAAAGCCAACCCCGTCATGGTCTCAAAGGTCAAATGAGCACTTTTCTTAATCCTGCGGACCAACTTTCATAAAGTATTTGTACCATAAAAATATATACATACAATTTTTATTTATCAAGTTCAAAGAGAATCATAACTTCATGTGTATGGAGCGCCAAATTAACATAAATCAAATACTTTGAAGGACACATCATGTTTATAAACTTTTTATTTTTTTTTAGCCATGTTAATTCTTTCCATGCCAAAAATGACTTCAGATGTGTTTTAAATGAAATATTTTGCGTAGTTTTCGAGTTTGAAAGCGACCAAATTCAAATATTGTGATATGCATATTTTACTTTCGATAATTTACCAATCGGAACATCACTCGGCTTTTTCCGGTTTGTTTGGGGGTTTTTTTCCTTCGGAAAAGGCCGAGTGATTGTTTCAATTGGATATTTTATGTATGATGTCATATGCGAACTCCGAGCGAGAAGTTTTGAAAACAGTTAGCCATTTCATAAACAGATTAGATTTAATCGACAAAAAAGCCAATTATCACGTTAACGGTTAATGGATAACATTGTATTAGGGTGTTTTGTACCGTTTAAGCGTGCATTAGCTGTCAGAAGAAAGGATGTAGACTGATCTTTTTCTTCAATTTTTTGAAAGAAGGTGTGAAGAAAAGATGTGGGTAATTTTTTTGTCGGCACGGGGACTTTGCCATTTAAAAAGAGTCAAAAACAGTCTTTGTTCGTGTACTTTTTAAAAAACATCCCAGTTAAACTATGAGAAAGTGGTTACACACATATTGGCTTGGCATACAATGTATACATTTTGGACTGGTCTTCACTTCACAAAATACAATAAAATAAAAACTGACCTGGCAACATATACTTGTGGTACCTGTTTCTACCAACTCGTAGATTTAAAAAAAAATCGAAAATAATCGAACTTGTAATACATAATATAATATTGTAATTCATAACTTCAATTGAATTGCATTGCTTTATCATTTTTTTTTAAATCAAGTACAGCACATATATGATGGCGTGCTCACACTTGCTAACATCGTTTAGATTAAAAAAAAAAAATTTAAAAAAGACAAAAAATAGAGCAAACAAACAAATATACTATTGCTTTATTAAAGTAAGGATTGCGATTTCTACATTAAATTTGAATTTATTTTTTATTTATTTGTTATTTTATTCGTATTTTTCGAAAATACACTTGTGACAAACAGTAGGATTAGTTGTCAACGATGCAGCATGTGTATCATATATTTGTACTTTTTCTAATCTAAAAATAAATAAGTCACACAATTCATTATAATAACAATGCCAATTATAGACATTTTAAAAGGAATAACCCTACTAAATAGTGTTTAAACAGCGACCCATGTAATCATTATTTACTCGCAATTGCTGATTTCATACCCACTTTCCTCGCTACCTTTGGGTATTTGTATGCAATGGTGACTCAAACATATAAGGTTTGAATGTTAAGACTCAGGAAATTTGTCAACATCGAAATAAATCTTGTCCACGGTGAATAAAAACTAATTTCTTCAAATTATCCAAGATTCTTTTTACAAACAGCTTATCGAGAAAGGACGCATATGACGTCCTGAACCACGTGACTACCAAACTAATTAATGAGACTTTTTGAAATCGGGGCTTAGATTTCGATCTGTATTGTGACTAATTGTCGCAATATTTCGGCGAACTAACTATTAGAATTAATTGCTATATGCACAAGGATGACAAAAATGCATAAAGTATCTCATAATTTCACCATTGAAAGAGTGATACAAGCTCTCATTTGTTTTAAAGTGTGTGTGTGTGTGTGTGTTTTGGGAATGATAAAAAAGGGTTTTTTGTTTGCAATAATGATAATGAGATTTTGAACAAAGTCCAGATTTCGCTTTGATTTGATGCACGGTATGAATGTCTAATAATACACATCAAAAAGACTCAGATAAAAGCTCTTAAAAAAATAATAATAATGAATCATATTTATGAAAATTGAAATCGTTATATTTCTTAATATTTTTTTTAACCCACAACTAATTAAAATATTTAAGAAAAAATGGCAATCAGAAAAAAACATACATCAGATAAAGAATCTAATTTTTTTTTAAATGAAATGTAATGGCTAAAATTAAGAAATATTTAATTTTTTTCAAACTTTTTATTTATTTTTTTTAAAATTTGAACCAAGCGTCATCAATAATATCAACAACTGAATTGATGTGCCCTACAATTCAATATTGAAGAGACAGTAGTTCAACTAATACGCATATCAATTCAATTTATGCGCGCAATGTTTGAGTTATTGTTCTCTTAATTTATTATATCATTATTCAGTTGATGCGCGCAATAATACTTTTGGAGATAGCAACTATCTAATTAGAAATATCTTCAATTCAACATTTCTATAATTGAATTAATGACTTCTTCAATTGAAACGTTGGTCTCTTTGGAAGAATTGATGCGTGCATTAATTCCTTCTACAAAATCTTTGTAACCGAAACATTTAAAGATTAAAGATATCATCAAATCATTTATACCGAGCTCTAAATTAATTTTTTCGAGCAGTATTTCCATCACATTGATGCGTGTGTCAACTGAATATGATGAGAGCAATCAATGTTTTGATGCGCGCATCAATTGAATAAATGAAATCAATTATTGTTCGTCATTTCAATTGTTCGCGTAATAATTGAATTACAAACAAAGACACATAGCTATATCCAATAAATGTTCTAACAAGCCCCTATCTTTGCTCCTTACGAAAATATTAACTGCTGTGAAGGAGAAACTTCAAACGTACTGTGCCACTACATATGCCAGAAGTGGTGCAAATCAAATATGGATTCTTAAAAATTCTAAAGAACTTTTAGTGAATTTGAAATCACAAAACTTTTCTCTAATTCATAGCATTAAAAAGTACGATTTTGCAACACTTTACACGACAATAACTCACGATAAATTAAAGCCTAGACTTTTTGATATCATAGACAGTTGCTTCGTGAACAAAAATGGTAAAAGGATATATTCATATTTAGTGATTGGTCATCCCAAACATTATGTTGTTAAACACCACTCTGACTCCACGCATAAGTACTCTGAAGTTGATATTAAAAAGATACTAGATTTCCTCATTGACAATATTTTCGTAGTCTTTGGTGATCAGGTTTTCCAACAGTCTGTTGGAATTCCCATGGCACGAATTGTGCTCCTTTGTTAGCTGACCTGTTTTTATATACTTATTCTTATGAAGCAGAATTCATTCAAAAGCTTCTACATGAGAAGAAAAAATCTCATGCTGTGGCCTTCAATTCGACGTTTAGATTTATCGACGACGTTTTGTCTATTAACAATGATCATTTTCACTCATATGTCGACTCGATATATCCCAGTGAACTTGAAATTAAAGACACTACAGAGTCTTCCACTTCTGCTTCGTACTTAGATATTTTACTGAAAATAGGTGCCGGCGGCAAACTAACAACTCAACATTATGACAAGCGGGATGATTTCAATATCTCCATCGTCATCTTCCCTTATGTGACAATATTCCATCATCAACTGCATATGGTACTTATATCTCCCAACTGATTCGATACGCAAGAGCTTGCTCTGCATATGATCAGTTTTTTAAATAGAGGCGGGCTACTGACAAAAAAGTTGATGTTACAGTGGTTTGTACAGTCTCGTGTAAAGTCAGCATTTCGCAAATTCTATGGTCGTTATAACAATCTAGTTCGCCAGTACAACTTACAAATGCTGTCTGATGTGTTTCATACCAATTGTTAGGCCGTTCTTGACACACTGATTCTGACTGGCGGGTGTGACCGGTCGACAGGGGATGCTTACTTCTCCTAGGCACCTGATCCCACATCTGGTGTAACCAGGGGTCCATGTTTGCCCATCCCCTCTGATTTGTGTTCTCTATAGGAATTACGAGATTGAATACTGTCAGTTATCTTGGCCTTTTCATTTTCAAATAATTAAAGATATTTTCAGTTATACGAGTTTTTGTTAATTTAGCGCTCCCTACACGTGGGGGAGGAAATGCAATGGAGCAGACCTGGATTCCACGAAATCATAACGTACCAGATAAATCTGATATTGAAGGAAAGTGAAAGATATGTACAATAACATATTGATATTGAAAAGTTTAAAATTTACCTTATTAGGTTAAAAACGCCTTCTAGTAGAAAGTTAGGTAATCTAAAAAAAATTATATATCCTTCCATTACTGGAATGTACACGTGTAAACTAAATATCAGCAACTGACAAATACACCTACTGAGCTACCCAACTATATAAAAATGTAATATAAGAGTAATGCTGATATTCTATATTTGACTTCCTTTGACCGGTTGTGGAAGCTGGAGTAGTACACTAATGAGTTGAGCAATAATTCACGGAAAGAGATCATTAATTCAATTGTGGATATGTTGAATTGGAGATATATTTAATAATATAGTTGTCTCTCTAAAAGAATTATTGCTCTCTTCAAATGAATTAATGATATGCGCACATAAATTAAATTATCACTCTCTTCAATTGAATTGTAGAGCGCATCAATTCAATTGTTGTTATAATCAATTTATTTAATGAGAGCAACTAATGAATTATAGCGCGCATCAATTCAGCAGAATAATTAATGATATCCGTCTTCTTGATATGAAGAGTGTATGTAGAATAGGTTTAGATTTTGTGATATAGTAACATTACTACGTGTTTCACATCGTCCTGGGTAGCGCTGTGGTGAGGTTACCTAACTTGTAACGCAAGGATGACGGGTTCGATACCATATTGTTCCAAAGGATTTGTTCTCCTTCTTTACTTCGGTAATGCCTACTGACTTTACATTTCTTATTACAACAAAACCAGGAACTATCAAAATATGCTAACTCTAAAACGAACATGGTACTATACCCCAATTTTAAATTTTTTTTTATTTTTTTTTTTTATTTTTTTTTAGAAACGAGAGATAGAATGCAAGAAGTGGGTTGTACATAAGTTTCACGCTGGTGGCGTCTCTATGAGTAAAAAAAAAATCTCGAAAGATCGTAAAACAAACAAATGATTTCTTGAACATATGAACGACGTCATACTAGATATGTTTGAAACGTCCATTTTTAATTTTTTAGTGTTGTCTAGGTTGTGATAAAAAGCATGCTGTATTTCGTAAAATCGCCATATATATGTGGATATATTCCATATTATAAACTGTCTAGCATTTATTTCCTAAGACTTTGTTTGTGGTACATAATAGTCAATTTTGACTGGGTGCCTCTATGGATAGCAAGAAGGTATGTAAATATAGGAAAACAAAATTGTATCACTGAAGTCCCCCCCCCCCCCCCCCCAATCAATCGATTGATCATGAAAATCATACTGCAAAGGTGCAACAAAAATATATGAGATGTGTCACTAGCTCATACAGGAAGGCTAACTCAGTATTTTTACAATAACAGATTGATATTCACAGCGTTACCGTTAGCTATAGAGTTAACACAAACAATATAACACACACAGACATACACACACGCACGCACACACACACACACACGCACGCACACACACACGCACACACACAGACACACACACACACACACAGACCCACACACACACGCACGCACGCACACACACACAGACACACACACACACGCACGCACACACACAGAGACACACACACACGCACACACACAGACCAACACACACACACACAGACACACACACACACGCACGCACACACACAGAGACACACACACACATGCACACACACAGACCAACACACACACACACGCACGCACACACACAGACCCACACACACACACACACACATTCACATACACACACACACACACACACCATACTTGGTTATTGTTCCAATCAAACACCGCAACTCTCTGTCATTGCTCCCTATACTTCAAAAGAAGATTAATCTCTCTTTGGCCGTAATTGAGTATATTGAACGCAAATAAAAAGACGAACAATCACTTTTCTCCAATTTTTTATCACTTCTTCGCCACAAGCAATTATATCGCTTGGGTTCGAAATTACTAATAAAGAGTACTCTTTAATAGTAAATTCGAACCCAAGCGATATAATTGCTTGTGCTCTTGGCCAGTAATTCGTCTCTTTGATTTTACCATTTTAATCCAATGATATATATTTATAAGATGTACGTTGTATAATTTTATGTAATTGTTTATCGATATTTCAAATTCTGCTTAAAAACAAAGAAGGATACTTAAAACAATAACCCATGCATTGGGTAGTACTCATGCGCGGATCTAGAGGGGGTGTCCAGACAACCCACCCCTGGAAATTGTAAAGTATATGTCATCATGATTTATGATAACAACTGAGTTACTATATTTCTGCACCAAGTAATGAGTACAGAACGAAAATCATAAAATTATTGTGAAGTAATAATATATGTATACAAAAAGTTCTCCGAGAAATATACTAATATCTTTCGTTTATTTACAAAATTATAGGTTGATGTTGCAAACATTGGATCCATTCTCAATGTTTAACCATAGGTTTGGCTTTGACGCATTACCGTGGCAACAACAAATTTCTGGACTAACTACCTGCCTGTATTGTATGCTACTGCATTGTTGTAAAGCTACTGACTTTGGTAGAATTTGGAATGTAACTACTTCGTTCAACATTATAAATTAACCGAAAAGAAATAGTGCAATCATTTTTTTTATTTTTTTTTATCATCTGGAGGGAAGACTGAAAATTAGTATGAATCAGCTTCTTTGGCAAAATCAAACAATTATTGCAATTAGTGAAAGGTCGTGGAAATGCAAGTTCGATGAATTGAGACCTCGCACTGAAGTAGCCCCTCCCCCTACTTTTCCTTCATGATTTAAAATTTAAATAAATTTGAGCTTTGGGTTTAATATCAAACCCTTTATAATTTTTTTCTTTTGGGTTGGGTTTTTCCCCTTGCACCTTTAAAGAGTTTTTTTTTTAACCAAACTGTCGACCCCACCCTGTTGAAAAAAATTCTGGATCCATGCATTGTTCGTGAGAGAGTAAAACGTGTAAAGTGAAGACAAATTTCAAATTTTAACCATTTGACAGAAGTTGTGAGGAGAGAACTTCACTGTGAGGACAAAAATTTTGTCCTCACAATTATATCCTCATAAATGTGCCTATAGTATATGAAAGATGTAGATACAAAATATTAGATTAGTGAGGACACGTGGTGTGATGACATGTCCTTACTAATATTCTCTCAAAACCATTGTTTTCTTTCACTATTCGAATGAGAGTAATATATAAACTTTTATAGATGTCCCTATAGCTATATCTAACATAGTATATTTTTTTTTACTTTTAGAATAACTTATGTGTATATTCTCTTCTAGAAGGTCTTCACTTTGCAGATTTGGAGAGAGAGAGAGAGAGAGAGAGAGAGAGAGAGAGAGAGAGAGAGAGAGAGAGATGGGGTGTAATTTATAATGGAGGATCGAAAAAACAAAAACGAAGAGGTGGAGGCAGGGATCAAAAAAGGGGGAGGGGAGAGAAGAGGAAATAAAGAAGGGAGGTAAGGCAGAGTCAAAAGTTGGAGGAAGCTTTTAAAATCAATGATTTCTACATTAAGACTGAAAACAATTTTCATATGTAAATCCAACTCTGCATGCTTAAAAGAAATGTTTCGATTCATTGAGAACAAAAAAATTCTAAATTGTCTGCTTTAGATAATGAACAAAAACTATTTTGGCTATATATATTCAATTGAGAAGAGAAAGAAATTCTTCATCTCGTGGGCAGTTTTATCATAGATAATACGATATAGTAGTATAGGTGTATACATGTGTGTTTGATATATTGCCATAGAATTATGTGTGCTTGAATATGCCTTGTCATCTATTATCATGATCAAGATGTCTATCGGTTGGCATCTCTTCTCTTGATTATTGTAAAGTTATCTAGCTCATGTTTGTCTATTTTGGACTCTGAATTAGAAATAAAGTACTCTGTTCTGTTCAATTTGTCAGACATATTTCCAAGCATGCAATCATACTCATCAAATTACGAGACAAGAAATATTTTAAATTAATACCGGAAGTACACCAAAATGCTGACTACAGATTAAAAAAAAAAGTACTTGTGTGTTTCAGCTGTCATACACTGTACATTGTACATCGATAGATACCCTGTCTAAATTCATAAAGTTGTATTAGTAGCAATATACAAAATAATATCCTGTTTATTTCACGTTCGGCACGCAGTCCATATTATAGATATATGTATCATACAAACAAAACTTCATCACAACTGCATATGATATAGATTTACTCCGCTGAAAATATCACTGACAGTTTATATGTACTTGTGAGTCAGCAGAGCGTACCAATATCAGTTTTTCTTTTCTCGCAATATACACCAGCTATGAAGTAATTCTCAAGATATCTGGAGTTGACGCTTTTCAAAACAGATATTTTCAACTTTTGAGTGGTGCTTTTCTCAGCTGAGGAAAATAGAAAACTTTTCTTTTTATTACTCAGACATGTTATTTTTTAAGAAAGTGGCCTATTCGAAATATTTGATCAAAAAAAAGATCAATCCACCGTGTCAATATTTTTGATATATAGCTATACAGATAGCATTGTGGCCTTGTCTGCTCCCATAATTCCCGGTCAAACCATTGTATTATTTTCCAGTGGTACTTGTAATTAAGTTTTTAGCTGAACTTTGGACTCTATCCTATACATATATTGTGTACGTTAAAAACCAAAATCAAGAAAGATGGATACAGAGATAGAAAAGGAAAGAGGGAGCAAATGGGAAAGGAAGTGGAACAGGTTGACACCCTTGGTATCAAATTCAACTGAAACTAATAAAGACCACTGACACCTCTAATAGCGCAACTTGTATTTATTTTAGTATTGTTATTATTATTATTTTTTGTGTGTGTGTGTTTTGTTTTGTTGTTTTTTGTTGTTGTTTGTGTGTGTGTGTGTGTGTGTGTATGTGTGTGTGTTGAAATTTGATTTCATGTTAGGCCTAGTTTTTTTTTTCTGTTTTCTTTTTAATGGTATTCATTAATTCTCTGAAAATTCGTTTATTTCTCTTTTTGTTTATTTTACTAAAAACTGCTTAAAATGCACTTTATATTATCTAAAAACGACACCAGACAATCGTCTCCATTTCGTTTGTTCGTAACGGGGTTTAAAAGTATTTTGTCGCTTCTTGTTGTCAAGAACAGCCAACTCACAATATAGTGGAAAATATTGCGCGTAAATAATAGTGCAATTACAACAATCGATCAGGCTAATAAACCAATCTGGTTTGTTCGATGGTAAATTATATATGATAACATAAACATTAATTGTTGACAAGTTATATAGAATCTTTAGTTTATTTGTTTGTAAAATTACTTTTCACAAGGAAAACCGGAAGTAGGAGCGCATGAATATCTGTAAATGTTATTGAATGAGAAGCTCAACATCATGGTCGTGGAGTGCGCAGAGTTGAATATATTTTTGTGTTAATCTATTATATTCGTGATTGTCAGTCGGGAATCTAAAATCGCAAAGATGCCGACTCAAGTGAAGCTATCGCAGATGGTTGATCTGGCCTTAGGGACTCCAGAAGTTGGTGCTGTTAATTTTAATGTTCTGCACAGTTTGTTACATGCAATGCTGAAAAAGTTAAATATTTTGGATGTTCAAGCCGACATAAATGAATTTGATCGCGATTTCCTTTCATCCTCAAAACAGAGGCAAATATCAAGTTTGAGTGATATAGATAGTGGTAGAGGTGAAGATTCTGAGGATGCCTTGAGTGAAAAATCAACCACTATTAAAAGTCGCAAAACACCATATCATCACTTAGAAGTTAAAGTTGCAAAAATGTCAGAACAGTTAGAAAAATTTGGAAATGAGTTGCCAACTTATAAGGAATTATTTGAAAGGGGAAATATGGATCCAGCTTCAAATACCCCAGTGGCTGATGTCTGGAAATATATAAAGATCCAAAAGAAAGTAGATGCTAATTCTGACGGATTGGATGAGGTAAGAATGTACACCAAAATAACATGATTTGGGTTGGTTTAGAATGAAATCATTGAAAGTATATATAATATATATATTTTTTTTTTAAATTTCAAGATTTGCTGCAACTTGTATATAATTAAGAATAAGAAAACTGAACATTAAAGAGAGAGAGAGCATTTGTAGAGAAAACTCTAGTTTTAATTTTGAAGAGTTGAATACAATATAGTATCCTTGTTTCATTTTCATTTTGTTACATGTATGAAGAAGTGTATTTGTACTTGCTTAGTTTTGTTTCAAATTATCAGTGTCATTTACATGGAACAACTCTAGTAAAATTTAATTTTTTTTTTAATTTTCAGTTGCACAACCTTGTCGATGGCTTAATGAAAAGTATAAAGAAACTGGAACAGGAAAATAAAAGATTAAATGACAAGATCAGTGGGGTATGTATATTCAAAAGTTGATGTAACAAATATGCTTAGTGTTTACATACCCACAATACACATAGATTGTTTCTGTGTTAGTTACTCTTTGTCCAGGATTCAAGGAACTTATAATTACTGGTTGTTCTATTAATACAGATCTAGTAATACTGACACAAAATTATATTTCATGAAATATTACACCATTATTGTTAAAAGCTAATAATTACAATTACAGTGGTGGATCCAGAAATTTCTGGGGGGGGGGGGAGGAAATGACTCAATATCTGGGGACTGTCTTAAGGCTCCCAGTGGGGCTTTGGTCCCTGAAGCTTCTGAGTTTTGAAAAAAAAATAAGATGTATATATTTTAGTGTATTTGAACATATTTCTTTGAAAATTGGATTGTACTTGTGAGGGGGAGGTGCTGGGGTGCGCCTGGTGCTCTAGTGCTGAATCTGGCATTGAAACTGACCAAGAAATTGGCATGAGATAGTTCATTTACTGTTTTATTGTTTTATGCTTATTGATTTTTGAATTGTCAGAAAGAGTTAGAAAATTCTAATATACATATATAAAATCCTCCAAAACTAAAAATCAATGCATTGTCAAACATTGTGAATATAGATGTTGACCATTTCCACAGATTAATACACAGTCACAATGCTTCTATTCTCTCTGGTTTTATTATATTTTATTGCATAATATACATGTGTATGTGTAATGAGATTGGGCAAAAGTTCTATTAAATTTGATATGCCCTCTCCTTCAATGTTAAACAAAACCATATTCATGATAATTATTTTTTTGCGATGTTTACAGTTATAATGTACTGTGACATGGTGTGTGAAAATATTTATAATCATTAATCTTATTAAAAATTCACTAATAATCTATTTCAATTTCTGGAGAAGTGTAAAGCATATATACTGTATAACATTTTAAAAGCATTCTAACTAGTTTCTTAGCCTAATTGATAAGAATTCAAATTTTAAAATTGTACTTTATTTTGCTTAATTCATGAGGTATTCAAGATTGTGACACATCCTTTTCTGAGTGCTGCAGTCAGAGAATTACACTGAAAAAAGTACTTACTTGTATCATCTTTTCTATTGATTGACTGTATACTTTGTTATTGCAATTCATTATAAAAGTGAAATATTGTTGAATATTATATATGTAGCTCTGATAATCAGATTTATGAAATATATTTTCATTCATTGCGTCTTTAGACTATTCAAATCTTAGGCAAATACATATATTGACTCTTTATACTGATCAAAGTTTCAAACAGATTTTTAAATCCCATTTTACAAAAGTGTTGGCACAAATTAAACTAGCTGTAATGTTACAACTGAATGTCAACTTGCAAGGTCAATACCAGTCTAAATGTGCCTCCTCTGTCTGAGTTTTCTACAAAACTGTCTTCTTGGACCTGTGATGTTCATACATTCAATGTCCCGGGGCAAAACGATTTTATACAGTCATGAAAATACAAAAATTGTTTTGTTTTTTATTTATGAAGTCCTTGGGTCAATCACCTGTTTGGTATAAAATTTTCTATGAGACATGCTGTCTGGGTGGTAAGTTGATCTACTTTAATATAAATTTAGGTACATGTATTATACATGAAAAGTATTAAAAGTTTTAATTTAGGGGAAAAAAAACCAATTTTGAGATTATTTAAAATGGAATGAGATTTTTCCAGTCACACCCTCTTTTTCTTCACCATCAAATTCCTATCAATATGGTAATGGTACAAAGAAGACCTAATATAATTTTATCTTTTGCTGTTTCAGCTCAATATTGATGACCTCATGAAAAGATTGGCTGAGTTAGAAAAGAAAACAGTAAGTTAAACTGGGGAAAAAATCATTCAGAAAAGTACAGGATGATCCTGAAAGAAATCAATATGATTGATCTCAACAAAAATGTCAGAGATACCAAAAAATATATTATGTACTTTTTGGAAAGCAGATTATTGAAATTACTTAAAAACATTAATTATATTTTGTGAGAACTTTATTTTTGAAATCCTGTTTTGTCAGATTTATCAACAGTTTTTTGAATGTCCTACTTGTTCAACACCATGTACAGAAAGGCTTTTATGTAGCCATACACCTTATAATTAGCTTCTAGACAATTTCCCTTGGGCATCAATTTTGTTGGCATCATATTGATTTCTTTAATATATGTGATTTAACTGGTTCAGTATTCAGATACCTCATTAATCTGTATGATATTGTTCAAGACCAAATTGTAAGGATTAACAATGCTGTACAATACAAAGCTATGCAGGAGAATTCACTGTAAATGTTTTGTCATATTTGGCATACAATATTTAATGGAAATTTACTTTTTTTCTCATCTCGTTTAAATTTGAATTAACATTTTTTGCAAAGTTCTAAGCATAAATTTACCCATAACAATAAACATTTTGCGATGTACTTGATTTAGCGGAAGGTCTCTCTTCTGCTAAAGGTGCTAAAAAGAATTCACTGGCCGCCAAATTTCATATGTTCACAGTATTTTCATATGGAGGTAATGAGCAATTGAAAATTAGGTTCTCTGGAACAAAGGCCAATTTACACTTCTTTTTTTACTTTTACAAATTATTGAGTGATATTTTATTCTGGCATGGTCTTTTTTTCATCAATTATCTTTTTGAAAATGTAACTTGTTTTATTTTTCTATATCCTGGTAATCATAATTCTACAGGATGAAATGAATGAGAAGTTTTCCCTGCTTCCCACCCCTGAGGAACTGGCCCAGTTTGTGACCTGGCCTGCCCTTGAGGATGCTCTGCTGGGTATTAAAAGAGACTGGGAGAACATACAGCCCCAGGAAAGGGTCGTCGTGGAGATATCTAGCCAGACAGATCCAGTAAGTACATTGGTTTTTCACTTTCCTCAGCTCTGAAAAGACATAAATTTTCTGTTTGTTCTTCATTTACTGTTTAATGGGAAATTTTGCCATGTATAAGTTACTTTTAAAAAGTCCAATCTTGCATTGTTTTAAATTTGTCCTTTGGCTAAAATAAAACAAGGATGAAAATATCTCGGGATACACATAAAAATATCTGCTATAGACATTTGCTTTGGTGTACATGACAATCTTGTATCTCAAAGCCTCAGTCTTTTTTTTTTTTACCCTCGGTGGAACCTCCAGATTAGCCATGTTGAGTTTTCAAATTGATTATGTTCAGTAAAGTATTAAAATTGTTTACTAAATCAAGTGCCCTGTTAGTTAATTAGTAACTGTTATGCCAACTGAAAATGAAAAGTAAATGTAGAATAATGTGTATTTAGTTAATAAATCATATAATATTAGTCTAGAGGAACCATCCTTGAGAAAAAATGACATCTATGTGAAACACTGCTCCATCTTTATCTGTGTTATACGAATCCTTGTATTGTATACTATGACATGCATGTTTTTGTTTTCTACTAAAGTCAAACATGTAAATAGAATGATTTTGAGTAGTTGATAAGGTCATTGATTGTTGATTTTATCACTTAATTTTTCACTGGATCAAACAAGGGTTATAAATGTAGACCAGGACTCGGGTTTTGGGAAAGTGAACGTGTATATATTTAAGATACTTTGGAATTTTTATTTTTCTCATATCATCAGCAATGGATGTTTTACAGTACATACCAGAGGGGTTTAGGGAAACTAGAATAAGTAATCAATAATTTCACAGATGATTAATTAATAATTAAGGTTAATTCACTGTTCATGAATGAATACAGTTCCATTCCCAATATCTTTTCATGTCAGAGTGTTAAATGCTGATAGATTCAAAATGAAATTGCAGACAATAGCAGTATGGGTATCTTGTTCTGGTCATTTAACTATTCATTGTCTATTAGGACTAAACAGGAGGGTTTGTAAGATAAAGATATCTTGTTACAAGTCTAATGAATATAGATCAGTGCTCCAATCAATATATGTCTGACTTTGTCAAGTCAGAGTATGCTGATAAGATTAGCAGTGTTAAATATTTGCCCAGTGTCTATATTTGAAAACCTCAGGTATCAGAGGAGTTTCTGACTAGCTACCTGGGTCTTCTTTACTGATTAGTGAATTACTATGATAAAGTTTCCTATACCCACAATAAGTATTCTTCATTGTTTTTCAGTGGAGTGTTTTAGATAAGTGTTTTCAAGTACCTATTGTACTAAGACCTCATGCAATCTGTTTTTATGTACTGTACTTCTGACAAACATGTCAGTAGATGCATATATGCATCATTTTTAAATTTATTTTTCTTGGAAACACTAACTGATATATATTATGTCCATGCCAAGCTTTATTAATGGTGCTCTATCATTATAAAGAATCCACTATGTACAACTTGGAAGAACATTATAAATATTTTTCTTTCTCTTAATTTTGTTTTTCATTTCTGTTATATATATATATACACCAATTTATAATTATATATCTTAAACCATTAATATATATAGGCAGTGAACTCTTTTGCTCTTTTGGTGGTGGAGGGCAGTTTAACAATATACCATGGTTTCATCAATTTTCGCTTTTTCAAGACATTCAAATTTGCATGTGCATTGATCAAAAAAAAAAAATAATAATACATCTTCGTTGTTACATTATTTTGTTTTTATCTAATTTTTAGTTCTTACAAGTTTCTATATTATTTTTCTTCTTTTCTTTTAAAGAATAGATTAAAGGTTTGTATAGTGTCTTCTGTTAAATTGTGTATATGTAAAATGTGGAGTGCTCCGTGCAGTGAATTGTGGATCAAGAAGCCTACATGTGTGTGATGTAGTCAAGTTATATTTTTCAAGGAACATGAAAATTGTGTCCATATAAGTAAACTTAATTTACATGTAATTGGTATTGCTTCAAAAAGGAAATGTTGGAACTGTTATAAAGTACATAATGAATGTAAGAAAAATATCAAATATATATTTTTAAAATTAGACAAGTAACACTTTTCAAATATAATTAACACATTCATGCTTAGCACACAGAATAGTTAACTGCTAGCATATATTTATTATATGTGTACAATGTAATTAATGCTTGATCACTCATCTAGAAATTTGATTTGTCTGTAATCATGCATAAATGTATGTAAGGGCTGTTTAAAGTGCAAACTGCTGTATTATGATTGCCTGCATAATGTTTTGTGATTTTGTGTTGGGGCTTTTATAACTTTCAAACAAAGAAACATTAGCTGTTTATAAGTATGGTACAAAACCTTCTAATGACCCGAGGGTGTACCATAGACCTGACACAAGGTCATTTGGATATATGATTAAGGTTACAGGTAGAAAATCTTTTAAAGTTCTTGTAGAGCTGTTATTGATGAAATATTTGATATTTACATAATGTCTCATAAAAAAAATAGTGATATATCAATATACTTATAATTTCTGAAAAAAATTCTTCTAAAATTAAAGATCCATTAGTATGAAGATAATTTGTTGTTTTTCTACTCAAACATAGAAACAGTGTTTGTCTCAACAACTTTAACAATATGTTAAAAAAAAAAAAAAAAGACGAAAGAGAAATTTAAAAAGATTATAAATTTTTGAAGGTATGTTTCGAAACAAGTGGGGGAAATTGGAATTCTTTTATATTATAATTTCAAACCCAAGTTGTGTACAGTTTTTCTGTAAATATACAGGTGGACCTGTAGCTCTATGGTTCTTCCCGTTTTTCTCCTGGAGAGCTACAGTTCTACAGCTATCACTGGAACAAAAGTATATGTATAAAAAATAATTGAAACATATCATTATTACATAGGAGTCTTTGATAATCATAATTTGATGTTGCTCATGATTCATTTATGTGTCGTGATCGTAGACCGAGGTCATAATGACAATTATATTTATACTTGGAGAAAAAATGTAAAATTCTTGTCATATTTTTGTAGCCTTGAAACATTATATATTCCTACTTGACCAAAGTCTCAATTTTTTAATTATTTATGTTTTGATCCTCCATTATAAGCTAAGGTCGTGAGAAAGAAAATGATTCACGTGGCCTTCAAAAGCACAGTATGAGCCCTGTAAGGGTATGAATCCCTTGAAGCATCTCTTGTTTATCATAGTCTATTATCTTGTAAGCCTGGGTATACAAACATTATTATGCTTTTACTCTTTCAAGTTCGCAGATTCTTTCTTGAAGCCAGATTCTTTACCACAGTCTCTCCCTGTAAGTACATTTATGAGGTCTGGCACAGATACTGTAAAGGGGAAAATATTCACGTGGGTTTCATTTTCGTTATCTACATGATTGCATTAAGATCGCGAAAATAAAACCATCGCAAAGTACTGAAATATTTCAGGGTATGACTTCATCAACATGTAATGATTCTAGCTTAGCCTATTTACTGTACAATATACTAAATATATTTAAAAAATACTTGCTGAGCATTTCTATATGTACATGAAAGACATAGGTATAATAATCTTTATTATATATGAGGGTTGTTCGATATGTAATGTGTATTGTACAATATTTCAAAAGCATTCAACTCAAGTAGTGAAATGAACAAAGTATTCTCCACAGTTTGAATTCCATAATTTCAATCTCTGAATCCATTTCTGGAATGTTTCATGGTACGCTGATTTAGGTAGACCTCTGAGGCACTGACTGATGGTTTTCCAAGTGCTTGTCGGGACTTGTAACAACAACCAGATAAGTACTTTTTAAGTTTTGGAAAAAAGAAAAAGTCGCATGGGGCTAGATCTGGAGAGTATGGTGGGTGTGACAAGATGGTAACCTACTCCGACTTCAAAAATTGCTTCACAAGCTCAGATGTATGTGATGGAGCATTGTCATGAATTAGACAAACATGCCAAAATCCTGACACAGGATGTCATTTATGATAATATTTCTTGAGCTTTTTTAGTATATCATCTCAGTAATACCGACCTGTAACTTTTGCCCTTCGGCACCAGAATTTGTATGGCTATACCATCACATGAGAAGAATATGCAATAAAGAACCTTCTCTGTGCTTATGGTTCTTTTGGCAACTATTGGCCTTATCATGTTTAGTTAGCCATATTTTGATTCCAATTTTTCTTACAAGATCAAAATAGTGAACCCATGTTTTGTCACCAATAACAATGTTTGCAAATTGTCTTTGATTGAATTTGGGAAATGTTTTGAGCAATTGCTTAGTGGTTTGTACTCGATTTTGGTCATCTGTCAATATATGCGGTATCCATCTGGCAGAAATCTTTCGTACTTTCAAAATACACTTCACAATGAAATGCACCTCTGATAGTGATATGCCAACAGCATTGGAAATGTCACATATTGTGTACCTGCCATCACTATCAATTATTTCCCTGACTTTTGAGACATTTGCGTTGGCTGTTACAGTTACAGGTCAGCCAGATTTTGCTACATCTTTGACGGACTCTGTGTTAGTCAGAAGTTTCTTTCTCCACCTACAAACTATCTCATAAGATACCTTATCAGAACCACAAACTTCCCCCAATTCAGTAAAATTCTGCATTACCAAATGACCGAGTTTTGAGTGAACTTTTATATAAGCTCGAATTTCTTCAATATTCTCAACCTGTTTCCTAACCATTTTTACAACAGTGGTCAATGACTGGCTGTATTGAAATGGCTATAAGTTTAAAACTATATGGAGCTGAAGGCTCGTGTTTATATGTTGGAAAGGTATTGAATAGAGCTGTTCAAGAGTGTCATCATCCATGAAATCATGCAAAGCGTTATCGTCCTGTGGTACAATAAACATTACACATCGAACAGCCCTCGTACATTCACTCTGCATTCAGTAAATTTATAAATATCATTCTATTGTTTTTTCAAACACAAAACTGCATCAGCTATTTACAGAGTAGAATTCAATCATTCAATCACTATTAGCAGTCAGAACATGTAATTACAAACCTCAGTGCACATGGATTTGAATATCAACTTAAGGGGTACCTCTTATTATCGACAATGGTGAACACTTGTCGCGAGGTAAATTAAATATGCACTACATTTTCTTCAAGATAATACTCATGTATAATGAGGACTGCACTAGAATGGAAGAAGATATGGGAGGTAACTCTTGTAAACATGAAAAGGGGAGATGAAACAAAATATCCAAAAGTGTCCACGAAATTTAAAACATTTTGAAATGTCAAACGATAAAAATCAAGAAATTTTAGTCTTGGGAAATTAAGCCCCTTTACAGTATTATGAAATAAGTCTTTAGCTACTTTTTCCTTATAAAGTTTTGGAAACTAAACTGTCCAGATTTTCTTTAACTACAAATAACAACCAATGGTCCATATCTTGGCCTCAATTAACATTTAGTTCCAAAGTTTTTCCAGGTTTTGAATGAATTAAATCTATTTTTTCACAGGCTACTTTTTAATGATATTAATGTTGTACCCAGTATCTATGTGTTTTATGTCCATGTACAGTGATAATCTCACTTCGTCCATTTGTGCTAATGTTTAACAAATTTTTTAATATCTTCTTTTGGTTTGCTAATAAAATTAATAACGTAAGTGAATGTTGCCATGGTTAACGCCATATTACATTGACAAAAGATTTAAAACTATAATATCACATATTTGTTCAACATCTGTGTATTTGGATAACATCTGCATTTTCCAACATTCTATCGACTGGAAACAAGGTTTGATTGTATTGTGATTTCAACCATATATTGCATTGTAAAAGAAAATAATTCCATAAAACTAATTATACCTACGCCCATTTTCTAGTTCACAAAATAATATGCGCACACTACAGTGCATATTTCTCTCAGTTTGTACCAATACATCGCGTTCATTATACAGAGAGTTATGTTAATACCCCTCCTTTTGTTTACGTAAATGCTTTGAAAATGTCCTGATAAAACTGGCAGAGTATTGATCACTTCTGTATGATTATTGTTGTAAGCTGGAATATTGCTGCTCGTGTGATGCATGACCCCAATATTACAACCTTTTGAATCACCTTTCTCAATATTAAAGTGTAATATATTACTACACACAAAAAGGCATGCAGCTGTTCATTTAATTAAAAAATTAATATCAACCTTATGAAATGAAAATCATTAATCCTTGCAGGTGTAAAAACACACATCTTTGGAATTCTTATGTTACATACAAAAGTACAAATATTTGAATAAACTTTATTAATATTTTTTTAGCAGAACTAAAAGTCTTAAAACTCATTAATTACAGTGCAAAATAATATGAGTCAGATATAGACTTTCAATAATTGTGATGTTGATCTTATTATACCCTTAGAATATGGACTGAATATTGTTTCTTTGGTGTGTGTCATTTTTGTATTAAATGGTTCATTGGAACTGAAGTTTCATAGTTTTAATGAATAGCAATGCTTATCATTTCACTGGATTTTTCTCATAGGCCCATTGTATATACATATCTTTCTCTCTCTCTCTCTCTCTCTCTGTTGTATATATATTATATACATGTATTGTTCTTGTAGCCCTCTAGACCTGTTTCTTCTCATCCTTTGTCTTGTGTTAGTACAGCTAGCTCTCTCTCTATGTTGTATATATATTATATACATGTATTGTTCTTGTAGCCTTCTAGACCTGTTTCCTCTCGTCCTTTGTCTCGTGTTAGTACAGCCAGCTCTGGTCCCTCTGCTGAGGTTCTGGATGTTTTGGAAAAACTTGGGAAACTGAGTGAAAGTCATGAAGCTCTGACCAAACGAGTGGAGGCTCTAGAGGTATGTGGGCACACAAATATCCAAGGAAGCTGGAAATTTTGAATGGGTGAAAATTTTTGAGAAAGAGAATACCAAAATGTTCATATTGTCTGGTGGCATGTCCTTTCTGTTTTCAGGCAGAGATCAAGAATAAACTGGACAAAGATGCTTTGGAAAATCTCAGTAAGATTATCAAAAGTTGTGTGTACATTTTCAATGTGAACTTCTCTGCAATGTAAAAGCATAGCATGTGGTAAAAAGAAACATCTCATCAAATTCAAATCTATTAATTTTAACTTAAAATTATATGAAAATACTTTTAGAATTGCCAGTGTGCATTTGAAACTGTATTTTAGATTTATCTGGAGACCTCATGGAGCGTCTATCCAAACTTAAGGAAGATCTAGATGCCCTCGCCCAAGCCAGAGAGAAGGTATTGTAACACTGTTAAACTCTCAGTATTGATCTACTGTACCACGTGATCAATGTGTAATCCTCTTTACTACATAGTGATATTAATCCAATAACAATTTGCTTGTGATAGTGCTGAAACTTTCAATAATATGCCTAAATGCTAGACCTTCCACCTGCTATAATTAACTGGCTGGCTATTAATGTGGCTGTGCATATTTTGTCCAGCAGATGTTTCAGCTAGTCTATAACCTCTGGTTACCTTGCGAGGTTTTAAATCTTACATAGATCTTGACCAGCAGAATTGTTTTATTACACTAGAATCGTACTATTTTGGCTGATTTTAGACTTATTTTATCATCATTTATTAAATATTCTTGTAGATTTTTCACAGCTAATGCCATGTAGCATGCATTAATTTAATTGCCAATGTATTTGTATAAACTAATTGTTGTGTCTTTTTATATATTTCTCTTTCCTCTTATAATCTTTCTTTTCATTCTGTCACTCCTCTTTGTGAATCTCATCCTTTGTCTCCTCTGGATGAAGAAATCGCTTCTTGATCTTCAAAAAAGGAAATCCAGTGACTCTTTCACAAAACTGAATGCACATGAACTACAGAACATTGCTATTGATTCCATATCTCATAAAGTGTCAAGTCTTGAGGACAAGCTCAGCATGTTGCAGCATATGGTAATGGATGACAGTTTCTATCCAAGCCATGTGTCTGATGTCACTGAGCAGATCAAACAGCCAAAGAATCTCCCACATTCTTCAGTTGATTCGTATGACACATCTGACAGTTTCCAGAAATTGGGTAGGGAAGCGAGTTATGCATATGACATAGAAGGCAATGCAAGTGACATAGCCAAACAGACAGAGAGTAGTGCTAAAGGAAAACATAGAGGCAGTTCTGAGAAAGATAAATCCAAGAAAGATTCTGGAAAAGAACAGAAATCAAAATCTCCTAAGAAGGAAAGGGCTGAGCACAGCAAGGCAAGATTTCCTGAGAAAGAAATACCAAAGAACAGCAAGGAAGGAAAGTTTGAGTTGGAACAAGACGTAATGGCTGTCTTTGAAGAGGAGTATCCTGAGAAAGTGGATGGAATCCCAGAGGAGCGAGCTCTATCAAATGCAGATCTGCAAATGACCAATAGCATGTTAAAAAACTTAGCTCTGATTCTGAATGACCAGCTAGGTCAAGTCAAAAACAAGATTTCCTCCTTGGATACTGAATTAAAAAGAATTGCTAAAGTTGTCGAATTTGCTCTGTTGAAAGCCAAAGCAACAGGCCTGAATGAATTGGTTAGTACCTTTTGCCTTTCTTAAGATAAATTTTTTTTATTGTAAATTAATGTAAATTTGCATCATTGTTTTAAGGGCAGAACAAAGAGCCATTTGGATGTGAAAGAGAACATAGTACATAATATTCCCATGTCAGTCCTCAAGTCAAATTCTGACATAAATGCTTCCAAAAGGTCTAAAACCCCTCCTGTTTCCATACAATCAGAGTCGACAGACACTCAAGTCTCGCAGAATACAGCTAGTGTCAGCTTGCCTCAGTGCAATGATAGTGTAAGGTTTTAAATTCAGTTTAGATGTTTCTTTTCTTGACAGTATACATAGCATGCCCATTTTCCCGCCGATGTAGATTTCAGTTCAGATTGAGCATGAATATTGCATGAGATCATGATAATACTTTGACACATATGTTACCCATCGTTCACACACAGTATCTTTGTTCCAATCAATATTTCTATACATTTAATTGGTTTACTGTTCATTTGAATGATTACAATTTAAAATTCACTTTACTTTGAAGTTTGGGGAACATCGATTTTACAAACTTTAAATGTTCATTTGTATTCTTGTTTTGTTTTTCTTGTATCATTGTACCATTTATGTTGCTAAGAGAGGTACATTAGACACAGGAATTTAATTGCATTAAACATGTATGAAAATTGTGTTGCTTTCAGTACAATTCCATGAAACGCATGATAAAAAGCCAGTTTTTGTAGGCGTTGTTTACTAAGCATATACAAAGTCTCCAGTGAGACCAACCTTGTATAAATATGCCTCTTTGTTTACTTTTAATAACGTACATATTCTTTGGTGTATGTGATTGCTTAAACCTGTTCTTTGCTTTTATCGCTTTGAATATGGCTATGCACCAAGTAGCTTGACACAGTGTATCAGTTTGTTTTTCACCAAGTATTACTAACATGAATTAACAATGTAGATTTCACCTATAAGCATTCCTTCATCACTGAAGTACTTCACATAAATCAATCTTTGTGTGCACTGTTGCCCAGCAAATCAAAATAACAGGTCAACGTTGAAATAGAAAATTAATAATTGAAATAAAGTGCACTATGTACCTATGATGTTATTGTCTTCTTCAATGGAAAATTTTGCTTTCTAAATTTACTTCATACTTTTAAAAAAACATTTCAAAATTGTTAGAAATTATGTGTGCTCATTATTTATCTTTATGTGTAATAATAAATTGTGCTCTTCATTTGATAATATATGTACAAGTGCAAGAGTCTTTTTGGGGGGAAGAATCTTTTTGGAGGGAGAAGTTAAAAAAAATAAATTCTGAAGAACTTGTAGTATGTCAGTCAGATGAAATATTGTTTGCAAGTTTTGCTATGATTTTGTTAATGCAGTGATGTTTTTGCATACAGGACAGTGATGCCCTCAGCAGAGCCCAACAGGCTATTCTGCAGCTTCAGGCAGAGGTGGAAAAGCTACATGGCACCACTAAAGATATCATTGAGGAGAACACCAACCAAGCCCAACAGATACAGGTAGGGGGTCAGGATTTCGTAGATCATTAACCAGGCCCAACAGATACAGTTTGGGGGTTAGGGGTTTATCAAATCATTAGAAGTTGATATAACACATGCTAATGATTGAAAGTAATTTGCATGTGAAAATCTAGCTAAGGCTTACAAATTGTTCATGCAGTAACACATTCCAAGATGGCTTTTCTCCTCCAGATTTTGGAATTCCAAAATCCAGTCTCGGTGCAATGTTACCTGAATCAATCACAAATTGTTCAGCATTCTTCTATATGTATCCAGAAGCACTGCAAATGTCTGATCAATTCTTCCTTGACCTCAAAATCCAACAAAGTATTCCAGGACTAAATGATACCATTCCATAAATGCCAAACACTGAGACTTCACAAATTGTTGTGTATACATACAATTAATTACCTTTAATTAATTAATAGAGATACAACAAAGACTAGCTTACTACAAAACTAGCTAGGGCAAATTGTTGCTTACAGGGAAGTTATTTTCTTAGAATGCTAGATTTGAGGGATACACTAGGTTGTTTTTGAGATCTCCAAGAGATTTTCTGCATTCCAGTTTTCACTGTCAGAATGTCAGTACCACAAGTAGTGCAGTTATTGTATTTCGAATAAAGTGTGTATTTTTTCCTTTGCCAATATTAGCCAGAATTTTCTGACCTTTTAGTTAATATTCATTGCAGAATACTGTGTTTAAATCAAATATTTGCATGTAAAATGCTGAATCATGAAAAAATTGTAATTAAGATGTCAAAATATTAAAGTTTATGAAGTGTTTTATGAAAGGCAATGTTTAAAAATTCATAGCAGTCAACTCTTATTCTTTATCCAATATGTTATGGTTATTTTATATCATTTGTTGAAATGGAACAATTTGATATGAATTGACTGGGTTGAATGGATGCCATTGAAGAGAACTGAACTGTAACCCATCACGATAAAAATTCACAATATCTTTTAATGCTTCCTCCATTTCTTTATGAAAAGCAGTATCAATAGAGCAATAACTCTTGACAGCTATTGAACGGTCACTCGTCTCGGGGGTTAGGTAGAATTCACAGGTGTATTTCATAATCATTGTTAAGAAGATCTGATTATCTTCTGTTTTCATAAAAAGGTCTAAGCTGATATTAGTATCTTGAAAAAAATCCGCTGTTGTAGTTTAGAAGTAAAAAAAAAAAAAAAATGATCACAATATATCTTGAAGAGGTGTAAGGAATGGCAGAGAATTTTTGGCATATGAATTGACTGCCATGAATATGGTTTGACAGAGTAGGGCAAGATAATGCCACTTAACTAGAGTTTAACTGATGTCGTTCACAGTACAAGACCTATCTCACCTGTATATGATTATAAATTTCATTCCCGGATTTCAATAAATATTTTGAACCAGATCCCAAAAATAACTGCATGGAGAATTTTGTAAAGTTACAAGATAAGCAGTAAGCCATTAAAATTCTTCAATGGAGTCATTTAGATTTTCAATTAAACGTAATTGTTAGTTTGGCTTTGGGTGTACATGATTAATGGAAGTAAACGTGAAATATTTCTGCCCACACATTTAAATGGCATAGACACTGACTGCTATTGACACAATGGATATTTGGCCAGACTGGGATATAAGTGGAGAGATTTAGGGCTGTATATGTATCTCGACCACTTCAATCCTTTCTGTATAATTGTTTTCATAAAATCGGGCAGGTACTCATTTACATAGAAAAAAAAATTCCACTTCATATGAGTTCATGCAATAGTTACACCCAAATATTAATAAAGAGAAAAGCATTACTGGTTGGTTAACTTCACCAGTTGATGTAGGGACAACATTAAATCCTCTCTGTTGTAAAATACAGTGTATGTATTAAATATTTAATCATCGTAATCCTCCAAAAGCCTATATACCTGTTTACACTACAGTAAATTCAATATATTATGAATTGACTGCCACAGAAAAACACCTTCATATACCTGTAGAGGGAAAATTCTCATGTTTGTATCTATTCTGCCCAAGAAAGGTTGGGGGTTGGTGGATGAAGACCCCAAAATTTCAAAATATGACCTTTGCAACCCCAGCAACACCCCTCTTCCCTCCTCTAGATCTGCCAATGTTCATAGGATATACTAAATTACTGTATGTAGCCCCATTTTATGGGATGAGATCTTAATATTTTGTATATTGCAAATGTGATAAATACAAAATCTATTGGACAAAATATGATGTATCAAACCTCATTGTGATTCCATTAGTTGTATGTGAAATTCATATGAAACTGAGTATGATCATTCAACATGTAAATCAGATGTAAGGGCACAAGTGTGCTCAGTATTATTTCTCCTGTGTTTTGTTTTCAGAGTCTAGTCCAGCACTGTGATAAACTGCAGGAAACAAAGGCAGACAAGGAATATGTACAGATGGAGGTTGATGTTGTAAGTATTCTTTGGGTCAAAGGTCAATGAAGGACAGCAGAAGGGATCAAAGTCAAAGGTCATTTTGAAGATGAAATTATTGGAGAAAACGTATCCATGATGAATTGTACCAAGAATCTAGAAGATGTTTCGTTTTGGCATAGTGTTAGGTGTAAATGGCTGGGATTTGTTATCCATTATTAAACTGCCCTCACACATACCTCGCGACCTTGCTACGACCCAGGATGCAGCACAGTCGCCATGGACGCAGCAGGGACGCAGCGAGGTCGTAGCGAGGAACCCAAGGATGCACAAGGTCGCAGACCGTCGGCGACTATTTTGAACATGCACAAAACAGTCGCAGAAACTCTGCGTTCTTGCTGAGTCCTGGTTAGGTCGTATTGAGGACATAGAGGAAACGTACTGAACACAAGACTGCAGAGCCCCGGACCGTCTGCGAGAGAAATTTGGAAATTTGAAAGAAAACCAAACGATTTTCGAAAGAAAAATGCTATTTTACTAGTTTTCAGGTCGCAGTAAGGTCGTGGTTTATGTGTGAGGGCAGCTTTAGTGGGATTGTTTAAAAATGATTTTAAAATGGACTTTAATATGCAGCTTGAAATAAAGCCATTTTATTTATATTGTAGATATTAACCTTATGTATTTTGACGTGCTCTGTATACTAGTGATATTTCATAAAGTCACATGTTTCAAATCCTTTCGGAGATGTGCCATTGTCCCAGGCTTTACTGAATATTGGATATTTTGATGAACCATTACCTGTGATAAAGGCATTTCTCAAATGTGTTTAGGCTCTGTAAACAGCTCCTATACTAATGGCCATTGGCATTGATTCTGTAAATCATATCTAACAAACTGTTAATGTATAAATTTATTGAGAGATCTAGATAATGGCTGGGTAACTTGAGTTCAACTGAAAAATGATACTTTTATTTTTTATTGCACTATAGAAAGCTGACAAGAAGTCTTTGGACAACAAAGTTAACCATAGTCTTTTTGATTCCACAACCAACGAAATCAACAAGCTGATTAAAGATATCCTTGACAAGTTGGCAGGTCATGTAAGTACATGTCATAAAATAATGATTACCATGTATTTACGTATATACAACAATTTACACCACTGATTTTGGGGAAAATCACTTCATTCGATATGGTTACTTGAGCAAGTTTTTATGATGACTTGATGTTTAATTGTAAAAGTGTCATTGATTATATCTAAATGCAACACACCTAGTAATTTAATGATATCCTCTATTTTAAAAGTCTTGGATGTGTGATTTATGCGGATAGATAATGGATGATTAAAGTACACGCAATAAATCTTGAGAACCAGAAGTATAACGTTTTTTTAAAAAAGAAATCATTGAAATCACTATTGAAGGTTAAATCTGAAAAGAATTTGTTGACTGTGTATTACATATAAGGATATCTCTTGATATTAAATCTGTGTTGACATGGTTAATTCAGATTGTTATGGACCATAGAATGATCAAAGTTTGAATATTTGAAATGTAGGTTGAACAATAAATGTCAAAGTAAATTCTTCACATGATGTAAGAAACTTAACAAAGAAATGCCACTGATAGAAACTTCACAAAGAATGATGTCAGCTATCAAATTTCAAAACAGCAATTTTTTAAAAATGAAGAAATGGTAAATTTATTTTTCAGGAAGAATCATGGAACAGCACTATTAAGAAGTTTGCAGATGACCTTGATGGCAAACTAGATAGATTGGAGTTGGATCCCCTAAAGGAATGGTTAGAGAGCAGACTGAAAGCGTTGAATGACAAACTGCGCCGACAGCAGACACAGGTGGAGTGGACAGAGGATGACGCTGCAGGCATTAGAAAGTACGCAATTGCAACAATTTATACAATAATGATTTGATGTACCTGATAATATTTATTGAGTGCAAAATACATAAATGCATGATGGGGTTTTCACATTTTGCAAACAGGTCATGTCTTTTTGAGTTATATAAAACATTTGTTTTATGGTCTCTTTTTACACCCATGGTGATTGTTTCAGTCAAGATCATATAAAGAGTTCATGCTTTAATGAATATGTACAGAAATTGCATCATGAGATATTATAAACATATTCTTATTCAGACTTCAGTCCTTAAGATTGATATTAGACAGACAACAAAGAGACACAAGTTTAATAAGAAAAGTGTAATTGTAGTTGAATGACTAGACCTACAGGTATATTTAGTTTGTTCTAGCCAA
This sequence comes from Ostrea denselamellosa, assembly GCA_024699665.1. Taxonomy (NCBI): domain Eukaryota; kingdom Metazoa; phylum Mollusca; class Bivalvia; order Ostreida; family Ostreidae; genus Ostrea; species Ostrea denselamellosa. Next base: position 17,499,139 of record JAMZEH010000020.1, read on the forward strand.
ACACCGATGAAACATTTCTAATCCAAGTCTAAGTTTTAAATTTTCACATTTTCAATTCTCTTGAACTACTATGCCACTTCAACCTAGCAACACTGTGATTTTTTTGGTAAAGGGGAATTAATGTTCCTCATAGAAGGGTCACTTGCCCTCCCAAGGATAGATAATGCTGTTCAAAGATCCTCCCAAAGGGAGAAAATTAAAATGAAGGTAAATGGGGTAATCATGTTTTCCCCTTTAAAAACTTCTGGACTGGGATTTCCAATATTTTTCATACAGCATTCTGATGTAGTATGCCTTCAAGTTCTTCTTCTTCTTCTTTTCAATAATGGCCACCATCAACGTATTGATTATTCTGCCATGTAAGTTTATTCCAATCATGACTGCTTGACCAGGATAGGGCAACAATGGTGGCCAAAAGTTTTAAGGTGAATTGTATATATGGGGAAAAATATTTTTGAAACTTTCTACAAGAACAATAAGATTACAGTTTGCATAATTTTCATACATCTTTATGGTGTATTTAGAGATAGATTTTTATTTTTGTTTCAAACATATGCCCTGAATCCGGCATTCTTCCATAATGAGAGTACAGTCTAATAGAGTGTCACAAGCCAGGTAGTCCTGTATTGGAGAAATCTCTATCTATTATAAAGTATATTAGAGAAATCTCTAAATATCCATTATAAAGTGTTACAAGCCAGGTATTCATATAATGGAGAAATCTCTAAAATGTAGTGTATTGGAGAAATCTCTAAGGTGTAGTCATGTGTTGAAGAAATCTCTAAAATATCACAAGCCATGTAGTCTTGTATTTGAGAAATGTCTATCTATCATAAAATGTATTAGAGAAATCTCTAAATATCTATTAGAAAATGTCACAATCCAGGTAGTCTTGTATTGGAGAAATCTCTAAATATTTATCATAAAGTTAAGAATAAGAAAGTCAGTTTGTCAAAAAATGATGAAGCACATTGTTTAGTGTAGATTACATTAGTTCAATTCTTTCTCTCCTTGCAATTTCAAAATTTTTGCGTTTGAAGTGGTACTAATTGTCTCCTAAACTTTGTTAAATGAAAATTCCACGATTAAAATGCAATGATGCATGAAAAGAAACTATCGGTACAGTGAAATTATGTACCTTGATTATGTCAAGTTTTGATGAATTTATTGTCACATGGAAATTTAAATGCTCAGAAACTTTGAATGGCTTTTCTCATCATTTCAGGCAATTGATTCAGCGATTCCATTGCATTAGCTGTGATCGTCCTGTGGATCTGGTGCCTACAGGGTACGTATAAAGTAACTAATGTCTCCGTTTGAATTCATCAAAGCATACGAAGCACCTGTACTTGTGTTCAGTTTTATAGATTTAAAAGTAATAAGCACTGACGCAAGGACAGCTGTCATCATTGTCTGAGGAGATAAAACTTGTGTAGTCTGTTAGCTCCATACTTTTTAGTTCTATTCTACTTTGATCCATTTTTAATTTTTATCGATGGTAATATCCTTTAAGTTAGTCCCATTTACCTGATGAAACTAATGGACTCAAGAAGAATTCGTTTTGAATTTCAAGTTTATTGATTCTGTATGAATTTTTTAGCAGAACCTTTGATAATTCTACTATAGTCTATACAAAAGCCTTATTTAAGAGCAGCTTATTTGAAATTTCTGAGGTTTTATTCAGTGACAGCTTATTGCACATGTATTAAAAAAAAAAACACCTTAGAATGTATAAGGTTCTTTACTGTGTAAATTTCTGCTGGATTGATATTGATAAACAAGTATACTGATGCTGTGATCAGGCTATAGTTAATGTTTTGGGTACACTCTGACAGACGCAACAAATATTGTGTTTGGAGTAGAATGAAATTAAGTACTGCTTGCCAACCTTTTTCCATAAATTTGTTAAAAGTGGGTGGGTGGGGGGGGGATTGACTGATAAAACTGGCTGACATGTTGGTCTTTACTGGGAGTGAGTTCGCAATTGTGCATTATATGTTGTGGTTTTTTTAACTTTGTAATATAGTTTCAAAGTTTCATAATCTTTTGTATCTTGCTAAAATGCTATTGTAATGTTTTATCCAGAAAGTCAGTCTGAATGTATCTTTTTATGTAACAAAATAATATCAATCAGTAATATTCTATGTCAAAATATATAATAGTGTACAATAAAAAGATTCCAAGTGTTTAGCGCTGCAGGCCAGTTAAATGAATCAAAGCCCAGTCCTATTCAATTAAGCAATTTGCCAGTACAAGTTGTATGATTGAAAATAATATGAAGATCAAAGAAATGATATTTGCAATTAACAAGTTATCGGTGTTATATACAAGGCTATAGATTTAATAAGGGACGCCTGGTTCACATTATAGCTACAGAGTCTGTAACTTAAGGCTGGTTCAAGTTATTTAGCCTGCACACATTTGTACTGAATTTCTTCAGTACAGCTCAAAGTAGGTTAACTTCACTCAGTACAGCTCAAAATAGTTCAGATTTATCCAATATGGCTCAAAGTAGGTTAACTTAACATAGAACAGGTAAAAAGTAGGTCAACTTAAATTGATACAGCTCTAAGTAGATTAAGTTAACCCAAAACAGCTTTAAGTGGGTTAACTTAATTCAATACAGCTCTAAGTGGGACAACTTAATCTGATACAGCTTTAAGTGGGACATCTTAATTCCATACCACTTTAAGTGGGTCAACTTAAATTGATATCCCTAAAGTGGATTAACTCAGTGCAGTTGAAAAATTGTGAATATTGATTCTATTCATTTCAGTGTTATGCGACAAAGTACTTGTGCATAATTTAGAACTTTGTCACATCTGAATAAGTTTGATTCAGCTTTGATATGCTTTATAATTGTAGTGTTTTACCCACTTTGTGTTCACTCTGAACTTGATCTGGGTTAATTTTCCCAACTTCACATCCAGAGTGTGTGAATGGATTATGATATTACCCCACTATTGCCCATGTTTGTCTGGATTATCTTTATATTATGAAACCGCCCTCTTATTGTAGTTTGCCTCTCGAGTCAGTTTATGGTTGTACATCAATGTGTAATAAACGTAAAACATTTAATATATGTGCATTACTGATTTTTTAAAATCAAGTTTTAAGAAAACAAATTACAATACCGTATATTGGGTAATTTTAACACGCAGGATATGTTGGCTTGTTTGTTGGTTGAAAAATTCACCAAAAAATAAACGCACCAAAATTTCTCTAGATATATTGATACACTTGTTAAATGAAAGATTGCTAAGAATTCAAGTGCTACAATTTCAAACTACATGTATTTTTTCAACAAAAACTTGCCAAATATTCTCCAACCAGAATTACCAATATATATGGTTTATTTATCTGTAAGTAATCAATGTACTTGATTTTAATCAAGGACCAAAAATAACAAATTCTTTGGAAACCTCAACATATTGTTGTTCGCTTCAATTTCTATATATTGATAAAATGATAAGCCTGGAAATAATCAATTTTCTATAGATGGTTTTTGTTACACCCTTGTAAATAGATAAACTGCAGTGCATATGATTCCATTAATTAATATTAATAACTCACTTTTAGAGAAATCGAGGAAGGAAACGTAACATTTCCTTTCATTAGACTGTCGGAGGCCAGGTAACGATGTAGGCAAGAAGTGGGTTTTGTCATATGTTAGATATTCATGTATTACAACTAGTTGCAGTTGCTATTCATAGAAAGATGTATGCATTCAAAGAAACAGGATGTAAACAAATGTTTGTAGATGTTTATTTGGTGTTTTTTTTTAATTCTTAAGATAACATAAGATACATAACCATTGAAATGTAAAACAAATTAAATTGGAAGGGGAAAGGTAGATGTAGAATGTATAAGCATAGAATTAACTAATTTATTTTTTGGAAATCCTTTTTTCTTCCACAGAGACACATACCTGGTATTTTAGTTTTTAAAAGTAGAAATGAAAATAACAAAATTTGATATCTGTGCACTATATAACTCTGCTTTGTAAATTTTCATTGGACATAAAATGGTTTTGCAATTTGACACAAGAACAGTTCCTGAATGAATATGCTGTTGGAAAGTTAAATCATTAATTTGAAAGTCCTCTGATTTTTTTTCCAGTCCAGTGCCTTCCCTCCCCACCAACAATGGTCTGCCACCCACAAGGTCACCACGCCCTTACACCACTTTCGAGCTGGACCAGATCAGACAACATGCGAAGAGGTCTGTAGTTGTTTACCATGTAGTATTGGATGTTAAAGTTGTGGAACAATTTAGCAGTCCCGTGGACTAATTAACCAACAGCTTTGCTTTACGTTTTATGTAAATGTCTTCTGCAGTCTTTAGAATTAATTCTTGTGGTAGTTTAATAAAAATATTAATAGTGAGATTTTTTATAGATTTCTTAAGTTAAGAATGGTAGCCGTAGGAAACTTTTTTATTGTGATTTTGAGAAGAAAAAAAGCTCACAAGCACTTTTCACTGTTAGATTTTTTATATCTCGCTTAAAGAAATAGTGTATATAGATTAACATCATAATTATTTTTTTTTTAATTTCTGTGCCTCGAAAGTTAACAACAATTTCTATAACAAAAGTAAATATACTTTACAAATAATATAAGAAGTGTTTAACAAAAGTGTAATATTTGAAAACAGAATGTATGTGGGAATAGACAAGCCTGGTGTTCGGTAATTACATTTTCATTTTAGACCAGTCTGCAACTAACGTCACTATACGTTTGTTGTGTCCCCGATCTACTTTTACCTCCATTGTAATATTTCCTGTCTTTTTACCTCCCTTGCATTTCCTTTACCCTGCTTGCTAATTGAAATAATCCCGTGCAGCAATATTAGTTTGTTATTTTTTTCAATATTTACATTGTTATAGAGTAGGAAACACTGGAATGAACTAGTGAATTCATTATCAGCAAGTTGGTAAAAAGTTTTCTAAAGCCAATAAGTTCAATGTTCTTTTGTATGATCCAGTTAATGTGGTCAATAAATTTTAATTATATCACATGGAGATTTTTAATAGTCCCATTCAATGCCAGTTCATTCTGTTGACTGAGTTCCATGTTCATGGGAATATGGAGGGGAATGAAGAATAACTTTGTATATTAACTATTTGAAATATAATAAAAGGAAAATCTTTCAAAGCATGCAAGCACTGTAGAGAGTAAATGGAACCATGCATGGAATGGACCCATATTAAGAACCTTTTCTCTTGCTCAAATAAATTCAATGATAGGGTATGATACTGTTATTTTGGTAAATAACTGGTAATCATTAGTAAAAGTACTAATTAAAAGTACATTTCATTTTGTTTTGGTGACAAGACACAAATATGAAAAGTTTTACCATGATGAATATTTTCTGGACTAATAGTTATTAAAATGATACAAAATATTAAACTTTGATATTGAAATTTTTAGAATCATCAGAGTATTAATGGCTCATAATTTAAAGGAGAAAAGGTTCCTTTTCATTGTTTGACGGATTGGGTACCATTCACTTGTCATTAGGGCCCTGCATAAAAGATTCTAGAGCCCTAAAGTAATCACTTTGTATATGTATCCATCTGTTGACATGTTTTCATGATGCAGTATCTCAAGCAATTTTCAATCTGCAGACTTCATATTCAATTTGTAAGTGAATGATGGTCAGTCAATGGCACTTAGATTCCTTATTTTATATCATTACTTAATTTCGTGAAATGACTCTTAGACGTCACACAAGAATAGGAATTTGCAAGTGAAATGTTATTGAAGAGGTTTTTCATGTATTTCAGCAATATAAAAATAAATGCGAGTAATTTTATTTTGAAGTGATGTTTCTTGCTAAATTACTTGATTATAAATTCCTTGCTTACATATCTATTTAGGAATCTACCATATATAATTTAAAGGTGAAGGTCACAATGATTTGATAACTACTGGTAGTACGGTGCAATATGATGACTTGAGTATCTTTTCACTTTTATACTTTATTTGGATGGTGATCAGATAAATACACAAGTAGATTTAGAGGTCACATGATCAAAGGTGAAGGTCACAGTGTAATGATGACTAAGATTGTGTAATATGACTTGAGGAAAGTTTTCAAACTCTGAGAAAGACACCAGTAAATTTAGAGGTCATGTAGTCAAAGGTTAAGATTATAACAAACCCAACATTATTTTTAAATCCTACTGCAGGGCCCTAGTTGACTGTTTCATTTGTAGTTTCTTCTTGTTTTATCACTCTCTAACCTTTTCATTCACCACTCACAAAGGGGATCCAGAAACATCATCAATTTTGAGCGAGCATTAGCTGAAAAGCAGTTGGCTCGCATGCGCAAGTCCGATTTGAAAGCGCTTCTTGTTCACTTTGGCCAAGACATTGAAGCTTATCGAGAGCAGCGAGAGGAAGCAGCTCATGCTGCGTAAGTCTACTGTCAGTTCCGAACCTTTCTATTACATAGTATATTTTTGGATGTGTGTTGTTGTTTTCCTCTCTTCATTACATATTAGAATTTATCCTTTTTCTAATATAGTGGTATATATCATATGTTGTAAATTTGTGCGCAAAAAGAATCCTATGAAAGGGCCACATTATTAAGCTATAATTCCAGAACAGTGAAGTGGGGGAAATTCGGATTCTACTGTATAGGAGTATATCAGTTATTTCATTCTACTTATAATTTACCTGTATGTCAATCATTTTCTGTCTACTTTCAATTGACTATATAATTTAAGTCTTTCTCATTGCAAAATTGTAAGATGAGATAATCCTCAGTCATTGTTAGTCACAGATTGTTACAAGCTGGACAGAACAGAATAATACCCAGTCTCAACACAACCTAAACACAATAGTCTTGGATAATATTTAAATCATGTATAAATTTCTGTCAATATTGGAATCATTGCTGTTTGATTAATCAGGAGTCTTGTGTCTTCGTTCACTCATTCATTCATTGATTTGTATCTATAATATATAATGCACAGAAGCATTTTATGCATGTTCACCGATTTGTTTGAAAAGAATTTTGACACATTTGGGCATGATTTCACAGCCTTATGTATATAAAATTGTAGTCAGATTCTGCATGATTTGCACAGAGCCACAAAAAACAATGTAATGCTGATGTTTGAATATTCATAAACATATTTTACACTTTATCTAAATACACAAGTATAGTACTAAGCATTATATAATTAGTTTCTAGAAATTAGCTTGAGAGGTCACATTAATATTTTAATTGCAATATGGATTCATTTGGTATTGCTTAAGAAGTTATATCTTATACCAATACTTGCACTCAATGCATGGTCACTTAATATTTTTTCTATATGTCATTAAAAACAATTTTCAATTTTAGTTCATAATATCATTTTTGTTACAAGGCACACAGATCTAGAATTGTAACAGACAACTGAGATTATTATGAGAAGTATATAATGGGTGTGGAATTATTGATATTTTGTGCTACTTTTGGACCCGTTCATGACTGTTAATCTATGACATTTTTTGCTATTTCTGGACAGTTTTGCCAACAGTGGTGAGGTGACTGACTATTATGCCACAACTAGATCATGTGGAGGAAGCCACACCACAACGTATCCGAACAAGAGGATCACTCGTCTCTCTCATCTCAGGTAAGTAGAGAATCTCTACGAAATAAACCATGCTGCATCATGTTACGTCAGTTTTAATGCATGTATGGGAAAAGTTAATAGTAAATGCATATCTAGCAACATGTATTACCTAATCTGGATGTGTTCTTATCGTATGATAAGACTACATCTAGCTTGAATGCAGGGTATTTTTATGCATATTCATATGCTTTACATGATTTTGGAATGCACAACATCCAGATTAGACATGTTTGACTCCATTTTACTGGAGACAGTACCCAACAAGTGTAGAATGAGTCGATTTGTTAGGAAATTTTCCTGTTTTATGTATATGCTTTTACCGATATTTTGACATAATTCGTCATACATTGCACTCTGTTCAGATTCAAAATATTTCAGATGGATATTCCAATGTATTTATTATGAAATCTTATTGGTTAGAATAAGAAAAATGGATGAAATGGTTATAAAGCTGGCACATTCATCTGATGAATAGCCCTCCCACCCCCACATTACACACACCTATAATGCCTAGTCAATCAGTGACAGATGATTTGTGTAGGTGTATGTTATAGTGTATCGTTGTCATTTCAGCCACTTGTTTAGGGAAGAGGATGGCAATGTCTTCCCCATCTACAAGTAAGTACTGCTAATTCTAAAGAGAGAAGGCTGATTTAGTTGAACATCTCATTGTACCATTTGTATGGCAAATTGTAAAGGTAAGAAATTTGTTTTAATAACTTTTTTTTTTTTTTGAAACTTCAGGGAGGAAGTAGATGTGCAAGGAGCTGATGGTCACATTTACAAAGGGAGAATGGGGGCCAAGATAGAGGCCAGACTGCCTACTGTCATGCAGAATCAGGTAAACAAGGGGAGACCACTCTATGTCATACACTTTTAAAGAATTATCTCTTCTCTTTAGCCCTTATTTGGACTTGAATTCAGGAAGGCTATGGGTTTCAATCCTCAATTGTGTGTGTATATTGAAGTCAATAAGGGCTGTGAGTCTTCAACCCTTGGCTGTATTGTCTGTTAATTGAAGTTATTAAGGGCTGTGAGTTCCTTTTATTAGAAAATGTCAAACTTATCAATTGTTTCAAAGAATTATGAAATACAAATACTTGTATATGGAAATAAAAGTTAAAAAAACTGGAGTACAAGGATTAAAAGATAAGCAGAGTGTATATTGTCTGAAGGTTACAGATTGATTGCTTGACTTAGATTCTTATAAAATGGTAAAAAATATTTTACTTGCATTCAGACTCGTCAAGTTACATGGGGATACAGGATTGAATATGGAGAGGTATCGAATCATACTGGGATGTGGTCATCCCTTGTTCACATGTACCAAAATATAATTCACATAAACAACTCAGCATAAAAGTACATAACGAGTTAGTATTAGGGCAGTACATCCCACCTGAATAGTGTTTTCATTACTTTATTATGATCAAGTTGAAGCATTTTGCTAATAGTTTTAGTCGATGTTGCATGATGAAATTGCATATTCAAAAAGACGTACTGTGTTTGTACATTCTAAATGAGATCCATTAATTGTTTAGAATACATTTTCATGTAGTTATTATGACCTTTATTAGACCTTTATTAAGACCTTTATTAACCTAAGGGTGGGGGAGATGGGGAGGAAGGAATCCTCTTCTGCATGTTTGCATGTTTATGATCAGAATAACACCTATGGTAATCAGAATGTATCATATATTATCACATCTCACAAAATAGTAGTTATATGTAAAAATTATTATGCAATTCCAGAGCATGTATTTATGTATTGGTTGTTTTGTTCCCTAGGACTATAAGGACATGCCCCAAGCCTATATGTTGGTAGGTGGTACACAGCCAGTAAACCTGTACTCAGTATACAGAACTAGTGTGTGCACTGTGTGAACTCGTACTATCTTCTGTGTACTCACTCGAGTTGCTCTAACTCATCACCTATATGCCCCTTAATCTCGGCTACAAAGATCTGTGCAATTATTAGATTGCTATATAAATGTATGCAAATTGTGATGGGTATTAAATCATACTTGCATGAAATTAGAATAGTTGTGTACATATAGATATGTACTGTATTCTATACATGCTCTATGGTAAATACAGAAGAGCAGATGAAGGTAATTTATGCATAATTGAATGTATTAATTAAATGAGTTGATATCTATTTAGTACAATTCTTCTTGAATTATTAAACAGTGTTCCTAGAAGTTGAAGTCCCCAAGATCATATTAATTCACATTTACCTGAACTTCTGAGTTGAGTTTCCACAGTGATTTTAATCTCACATATCCCATTTCTGAAGATGTCTTCTTGTCATATGAATTTTCGGAAATTCCTGAATAATTTAATTTCAGGTGTCTTCTTCCATATATGAACACAACAATATTTTCCTTTGTGTCTTTCGTTTCTGAATAATATTCCCTTATTTCCAGGAACGTTCCCGCTCTCCAGTCCCAGTATCTGTATCTCACAGAAAAACAACTGCATCCCCACCCCCAGGGCACAGGGTGGTGCACCCACATAGACCCACCTCTGCCCGTGCCTCTCCCAGAAGATCAGGCAGTCGCTGTGACTCCCGCCCCCAGTCGGCTCACCCACAGAACTCAAGGGTAGACAATGTTGAAGAATCCTCTCACACTACCCCCGTGCCTGATGAGACAGCAGATCAGCAACCAATCGAGGTCCCAGTCCAGGGAGATGCTTAAGATTCCATTGTGGATCAAAGATAGTAGTATTTTAATAGGGAAAATATTATTTTTATATAAAAAGTGCTTTTATCTCTGTGGAATTCTTGGAAGTACTTTTCTAATGTGAATATGTATTTAGGGTGATTAAAAGTTACGGTGTATTTCTTGATTAAAATGAGAAATGGAAATCAGCTACAGCAATTGAAACCCTGTTTGACAACTTAAGTCACATCAATGGAACCCAGTTGACAGGGTAGTGGGGAAAATACTGAGGGATTGTTAGAGAATAGGTCATTATTTTTGTAGGCACCAGTTTCATTAAGTGCAATGTGTAAATATTCTAGCCATTATAATTTATATTGTAACAGCATTTCCAGATCATAATGTTTAGGCCTGTAAACAAATAGACATTGTTAAACATAGATTGTATCATGCAGGGTTGAAGTCTGCAATAGAATTTTATGTCCCGTAAATTTGATGTTCACTGTAAAAACTAATTATTGCACAGTGTAGTTATGCATGTACTGAAACTACCCAGTTGATTTTGGTTTTGCATGATCAATTCTGTTTGATTTTCTTGTTGATGATGCAATACATTCTGTCAAATATTGACCCAGTCATTAATTTTTTTTTCAAAGTCCACAAATTTGTTTTTAAACCAGAAGTGGAGATGAAGGACTGTGATATTGTTATGATTTTTTTTATATATACCGAGTTAGATATTTTGGAGATTATCCTACATTTGTTTTCATTTGATCTATTATTTTAGTTTCTCGTGGGGGGAATATGTAATCTTTTCTTGCTCAATATTTCATTGGTGCTGTGGATGAAAAGATTTAATATCAGGATATATGTGTGGACAGCTCTCTTTAGCTGTACTGGCATGATTAAAATTTCTTTGTATTAAGAGTGTGCCAATTTTCCAATATTGTATACATGTGCAAAAACAAATTATTCAAATCATCACTAGATTTTTATGCTGGGCATTTTGAAAATGTATTTATATTCTAACATTAATAGAAAAATTGTGACTATGAAATATTCTGTAATACTAATTTTGTTTCTGAATCTTGTATTTTAATCATTTGAAATCAAAATTAGACTTCTATTGTATATGAATCAAATGTACTTATATGCACCTAGTTGTGTGACTCTTGGCAGTGATATATGTTAATATTCCGTCCGACACGTAGACTCAACATATGCACAAGCAGTAGTGAACAGTATTTTTTTTACATCTCCAGTCTTTGTTGATCTATATTCTGCTAATAAAATCATTTCTGAATTTGGGGTGTCAATTTTCCACATTAGAAAATGTTTGGTCTTACAATCAACCCATGGTAGGAGGAGTTTTGTCATACAAATAGCATATGCTAGAAGAAATTTGGGCATGAAAAATATTAGAGAAGCTTTGCGCTTACAAATAGCCCATTTAAGAAGAGATTTGGTCATACAAACATCCCATGTTAGAGGAGATTTGGTCATACAAACAGCCCATGTTAGAGGAGATTTGGTCATACAAACAGCCCATGTTGGAGGAGATTTGGTCATACAAACAGCCCATGTTAGAGGAGATTTGGTCATACAAACAGCCCATGTTGGAGGAGATTTGGTCATACAAACAGCCCATGTTAGAGGAGATTTGGTCATACAAATATTAGAAGATTATTGCCATACAAATAGATATTTTAGAATAAATTAAGATATACAGGACACCAATCACATGATGAGATATGCTGTCAGAGACTCCACGTTGTAAGAGTGGACATGTTGACATAACTACCTACGGTATAGTCTACTGAACTACATTACATCTCGTAGTAGCCAGCCACTTAATAGCTGTTGCAGTGGGTACATTGTGATGTCACAGTAAGAGAGATCTCAAACCCAAGTGAATTCGAAAATATCTTGAAATTTCTCCACTTATTTTCCTTCAACTTTGATGAAATGTTCAGAATAGATTTGATTTGTATAGTTCTTAAAATTTCAAACTATTGAAAATCATTGAAGTCCCCATTCAAGTATAGATGATGATAAAAGCTAGTAAGCACAATGTTTAGTGTAACCTTAATTTATCTTTGAGGTTAGATTGAGTACTTTATATTTCAATGATGTATAAGTACATAAAAAGATTTTTCTTAAAGTGTTTTGAAAAACAAGAATGAAAATTAGCTCAATGGTCATTTTTCATGTATTACTGACTAGATTTGTTTTTAGACCACAAAATCTGAAAAGGTACCTATAGTGTGTAAATTTTAGATGGAAATGGAAAATTTCAGGGAATGTTTAACAACATAATGTTAATCAGTTCTCAATGAATTTCAGGGGAGATCAGTCTTCTAAGCCCTTAACTATCTACAATCACAAGAACCCAAATATAATTTGGATATATTTTTATTGAAGGTTCTTATACTAAGATTTCATCAAGATTGAGAGGAAAATTCAAAGACAAATTATTTTTCCATGCCACCGCCCTGTCCATCCTTAAATATACTAAACTGTACCACAGAGTACTGATGTTCAATATCCAGTAACCCCGGGGACATTGAGAAAGTCCAATACATCAAGGGATTTACTGCGCAACAGTTAAGGTTGTCAATGGTGTCATCATAAATAAAACTGACTTTACAAATTAGTCTTAATATCAATTCCGATGGTCAAGGTATCAACTGAAAAATTGGAACAAAAAATGCATTGATGCATTAGTTATCAGACCCATTTTACTGCCTGATATCTTGCAGAAATCAACAAATTTATAAAATAAAGTATATTGCCCAACACACATTACTTTCTAAGTCAATAAGTGCATGTTTTATTGATAATTAAATATATTCAAATCTGCAGCACTTTTCATGATATACAAGGTAGTATTTTGAATATATTAATGCCTTTAGATTTACAGTCAAACCTCATTATCTTGAACTCAATGGAACCAAGAAAAAAATCCTTCAGATATCCGTTCAAGGTATTGATGTTAAAATACATGTACACAGTGAAAATATAGTTTGGACTTCTAACTCATTTCAACATATCCATGGTATTTGAAATGTCAATATTCAAATACTGAAGTATGCCATAGTTCTAAATTTTGTTGAAGTAGGAGTTACAAGGAATGTTTACAAGATGCACTGGTCATATGATCATTGTATAGTCATGTAAAAATTGGACAAACTTCCATGTACCAGTATGTTCTTTCTCAAAAATTAAAATTCAATTAGAGAATTTGTACCTTTACAACATGTGCAACAGGTATGCATCTCCTAAATAAGGACTGTACTTTGTACATGTTGAATATCACCATAGTAGAATGAGAAATATTGCCTTGTTGGGATGGTTGAAGAATATTCCCCATTTTGATGAGGTGAAGATAACAAACAGTAATCAATTTAACTCCTATAAGGAATACAGAATTGAAGAGTTGAGTAAACACAGACTCCTGGACATACCAGAAGTGGGATCAGGTGCTTTAGAGGAGGAAGCATCCCTTGTTGACCAGTCAAACCTGTTGTGAGCTCTTGATCATCCGTAGTCAAAATTGTTGTGTAAAGAATGGCTTAAAAATTGGCATGAAACACATAAGACAGCATTTGACCCAATGACAGATTGTAATGGCAAACTTGATCAATATAACAACCATAGAATTTGTGAATGCTGACTTTGAATAAGACAGGTTGAAACCCATGTAACATCAACTTGTTTGTTAGTAACCTTCTTCGATTTAAAAACTGATCATATGCAGAACAAGCTCTTGTAAATCGAATCAGTTGAGAGACATAAAAACCATAATTATACAGGTGATAATTAAATATTGCTACATATATAAGGGATTAGTTGTTAGTTTTCCATTAACATCTATGTTCAATAAAATATTTAAGTATGAAACAGACATGGAAGACTCCATTCTGTCTTTTATTTTGAGTTCAATGAGATATATTGAAATGATATATAAATGAAAATGATAAAATGTTATCAATATATCTAATTGTCGAGTTCAAGGCCACAGCAAGAGACTTTTTCTCCTGTAGAATTGTTTGAATAAACTTTGCCTTATAAGAATATAAAAACAGGTCAGCTAATTAAGGAGTACATTTCAGAATTCCAGCAGACAGTTGAGGACTTGATCACCAAAGACAACAAAGATATCTGACTGATCTTGTGGAAAATAACCTTGTTTTACAGGTTTCAATTTATTTTCCAGTAAAATCACTTCTATGTGGGGATTTTTTCCATTAAGTAAATCCTACCCAGTCATTATTTATCATGCCTCTTAAACATGAAAAATATGATTTGTTGCAGTGATGATGCTATATATATATATATATATATATCGGAGTTTGCCGCCCGCGTGGCGCAGTGGTTAGAGCATCGGGCTCAAAGATCTGATGATCCTTGAGTCGGGGGTTCGAATCCCACTGTGGGACGTGGGTGCCGGTCTTTTGGATGAGATCGTATAAACCGAGGTCCCGTGTCGCAGTAGGTGTGGCACGATAAAGATCCCTCCCTGCTCAAAGGCCCTGAGTGCCGAGCATAGGCCTAAATTTGCAGCCCTGTCACCGGTAATGGTGACAGCCGCCGGATAGCTGAAAAATTGCTCAGGCGGCTATAAACAAACAAACAAACAAACAAAAATCTCGGAGTTATTTCCCTTTAATCACATTCCTAAGTATTGAGATGAGCTCAAATTACTTCAGATGTCTTGATTTCTCAAATCTAGCACTGACAACAGAAAATTTAACTGCACAGAAATTTAATCCCAAGCCCAAAAGTACATTTCCTAAAACAGGTCCCATATGATATCCCTTGTTGAAACTTTTTGTCATCGAGAGAAAACAATCACAAAAGACAAGATGGATGTGGTCACATGCAGGAAAACGCCGCCTCCCACTACAGCTGCAATATCATGTCAAGAGAGGCAACATGGTTATTGGTTTTTAACGATAATTCTACAACTCTCTTTAAAGTTTTCAATTTATCAAAATGTTGCAAACGTTGCTTCTCATACATGTACAAGAGAGTTGGCAATCAATTTTGCACAAAAGTTTCTCAACATGGTTGGAGTAATGATGCAGTAAGCATTGCTTTATTCATGGTGTGTCCAGTACTTAGTTTTTGCGAAATGAAATTATAAACATTTATTAAAAACTACTGCAAATTAATTTTGAGGATTTATAGGCCTATACACCTCTCTTTGGTGAATCAAATCATCGGATATTAACTCGACTGTAAATAATATATATAGTGGTGGATCTAATATGGTAATAATGAAAAGAAAACCTGCACTCCTTCTCCAAACTGTTCACCTACAAAATCACATCAAATTCCAGGGAAGAAGTCTCACAGCAGACATTAACGCTTGACTTTACTTCTGAGACAGGAATTTAGCAAACTTAAATTTTCCTCGACTTTATTAGGCCAAAATTCCATGGCCCACTCTATTTAGCTCAACTCGGTAATATGAGAAAAATTCTCAGATTTAAAGTTAGAAATGGCCCTGGTGTTTTTGACTCCAGATATTCATGGCCCTGAGGCAAAGTATTTCATTCTAAAAAGGCAATATGTAATTACAAATACTTTGTAAATGCATCTGCTAAGCAATACCATAACATTCTGAGGCACTACCTACAGTACAGATATCCAGGAAATTAATCTAGAGATGAAAAGAAAACTAGGAAACAGACTGATTTCACAAACTTTAAATTTTCTTCCAAAATCCAGGATAAATATATATACTGCAATACTTGCAACAAAATCTTGTAACAAAATTAAAAATTGTTATGGAAAATAAAAGTAGTACAAAATCTGATTTAAAAATAAGTTTGTAAAGCTGAAATTACAAAGAACTACATGAAAGACGGTGGGCATATCAATGTTTTATGTTTTGGTCATATCACAGTGCTAGTCCAATCACATCATGCCTCTGTAGCATACATGTCCACAAAAATGTGAGTATGTGCTCTGAAAATAAACAAACCTGTTTGAGATCTTTCACAGAATGTTACCAGCCACAAAAGAATCAATATTCATTTTAGAAATATTCTTCTTTGTACAAATATGGACAAATATAATTCATCACCTGGCAGTGACTTGCAAAAAAAATTAACCAAACTCCAATAACAGTCAAATAGAAACCATGTAAACATTTACATCATGCACTCAACATCTACTGCTGGTGTGAAAATATCACTCATGTTTGCTGATCACTCATTTATTTCAAGTTTGTGACAACAAGTATATTTCCTAATCTTCATCGGAGCATGTGTATGGCATGAATATCTAATTGTCTCTGAGCATCTTCACATGACTGTATTAGTCTTTTTCAGCGGAGCTAGTCTCACAGGTTTACGATGACCAGCAGCTGTCTGGGACTTGATTGGTATTCTGTCCTTGCTTCTCTCCCCTGTCTGTTCACCTGTAGGGGGTGTGTCGGGGCTACCATAAGAAAGGTCCATGTTCTTTAAGGTGTCTGTATTCATGTTTTCTGGGTCATATCCCTTGTTTAACATTCTCTGGCTCATTGGTAGAATGGTGGGAATTTTGATTTCTTCAACATCCTGAGGAGAAAATTTTTTACAGCAACTTTTAAATCTACCATTGCAATTGCAATTTCAACAAATATAATCCATGAATACAAATTTTTGGCATATCAATGAAATCTAACTTTCTACATGCTTGATTATTGTCATGTGAAGATTTGAGGCAGCATCAGTGCTTGAACAAATCTTTGTATTTAGTGCTCGGTCTGGAGAACAAACCTTTGTTACAGTATTTCGTGCTCGGTCTGGAGAACAAATCTTTGTATTTAGTGCTCGGTATGGAGAACAAACGTTTGTATTTAGTGCTCGGTCTGGAGAACAAACCTTTGTATTTAGTGCTCGGTATGGAGAACAAACCTTTGTATTTAGTGCTCGGTATGGAGAACAAACGTTTGTATTTAGTGTTCGATATGGAGAACAAATCTTTGTATTTAGTGCTCGGTATGGAGAACAAACCTTTGTATTTAGTGCTCGGTATGGAGAACAAATCTTTCCAAATTTGTGTATATCCTTGAAGTTGACGTCCTTGCTGAGTCTGTTTCTGCGATCAATCCTGGATTCTTTTATGGTCTGAAGCTGTTGAGCAACCCTGGTACCAAGGAAAGTCTATAAAGATATTCAGATTTTGTCACTCACTTTCTTCAACACAAAATGTTTACATTTATAAGAAGTGGTGACTTCTGTGTACATCTTAAATTAAATCAAATGCAAATTTAACCTTATCTTCCCTTCACACATTTAACAAAACAGAGTACTTGATTTCCTATGGTATGCACAGACTTTCCAAAGAAACACTACCAGCACATTTTAACAACTTACAATTGCTTCTAATTTGACAAAATAATGTCTGTCTCTTGAACTTAAATTTCATTTTCATAGAGTTCATTCATCTATCTGTATTAGTACATGTATGTTTCATGTCAAATTTTCACCATGGATACAATAGATGTAATTAACAAGAGTACAGAGCCGTCACAGCACTTTTTGGTATGGGGACTGCATTAATTGGGAAAGTCATCATCGTGTTTTTGAGAACTAGAGAAAATTGAGTTTAATGTCTTTTTCATCAATACACAAGAATAACAAACAACCATATTTTCATTTACATTTATTCAGGTCTTAAAATTTTCCCCCACCAGTTTACACTGTACAATATAAATTCAATTTATAAATGCATTTAGGAAATTTTGCTGATAAAATTGGGCAAATGCATGACTTTTTGTCATTTGGAATGAGGGGCGAGAGGGGCCTGAAGAACAGGTAAATAAAGAGTAGAATGATCACACTATGGCGAGGGATATACAATGATAAAGACTTGATTTACATTAAACATGGCTGTCAAATAGAATGATTTCCTTCTGCTCTGTTTACCTGTGATCTTTCCATCTTGGGAGGGCCTGCAGCAAATGCTTGAGACCTAATACCTAGGCTGAAATCTGAGTCTATTGTATCCTCCCTCTCACCATCTACCTCCCCATCCTGCAACATGCCATCACACAATGCCACCACCATAACAAAGCTAGAGTATACACAATCATCTTTACACCGGTAAATCAAAATAAGATATTCTCATGTGCTGTCATGCTGGTGACACAAAACTTTTACATGTGCATGCTCTTTATTCTAATAAAAATTATGAAGTGTATTTGCCTATATACACACCAAATACTGCAAGTGTATTTATCTTTGCTGGAGAGCACTAAATTATGGTTATTCCAAAATATTTTCTATTTATCTATTATCATATAGCAGAAGCACTAATTAATGATTATGTCAAATACTGTACTAGTAAATGTTAAATGTGCTGAAATAGATACCAATGCAGTTCACAAACATACATTTATTATGTGAATCAATAATCACTTCTAGAGACAATGAAAATATGGGCACCTTGTATAAACAACAACACCTAGCACCAACATGTATGTAACTCTCTCTGACCTGTAGCCTCCTTGACCTCTCCCTGCTAGGTCTCTCAATTTCTGCCTGTTCCGTGTTTTCCCTGGAGATTCCATTACTGACTGGAGTTACCTCCTCTTTTTCCACCTCACTGTTGGTCTGGGTCTTCACACTAGATACTGAGTCTGTCTTGCTGTGTTTTCTGATCTTTCTGCTATCTGTTTAAATAATGCTCATTGATAAATAATTACTAATGAATATTGTTAACTCATTATCATAGTGACTGGAATATCCCATATGAGATGGCAGTATATCATAATTGTTTTCATATGCTACAACTGTGTCCATAAAAAACAAATCTAAGCTCACTACTGGTGTGCAACAACATGAGAAGATTGAAGTTTTAAATTTTGATATCAAAATTTTCCGCTATATTGAAGTGCAACAGGAAGGGAGAAAATGCAGACCAGACTGAGATTCGAACTGGGACTCCCTGAATCTCTGGCCAGGTGTTCTACTATCTGACCTATCTGGTCACTGGTGATTTTCTCCACTTGCAACAGAAAGAGTAGGAAGTATGCCAGTATGAAGAATCGCAGTTTATACCTTCATGTATTTTCAAAAATGTATATTTCTTGAATTACATTGACTCTTTCTATGAACACACACACACACACACACACACACACACACACACACACACACACACACACACGCACATACATATATATATATATATATCAAAAGTGTAATAAGTCTGACACATTATATATAAATGGCACATGAAAATATGAATTGAAATATACAAATAATGGGCATCAATTTTTCCTGTTATTCATTTTCTCATTTTCATAACATTTCTTTGGAATCAGATTAATCAAACCAATCAAAATGTAAGGCATTGCGAAGGTATCTCTCTGCATTCAAGACCTATATGGTTATGAGAACTCGCAAATAATATCTCTAAGTTTATAAATAAAGCTGTCACAGGAATTACCTCTGCAGCAGCAGATATC
Organism: Ostrea denselamellosa; assembly: GCA_024699665.1. Lineage (NCBI taxonomy): Eukaryota > Metazoa > Mollusca > Bivalvia > Ostreida > Ostreidae > Ostrea > Ostrea denselamellosa. Next base: position 17,518,898 of record JAMZEH010000020.1, read on the forward strand.
ATAACATGCTGAGCAATTTGTACGAAATATTTGCCAAGCTGTGCAGAATTTACTTTCAGACAAAATAACAGGAAATAAGGACCTTTGTTCCTATTATCAGTAAAAATCCAATTTACCTCCCAGTGTTGATAAAATTCATTTCTAAATTCTTTATTGCTCTTCATGGCATGTGCAATAAATTTCTTCCACTATCACTTTAATTGTAATTACACATGCCAATCAATATTTTCAGTATATGGACAACAAAGCAAATAACAAGCACAGCAAATTATGCAACTCAAGTAGTTCTGAAGAGGAAATATTCCAATGTTTACTTTCCAACTGAGGACAATGACTAGGATTTAGACAGCTATAGTCTGCTGGAGTTTTTCCCCTTTTATTATGTTTATTTGGCATAAAAAATTGTAACAAGAGATTTATAGCCCACCTGAAGAGCTAACAGATTTTGTAGACCAAGGAGTCTTAGGATGAATCCAGGTTGATTTATTTTTCAGGTTCCATGATTTTTTCTGCAAAACAAATTCAAATACTGTCATTCCTTATGTCTATCAAATGAATTACCAATGTCCTCTGGAATTATCGAAATATCAGTACACATTAAATTTTGAATACACAAGATGAAAATTATCACAGAGTACAGATGTGAATTCCCTTTACATAATCAAGAAAAACTTCTAATTATATTCATCAGAGATGAAAGAGCATAACATTGAAAAAGGCTGAAAATTTAGCTGGGGGGGGGGGGGGGGGGGTTCCTACAGAAAACACAAGCATTTCAACAACTTCAGAACTTCAGGGATGAGAGGGAGCATTCCCAGTGCTCTAGAATTTTTTGGGCCTCATGCTTTACAGTTTAATATTTATTTTATCTTTAAATTGAAAAAAAAAGTGTCATGGACATACACAACATTTCTGACATTTTCTCTAAAATAATTTTTTCATCTCTTCTTGGGTAGCTCAGTGGTTAGATCACTTAACTTATAACGTAAGGGTCCCAGGATCAATACTCCATTCCTTCAAAGATTTTTCTTTCCTTCTTTATTACGGTAATGCCCATTTATACAGTAGAGCTGAACTTACGGTAATGCCCATTTATACAGTAGAGCCGAACTTACATGTTTACTTGCAACAGCCAGAAATCAAAATATGCTAACTGTAAAACAGATGTGATAACATATCCCAATTTTTTTTTTGTAGAAACAAGATAAAATGCAAGTGAATTGCACGTGAATTTTCATGAAAAATAACATATTATTGAGAAATGTTGTGTATGTCCTTAACTCTGAAAAATTTGTCCAAGCTTCATCCACTTTAAAAAGAGATTCTCCCACACTTTCCTTAATACTAAATTTCAACTGCACAGATATTTTTTTTTGTGTCCAGTTGATATTCCATTCATTTTTTACAATCACATTCTTTTATACAATGGACAATTCGATACCCTGCCATGCTCTTTACTGTAACACTTGATTTTCAAACGTTTGGCTTGTTTCTATTCATGCTTTTGATTTAGATCAACAATGCCACAAGTGTTTTATCTATCCTCTTTTTAGAAGTATCATATTGATCATATGAATGGTGGATAAAAACTGAAACTCATGGTCTTTAGACACAGCTTGTTAACAAAAAGAAATGGGTTTACCCAGTTCAAAGAATTATGGAAACATTTACCTCCCCAATTTTTTTTTTTTTTTTCAAATTGATACCAATCTCAAGATTGACAATTTTGAAGCATAAGAGGCTGAAATCTGCCAATCAGCGGAACACTTTGATTCATATATCAATATCTACTGTAAAAATAAATTAATAAAAGATTAGAAGTAGATTCAACACTGAAGTATAGATTGCAGAACACCCACCTGACCAAATGTCCCCACATAATGGCCCTCTGTTGACCAGAGTCTGGCAGTGTGGTCTGTGGAGGCACTCACTATGTAGTTTCCATCCTCGTGTTCTACATATTCCAGACTGACAATACTAGAGTCATGAGCCCTCCAGCTTCCAATTAAATCAGGACTGGTCTTTATTCTCTGTAACATAAAACCTCACACACATGTAGCATTTCCTTGCAACATGGTACAGTAAGATAGCATCTCTGTAAATACTACTGAAATCAGAACAAAAGGAATCAATGACCTCGATCTCTTCTAACTAACCTTAAAAATCATGATCTTTCTGCAAATGTATTTAAAACCGAATACAAAATATGCCAGAAAATTACAAGGAAATTAAGATTATTCTTTCAAGTAGCCTTGACCTTTATATTTATTCTTGAAAACCAATAGAGACCATGAACCTAGTTGCACTAAAGTTAGTTAACACAATTAACAATAATCGTCATTAACTCCCACGTTTATTTAGCTTCAGCTGGAAGTTGAACTGACAGTCAATGAAAAATTAAGCTTAAATCTTGTACACAAGAAATTTTGGAATTTCACTTCCAATGACCTTGATGTTTCGCTTGAAATAATGGAATGAAGGTTTTTGTACTAAAGCATCACTCCAGCAAGTTTAATGAAAAGCAGGCAAGCTTTGTCCTTGGCCAAAATATCCAAGCCCTATTGTGAAATTTCCCTAATCCTGGATGAATGCTCATTCTTGATCACTTAGTACAATAAAATCAAATAATACCAGTGACAGATGCAAAACTAGTGCATGCTGCTTTAGCAAATTTGAGGTAGACAGTTTTGTTAAAAATTTTCCAGATCTGTGAATTAATTGCTGCAAAACTAGCTGTTAAGTCTGGCAGAAAGTATATACAGTGACAAGTTAACACGTATGGATCACATACAGACGTACACAATCTACATGTATGTTCTTATTCAACACATAAGAACTAGAACTCTCTCAAACTCTCTCTCAAACTCTCTCTCTCTCTCTCTCTCTCTCTCTCTCTCTCTCTCTCTCTCTCTCTCTCTCTCTCTCTCTCTCTCTCTCTCTCTCTCTCTCTCTCCCTGGAGTAGATTTGTAGATTTAAGGAACACACCTTATCCTCAGCATGTCTGCAGTAGCCACTAATGTTCCAGACTTTGATGGTGCCAGTCGTGTCCCCTGTATACAGGGTATCATTGGATGGATCAATACACAGCCCTAGTACAGACTCATCTGGCGTGTCCGGGGCGTAAAAATATCCTGCAATGGAGAGAATCACAACCATGAGAGAAGACAGGAGCAGAGGTTCTCTGTTATCTAGTCCATAAAGGAATAGCTCACTCTGTAGCACAGAATTACAGTTTAACACTTTACTATTAATCTTTGGGTAGAATCTGTTTCTGCAGATTGAATTTCAATTGCAGTGAAAATTTGAAGTTTGTTTCATCTCTTAGATAGTTTGCCATAATTCTTCACGAAACCATGGCAACCACAAATGTTTATACAGCAGAGACCCTCCATACTTGTTTCTGTAACTGGCAGCTGATGGAAGGAAGTTTTGATGAGGGACTTACCAACTTCATGTTTAGCACCAAACAATGCCCACCAGTGAAGGTAGCCTGCCTCGCTAGAAATCAGCATGGCAGCATCGGAGGTTTTGGAGGTAATACGCGATGGCAAGAACAACAGCTTATCAACTGGAGAGGGCTGCCTGAAATACACACAAAACCCTGGATTATAAAAGATTCAATAAAGAAAAAAACTCACTGAAAACTTAAAACATACACGTTATTTATCAAATACTGACTTGACTGAAGATGTAGAAAAAAGGTTGTGGGCAATTGAATAAACTGTACAATTCAATAGATGGTCAGTTCCTGATACAATGTACCACAATCCTAAATGACTGTGGAGTACCAGTTAATTGAAATGAAGTCCAAATCCAAGTAAATACAATGGCTTAACACCAACAATCCAGACAGACTGTATATGTGGGAACTGAATTTTGTATAGTTAATCCAGAAATTCACATTCCAACTGGCCATTTTATTTTTTCTTTTACAACAGACTTAATCCAGACTGTAATTTTTGTTTTTTAAGTTGGTCAAAGTAAACTGCAAAGAAAATATAAATCATGGCAGCAACTTAACTAATACGGTGTTTAACTTATCTTTGTGCTAATGTTTCAATCAAAGCATTCCATGTTAAACGTTAAACAACTCTACAGCAGAATTGACTTTCCCAATTAATCGCTACGTTGTAAAATAATTATCATGAAAATGTAAATAAAAAGTATCACTAATTAATGCGGCATATATGAAGATCTAACAGATGTGATTCAGCTATTCAGACAATTCATACATTCGGTTGATTCTGCTTCGAACCAAAGTGTCCATTAGATTCTTACCCTCGAGGAACTCGGTGAGATTTTCTGTGCCTGGAGTTTGGACGGGGTACTTTAGTGGGGGACAGCGGGTGATCATCCGCACTCATCTGTGACTCAGTGGCTGTGGCGATGCTATTTTTACTCAAAATACTCATCTCCTTCATGGCCTCAATCTTCTTCAGTCTACAACAAAACACAGACTTTTATTTTGTCCTTTTTTAAACAAAAATGTATCTCGCCTTGGAAATATCCCACTGTTCTGTGAAAGAGTATATCTAGAAACGTTTTTCTTATCTGATTTTCAAAAAGAGAGTTACAAAACTAATAATGATCCTTAATGTTCAAAGAAAGGAAATCCCAGATAGATATTTTCATGCAAGTTAAACATGACCGTTAGCAGTGCACAGTGTACATTTTTCAGTGACTTGATGGTTCTCACATGTCAGCCTGTTGTCCTTTGCGTAGCCTTATGAACATTTTTTCTGTTTCAGTATCCCATACTGCAATCTCCCCATCATATCCCCCCGTGGCAAGGTAGTTAGGAGGAGAAAAATCCATGGACAAAATGTCGTCTTGATGAATCTGTCCACCTTTCCATCGCAAATTAGCAGGAATATACATGTTCTGCATAAAACAGCAACATAGTGTTATAGGAATTCAATTTCTCAGTGTTTAATCCAATTTATCTACACTATGGATAAACTTACATCTGGATCAGAATCATCGTACTGAGCAATCTTCCTGCTCCACCCAACAGCAATTATGATCTTCCTGTCAACAGCGGGGAAGATTCCGGTCACTTCAGCCTCCGACACAGACTCCAGTTTATGAAGGTTGTGTCCATTCTGGAAATTCCACACCTGCAGTAAACAAAAAGATTAGTTCCACTGTAACAAGCTAATGTATGTGTACTAATTTTAGTGTGATTTGTATACTAGTGCCTTTGGCACTGAGGCAAGAGTGCAAATTCATGCCTTGACCAAAAATATGGAATTCTCTATTATCTATAATTATCACAAAACATGGCAGTCCTATTTTATATCATGCCAAAAAGTGCATTAGGTCTGATTGACCGAAATGTTAAATACAGTCAAACCTCGTTATCTCGAACCCAATGGTACCGAGAAAAAACTTTCAGATATCCGAGGATTCAAGATATCAAGGGTAAAATACTTTTAAGAATAAGTGGTTGGGACTTCCTAATCACTTTGATATATTAATGGTATTCAAGATATCAGTGTTTGAAACACCAAAGTTCAACTGTACAATAAATACATATACAGTATCACAAAGAGAGATGGAACATGGTGGAGTTTTCACCAAGATTTACAACAGAGTAGATATTTCAGACACTAGCAAGTCTTGTAAATCTTTTCATTACCTTGATGGTTCCATTTCTGGCCCCTGTCAGAAGTCTACGGTAACTGTCATCAAAAGCCATACATGTGATTTCTTCATCCCCGTGAGCGTTGGAGAAGACGATGGCTTTATTTCCGCTCTCAAGTTCCCACACTGCAATGTTGGAGGAGTCACAGCCAGTCACAACCTGAAACGCACAGCTGACTCAGAATTCAGGATTCAAAATTTATTGATTAATTTGAAATTCAGTTGGCAATCATTAGTCCGGTTACTGTAAATTACTGCTTGCTAGAAAATAAGAAGACACCCTGACTGTGAAACAGTAAAAACTGTCACTTGGGTAGTAAACAGTCTTGCCTTTTCAATACTCTTTAAAACAACTGCTACAATAAAAAGATGTACAGCTGAATTACAGTTATACGATACAGCACATATATTATTGTATAGTCTAACCTGTTTGAAGGTTTTATTGTAGATGGCTCCACAAAGCTGAGAATCATGGGTAACAGCGTCCAGGTTCTTGGGCTGTGAGGTGTGCCCTAACTTAAGCATGCCAATATAGTCATTACAGGTGACCAGTACAGCATTATAGGGGGCGGGCTGCATGTGCATTGGGAATGTTCCATGTTCTGGCATTCGTCCGTGAATACTGCTTGGAAATTTCAGCACCACTGTTTGTAAGCAAGAGTGTTCCTTAATATCCCAAACTTTAATAACCTGTTAAAATACAAGCTCAGATTTAGTCAGCAATCACGTGTTATTTGTACTGCAATTTCCATATCAATATTTCGAGTATTCCAGTCAGCTAAAGATTCCACAGCAATATTTTAATCTTTATTTTTCATATTTTTTCACATTTTCATATTTAATTTTTCTCTGATTTCATTTCATTTTTTTATAACCTATGGCTTTTACATTTGTATATTTAAACATAACCTTTGTTATGCTTAACTTACAGCATCTTTGGAATAGCTGAAAACTTGAACCAATCCCTCATGAATTTTGACCCCAATGACCCCTGTGGCATGACCTTGGAGCACTGCCATTGGTTTGGATGTAACATATGGATTCCATATCCGTACCACATGATCAAGACTTCCTGTCACCAAGATGTTCAAATTCTTATTGTGATCAAAAGACTCTATCCCCTGTGAAATACACAATGGACTTTATTAACAAAGGAATGTATTTTCATAAGAGACTATAGATGTATGTTGAAATATGGGAATACTATATGTGGAGTTAATTTTTACCCAAAAATTTAGTAATCGCACATTTAGTGTAAACAATCCCCACATGTAAATTTCCACATTTACAGTAATTGTGTGTCAAAGTTCTCACAAATAAAGTGATTTACAGAATTTCTATTAGTTTATCAAAGTCTGTATCTAACATTCTTTGTATTTACAGTACCTTGTCAATATTGAAGACATAGGACCTCTTGAAGTCCTTTCGATCTGCAGGGGAGATAACTAAGGACTGTAGTGCACTGCTCGTGGAGGAGATCACGTAGTCATTATCTGGTAAATACATCACTTGCTTTACTATGTCTGGCAGGACCTGTAGGGAAGGATCTCCGTGGGAAATTTTCTCATGTGCCACAAACTGTGACTGCTGCCCCTTTTCTATTTCCTGTAACAAAATCAACAATTAGACAACACCTAAACTTATCCTTGGAATATGAAACCACATACCAGTATATACTGTATAAATATGTCAGTGTGATGGCCATCATAGCTCTTCACCTTCCATTTACCATGTCTTTATTAATGTATTTTCCAATCAAAGTAAAATGGACCAGGGGTTTGTCTCTTTATTCCGCATCCACCCATCATTGCATACATTCTGATATGTCCTCTATATTTAGTGCTTAATAAAATGGACAACTTACACTCCAGAAAATTTTCTGCACCCCTTCATCGTTCTTGAAAGGTGTTTCAAACAGCTGAGAGACTGGCTTTTTAAATGTAATGGTGTGAATGTATCCAGTGTCCACGCCAAATATCAGCTTGGAGGGATTGCCAGGGTTCTGTGAAATATACAGATGAACAGGCATTAAATGATTCTCGTGACCTTGTAAAGAAGGGATTGCCAGGGTTGTGTGAAATATACAGATGAACAGGCATTAAATGATTCTCGTGACCTTGTAAAGAAGGGATTGCCAGGGTTGTGTGAAATATACAGATGAACAGGCATTAAGTGATTCTCATGACCTTGTAAAGACCAATATTTCAAAAGATCAATAAGTATATTTGAATTATCAATATTCATTCAATCTGTCAGATTCACAATACTAATAATACAAAAAAATCTGGATTTTTATGCTCTAATTTCTGTTCTTGAAAGCAAGCAGATTCCATTGAATATTTGGTGCTTTTCAACTTTGTTGGCGATTTAAATAGTCATCAAAATCTAATTCCACGTCAAATAAAAGGCACCTCTTGTTAACCAAATACTATATATAGCCCAGTTTATAACTAAATTCCATTGATATTAAAGGAAAGGAAGTTGGTACATGGTATCATTGTTTATTATTACAAATAATATACAAAATATATTGTTGGGTTTACAAGATTACTCTCAGTGATTCAAACAAAATTGGATCTACAAAATAAAAAGGCTGAATGTCAGCTAATTCTGTCCAAAAAACTGTGTCAGTTTCATTTTGTGTACGATCAAAGACAGACTATTTAACTTCAAATTTATGGAGGTTGTATATTTTACCTTCACATCATACCAGTAGTCGAAACAGTAAGGAACGTCTGACATAGCTGAAAAATAACAAGTGTTTGATGTACACCTCTGATGTGATGTATGATGAATTTAACTCACAATCAAAACTCCACTCAGTAAACATACTTAAAACCAATATAAATGACTAGCACATACTTAGCTAAAATATCACAAATGTAGCACTTCAAAACACTTGAAATTTCAGAAAATAGTTCATAAATCAAACATTCGAGTTAGTGTCCAGCAGATAAAGTAGGTCTTTTGAGGGGAAACATGAATGAAAAAAAATCTCACCGAAGAGTTGGAACTCTTCAAAATGTTGATTTGTGGAGCAGTCATAGAATCTAATATCACGACTTGTGGAGCCAATAACCAGTTTATTACAATTTGGCAAGAATATGGCATCAGTTACCCAGGTCTTAAACCTCCTTTTCTGACCAGAGGTGTCACTCTCGTCATTTGTTATAGAGTAATATTTCTCAACATAGTTAAGGCTAGGCTGCCATACATTCACGATTCCTTCCTGAAATAAAGCGAAGAATCTATTTATAGAACAACTTTTAAAAGCAGGATGAAGTCAGTGTGTGACAATATTCTCAGAATAAGATCTGCAGCACTTGCTGTGTAGGGGATATGCATTACATTTCAATACACTGAAACAAAATAAATGTGAAAAACACAATGCCATTCCTACTTGACCCTTAACCTTAAAGTATGAACTTAACATGATATAAAGCCTTTGAATGTGACTTTAACTTGACTAAATATGGAGTCTCTTGTTCATTTCATTAGAATGGTTAAGGTTAAAGTTAAGTAGCATACCAAGGAATAGATCAAACACAATCACACAAAAGGCTTTGGAAAAGAAATCAAGCCATATACACAATACACACAGAACTATATTTACATCTCCTAAGTTTTTGTCTTCAATATCTTTACAAATTGTAATGATGGTCATTTCCTCATGAATGCAATGCAGTTGTAAACAATATGTTTGAATACAAATAAATATAGCACATCTACTTGAATGGCTGGGAATTGTGACAGAAATGAAAATAGAATGTAAATATGAGAAATAAACTTCAGTTTTTGAAAATACGAGGGTATGAACCTCAACAGGTCGCATTATTGCATATTTTTCATGAAACACTAATGTACTTGATGAAATATGCAATCATGATGCGTCACACTTCATACCATCATGTGTTTTCGAAAGTGAAATTAATTCTGAAGTGCTCACTTTGCTGATTGTTATGTATCGAACTGTCCCTGTTGAGGCCACGATCTTCGTTGTTTGCTCTTGCTGGAAGATGACAATAATTAAACAAAAATAAGATCATTACTTTGAATGATAAACACATGAAAATTTAAACATGCATATAAACTACTGCTTTTTCAGTGAATTAATAAGATACTTTTATAATATACATTAAGATACAATACCTGATTACATGTGATCTGTTAAATGCTTTCTTGTATAAAAAGAATTTTTAGCAAGTATTTAATTTTGGTATTATTAACAAAGCTGTTGAGATTGCTGTAACTGAATATCGCTAACAATTTATTCTGTATTGTAGGTAATAGTTATCTTTCTTGGAATTATAAAGTCATGAAAATTAGCTCTTGCTAAATATATCTACCTAATTTTTTTTATGGAAAAATCACTTTTGTGTCTTGCTAAACATTCCACCAAAATGGCATTATTCATGGCAAATTTTGGCCATGGCAAACAGCTGTAGTTACATCAGAAAACAGATTCCATGTATCATTATGAGTATTTGTGATAAGCAAAGCATTACGGTCTACTCTTTCTAAGGCCTACCCTATTGTGTACTATGTGCCGGAGTTTGGGTTCCACAAGAAAGGGAATTTCCCTTTTGGTTCTCATGTAGTCATTTTCTCTATACAACAGAAGCATGTAGGTACAGAACTCATTCCAATCCACATACCCATCCAGGGAGGTGTCGAGCTGCAACAAAATGACCCCAAAAGTCACATGTTTTAAGTTGTCTTTATACACTTAAAATCATAAAGATTCAATGGATATAAAGGAGCAGTAAAAATCGCATTAAATTAAGGTTTGATCAAGAATTTGAGTGGTATTTCACCATGAGAAGTAATTCTTTTTGAATGTACATAATGCTTGTGTCATTGCTTGACAAATATCAGTGTAATTTTCTGTAAAATTTATCGAATACTTTAACAGGTAACAGATTAGGACTATAATCCCCAAAGGTGGTGTAATTCTAAACAGGAAATGGTGCACCTGTGCACATAAATATCTAAACTGTTCATATTTTATAGACACGGTAGTATTTTGTTTGAAAACATATCTTTCAGAGTTTATTTTAATTTTCGAGTTGCATTCATTTGACAACAGCAACCACTTATAAATATAGGATGTCACTGTATGCTAAAACTATTATCATATCTCAGACAGCAGACAGGACACTTTGTGGTATCTCAGACAGCAGACAGTACACTTTGTGATATCTCAGACAGCAGACAATACACTATGTGATATCTCAGACAATAGACAGTGTGCACTAAGTGATATTTCAGATAGCAGACAGTGCATTTTGTAATATCTCTAACAGTAGGCAGTGCAGTATGTGATATCTCAGACAATAGACAGTGCACTTTGTGATATCTCAGAGAGCAGACATTGCACTTAGTGATTTCTCAGACAGTAGACAGTGTGTACTATGTGATATCTCAGACAGTAGACAGTGTGCACTGTGTGATATCTCAGACAGTAGACAGTGCAGTATGTGATATCTCAGACAGTAGACAGTATGCACTGTGTGATATCTCAGACAGTAGACAGTGCAGTATGTGATATTTCAGACAGTAGACAGTGTGCACTGTGTGATATCTCAGACAGTAGACAGTGCAGTATGTGATATCTCAGACAGTAGACAGTGCACTTTGTGATACCTCAGACAGCAGACAATGTATGCACTTTGTGAATACAAAGACAGTTGAATACACTCTGTTACTGCTCAGATGGTTAACTGCATGGGGCAATGGATAATCATACACTTTTATGAGAGGCAAGTCAGTTTTGAGTCGAACCTCCATCAGATCTTTTGCCTTTCACCTCACAAAAGCTAGTGACTGTACTATCAAACATGAAACTCCTTCAGTAGGATGAACTTTGAGTAACTAGTTGACCTGTCTTAATGAACCTGGTTCTGGATTGTCTGGTGACAAACAACTTTGTGTTACGTATTCACATTCATTGTTTCCTCATAACAACATGGAACAGAAGGGTAGAGAGATGGACATAATGATCTATGGCGGTATGATAATAATAATATGATCCCATTTCAACACATTTACACAACCTATATCTCATTCTCCACTAACAGATGTATGCAATATATTGTTTGAAGACACATTTACCACCAAGAACACAATTAAACAGTGGAAGCCTTGCGCCCAAGTTTCTTTTCATGTACAAACAACTAACCTACCTTTGTAAAGAGTTTTTCCAAATATTCTTCATATTCCTGAGTTCTTAGCACCTGAGCCACAGTGGCCTTGAATTCCTCCAGGTTCATCGCCCCTGGGGTCCTTTTCTCCACCTTGGCAGGGAAGTAAGATGATCCAGCTTGCTTGACAATGTCGTCTGGTTTGTGATCCTGGAAGGCTTTCATCAACAGGTGAAGGTGATGAAGCTTGATTTGTTCTTCCAACCTCTGGGTTTTGTCCTTGTCACTAAAACTACACAAAGACATCTCTAATTGATCATTATTTCATTAAGCATTATTACACATACAGGGAATGATGAGTCAATATCTAGATGATGTTGAATTCTTGTTCAAATCATTGGCCTCTGCCTGCTTATGCTCTTCTCACTCTTATGATACACATGCAGACTTTGAGAGTACATGCATCAACTTAATTGAGCATAACAACCTTTTTTCTTACAAATCAATTAATCACCTTCAAGTTCCTGAAATTGCTCTCAGCAAAGATGACCTCAAATTGAAGGCATTAAGTGTGAATGGAGTCTATGAATTAATTTATCCTCCACACCAACAGCTTTTTCAGCAATGAATGTGTAAAACTTGGTCTTCATTTAAACAATAAAACACTTTCTTTGTTGCTTTATCAGGTAACGACAGTAGCTAGCATTGCAGAAAAAAACTCATAACCGTCACTTTAGTGGATTATGCAAGTTTTTCTGCAATAGTTGCTACCTTCATCACCCAAAAAAGAACAAAGAAAGACCTTGTTTATATTTATATTTTTGAGAGCCTTTTAAAAATATAAACTATAGATTAAAATACTAAAATATAATATTATTGCTGACCATTTTGTTATAGCCATGCACCCTTTGACCTTGAAGGTCCATATTTGGTAATGATGACACGGACAAGTGGTACTAAAAAACCAGATCAAACTAGTTTGCAACAAACATGTATTCATTGTCTGTGATGAAATAAATGTTATTTGAAAAAGAAATATAGGAGAAAAGATTCCGTGAATGTAAATATTTTGGAGTGGTACACCTGAAATTTCGTGAATGTAAATATTTTGGAGTAGTACACCTGGAATTTCGTGAATGTAAATATTTTGGAGTGGCGCACCTGGAATTTCATGAATGTAAATATTTTGGAGTAGTACACCTGGAATTTCATGAATGTAAATATTTTGGAGTAGTACACCTGGAATTTCATGAAAGTAAATATTTTGGAGTGGCGCACCTGGAATTTCATGAAAATAAATATTTTGGAGTGGCGCACCTGGAAATGATTTATATTACTTTACGCTGTGTTTTGTTTTTCTCACATAACACAGGACCCTTTGTATAATTCTTTTATCATTGATGTACATTTCTCTAGTTTGTTTCAGGGCATTAAACAATTCATAATCTACTTGCATATTCTTTCTAATATGCATTTTTTTACTGTCTGATTTTTTTGTGTTGGAAAGTTGTATGTTCTTTCAAGTCATTTATAATAAATGACATTTTCATCCCAGAAAGTGCACAGTTCTGTGTTATCATCTAATTCATCAAAAACTAGCATCAATGAGCTTGTGCAGAATTTTAAGATATAAAAAATTACATTTTGTATATTTCAGAAAACATGAATGCTGGGTAGCTGATTTCAGTGTTACAGTATTTGCATGTCTTTTTGGACAGAACTAATTTATTTCTATATATATATATCATCTACTTTCCCTAAAGTATACACAGACTTTATATATTAGTCTACCTATTGAGATTTTGTCAGATGGATCAAAAATCCCTTCTGCACCACAAGAATGACATTGTGTAAGAAAATTTTGCATTGTCCTAGTCGAAATAGTTATTAAAAGACTTCATCTGATAATCCATGATATGGCCTCAGGTGTTCCATCAAATATTGACCATTCACCAATCAAAATCATATAAAAAAACCCACAAGGATTGAAAACATCATCTCTATTATAGTAAACCCAGAAATTAAATTTTAGTTGTTATTTGGCTGCAAAACCTTACAGGTATTGCAGTAGGGTCTATTGAATATCTCCACTACTACATATGTGAAATTAATTATAATTTGAAGCTCATTATCACATTTTAACCTGTATAATATCACTTATTATTGTGGTCTCACAGTTAAATAAACTTCCGATATACAACTTCTGGATACACCCCAAGCTATATACACACACACATACCTACATATACAACTAATAGTACAAATGACCTCATGCAGTTCACAAGGCACATAATCGGTCAAAAGTATTTTATTTTATCAATTTCTATTTAATTCTGTCTTTTGAAATCCACTTCAAACTTAGATGACTCTGTAAACTTGCAACTGGCCGTTTATAATCACTTAATCATACACAAGTGCATTAGTGAGGGTACAATACCCTCCATTTACACATGATTAACTTACTTTACTTCGACTGTTTGCAATGTCAATGGTGACCAAAGGGCCAGATAAATTGTTTGAAGCACTGAGTATGTATCAATGTTTTATATGTTTCAATTATAATAGATCTATATTCAAACAGACCTCTTGATATAATCAGATAATTTATACTAAGGTTTTACGCAGAAAGTCCATTAGGCCACTTGCAGCTTGAGTCCATGAATGACATTACAAACACACTATCTCCATTATGTTGAGTAACATCAGACAAGTTGGTTTCACAATGCATATCAATTTAATTAAGTCCACACTTAAATGTTGATACAAAACATCCTTTGAAGATATGCAGAACAGCTTTGTTTTGTTTATTACGAGTTGTAATCTGAAGCAGACATATTTCTGCCATATACCCGCTTCGAGGTTAATCGGCGTCCAGTTTTGAAGTTTTTTAGTCATGGTGGCTTGTAATAAAGCCTGCTCTTTTATCGAACGTGATGACGATGAATATGCCGTACATAAATGGCATAACATGCATGTACCCTACTCCTGGGGGTGGGGGAAGTCACTTCAGCAGTCAAAAATCCTAAACAGTCAGGCTGATCCCATTAAAGGGGTTTTACATAAATTTACGAACAAACTTCTTTATTTGATAATACAATTATTGACAGTTTTGAGGTCAATATGATGCTTTAGCTAAGATTAGTACAATATTCACCAAACTCGGAAGGAAAGGTGAATACACTTCGAGGGAAACTAAAGTTTTGCATTGACTGCATGAGAAAATGTTAATTATGAATATATGATTGAATAATTCAAATATTGAAACTGTTGCTAGGTCCTACAAATCAATACCTGGATGACCATATTTGTACAGTACACACAGTTGCAGTGCAATGATAGTTAAATGTGATCAGAGTTGCAAGTTTTTGTTTATCTTATAATTGAATAATTCAAAACATTAAAATCATTTGGCACCTAATAATCAAATGATACCTGATTGGTCAGTCATCTTTAGATCAGGTTCATTGTTAAAATAATTCAATAACTGTTACTCTAGTTTGTGACAGATGTTACCATTTTTTTAAATTATAGTTAAAGAGAATCAGTTGTATCAATTTTGAAATTTTCAATATCTATTTTTGGCCTGATGTTGTAGAAATCCAAGTATCACAATACTGGCTTCAAAAACACATGCAGGTGAATATATATTCTATTTTTCCTACATTGTTGGATATCAGCCAATCAGAAAGCATAGAATTATTCAATCATACGATAAAGCATTGTGTTCAAACTCCTCTAACTTATCAACAACCATCTTCATTCAACAGATTCAAACAACTGATGCGACATCACAAGATTTTGTAAATTCAATGATTTAGTTACATTCATGCATGATAGGAACATAAATTTTGTTGAAGACTTCTCTGATAATTATTGGAAAAAAATCTTGTTAAATATAAAATATTTCAAAAGTCAAAGTTATATATGAATAATCAATGACATTTTTCGCAATACTGAATCCAAGGGCAATAACTCTGTTTTCATTAATTTCTTTATCAGTCCATTATGCAGTTTCCTTTGTTTTTTAATATATTCTTTAAAGAAAATTTCATGAAATTGTTATGAATACTATCATATCATTAGAACAAGATTCTGCAAAATTTTGTTAATGCTATTTTAAGGAAAATTGCATCTGATGTTGATATCTAGCATCTTAAAGGGGCATGGACACGATTTGAGCTGAAATTTTTAAAATCTTATTTTTCCATTTTTAATGTTTACAATGCTTAACTACAATATTTCTAATGGTCAGCGAAAATTTGAATGCCATGCAGTTGTCATGTTACAAGACAGATACAAAACAAGACTCATGCTTTGTTTTTGTTTATATATTGCTTAATAGAAAATATCATGTTTAAAAGAAGATGAGATGTGACAAACACTGGAAACTTTTTAACTGTAAATTGAAAAAAATCTGCTGTAAATGAAACTTTTACTAGTGTATTTAATCTATGTACACAAAAACATGGCACAAGCCTTGTTTACATAACAGAACTAGAGGTTTTTGATGATTTACCAGTTACATGTAAATAAAAATGAATACACTTCCTATACTTCTACCAGATAATACTGCTAGTATGGAGTTACTTTAATGATATAATTAAAGGTTTGCTTTATAGAAACATTACGCAATTTTCCAACTTAGTAATAGGTATGTATTCTACAGAAATTTTACGCCAGTCTCTTATGATGAAAATGCACAGATGCAGATTAATTTCTAATTTCTTTATAAACAATTTATATATACATATATATTTTTTATATAATATATATATAATTCTGCCTATCTAAAAATAAAGTTGTTTTAATTGCAATTAATTTATGTATACATGGTCTTTAGCCCTTCTATTGACTATACATATGATGTCCCCTGAATGTGTTGTGTGCAAGATTCCAGTTGAAATAAAAACAAAAGCTCTGCAAGGCGGGGCAGATTACCTCACCATGAATGTCAACAAGCTTTTTTCTATGACGTTCTGTAGTGACCTTAACCTTTTGACCCCAAAATCAATAGATTTCTTCCTCTACATGTGAAATATCTAATCAATCCAGGGAAACAACATGTGGCCTGTAGAGTGTCTAAAACCTTAGTATCGCATGCACACTCACTCACACCCACACACAAGTGAACTGAGAAACGATAATGATCAATGTACCATATTCAAACAGAAAAAAAAAATCTTCCACCCAGTAGTGCATCAAATTTACCTGTTTCATTGCATTCCAACCAGAACTCAGTAACTAGTAAAATTTTATACCAAATTCCAGCCAGGCATATGACACTTACATTACCCTTTATATCTTTCTAAAATCGGTCATGGTTCAAATTGAATGGATTCTATATGTAGTTAAAAATCTCAAGAAATTGCCATTCAGATTTTGCCTAATTTATGGATGGAGATGATCGAATTTACAGGAAACAAAAGAATTTGGGTTAAAATACAATTGTTGTCTGGGTACACCATGTCAATCACACCATTCTTATCACGCAGCATAATGATATAACCAAACTTCTGTCTGCAATCTATGCTGCAACTTGATACCCTGACATGCAACGATATCTTCACCCAATTATACACTTAAAACTGAGTGGTACTTTCATGAAAATCTAAGATAAAATCATAAACAATGAATTTCTTAACAATGAATAAAGTTAGCTCTAATAATGATCTGCTGCATCCACACTTAAAAAAAATACAACTTGCCTGAAATCCATTTTTGACATCTTGTTGCTCATCATCACTGGTTATTTAATACAAATAAATCTCCTGATGAATCACATTTCAGGACTATAAATCCACAGATCTATGATTTAAACCAACAACTACCAATTTCTACAATCAGAATCTATAAATTTTTACGTGCTGAACATGAATATCAGACTTGTAATTTCAGAGCCCATTAAATTCCCATGAATTTATTATTTGATCCCAAAGTTTTTAAAACACTTGAAC
Organism: Ostrea denselamellosa; assembly: GCA_024699665.1. Classification (NCBI taxonomy): domain Eukaryota; kingdom Metazoa; phylum Mollusca; class Bivalvia; order Ostreida; family Ostreidae; genus Ostrea; species Ostrea denselamellosa. The sequence continues at coordinate 17,536,636 of JAMZEH010000020.1, forward strand.
TCAAATAAAGAGAAAGCAAGAAGCAATCCTCCCTTTTTAAAAAAAATCCATCATGTAGAACCTTGATAGGACCATATAACACAATAACATTAAGCTTTAACGAAAAACAGTCAATCGCTTAGTGAATGGCTCATGAATATCTTCACTCACAAATACATACATAATTGATCCTAATGAATTAATTCACTGTACATCCATTAAAAAAAATTAATTAATTGAAGACTCATGATACTTTAAATTCTACACCAACTAAATACATCTTTTCTCTCTTACTGAGTAATGAAAACTAGAAGCTAGATTGTTAAAAAATATTCAAAAGTTCAGTGTTCATTCATAATGTTTTGTTTTTGACTGGGTACTATGGTCCAAATCAATAAATTTTTTTCAATGACAAGGTCTGCTCATCATTCTATAAGGAATAAATATCCTCTGCATTGAAATGTCAACACAGTGATAATATGGTCCCACCTAATTATTTCATCCATACACCCCGCAAATTATACTCTGGGGTTTTGCGAAAATAAACTCTTTTGTGTCACACTACCAATGTGGAGGATTCCAATCACCTTTGCAAACAGTAAACTTGTCAGTGTAAATCACTTCTTTTTTAAATTCATAATTATGAACAGTCATTATTTTTGACAGCTACCAGAATATCATTCTTCATAAATGTAACTTTTGAACTAGTATAGCATTAAGCTCTATCAGATCCTTCAAAAAACTTTCGAGCTAGTATGGCACACAAAAAGTATATCTATGTCAGGTATCTTAAAAAACCTAAATAGACCTGTCTCGATCTTATAGTATTTACGATTTCAAAAAAAAATTATGCTCATGAATTCTGTATATTTTCTCAGGGCAATTAAATTAGTTACTCATCTTAGTGAAATAGACAGCCTCAGTATGGATCTGTTGTTTGCTTCGTCTTTTGTAAAATGATAGCCTGCCGTGTCTATAAGTAACACACACACGCACTGACAATGACTCGATCACAACATAATCACCTCTCTTTCTATCTAATTCTATGACCATGATGGCATTACAAAGCAATACGTCAGTGTTAAAAAAATTCTTAATTTAATTTCTTGATAGAATCTTCAAAAGAGTTGTTTAATTTGAATTTACTGATAAATAGAAAATGCATACAAGGGTGTAAAAAATATTCAAAAGTTCAGTGTTCATTCATAATGGTTGTGATCTTTATAACATCTTCATGCAAAATCAATTCAGAAAGTTTAACACAGTGACCCAATTTAGGAAATATAATCAGTGATCAGGCTCTTATTCCACCTGATAGGGTAATATCTCCTGGTACCTTTTTTAAAAATATTGAAATACCCGTTTTTCATGATATACTTATATTTAGGTTTTCAATCTTTTTGCCTTTGATATCCTTATCAATTGAAATGACAGCCCTTTCCACATGAATGTGATGCAGATGTGAACAATGTGCATATGAATCTGGGTAAATACATCTATAATGTGTCTACTTTAACAGCTTGTTTATTCAACAGAGATAAAAATAGAATATAAATATAAATTTCATTTGAAATCACATATAATGGTATGAACTGCAATGCATTCTTTTCATGAGGTGCCAACATGCTTCATGACGTATTCTGGCATACAGTGTGATACAGTTCATGTCCTTGCGTATTTTCAAAAATGAAATTTACTTCTTCAATGACTTGGCATTACCCTCATCAAAGAAATTTACCACAAAGGCTAATTTCTCATGAACAACAAAACATGTATTTTTCCCTTGAACCCAGTCAATAGAAGAATGCCATTTTTTTCTGTTGTGCTTCTTCTATGAATGCCAAATACGCAATTAATGATTTTGATCATTACTCTCAGTCCAAGGTACACAAGATTCCAAAAACAATAACAAGTAATAATTTTCTTGATAACATTAAAATTTCAGCTTTAATATGTCAACATATAACACCGAAATACCAGTATCTCATAGCACGACTGAGTCTAAACTTCATGGTCTCGGGACACAAGCTTTTTTTGGGGAAGTCTTGAAGGAGTACATTCAGAACACTTGGGTGCATGCTGTATTATCATGGCTTTTTAAATTTCTATTAGATGTTAAATATGGCTGAGCATTGATGTTCATCAAAGTTCTCAGTGTTTCCTGAAGGATCACAAAAACTGTTCAAGACAAATGTCAGTATAACATTATAAATGTGCATTCCTCAACTGGCAATATGGTGACAAACATTCACATTTCAAAGGGCGGTATATAATGCTCGTTACCCTGATAAACAGTGGTAAGCAGTGATGATTAACAGGCAGACCCCAGGCAAGCACATCAGTGTCTGTAAGACGCAAACAAGCACTGGTATGAGGAGGTGGATGTGAGTGGCAAAAATGACAATAGAGGTTAGGTGATGGAGTTACTATAAGTTATAGAACTATATATAATTATATATATATATATATATATACACATATTCTTCCAGGATTATCGAATGAGTGTAAGAAAAGCCATCACAAGCATTTAAGTCTGATGAAGTAGGGAAAAATTAAACCTTATCCAAACCAATTGCTTAAACCCTTGAAAAGAAATATCTCTAGCAAAACATTTATTCGCCAAGGCCTCTAAATCAAATAAAATTCATCACATTACATTAAGAATGGAGTACGTCATATCTGAAGGGGAGCAATTTCTTTGTGTAGCCAATATTATGATGCAATTTCATGAATATGAATCACACATTGTAATATGATATAAAGAACTAGGTTCATGTTATGCATAAAATATAGTCCTTGTAAATACTATTTCAAACAAATCCATGCCAGTGCCTAATTTTAAGCATAAATATAAAAGGGAAATTTCCTACTTTTATTTAATATCTATCAAACATTTCTTCAATGCAATCTATAGAAGAACTAGACTTGAGAATTTTAATTCGTTATTTTTATGGGAATTTTGATATCTAATATAAACAATATGAATACATGCCATAACCACCAAAAACAAACTGACAATTATGAAATACATCTTGTATTTTGGGCTATTTTGAAATAGAAATTTAATTAATAAAAAGGCTGCATTGTACAAACCACTAAATATTATACCATAAGTTTTCAACACAATACAAATTTTAAATATTTTTCTGTCAAATACTCAAAATCATCAACTTTAATTTTTTTTTTTTTGAAAATTTACAAGGCCAATTTTTTTTAAATTAATCAACATAGGATATGACCTCCTATAAAATCCACAAAAATTAGGCCCCACAAAATATAATGGTTTCAAAGTTACTCTACCACCACCATATAATCATGAATATTGAACAACAGTCAAATGTTTACAGATTTTCTTTTTGGTATAATTTTTCCTTTTTGAATTATTAAAGCTTGATAAAATTTGTATGTCCCAGAGTCTGCGAGAGTTCAATTAAAGCAGAAAAGTATGTTGATATACAATTTTTTTGGTGACTAAAAACTGTTTGTTTGTACCTTTAACTTGCCCAGGATATAGATTTGATATTTGGGACTGATGAGAGGGCAATTCAAGTCTTAGGTTTCGTGTACAATAACAATTATACATCTTGAACTATTAAATAATTAAGTGAAACGCAATCAAAACAAATGCAGCGTAAACAAAAATAACATTAAAAAAAATCAATACAGTAATACTTGTTTTCTATAAATGAAAGAAATTCATAATTTAAATACAAGTAATATGTGCATCTCATCATGAAAAACATATCTTGACTCATCCAGAATGCATCATTGATCATATGTTCCATCAAAGAAGTCTGAACAGAGATATTCGCATGTCAACATCCAATACAAATACTGGTAAATATTTAAACAAGAGCTTGTGCCAAGATTAATAGGAAAATCAAAAACATCGCAATGTTACTGCTTATAACATTATAAAAGGTTGAATTTATTTATTGATGCTGGTAAACATTAAATTCTTCCAGCCACATTTTACCCTAGTAATAAATGGAAAAGACTCTGATTTTTCGATTCAAATGTATGCATGGCCTTTATTGAATGTAACATATTGAGAGTATTTCAATACAACATTATTCATTCCTAATATATAACTCAGCTGTTACAATTTCATTTATGGCGTCAGGCTATAGACATACGTGTACATCTACCGATACCGCATTTTACTCGTAATAGTTCTGATTTCACATTTGAATATAGAACCATGTCAGGGAAACACCTCTAACCTGGGTATTAGCTGACACTGTACCACATAAAATGTTGACACGGTTACATCTTTGGTCAGCTTTACTGTAACATATCGCATCAACAAAGTGGCCATTATTGGTACTTGACAGCTGTCATCCAAGTTAGCAAAGCCTCAAAAAAACACCGAAAATCTCACAATACAGCTAGATTCCCTTTTCTTTCTTTCTTCCTTTTTTTTTTTTATAAAAAATTAATGGTATATAATTTTTATTTCAAAATTTTAATATTTTATTGTGTACTTCAAACAGAACCATTACTTTTAAAGAATAAAAGTTTATACATTTACACACTGAAAAACTAGTATCAGTAACTATAAACTAGTATCAGTAACTATAAACTAGTATCAGTAACTATAAACTAGTATCAGTAACTATAAACTAGTATCAGTAACTATAAACTAGTATCAGTAACTATAAACTAGTATCAGTAACTATAAACTAGTATCAGTAACTATAAACTAGTATCAGTAACTATAAACTAGTATCAGTAACTATAAACTAGTATCAGTAACTATAAACTAGTATCAGTAACTATAAACTAGTATCAGTAACTATAAACTAGTATCAGTAACTATAAATTGTATCCAAATTATTTAATGAGAGTGACAAACTTACACACTGCTGTCAAAAGACACAGATTTTGGTCCTAGTTCCATTGGAGCAGCCATTTCTTTTCTTTTAAATCCAATAAAATGCCGAAATTGAACAATTTTCACAAACTTTGAAATTTTCAAAGTCACAATAAGCACTTCACATCCTGTTCACTATTTGAACCATGTAAATTCAGATGCTTAAGGAGAAAATGTCACAAAAACAAACATGGCCATTATACGTATTGAGGGGGGGCACAAGCATTGATTAAAATAACAATTAAACAGTTAAAGTGTGTTGGCCACTGTCATCTGTTCCAGTTAATGAATTTAAAAGGGCTCATTTTCCACCTATAGTCAGCACGGAGTGAAACCCATTCACAGACTTTCGACACTGGTATCAGCTTACAATTTCAACCATATGCACAGTAAAAAGAGACTATGGCAATACAATTCAATGAAATTAAAATCCTTATCTTTGGAAATAAGGACAAATACAAACTTTTAACAAAAATTAAAACATAATTGAATTATTTAAACTCATACAGCATGATATTAAAATGCCATACAAAGAACAACATCGTGCTTGTTGAAAGGGTCAATACACAAATTTAATTTAGAATCCTTGTTTTTGAATACCTGCATTGAAAGTATTGTAGGGGGTGTTGATTTAAATGTGAAACTGTAAAAATACTGCAAGCTAAAATCAACAAGAGAGACTTTATTCCTACGTTGTCATGACAAAAAAAACAAAAGAGGACTAATGTGATAAGAGACTTATTAAAACTTCACATTAATTTCTTGAATGGCAGTCAACTTTGGACACAGTACTTTCCCATCACAAGAGTTATATGGATACTAAAACAAATCTAATACGATGAACTGCCCATTCCAACTTTCAATTCTGTTGTGTTTATCTTTATGTTGACATTGAGTGTCATAATTTTTCTCCCTTTTTTATCTTTCCTTTCCTTTTTTAAAATTAAATTTCACTAAAATTTGATAGACAGTTGGAGGCCGATTTCTCATTGAACATTAATACTGCCTTATTCCTTTTTGGTCATCATCGTTATATGCAGCAAGTTTAGCAAGAGATATGTATCATTCCTGTTCATTGGATTTTTACAGACATGAAAGACATGCACTCAATACTATTACCTATGTAGTGAGTGTATTTTTGTAAAATACAGGTGGCTACAAAAGTGCATGAAACTATACAATAATAGTTAGGTTTTCATACATGGTACTTTAATGAAACTATGGCTAAAAATGTATACCAAGATTTAATAAAAAGAAATCTTTGGACAAAAAGGCTGACAAACCAATCCACAGACATCAGATAGAGACAGACACACTGACAAACCAATCCACAGACATCAGATAGAGACAGACACACTGACAAACCAATCCACAGACATCAGATAGAGACAGACAGACTGACAAACGAATCCACAGACATCAGATAGAGACAGACACACTGACAAACCAATCCACAGACATCAGATAGAGACAGACAGATTGACAAACCAATCCACAGACATCAGATAGAGACAGACACACTGACAAACCAATCCACAGACATCAGATAGAGACAGACAGATTGACAAACCAATCCACAGACATCAGATAGAGACAGACACACTGACAAACCAATCCACAGACATCAGATAGAGACAGACAGATTGACAAACCAATCCACAGACATCAGATAGAGACAGACAGATTGACAAACCAATCCACAGACTTTGGACAGGGAAGTAACTACTTAATCTGAACACTAGGTATAAAGCCCTTCAGATTATTCTCAGGAATAAATGATAATTTATTATCTGTATGGCTCGTCAAACCTCTTGGTGTACTATTATTATCACTAAGTATTTGTATATCAATTAGTACAGTACCTGTGTTACGAGGACTATCACTAGATTAAACATTCATCTTCCATAGATACTTATAAAATACTTAAGATATACTAATAATATTTACCTTTGCTAAATGTTATAATCTATGCCGTTTCAATGTATCTGAGAACTTGGGGATCTGTCTATTACAGGTTGTTAACTTCTACAACCATCATTCATAAATCACAATTTTCAATCAACAATATGTTTTCTATTGTGAATCACTGCTAGGAAAAATAATGAAGCTGCAGATCTGAAAAAACTAGTTTCTTATTTTGTGTTTTATAAAAATGGAGAGCATAAATTATATTTCTTGATAAAAACACACACTTTTCAATTTGACTCAAACAAGGTAAATAAAATATCATATTGGAAAAGTGAGAGGCAACCCATATAATGCTCACAGTTAATGTGATGAAAACTACTTCATAACATATTACACAGATTACATTTAACTCTTTGCACAGTGTGTGTTATACATAAGCTACATAATTATTAATTGAACAGTAACATAGATCTTTGCTTGCTACACCTTAGTCTAAGTACTAAATGGGTTGTTCGTGGATAGGGTCTCCTATATCATTAGTTTTACAAATAAACTTTATTTCAAACAAAGTCATGCAAATATACATACCCCTAATCGTTTTTCAAAACATTTTCAATAATAGGTTAAGTGCATGCCATACAAAAGTTAGCCTACTTAGTTTTTTTTTAAGACTGTCATAACTTTAGCAAAGTACATCTCGAAAAAAAAAACCCCAAAAAACAAACAAGTTTTTCAAAAATCATGCAAACTAATTGATAATTACGTTAAAAGACATTAGATGTCAAAGTACGATATATACAAGCAGCAGTGATGTTTTACCTGTCGTCTGCCATGCTACATTCCAACAGTGTTTTAACATAATCTGCTTGCAGACCAATTATCACTATGATACCTGCCCCACAATCAATGTACATGAAACCTTTGTGCTCTAGTCCTACAATATCTTCCTCTCTCAAATCAATTACTCAGTTCTCACTGAAGAGGCCTCCATCTCACCACAGCAAAATACACACACTAAAAGCAGGCTTCTCTTGCAAAATTGAAAAGCATGCAAAACATTTTATCCCACATAATTACCAAATTTATGTTTAATGCCAACCAAGAATGAATTTATAATAGTACCATCGTTATTTTCTAAATTGGTTTAACTGGCTGATTAACTATGTACAGCTTTGAATTACAATATTTTGCATGTGTTTCTTAGTTTGTCCAGCTTTCTGTGACCAAGATCTCTCTAACTCACAGGATCCTTGCACTTAATTGATTAACTGATTTCATAATTCATAAAGGAATGTTAAAAGTGAATTTTCTGGTAAGCTACCAATTTTTTAAAAGCATACATTCAATGAACTGATGTGAATTCTGGGATTGCCACGAGCCTCAAGCTTACAACATTTTGTGAAATTTCTGAATGGACTGGCTGTTTTCGAAGTCAAACAAAGAGAATGGCATTAAATGAGTTTGAATACATGTATATGTAATGAATATAAGTGTTTAATTTTCACCATACTTTTTGCAATTCATTGATTTTAAAACTATTTTCACAGTGCCTTTAAAACCCAAAACTTCCTTTAAAGTATAGCCTTTATTGCCAAATTTATCAGTTTATCCAATAAACCATCCATTGATGTATAACATTTCTATATTGATGTGTGAAAAGGGATTTCCCATCTAAAGTCTAATGATCACGTTTTCAAATTCAATCTGGTAAAATATCTCCACAATTTCCCCTTGAAAAGTACAGGTGTTTTCACAATAACTGTTGAGAAGATTTTAAAAATATTTTCATAGATTAAACATTCATTACTAAACAAATAATTTTTGTTGATTAAAGTTTAAGTAGTATAAGTACACAAGTCAATCCAGAATCTACTCAAATTTAAGATTTTAATTGAGAAACACACAGCTGTGATATATTGTGAAATTTTGCATTTCCATTCAAAACCTACATTTTTCAAAACTCTAAAATTAAATTCACTGTATTCTAAGTGAAAGGGGTTTCATGAGAGTTAACAATGGAATATGGGAGGTCACTCCTACATACAGAAAACTTGCATACCTGGTGGTTTCATCATCTGAGTCAGAATTACGCTTCTTCTCCTTTTCCTTTAATATTTTTGCATACAATTGAGATGGATTCATATCACTGATTTTCTCTATCCAATCGTCCTCATCTGAGTCCTCCCAGGCATCTGAGTACTCTTCCTCTGAACTAACTAGCAACAGTGGCACATCACCATTCAATCCAGGGGAAGAGTGTAGCTCATGCAATTCACCAAATGACACAAACTCCTGAGGTGATGGGAGAGATAAAGGGGAGGTAATTACCCTCTCACTGGCATGGTCCATAGGCCTGCTGGTGTAAACTGGCTGAGAGGTGGTACGTGCAGGTGTTTGTTTTGGAAATTCTTCCATAATTGTTACGTAATTTCTAAATCCTAAAACAACTATGCAAGACTTTGTCTCAAAAGGAAAAATTTGTAGATCAAAACTGATACTCAGTCCTTATTACATTCTATAGCACATGCAGTTCAAATAAACGTGATATTGAGAATAATCTGGTTTCACACAATTGAAATCTTTTTGTCTGCCCCTCCTACCTTTTAGTAAGTTAGATAAAAATTAACGAGTCCTTTACGGTCAAGATCTGATAAAATTTTAAGCCACACACAGAATTTACACATTTGTTTATGCATAACAAGTTTCTTCAAAATTCTTTACACAAACTTTCAATTTACGTCAATTCATTTCCCAATCAATGATTGATTTATTTGTTCTTCAGAGTACCCAGCTTCCACTTTTATCAAACTTGCACAAGCTGAAGAATAAAATTTGAAATAAGGCAAATTCAAATAAAATGTTTAATACTTCCGACGGTATTGATCTCTGTTGCAGTAGTTTAAATCAATTCAGTCCTCTTCTGTTGTTAAACAATTACAAAACTACACTCACACTGTATCTTCCAAATCTTCAGAATTTTAATCATGAAAACAATGAATTTGCACTTATTGATACCAAAATGGTTTCAAAACAAAAGCATAACTCAGTCCTAAATCTGATTGTGTCAGAGAGTGCAGTGTTTCACAATCAGACCTTGAAAATCAAATATGCACCACTGTACAACAAATATCAGAAAGAAGAAAATCCAAACATGATAGAAATCCACCCAGTGATTTATTGCCAGAAAGTGAAAAAAAAATCACAGACATTCCACAACCCCATGAAATATATATTCCTCTTATTCCTCTCACAAAAAGTCCAAAAAGTCAGGCACAGGGCAGATCCGGAATAGATAAGTTAGAGCTCCAATGAAACCTGGGTGTTTGCTCGTAAATCCCTATTTATCTGACACTGACTTGTGGAGACAGTAATTATTCTTCAGTTGTCAATATATCCCAAATTTTTAAACATATTGTCATTGTTGCCTTGATAATGTCAAGTATGGTGAGAAAACTATGAAAGCTGATCAAGGAGACCCAAGTAAAAGAGTAAAGAGTTTGTGGGCATTATCATTTCAATCATGCATTTTGTAACGCAAGTGCATTAGGGAGGCACTGTACCCTTTTCAAATTTGATTCATTGAACTAGCAGTCCCAATCTTAATTGTTCTGTTCTCTATCAGGGATAAGCTATGTCAAATCTTATTACATACAAATTCAATGTGACATTGCTAAATAAGGGGGTAAGTGTTCTAATATTTTCTTTGGAGTTCATTAAAAAGTTTGCCTTCGTGGAACACTTCAATAAGAAACTCACACAAGTCATTGTCCAGTGTAGTAATTCAATTTCGTAATTCTCTTTCCAAATATCCAGCTTGAAGGTCACCAAGTAAGAACATTGCAAGAAGAGTTTCATTTGAAAAGACAACAATTATCTAATCCCTTTAAAAATACTTAGTTGCTACAGAGTTCAACTCACAACATAAATGATTGTTTGTCCTCAACCAAAAATCACCTCTCTACAGGTAGATATTTACAGAAACATTTTCAAGCAATCAACAAAGTACAACTTTTCCATGTAAGGTAAAAACATATCATATTCAAACATAAAATAAAAACATATCATATTCAAACATGAAATAAAAACATATCATATTCAAACATGAAATAAAACATATCATATTCAAACATGAAATAAAACATATCATATTCAAACATGAAATAAAACATATCATATTCAAACATGAAATAAAACATATCATATCAAACATGAAATAAAACATATTCAAACATGAAATAAAACATATCATATTCAAACATGAAATAAAACATATCATATTCAAACATGAAATAAAACATATCATATTCAAACATGAAATCCTGATGATGTTTTTCCTGATTATCTTAGGCACTTGATCGTGCTACTTCCATTGAGGTATGGTGCAGCAAAGTTATGCGTTCCTCAGTAGTGGTTGACGGTATTTATCTGAGAATTGTTCCCGTTCGGTGGTTGCAGTGCTTTTCCTTTGATGCTCAGCAGTGATAGTTTGTCAGATACATTGATGACACATACTAATTATCACACATATGATATTTGTGATTACTAATAAAACCCACCTTCACATCAGTGGAAACACTTCGTTACTGCATGATTCATTATTGAAGTCACCATGTTATTTACTCTGATTCGTGTCTACTTCTAAATTAGGTTAAAAGTGTTTCAATACACAACACAAAATTATCATGAACTTCAAAGTCAGGCTGATAAACCAGGAAAATTCAGATATTAGATAGGTTTTTTAAAATTTTTTTTACTCCCAAAAGTTTGCAAGTACCAGTCACTTTAAACAAGCGATTTCAACTTTTTAACTTGCATTTAGCGAATATTGATGCCCGAGATGTATTAAAAAAAAAGCATTCTGCAAGTATTGCAAAGTAATGCATGTCCTTTACCATCCCCAGGTAAGTGAAGTTGGTTTTAAAATATTTTGCATGAATAAACTTACAAATCAAATATTGTTTATTTTAAGTCAGCTATTTACAGAGTAACATTAATGCTCAGGAGCTATTTACCCAGCTTATCTACAGCAACAGTTTATGCATGAAAAAAAAAAAAATAAACAATATAAGAAATGATAAAATAAAAAATACAGGAAAATAAAAATTAAGAAGGCAATACATATTTGCAGGGACTATGTCCAGTCTTGACATTAAAACTGCAATTTTTAAACTTGAATATTTTGAAAACATGTTCACTATCATTATGCAAACAAAGATGCCTTTAGTGTCTCATCACACAACTCATCATTTACATCCTCAGCCTCAACTTCTAATGTTGTGTTAAGAACAACTCACCTCCAGTATATGAAGTATATAAATCTTGACATTGGCATCCTTACATCGTGTCTAGATTTCTTGTGTGATTGAATATAAAGTCGAAAAATTTATGATCGGATATTTTTTAACAACAGGCAGTTATTATTTTTAAAACCAGGAATTGTTATAAGTTTGTCTTCAACAATATGCATTTATGATATATCACCATTACTGCATATTGATGAAAGCATTGGTTTCAAAAGATTTCAAGGTTTTTTAGCATCTACCTTAAAATATGTGGTCTTGTGTCATCATTTAACTAAAACATACCATGAATTCTGGTTTTTAGATTTCTAATGGATTTGATATCATGATATATCATTACACAGTGGTTAAAAGCAAATGCATAACTACTCTCAGCCACTGAATATGAAGATAGGGTTCAAGTCTCATCATCATCACATTAGGCACATATTTTTTTTCATATTCAACAACTTTGTTTGGAAAAGTCTATAAATACTAATATTATAATAAATAGTCAATCTTATCAAATACATAAAGGGAAAATAGGCTTAACTGATAAAAACTATGTTACATTTCACTTTTTTTCGGGATGTGAATCAATTGAAACCTAACAGTGCAAGAGAGACAACTCTTACAAATATCACTTACTTCTCAATATTTTCTGGGTTGTTGAAGCTTTTTCTCCTTTTTCTTTCACTTGCTTGTTTTAGCTGGAAAAACAAGAAATACTGTGATACCACTGTGACTTTTGTCATATTGTTCAAATTCATTCTCTTGTTGATTGGCATGTGAATCATGAATCAGTCCAAGTCAACTGCAATACAAATCAGCATGGTGTGCCAAATTTAACTGACACAGCACAAGTTCAGACCATGGCTAACGAAAATCTGTTTGGGTGAGTGAATCTTATAATCTAGACCTAGTTAATAAATTTAATATTTCAGTTATTTTCCCCCACCACAACATGGTCCTTGAAACCTCAGACTTAAAAGAGTTTTGAATATTTTTAGTTGCCTTTTTTCAATGGGGGAGGGAATTTTCTTATACTTTCCTCAACCACAGTTTTAATCCCCTCTGTTAGTTTCATTTCAAGGAACCTAGGTTTGCATAAAAATTTCATTCTGCACATTTTGAGTCATTTTTTTTTTTTTGGTGACTGGGCTTTTCAACTGGGTAGAAAGGTACAGAACATAAATAAATATTACAGCTCCCACTCTTTGAAAACTTTCTGGATTCACCCTTGCAGAATATACCACTTTGATGTAGATGTTACTTATAGACTGAAAATTCAACAAAGGAGATACAGTATCAATAGACTGGGGGACTATAAATTTAGTCAATGTTTTCCACCCAGAACAACTCCTAAGTATTGAAAATGCAAACAACTTTGATAATACTAACTTTCAAAATTTCACCATTCAAGTGGGGGAATTCATGCATTAAGTCTGGATCAACCTAATTTCCATGCAGATGATGATGATGCAGAATGACTCTTCCCCACAAGAGAAACACCGAGGGAATTATTGTTGCCAACCACATTTGAATGGCACAAAATAAGACAGACTTTTAATAAGATATGTTTTAAATGATGCATAGTATTTTACAGTTATACCTGTCAGAAAAGTTCAGTGGAATGCCAAATCACTGTCAGAACACCACCCCCCCCCCCAAAAAAAAACCCAAAAAACAAAAACAATACAAATAAAAAACAACAAAAATAAAGAAAACAACAAGAGCTCTGAAAATGGGGCATCCTCTCACGATGTAGGCAATCAGTGAATATAAGTTTTTTTTATCTGTAATTCCCATTGTGACCTAGACCTTTAACCTTTTGATCCCCAAATCAATAGGTTTCTTCCTCTCTGCAGCAAAGCTAAATGAGATAAAGTAGTACATTAATTGAGCAAAAAAAAATATGGCCTGTAGTTTTGCTATAATTTGTTTTGGACCCCAAAATCAGTAGGGTTTTTCATCTCTTGATAACAAATCTACACATGAAGTACCAAATCAATGGAGGAAAGAATGTGGCCTGTAGAGTGTCTATTCTCACCCATAGATGAATGCATGGTCCCGCTACTAAGTCTCCTCTCACAATGAACTGCAAAGGGATGAAAATGTATTCTTTACAACAAAAAAATTTACTACCCAATAGTTTCCAGTGTTTATCAGAAACCCCAAACCAAAAATGATATCTTTAATGGTAGACCACACTCGCTCTAATTAAAATCTCAGTGTGCACTAAGAAGGGTATGTGACATTCAATGTCAAATTTGGTTCAAATTGGCCCTGTATAGGTTAAAAAGTTGTAGATGTTAAGTTTACAGGCAGACATACAGCAGCATTAGAGACAATTATGGATACTGGTAAAACTGAGCATTTGAACTTTGACTCAGAATATAAATAGCCTTCAAAGATACTTCAAGCTAAAGATCCTTTATCAAAGTAATTAAATGAATGGGCAGGTCTGAGGTCTGGTGCTGGGCAATGGTGGGGGCCTCAGATATTCTCTCTTTAAGACTTAATGGTTAAAGGTTGACATTACGTGTCAACACAAGCATGTATTATCTCATTGATTTTAGTCCCAATAAATATTGGAGCTATACATTTGACTTTACGTTGATCAGTGATTTAAGGCAAAAAAAAAAAAAAAAGAAAAAAAAAAAAAAAGGCGTAAATGTAAATTGGTCAACGGATCTGAATGTGATGATCTGATTCAAAATTTTTAATTTGAATGTATCCACTAAACAAGAGGCCCAAGGGCCACAACACTCATCTGAGTCACCCCAGCTCTACTGCTCTTCAGAAGACTTTTAAAAGATCTAATATACAGCCTTCATCAATTCAATTACAAACTTTGACCCCATATTTATAACCCCAACCTGGACTAGGTTATCCAGTTCATGATTTAACTGAACCTAAATCCCCAAAACACATATATGCCTCAATACTAATATGCTAACATGGCATTGCTGTTCTGGAAAATTTTTTAAAGATTTAAGGAATTCTTCCTTTGTGGATAATGTAAAATTTTGTCACTGATTTTAACCCTACCATAACCCCAGGGTCCATGAAAAAAAAAATAAATTCAGAATGTTAGCATATCAATATAATTTACTGTGGCCCTGCTACTTTTGAAAATATTTTTCTTCAAATATTTTTCATATGAATTCTCATATAAAACTTTGATTTCATATTAAAGCCAACACTAGTCAAATATTGATCTGCACTACATTGGATTGCTTGCATATTAACATATCTAATCCATGGTTCTTGATAGAAAATATTAAAAAATATATATATATTTGATCCCTAATGAGGCCCCATTACCACACTCCCTCTTGGGCCATGATTTGAACAAATTTTGTCTTTTCTGGTCCATTGGTTCTTGAGAAGATTTTAAAAGATGCCACCTTATTTTCTTTATTTCTTAATTATCTCCCTTTTCAAAAAGGTATGACTCTACATTTGAACAATTATTCAGTGACGTTTTGTGGGAAACTTGGTTGAAATTTGCTCTGTGGTTCATCAGAAGAAGTAAAAAATGTGTACAGTTTATGGACAGTCTCAGAGATGGATAGATAGATGCCTAACAACAGGGGAGAAGATGAGCTCTCTTCAGCTTATAGCTCAGGTGAGCTAAAAAGATTAATTTGCCAAATGAAAATTTTGGTAATTTACACATTGTTCTTATCCAACAAATGACACTAATTGTTGTGCCCTGTTTATCCCTAAACATCTCCATTCTCCATCCACATAGCTACATATGGGATTCAGGGGCCTGAGTGGCTAAAGCATTGCACTCAAAATCACAAGGCCTCTCACCTCTAGTCAGTGCGGGTTTGAATCCCACTCGTGCCAATATATGTGAGAAAGTTTGCCAGTTTACTTTCGGAAGGTCGGTGGTCTCTTCCCAGATACATTGTATCTGGGTTCTCTCCACCAATAAAATCTGGACGCCACCAGATAACTGAAAAATTGTTGAGTGTGATGGAAAAACAAGTAAACAAACATGGGATTCCAGCTTCAGTAGATGATCAACCCACCATAAAGTCATCTATGGAGATCATGGCGCCAATCAACATCTAGCCAAACAACAAAATGGTAAAATGAACTGGCTTTAAGACTCACCTGATTGAACATGCATTGATTTTTAAATTACTGTTTACCAAAGCAGATGGGATCAATGATGTTCAATAATTACACCCCTTTGCAATTTCCAATACATAAAAACAACTTCAAACTGCAATTTTTAACTGTGTAAAAAGTAAACTTGGTTTTAGTAAGCACCTTTCAACATGCTTGTCTGAAAGCAAGGTAAATATTCAAATTTGTTATTTATATGACACCTTGTCTCTTTAAACAAATAGACGAGCCAATTCTAGGAGCAATTCAGATTGCATTTGACACCTTTAAAACACATAAACCATAGACTGAAGGACTTAGGTGATGCTTGTTCAATGTTTGTATGTTGATCATTTGTCCCCTCACATTGACAACATCATGGAACTTATTTGTTCAAGCATTTCTTGCAACAAAGATGACAATCACACAATCCATTCACACTGGTGTTCACTAATCTTTTGCCAAAATAGTTTTGAAATTTCAAGAAGGCATTAACCAAGGTACTGCCCTAAGCTACTTAATGCACCACGCTATGATTAAGAATAACTTTCAGCTTTTTGCAAGCAGGATCCTGGGTAGGTATTCAACTTGGTAACTTAGTTGGTAGAGCAGGCAAATGGCTTGCAGCGGGTTCAGGGGTCAATCTCTCATTTAGCTAACAATTCTCTTTCTGTTACACTTGTAGTCCTATGTAAATAGCATGAAGAGATTGTTTGTTTTATGTCCTGTTGAGAATTTTTCATTCATATGAGACATTATTAGCTGTAGATGAAGCACCACAAATTTAGACCAATGCTTAGCGCAGGGACATATCAGTGAGGGTTCTTTAAGTTGCCGACAACTGCTGCGACATGGGACCTTCTGATTTTAAGGTCATTATCTGAAAGAACCATGATTTTCACTTCTAAATGCTGAGCGTTTGGCAAAGGAGCAATCACTACAAATGCTTACATCTAAGGTTTTAACATGGCCATGGCTCAAGTAGGGCTTGAACTCACAACCTCCTGATTACAAAAAGTGAACGATCTAACCACTGAGCTACTGTGAACGGTCAGCACAAAGAGAAACTGCAAACATTTCAAAACTGCAAATACTGAAGTCAAGGATAAATTGTAGAATTTTAAGTTCTGAAATGGACTTTGGACTGAGAAATTTAATACCTTTCTATTTAAAATAATAAATTTTTTGTACAGAATATACAGATTTATAGACAAGAAGTTGAGCATTCTCCTCACAGTTGAGCTTGGCGACGTATCACCTAGGCAATCAATTAATTAAAACACTGCCATGCTATCTCAAGACATTCACCATTACCCAGAGAAGGTCCAAGTGGAAATAACTATACACTTGTGTGATGGTGTGTATATGATACCACCACTCTAAGAGACTGAGAGTGAAAAACAATAAAATATTTTATAGGACCCAAAGACTAAGAACTATGAGAGACCAAGCATTCTCAGGACCAATAATATATGTGCTTAGTTATATAGACAAAAAATCGGGATCATGATTTCACTTTGAGACATCAAGAACATCTTGAGATCAAAGTTCAAGCCATAGAGAGTCACCTGTATTACATTACCATACTTTATATATCAGCATGGGTATTTCAGTGGTCAGATTAACTAACTAGTAATGCAAGGGTTCCGAGTTCAATACCCAACTGTTTCAAAGATTTTCTCTCCTTTTTTTCAACAGCAATGTCCATTTATACAACTTACTGTAAAACATATGAGCTCAGGCACAGATCCGGCTTTTTTCATCAGAGGGGGGTTGGGGGGGGGGGGGGGGGGGGGGGGGGAGGGGGGAGACAGTCCAAAAGGCTAGGGATCTGGGAACATGAATCACTCTCTTTTCTGTCCACTAGACTTAAATCAAATTTCCAAACATCCACAAGATATGCCCAGCCATGTAAAAAGTATTTTTTGATGCCCTGCCATTGAATGACTGAATGACTGGGGCGTATAATGTCCCACTCTTTATCTCAGTCAGACATTAAACATTTTAAATATCAGTATGTCACAAATCTTTAATACACAAATCAAATTTGTATTTGGGTTAGCCCAAAAAGTGTTTGGTACAGTTGTGTCCATTGGACTTAGAAAATTCAAACAGTTCAGTCGCCTCTAATTATCTCAGTCATACATAGGACATTTTGAAATGAAATTAGGGATATGAATATATAATGAGAATACTTGGGTTAAGTTCCTGGTCAGGTAATTCTTTAGCAGAGTTATGCCCCTTTGACTTGAAAATTTTAAACCATTGAATTTTTTTGCTCATAATCTCAGTCATACTTGGATGTTAATTGAAATTTGGGATATAGATAACTATCCTGAAAGTATGTAGGTTAAGTTCATATTTAGTTCTGGTCACATGATATTTGTGAGAGCTGAGCCATGTGGACAATTTCATACAATTCATTATCTTAGTCATATATGGATATTTAGAACTGAAATGAGATACGGGCCTTGGCTGGGGCATATGTGTCACATAAGTGAGGCAAGACGACTGGACATATGTGGACTAAAGGTGAAGCAGACCCCCCCCCCCCTCCCCACCCCCCCCACCCCCCAAAAAATAAATTACAACATATTCATTGCTAACTGCTACTGTATTAAAGAAAATCTTCAATTTTCTACAGATGGCCTAATGCCTACCAACAACTGAACTTGCTAAAAAACAAACCAAAAAAAACCCATAATCATTAATTGCCTTCTGAAAATCAATTGAACCTAACCACTGACACTGCATGGGTTATTAGACAACAAATATTTGGGTGGTAGTTGTGTGGTATAGCTTTCCTGTATATAAACAAGCCACTCCGTGATGCCAACTTGACAACAGACAAGTATCTGTTCAAGGAATAGCAAATCATTGTCTCTCTTCCGTTGCTAAGGCCAACTCTTTCAGTGTAGATTGCACTTAAAAAATTTATTATCCTGTCAAATGGGTACTAATGATCTCCCACCATGAATTATTCCCTTTGGGTCCTGTTGATAGAATTCACAAATCTGGTCTCTATGGACAGAAACTTCTGAAGCACAGCTTTACTAGTCTGTAAATCTTTAAAGTCTCCATCAAAAGACAGAACTAGAGAAATTCTAGCAACCAACAAAACCAAAACAATTTGTTACTGTTTACCATTTGGATCCATGTTGAAATGCAGTGTATTCTTATTTCAATTTTTTAATATTTTGTAATAATGGTACAACTGAAAAACTACAAATCATTTTCTATTTAATCACTCATGCAGAACACTGATTAATTTCATATTTTTCAATGTGAAAATACTGTAAAATACTTTAAATATTTATCCAAACAGCACATACAAGTCATTTTCAGATGCATAGCATTCACAGCTTTTATAAATGCTAAAACTATCATTAGATCTATTTTGTAACTTATTAATCTGAAATCTTTTAAACTGATTGCTTTAAATTTAGCTTCTGAAAACCATGGAACCTTAAGTGTAACAGATGTAATATTTATAACTCTAACACATGGGACGTTAAACAATAGATAATCAATCAATCAAAATACTGAATCCAAGGGCAATAACTCCGTTTTCATTGATTTCTTCATCAAGTCCATTATGTGATAGGTTTCCTTTACTTTTCACAGACATTTTGTGTATTTTTGTTAAGAAATAGTTTGGTGAAATTGTTACAAGTACTATTATATTGCTATAATCAGTTTTTGTTAAATCTTGAAGATGCTATCTACAGAAAATTGTAATATACGAATCCGTTTATGTATGTTGATCTTTAATCTTAAAAAGTGCAATGACCTATATATTTCATTGGATAATGTATTAGTTTTAACCCTAGTAAATGGAAATACACTTTTTATACTTCTGTCAGATACTAATACAATTATGATGTTCACTTAAACCAAGAGACCTTAAGTGATATCTATGACTGATATCCTTCAGCGACAGGCAAAAACAAAATTTCATAATTCGACTGCTTCCAGATAAAGTTTTGTTAATCAGTCTATTGCTTTATTACACTGTGTATCATATACACTCTTGAAATGTACAATCTTTTTTGAATATTTAATCTATTTGTTATAATCTTTGGATGCACTCAAGGAATTTGACAAGAATCCACTAATTAGACTACAGCACACACAGGATACACGACATTTATGTACAAAGAGGAGAACTTCAGCTATTCAAGTAATATGCTAACAAAAAAGAAAAGTAAAAAGCACTTTAAAATCTTTAATCAAATACTCCCTTGTTTGGAGATGGGATATCTAACAATGTAAATTCCATTAAAAGTCATGGTAGCATCTTCAAGATATTGTTAGATTCTAATTTTGCGTGGACCTTTATTTATTCTTAATCAATCATTTGAAAGATGTCAAAACCCAGGTTTTCACATTTAAACACCACTTATCTCAAGTAGATGGTACTCTGCAGTTAGTATTTGTCGTTCATTCAAAATTTAGAAAATTAGAACTTGATTTAAAACATTACAACATAGAACAAAATGGTACACACCAAGTGAAAGTTTCTAAAACCTTTTTGTAGGATTAGATTTTCATGACTAAATATTTGTTTTTCCAAAACCTGTACACAAATCGACAGAAAAAAGAATCAGGTCAACTCCACCTGTGATTGTGTCCCCCTGACAAATTTTGCTACATTGTGCTAAGGGACACTTGTAATGGCATATAACACACACAGACAGACAGACAGACAACGTGATCCCTTATCATCCCTTTATTTCACAGGTAATACAATAACTACAAGCACTGACCATTGCCAAAAAATGAAACCCTAAACATAACATTTGTGGCAATTCTAAACACTTGGAAAAAGTTCAATCTCTGCATGCTTAAATCAATAAATGAGTTGATAATGATACTGTGTAATACTAACTGGCATTCTCTTTGGTAAAAAATAGATTATTTCTGCCTCAGGGATCATTTACCAAATGTCTGGTGCACATATGTATTTTTGCTTCCTTACCAAATACTTATAAAACTAAATATAGCTGACATTCAACTTGAAAATTCTCTTTGTTCAAATTTGTTTTTTCACTGACAATCCTAAAGTAATTTATACACCACATTTCTTATTACAAAGTTCATTCTGCAGTTTGATTGAATATCATGATACTAAATGACTCTCCGATATACAACTCTCTTCATGTCCAAAATGCAATATCCTTCAGCACTCTGATTTAAATAATTTTTGCGATATTTACACGACATCTATAAGTTGAAAATTCCCCAAAATAATTCTTTCCATTAACAAAAATTAAAGTCTCCTACCTAATAAATTCAACACTATTTTAACTTTCTGGCACTACACTTTTTTGTTAAGGATAGCAGAACAGTTGCATGGAAAATTCTCAATGAATTTTCCTCATACTGGGTAGAATCGCAGTAAAAGGAAACCTAAATTCACACAGAGTCAAGCGCCTCATTGTAGCATCACTATGTACCCAACATCAATGACATCATTATCTACTACAAGAAATAATGTAGTTTAGCAGGCAACGAATTGTCATAGCCAGTAAAACAAATTTTGACAGACACTATTACGACTGATATCTCATGTATATTTCAAACATATACTGATCAATTTCCTTTACATTCTAAGCATTTACATGTAGCAATATAAAATAAACTCTAATCCTAACCTTTGCTTATCTACTTATACAGATATCAAATACCATAATAATTTTTTATCTTTTCATAAATCACAGGTAGTATTCATCTCATAGTTACCCTTTGTTTAGCATGTAGTATGGTACCAGTGCCAAGATGAGTCTGAGAGCGTTTATTTCTCCATCCATGGAAATTTACATCTTCAACTGAATCATCATCTCCAGCAGGAGCAATCCCATTAACCGTTATTGGCCGAACAATGCTCATCTTAAAAATTTCCTTGATGCCAGTTTTTTTTTTAAAACAACCTTCGTTTTTGCTATTTAAATCCTTAAATGTCTTAAAGAGAAAATAATCTTCCTTGTGCATCCATAAAAACTTCAAGAGTCAATTTAAAGGGGGTGTGTTTAAAGTATATAAATACATTTCTTTCACGTGCATCACACAAAAGTCCCATTAAAGGCAAATGATAAATAGAAGGAAAAATATAAAAGGATATTGTATCTTTTAAGGAATTCTGGAACAAAGTCATGTTACCACAGTTAAAATCATAGATCCTATGAGCTTATACCCTAATACATATAGGGATTCTATTCAAAGTGCAAATCCAATCTCTCAATAGCTACTCTGCAAGACTCTCAGATAAGAAATGTCACCTTTATAGCATGTAATGTGATAAAATGGCAAAAAATACACAAGCATTTAAAACAGGAAAATCTAATAAATTAATATGAAGTCTAGGGGCTTGCTTAAGGACCAAGATTAGCTCTACTGCTTTTTTTTAATTAAAATGGTATGGGTACCACAGGTAAGGCAATCTACTGTTGATGTCAGGGCTGGACCTTGCAGAGAGACCATGCTTTATTCAAAGTCAGCTGTCAATAAGCCAATTGTGCTTGTTTAATAATATATAACAGTCTTTGATGAAAACAAAACTTTTCAGTGCAAGTGCACTATCACAACTATTTCCTTTCGTACAAAATTATTAAGTGTGGAAATTACAGAGTGAAAATCTCAGAAACAATATAATTAAAGAATTTTTTTTATAAAATAAAGCTGCAGTTCAGCATTCCCATTGACGATAATAATCACAGTTTGAAAGAATTCAAGTCAATAGAAAGTGAAGGTTTCTTGAATTTAGATCTCAGAATTGTTGATCGTGAAACTCAATCTCCATTCCTAAGAACGAGGTATTTGTTTATGTTAACTGGTACCCTCACCCATAGCCCCAATTTTTGATGACCCATCAAGGTATCACTTGAATGGGTTGTATATATTTATTCTGAATGATAAATGGAACATAAAAAGGTGCTAAATTGGTAAATTTGTGAGTGTTTGATATTGACCAAGACTACTGCATTATGCTTGTAAATCAAACACTCTTCTGGAGATGCTTTCAAGCAAAACTTTGGATCACTAGAAAAATAATAAATCATGAAGGCCCGGTCTTATTACCCAACACATGAAATGCGAAATTACTCTCACAAAATAAGCTAAATAAAATATTGATTTTTAATTGTGGTGGCACCTGCAGTTTTAGACAGTTAAACATATACTCAAATGGTGCAATAAAAAGTCAGGGAGGGATGCCATACGGCAGCTTGTAATACATATATGTGATTCATACAAGAGGCCTACAGGCCTCATCACTCACCTGAGTATTAGTTTACACTATCACTAGTCAATTCAGTTTATTCTCTCAAACCATATTTGGTACATGAGGAACAGTAACAATGTATGTACATAATGAATAACACTGGTCAGAGGTACGAAATACAAAAGTAAATATACACATCAAGGAGGACAGACGACATCATCAATTTTCAGAATAAACATACAGAGTTTTCTTTTCAATTTATCATTTTGGGTTGATATTATATCTTTGAGTTTAATAACATTAGGCTATGTGAATAATATTTCCCTCAGTAGTGTTTTCTGACAACAGTTAGTGCTTTACATTCTAAAATATTGTGAAATTCATCTGCAATTTGATTACTATTACATACAGAACAAAGTCTTTCACAGAGTGGTATTCCATGCCATCTCCCAACGATGTAAACGATGATTTGTTGTACGAAATTTTGAAAATATATTTCTGAATTTTGGAGATAGCATATTGATATAACTTTCAAAACCAAATGTTTGTTTAAAGATTATGTACAAATGCCCTTTTGAAGAGTATATATATATATCACTGAGCCATTTTTGTATGAACTGGTCTTGCAATGTTTGTTTAATGACAAATGTTACCTCTTTAGCATTAATATCAATATGCTGTTCTTGCCATCTATTAGATACACCACTCATATCTATATTTCTGTATACAATTTAGCCATGGATTTGATAAGATTCCATCACAGTGTAATCAAAACAGATGTTTATACAATACATATACAATTTTATTTTCTTGACATGAAAACAATTGAATCCAATATGTAACCACTCTACAGTATATTGAGATATATAGAGTCTACAGGCCTCATGATCCAAGTCAAAGTGAATTGCTAATTTAGGAAGTTTTTGAGCAGTTCACAAATTTATTGGCAGTTTCTTAGCTGTTTCAAGCAATTTGACATTAAGCAGTTTACATTTCTCATGAACTGCTTAGTTTATCTAAGTAGTCACCACAGATACACATTCTCAATGCTTAGCAGTTATATTAACATGAGCAGTTCTCTTTGAAAGTGATAATAACATGTACATGTAATGCAGAAATAATATTATATTAATATTTGACAATAAATAAATTAATATTCCCATGAACACACTGTTCATTTATATTGTCAAATTTGGTGACCAATAATAACGTAATAGCCCAAGATACATGTAATTGTCTATATGAATGAAAATTAATTAAAGAATTATCAAAAATGTTAACCTTAAGTGCATGTTTCATTTTACTTTTATTTCCATAATAAATAGCTATTTTATATTTCAAGTGTATATTTACATGTTATAAAATAGAATTTAATTTCCTTTATGACAAATATTTCCAAGGTAGAATTTTGTGTTATTTGAATCACAGCATTGCTTGCGTTCGAATTTGCTATTAAAGAGCCCATGTAATGCAATAAGATTTTTCAGTAGAATACACATTTATCCAAATTAAAACTTTGTTGAAAATTTGACATATATATGAATAGAATTAATGGAGATCTTGGCAAAAAACTCCAAAATCACTTCTGAATGTGTGTCAGGTTCAGGCGCCAAATCGCTGTGACGTCCCACGGAGTAACGGGTACCACGCCATGTTGAAAGAGGAAAAGTAGATTAGCAGCTGAATTTCACTTTATCTTATATTGTGTGTTTGTAGTTTTAGTGCATATATACCATAATTATTTAGATTTAGTTATCGTGAACAGTTTCGTGATCAGCATTGTAAATACTGTGATACTGATACTTCATTCAGACATGGCCGAGTAGTCTACATGAAAAGCCAGTAAGTTCATCATTAACCATTACAATACTACTCAGATTTATTTATTACCTAGTAACCAGGATGTTTTCATTTACTAAGTATAAATTATTCCAAGTTGCATTGCTCTCATATTAAGATTTTGTAAATCTGAAAGTCGTTAGAATTGTGTCACAGTATGTCACTACTAGTTCCAGTTCGGTGTTGGCTGGGGCTGGACATTTCAATGAGACCTCTACAAAACCCCAGACAGTCACAAAACATGGAGATTTCCAGTATAAGATAGCATTCCCATAGCTAAAGAGGGGAGTTTATACTATCAAAGAATGAAGGCTCTAAGTACTAAGGTAAATAAACAAAGTGTGTTTGGGTTTTTTCGTTTGTTTGTTTGTTTTATAGAAAAAAAAAAGGGGGAGGGCTGTACATAGTAAATATACAGTACAATATCTTATGTATATCATTTGAAGATTCAAAAGTTGAGAACAATAATCCTGTACTATATTTTTGACTGAATGCATATTAAAAATATGTGATAAATTTACATATGAACACAATTTTTTTTCGACACTTATTTTTTCAAGCCATGTAGACATCAATCCTGACAAAGGCAGTCACCACTTTGACTGTACCTCTACCTACTCCAGCATGCTACAGGTTCATGGCAAGATACTTTTAACTTGGCACTGCTTAAACAAGGAGGTATATTAGGAACGTTAAGCAAGGCCTTCACTTGTTGGGGTACAGATATAGTCAGATGCATGCAGTCACTGTGAATACATTTTCTATGATGAGTAATTTTCACAATATCAATTAAACAATTTTTGTCCAAATCAACCTAAAGAATCGGCTAGGTGTATTTCTGTGTACAGGTGCTCTGAAGTGTTAAACTTTGCAGTGTATCTTGACAATTATGGATGTAGCTGACAGTGGAGTTGATGCAGAAGAAACTGAGATATATTGTAACCAAATATTTAGGAACTAGCAAGTGACAGAATCAAAGGCTTCACAAAGGATTCCACTTGGGCAGTCACCGGAGTATTAGTTAAAAGTATCACTAGTACCAAGGGCTGTAGAATCTACAAAACAATTTCCTGTTTTGCATATCTAAGCTAAATTATAATATTTAGCAACAGCATAAAACAAGATGTGTTCTTATAACTTATATGTCCATGAAAGTGCCTATACTGATAAAAGACTTTACATTATAATATATGTAACATTAACATAATATGATTGATTGATTGTTGTTTTCTGCCACACTCAACAATTTTTCAGTTATCTGGTGGCATCCAGTTTTTATTGGGGGAGGAAAGAACCCCGATACAATGTACCCGGGAAGAGACCACCGACCTTCCGAAAGTAAACTGGCAAACTTTCTCACATATATCGGTGCAAGCGAGATTCAAACCCGCACCAACTAGAGGTGAGAGGCCTTGTGATTTTGAGCATGATGCTCTAACCACTTAATCACGGAGGCCCCTCATTAACATAATATTAATAATTTAATTGGCCCCATCCTAGAGTCAAGCCCTAAGGTTGCAAAACTCACAATTTTGTTACATCCTTTCCTAAATATGCACTTAGTCTTTATATCATATCAAAAAATTTAAAGACGTCTTTCAAATGATAAAGACAATAATCAATATAATTATTTTGGCCCTACCCTTGGAACCAAACCTGTTACCCCCTGGGATCATGAAATTTACAAATTTAGTAAAGGACTCTAAATTTGATATTCCGGTCATGGTAGCTCATTGGTCGAGCATTTACTTTGTAACCAAGAATGCAAGTTTGATCCCCACATAGGCAGAGATTACTCCTTCACCAAATGTTTGGCATATAGAAGTTAAAATTATGGGTCTTTTGGATACGACCTTAAGAATGGAGGTCCCATAGCATTACAGGCATTGGCACATTAAAGAACCCTCACTGCTACGGCCCTGAGTGCAAAGCATAGGTCTAAATTTGTGGTATTTCACCTACAAATGGACAACTGGAAACAAACAACCAAACTTGATGCAAAAAGAACAGTGATCATCATTCATTTTGACCTTAGTGACATAACCTTGAATCATGACATCACTGTTTCAGTTATATGGGCAACGACATATATGTATAAAGTTCTGAAATTATTTCAAGTATGAGTGATACAGTTAAATTGCTTGAACACTATTTGTGTCAGATGAACGGACAACTGTGCCACACACACACACACACACACACACACACACACCCCTCAAAAAAAAACCAAAAAACTTGTATAGCTTTGCCTACTTTTAGTTACTACTTTAACCTCAGTTTAGTATTAATTTTTTATGTATTTATTGTTCTTTGTTTTGATTTGTTTTACTGTTTTACATGTAAAGCACTTTAGTGTAATTGTTTTAATTAGATAAAGCGCTATATAAATGTACAAAATATTAATAACCAGTCTGTTTCTATCCACTAAATACATGTACATGTATATTGATATATATATTTAATTAAATCTATACCATCATTTTAGATGAAATCTGAATTTATCTGGATTACAATTTGAATCATACATCATTAATGAATTTATATATATATATATATATATATATATATATATATATATATATATATATATATATATATATAGATATGTGTGTGTGAATAAATCAGAATGCCAAAAATAACTCAACTGGTTTCATTTTCAATCTTCAAGAGTTATGACAATTGCTTAGTTTACACATGTATTGCACGTTCATTTCTTTAATATAATACTTGTATGGATATTTACTTTTATATATATATATATATATATATATAAATACTCTACAAAATATGAAAAATGTCATACCCAATTTGCAGTCAACGTTGCATAGCTATCCTTATACATTGTAGCAGAACATTTCACTGGAATTAACAATACTTTTATCTTTGATTTGCCATCCAGTACATCCATTCGAAATTTTAGAATTGAAATCAATATTTTTTCTTAGTCCATAAAATTCACCAAAATTAAATAAATGGTTGAACAGAAAGATAATGGAAGAGAAGAAAATTTCAGACAACCCAAAATGTGCCATATCTGGGAAATAAAAATATTGTCATTGTGTTTGTTAAATACACAATTTATCTTGTGAAAAGAGAAAAAAAACCAATTCTTAATACCCAGTATTTATTACGAGTGCCTGTTCTGAGGCATTTTTCCTTTACAGAACAAAAGATAAGACATGATAAATTGATGACATATTTACCATCATATCATTGTCAAAGAAACAACATTTTAAAATACGTAAGCTTACAGAAAATAGATCTTGTTAAATTAACAATTAGAATTTGTTATCAATATTCTATATATATTGGTAAACTAAGGATTCTGTTGTAGTGAAATTCACTGTGGTACTTTGTAAACATTTAAAAGCTACTTAAGGTTGAAGAATGAGTCAGAGAAATCTAAAAATGTTTATAATTAGGTTCATTATTTACATTTTTATTTTCTTTGTTGTAAATCATGAATGTGTGTAGTCCTTAATTATTAGAAACTATAAACAAACATAAAGATATTGATAAACTAATGCTCATGTGGTTAATGAATAGAGATCATTAGTTGGTATAACTGATATTAAAAAAGACTTTAATTTGATAATCAAACCTACATAATCCACTAAAGAGGCAAAATATTGACTCTCCCAAGGTATTCGAAACAGTAGTCGATTTCTTCTTATCAGAAGCATTCCCAGGCAAAATGTGTGGTTTTGCTGATTGGGCTTCAATAAAGAGCTGAATCCTTTCAATCTTTTTAAACTACTATTAAAGTCATTTTCTGCCATTTATAAAATCAATTATCATCAAACTATTCACCAACACAAACTGAAAATTAAAGCATTGATTGACAATAGATTTATTTCAACATCATTTAGTGAAATGAAGCAAATAAAGTTACTTTCATTGATAAATCTGTGAAAAATCAGCTTCAAAAAATCTCAAAAGTAACTTTCCTTAAACACAGTGGTGAGAAGGCCACTTTTTGTGGATTGCCAAAAATTTTACAATTTCTTTAGAATGAAGTTTCATGGACACTGTTTCATTGAAAAACCATTTCAGTATTTCATGGAGGTTGAAAATTTGTAGGATACGGGTATCCCTCAAACCCACAAAGACTGAGCCCCCCAAAAAATCTGCCACAAAAATTGAGCCCCCGAGAAATCTGCCACAACGATTGAGCTTCCGGGAAATCTGCCACAAAGATTGAGCCCCCAAGAAATCCGCCACAAAGATTGAGCCCCCGAGAAATCTGATGATTAGAGAGTTTTCCAGGAATTTGGAAGTGCTGATAGTAGTAACCTTGGTACTATCTCCTGAATTGTAGCTCACAGATTCAGAAAAGTAACAGATAACCAAAGTGTTTACTATTCTACAAGCAACATTTAAAGATTATTCATGCATTTCTTAATTTTTACACTTGGCATTTTCTGGAACCCGTGAGCTAGTTTTACATCTACCTCGACTGAGCTATTGTGTGGGATTGTTACTAAGATGTCATAAGACTAGTGAAGAACACAAGATGCTTTGTTATGTTGACATCAACTACATTCTTTGGATATGAAAATTGAATCCACATCACCCACAAAATATAATATTAATGCATGAAATTTTCATGGTTTTTCGTTAGTAAATCTAAATAAATTTGACAGACAGGCAAATCATCAGGTCAATTACCTAAAACATTGGGTGAAATGAATTTTAAAATTTCGAGATATACTTACAGCTCCAATGGTATGGGCCACTGGGATAATGAGCTGGGCAGCTCGTCTCCATGATTGAATAGCTTTTTTCTTGCGAGCCTTTTTTCCAAACATTCTCCTAGGGACATTCTTCTTTTTAACCTCAGATGCTGCAAGGCTTGTAGACAGACTTGAACTGGGCACTTCATCTTTATCCTGTGTGTTATCATCATCTGAAGCTGCCTCGTACCTGTCAGAATTAAAAAGAAATCAATTTTATCGTCTTTGTGTCACAAATTGTATCAATATATGCCGCTACATTCTTCAATGACACCAATACATTAAATCAAAATATCCCATCTAATTCCAATTTTATTGGTGGTGTTAGCATAATAAAAGGAAGATCTTTCCACACTGTGCAATCAAAATACTTACGTCGACATAGTGTTTCAATTTAACCAAAAAGATCCAATTATCTTATTTACAGATCAGGATGAAGGTATGCAACAAAAGTGCAAGAATGCACCATGATGAAATCATTTCTATCCAGTGATCACTCAACCAGATGTATCAATAATTCAGTGAGTAATGGAAGCAATACACCCAACAAAATCTTAAACGCTCCAATGTTCTCTCAAGAAGATCCCCGACAGGCCACCAAAGCAGTTATTCAGCTTCTTGCACAAAAATATTTTATTTTACAACTATGTCAAATAATTGTCACATTGTTTAATTGGCCGTTACTGAAGTCAGCTGAAAAATAAAAAAAATTTAAAAGACTTTCACAACCAGACACATTTGGCACAATTAGGAAGGACTCGGAAGGATACAGATAACCAATTACCAATAAAAAGAGTTTTAATTTAGGTGACAAATACCAAAAGTTTTAAACTGTTTGCCCATTTCATTTTGCTCTAGTTTTCCTTTGAAGGATAAAAGCAAACAGCTTCTGTTGAAATTATCCAGATAAACAAACTTTGTATTGATATATATATTTGTTTTTCAGTTTAGATGCGAGTGTTTCAATTGTTCCCTTATCCAACTTGTGAACTTAAAATATTATCTTCAACTTCATTTATCGGACAAGGAATATTGAACATTCTGATAATTACATACCTTAGTAAAATGTGCAAGTGCCCTTTGGATCAAACTGCTATGTCAATAAAAAAAAGTTAAAACTTTCTAAGTCCCAATTCTCAGTATCACCAATCTTTCAAAATACTTTATACAGTGACAAACACAGTTAGTCTTAACTTACAATATAAGACCTATATATCATATAATGCCTTGCATGAACTAACATACATTTTATATATAGAGGGCATTTTCACTTTTGATCTGTCTCTCTCTCTTTTTTTCTCTTAAATTTGTCTGCCTGAAACTTTCACTTTGTCATAACTTTTTAATATATACAAAATAAGAGATTTCAAAAACGTCAGAGTCATAGTTACACAAATGATAAAGGTTCATTAGTATATATCAATTAGCAGTTTAAAATTAAGATTTTGTAAAAATAATGGAGAAGTCACAATTTTTTAAAAGAGGAATGTTACAGATACAAAAATAAAATAAACAATATATACCATGATAATTTTTCAAATATCTTCTTAATGCAGTATACTAAGGCTGGCAATCAGCAATATCTGTATGTGAGCAGTCAGTAATATCTGTACAAGAGCAGTCAGTAAAATATCTGTATGAGAGCCGTCAGTAATATCTGCATGAGAGCAGTCAGTAATATCAGTATGAGAGCAGTCAGTAATATCTGCATGAGAGCAGTCAGTAATATCAGTATGAGAGCAGTCAGTAATATCTGTATGAGAACAGTCAGTAATATCTGTATGAGAGCAGTCAGTAAAATATCTGTATGAGAGCGGTCAGTAATATCTGAATGAGAGCAGTCAGTAATATCAGTATGAGAGCAGTCAGTAATATCTGCATGAGAGCAGTCAGTAATATCTGTATGAGAACAGTCAGTAATATCTGTATGAGAACAGTCAGTACAATATCTGTATGAGAGCGGTCAGTAATATCTGAATGAGAGCAGTCAGTAAAATATCTGTATGAGAGCAGTCAGTAAAATATCTGTATGAGAGCAGTCAGTAAAATAGCTGTATGTAATGATTTTACACTTAAATTGAAATATTTTCCAACTTAAAGCAAAGTTTTAAATTCCACGCCATTTCTTTCAGGACAATTTTTATACAAGTGTTGCACCCCCTTACAGTGAGAAATGTGCACAAACACATGCTAATTTCCCTTTTCTGCCAAGAAAATCAAGTGAGAATGTCTTGCAAATTCTAGATCAAACAAGCATTCTGGGTGCATTGCAGGCAATACAAAATCCTTTACTAGTAGAATAATTCAGCCAAAAGTATATCAAGCATAACGAAACTCAAATTTGATCTGTAAGACAAAGCCACATATCAAATTTCAATTGAATATCTTCATCCAATGTGGAGAAAAGTCTGGAAAACCTCAAGCAGAATGACAGACAAATGGACAGACAGACAGACTGACTGAGGGTAAACTAATAGTCCCCTTCAACAAAGCTGGCAGGGGACTAACAATATTGTATATTTCCGATAACTCAAAATATGTCCATAGGATATGAATGCCCTGCCATATGTCCTCTAGTTAAAATGCTGTCCCTCATTTTATTTCTATGGAACAGCAGTAAATGGAAAATAAACTTCTTTAACAAGTCTATCAAGCAGAAAATAAACTCAAGACAAAGTCCAGCATATGTGACGCCAAGGTCATACAAAAGGTCTCAGTTTAAATAGTTTGGGTGTGCTTGTCATTCTCACAACAAGTCACTGAAGTCTGATAAAGGCTTCCTCATTACTCACGAGTTCTGAACTTATGTTCTTCATTTCATTCAGAAATGAATCAAGGTATTCAATGCATAATGAAAGGTGGTTGAACAATTTTGAATGATTTAAATCCAGATAAATGTTTATTGTTAGATAATGATGAAGTAAAATACATCAAATTCACATGACTGGTACAGGATTAGAAGCCGATCCATTTCCACTGGGACCTTTTCAGATGAGTGATCTTCTTATAATACTGATGAAAATAAGAAAATTCTAATTTTATAAAAAATATCTGTTGCAAATGATTAACATCATTTCATATTTTATAAAGAGAGTGTATATGCAACTTTTACCAAAAAAATTTGTATGAAAATACAATTTCTTCTAAGAATATTTTGATAAAATATTTTCTTCCATACACTTCAATGTAAAATTCAAGAAATAAAATCAAGCAGTAATCAAGATTTTGAAAATTCCTGTTGTGGATTATTTTTATCTGATGAAGCCTTCCAAATAATACCATGATTACAAAAATCTCCCCATCCATTTCTTAGATAAGAAATATGATCGTTATACATTGAAGACATTAAGTACAAATACGGACATGAGCAACATTATGTGCCTCAGCCATATATACGACAGCGTGTAAATAAAAAATAAGATTGTCAGAAGACAACGGAGCTAATTTGTGACGGAGAGCAGTGGTACACCTCACCCAGTCCAATCCCCTAGGTAACCATTTTGGGTATGTCTTTGTTAAATGCCCTAAGTCCCAGGCACTGTAAACAATCCATTTCAAGCATTTCCCAACCCCAAAACATGAAACTCATCAAACACACTAAACAGGGTAAGAAAATATCTCCCTTAAATAAAAGCTTGTCATTGCACATTTGTCATGCGACAGTATGATTTGCACCTGATCAGCATCTTCAGAATTCACTTATAGGCTTACTTCACTTCACCAGTCTACCATACTGGGGACAAATCAGAAGTTTCAAACTTCTACCATAATCTCATTTCTGTAATGCAGGGGGCTTGCATCAAGAAGATCGATGTGCTAGTCAAAAGGAACTAATTTTCCTCAACCTATCATCACCTTGAAGGGCGAGACTCTAGCCAGCTTGTAAACCTTAGGTTACTTCAGGGCACATTTATATCCAGGTGTTCGGTCCCTACTTCCTTGTACACTTTTGAACAGAAACTTACACCCTTGTGATGAGACCACACCTCTTCTCAATATCCAGGTCCATGTTGGTGTTTCAGGACAGCTTGGTCTATCCTGCTGGTATAGGTAGAGCACCTTACTACTAAAGAGTAGGTTGTCATTGATTTCATCACAAAATATAAAAATATTGGGTCCAAGTTCTACCTCTTGTTGTGTACGAGATATGACCAAAGTTACAGTTTTTTGCCACAGACATGCCAATAACTATATGCCCCCAATCGAAATAAAAATCCGAGAACTTGATAACGCGAGCGGTTTGCTATATTTGAAAGTTGGAGAAACCTTAGTTTTGCCTGCTTCACAGCACATAATAGTCAATTTTGACTGGGTGCCTCTACCAATAAGAAAGAAGAAGCTGTATGAATAAAACTAGATATTACTGGGGGCCTTTCCAGCAAATCTGAGTCCCTTGGACATAACTAAATGAAAGATCAATGCCCCGATACAGAAGAAAGTGTTGAGGTGAGCAGAGAAAAAAAATCTCTATCAGACCCACCACTTTATCACATGTAGTTATATCATGACACAAGAAGAGAATCGGAAACAGCACGTAATATGCCCATCACAAATTTGCGTGAGGTGTACTAATCTTCGAGTCATGACCAATGTTTTTTTATTCCACTGCGACTTGTCTTAGCCCATGAAAAAATCTGAAACAACACTACATAAAATTGCTTGCGTATATCTATTTGACAATCTGTACTTTTGTGACTGTCAGGAAGAAAATTTTCAGTTTTTCTACATACATAGGTATGAGCAATAGAGTGCTTTGCTTTGATTTTTTTTAAACACCCCACCCAATTTTTACTATTTCTTTCATCATCTCTCCTTGGAAAAGGACATGGTCTAGTAACAAACTTGAATCTCTGTCACTCAAGGATACTTTGTGATAATTTTGAATGAAACTGTCCCTGTGGTTCATAATGAAGCATGTTTAAACACAAATCAGCAAAACTTATAGGAGTCTAGTTTTTCTTGTTACGAGGCTGCTTTCTTGTGTAGTATGGTAGGTTTTCCCCACAATACATTTGAAGGTTTTCTCCTGTAAAATATCTATATAGTACTTGGACATGTTCACTGTAAACATAAAGAAAAGAAGTTTCAACTCTTTATTAAGATATTTCACAATACACAGTTTAACTGTTCTACAAGTCCGTGATATTTGGCACACATTTTGGTGTGACACCTTGCAAACCATATCAGAAATTCTGCAATCTGTAAAAACTGTTCTAAATATTAAATTAACCTATGAAACTACTACAATGGACCAATAAAGAAGACGACACGTTTATCTGGCACATTCTGAACACTTGTGGATGTCCTGAAATTGCTTTTCCTATATAAAAAAAAAATAACCACTCAAATACCTACTTAATTTTTCATTTAGTTACAGTAAATTATCAGCCAGCTGAATTAATCACTGTTCATTCATCAAATTCCACAAACATATTTCCATTTTCACAAATCATTTACACATAACTTGGAATTTCAAGTCTTTTCATCAGAACTTCCCTAAGATATTTTGATACAGAATCTATAAAAAGTCTAAAAAAACCAAATACACACATATATCTGCAATTTTTAAACTGATGTACTTTAAATCAATGTTCAGTAAATCATAGCTGATCTGCCTCCCCCTCCCCCCCCCCCCCTTTATCTCAACTGTACCAAAATATTTTACCATTAGACTTAATGTTGGGAATGATCATTCATACTGCTTTATGATCAACTGATGAAAAAAAGACTTCACACACAGTATAATAATCAAATCCAGTCAATACCCTCAATATAAGTCATGGATCTGTGGACTGACAAACACTAAAAATTTAATTTCTTAATACGGTCAATAAGCCTTACTCTCAGTAGTGATTACAAGGGTAACCTTTTCTGTTCTATCAGTAATACCTATGCTTTAATTATACAACTGAAGCATTACTGATCAGTTGATAGTATTCATGATCAATTTCAAATATCTAATTGCAAATGAACAGATATCAGTTTAGCATATTCACCAATTAAATGTTTTGAGGGAGTTGAAACAATTCTTGGTCTTTAACACAAGATTAGGAATTATGTGTTCGTTGTTCACATCACATTAGCAAATGAACATTTTATCACAGCAAAGATAGGATCAAAACATCACCTGAAGCAAGGTCCCTGTGAACACTCTCAACACATAATACAGACATCCTCTCTCACAAAAAAATATAAAAAATTCAAGAGCACAAAACACAGAGTCTACAGCTCTTTTAAACAAAGAAACCCAGCTGGAAACTAAGGCATCTATGTGAAAATAAACATGTGATATGACTGAATAGACCTTGTAATACTCCATTCTAGAACAAGTGAGGTAGCAGAGGTTTTAACTTCCCTCTAAAAGCAGTGTGCGTTATTTATCACAGTAGTGTTTCAATATCAAGAGACGGAAACTTTCCTTTCACTATTTCTAATAATTAACAATTAGAAAACATACACACTGGGACCTCGAAGTGCAAAAATTTTACTAGAATTGAACCATTTTATGATAAGTGATTTCTTGGAAATGTGATTCCTGTCGTGTTTTATTTTTACTCTGATGATGGGAAAACATTCACATTGATTTCCACAGACAAAAACAGTCTGTATTTACACAACATAAACTGTGATGTCTCTAAATATACCCCTCTAACAGTGGGGAGAAAATGTGACAAAACAAAATAAATGTCAAAAAAATCTCTAGTAAAACAAACATATCACTTCCCACAATCACTATTAACACAGGCCTCAATATCCACAATATGTCTCGTCAACATTTACCTGACATCATGGTCCATCAATGTGCATGCATTTGATGATGTTTCAACAAGGAAAAATTCTCAATCAATAAACAATCTTGTGAAAACAAACAATACTTATACAGTGTCCACAGTTAAGTTTTTCTGAGCTCCGATACAAAATGAACATGATGTCCTGATGGGTGGCCGGGATGTTGGGTGGTTTTGTTGTTTTAAGTAAAGAGAAACAAAGAATGCAAATAAACGAAACAAACAGAAATTCACCAGTAGTAAATAAAACCAGACTGACTCATTAAACAATATACAAGTCATAATCCTGGACAATCTCTCTAATAAATAAATACACCAGTCTTATATTACATTAAGTCTGTACACATTTCTGGTTCACAATTAATGCAAAGAATTCCATTTCATATCACAAAACTCAGTCCACGTACACAAATAAAGCACTCCATGCTTCCTGCACCACTTTCAAAATAACAAAACTGGTAATTAAAGACCAGCAAACATGGCCAAAAAGCACAAAAGATTTTGGAATACATTTTTGGCAAGAAAAAATGCACGCAACACCTCTTCTATTCCAATCAACAACATGTACCTACATATGTACTTCATCATTTTACAAAATTACTCCAAACACTGACATTTCACTCAAAGTTCCATATAATAAGAATGCTAAATTCATACTCATTCATAAAACACAGGTAAATCATACATATTTCATATATCACTATACAACACATAGTAACTCATTTGAATACTAAGCACGTAAATTTGCACCGTCTTTTCTACCGTTTTGTTCAAAGTAAACATATTCTGAGTACATGGTAGTATTGCAAAATTTTAGTTCAACATTGTCTTAAGAACATATTTCCAAGAAAATATGAATATGCCAAATCTAAAACCACATGTGCAAAGGAAGACCAATATACGTGCATTAAGCTTCCTTTGTTTATTGTGTTATGAGTATGCACCTGCTTGATTTTCTAACTTTCACACAAAAACAGAGAAGAGAATATGCATTTTTAAGTATATATGCAAATGCGAACACTTAATGATGATTAAGAGAATATGTGTTTTTAAGTATATATGCAAATGCGAGAACTTGATAACAATTATTTTTTCACAAATATTTCCTTATAACATTGGAATTTTTCAAACTGTGAAAGACAGCATTTGTTTTATGCTAGTGTTGATAAATTTGAGGAAACTTATATCATGCCAGCACTTATTGATACATTGGAGGAATTTATCAAATATTCAACATGGCAAAGTTCTCATTTCCAGTATTAAAATACTGGCCATAAAATATAGTCCCATCTCTGTTAATGAGATCAAAAATAAACTGAGCAAAAATATGATTGAGGCATGAAAAATATGCAATACAAAGACTGAAATATCCCTGTAAGTCATGACAAACACAACCCTACAATTATCCAGATCTGTTCTCAAATTATTATGTCTATTTTAACAATCAGTTGTTCATGTCAATTTCATTATCTACATGTACAGTGTATATGACTAGCAACTGAACTGTTACAGAACTTTGATAGATATAAATGTACTAAAATATAAGACTAAAATTTGTTAATACTTTTGGATACTACAAGAAAGACGTTGCGGAAACCATCAGACAAATATACCAGCTTCTTATCTCCACTGTCACTGATATTCCAGAATCTGCTTGTGGTAAAACAGTAAATACCTGCAAAAATTTAGACACATGCTGTAAAATATATTTCATAATCTAGGAAAAGAGTTTTCTCTACTAAGCTAGCATAGTTACATACCAAGTATGCACAAACTTACATGTGTATTTTAATAAATTGTTATCCAATACAACATTGACAACAATGTACTATAGGCATCTATTAACTTGGGATCAAGTTTACTATTAAAGAGTACTCTTTAATAGAACAAGTAAATTTGAACCCAAGCAATATAATTGCTTGTGTCATTTACAGTACCAGAGTGCAAATTAGCTAAGATATGCAGGAACTATGGTGAACGGTTTGGGAGCAATGCTTTTGTTTGGGGAACGAACACTT
Organism: Ostrea denselamellosa; assembly: GCA_024699665.1. Classification (NCBI taxonomy): domain Eukaryota; kingdom Metazoa; phylum Mollusca; class Bivalvia; order Ostreida; family Ostreidae; genus Ostrea; species Ostrea denselamellosa. Next base: position 17,575,394 of record JAMZEH010000020.1, read on the forward strand.
ACTGGTTTGAATGGAATGGTTCTCAGCGAGAATGGAATGGTTCTCATCAGAAACAAAACGCTTTGCGATTCGGAACAAATGGTTCTTATCGAGAAAGGAATGCTTTAGTTAAAGATGGGAACAAGTGATTTAGCCTAGATTTCAAATTCGGTATTTCCGACACTTTTGGTATTTTTTATCCATATACAGACATTGTGCAAAAGAGAAAAATTACTTGCCAAATTAAATATAAATTTCATTAAAATTATGAATATTTAAATACTAAATAAATACAGTAAAAATGAAAGTTTTCAATTTCAAATTATGATTGTACATGTCTTCTACTTTCCATCCACATAATATTTCTCTGGTTTGTTATTCCTCCTTAAGTGATAATTTGTGGAACAATTAGTAACTTTGAAAATTTTTTTCTGTGAATCATTTTCATTTGTTAAAACAATGGATGTTAGTGATCTATCTCCCAGTTGACAAGAAATTAAATATATTTATTATACAAGGAATGTCTTCAATTTTATTACCCTTTTTTTCTTTCACCTTACCCTTCACTTTTAAGTACATCATTAAGTGAGGCTTTGGTGATGAGATGATCGTCGCATTTGAACCACTGATCTTTGTGCTGACGTATGAAACAAGTGTAATGACCACACTCGATTGTACCCATGTGGTTCACGACAGCAAACAATGAATATCTACAAAAAACAAAGCAATACTTCTACAAACACATTTCTGTAAAACAGAATACATTGTATATTGAGAAATAATCACTAAGGGTTTCATTTCACTTTGTTTGAAGATTATAATTTTTTAAGCAAATTACACTGAAAGTGAATTTTTCAAAAATTTAACTCAAAGACACCCTTGTAAAAAGCTGTGAAAATTTAACACCAATTGCCCATCAACATCTCAACAATTTATTGCATTTCATTTCAAATACAACCGCCCTTCAACATTTCAAACACCAATATCTTGGAATACCCTGAATATCTCAAAGCAAATGCATCGTCCCAAAGATATTTGCTATATAAATTATTAAAATAAATTGCGGTATCTCAAAGACCATATTAAATCTCCAATTCCCAAGTTATCTCAGAGTGGGATTATGACCACATGCTTTAAAATCACCTGCATTATCTTATAACCTCATTACCCACATACTTCAGAGAAATTTACCACTCCAATGAGCAGTACAGTTAGGTACAATGCAGTGTATGGCTTCAATTTGCCATTCTGTTGAACACCTACACACCTCTGTCCATCATGCTCAGGTTCCAGGTGTCCTTGAGATCAATCATTAATTGTTGTTTAATATCCCCAAGCTGTTAGCTTTGTCACCTCTCTTGATTTTAATGATGTAAGCCAAGTTTAGTGTGATGACATCTTAATTGTTTAGTAGGTCAAGTATGTTTAAGTTGAAAATTACCCATAATGCAATGTTTAATACACCAGCAGATTATGCATATCAGAATGAAAGAGTAAATACTGAAGTGAATAAATCTAAATTCAAGTTGTAAATAAAAATACTTTTTCCAATATGAGGCTGTGGATTTTGTTCAATCATCAGGATACACCATCATGGTAGATAAGCAATATGATAAAGGACCCAGTAGTCAACCTAGAATATACTGGTAATTAATTAAGGAACCTGGTAACCTACCAAGGATATACTGGTAATTAATTAAGGAAACCTGGTAACCTACCTAGGATATACTGGTAATTAAGGAAACCTCATGCCACGATTGCAGACCATGAAACATCAAGTCACAGCATCAGATATAACACCAGGCAGTGAATGTGCATCACAGTGAAGAAAATGTGTTATAGTGCTCCATAGCGATCTCCTGTGATTCTTTTGTGATGTAAATCTGTGTGTATTCTTTTGTGATGTAAATCAGTGTGTGATATTCTTTTGTGATGTAAATCTGTGTGTGATATTCTTTTGTGATGTAAATCTGTGTGTGATATTCTTTTATGATGTAAATCAGTGTGTGATATTCTTTTGTGATAAAAATCAGTGTGTGATATTCTTTTGTGATGTATATCAGTGTGTGATATTCTATTGTGATGTAAATCAGCATGTGATTCTATTGTGATGTAAATCAGTGCTTAGACAATAGTGCATAGCTTCTTTGTGTATGTAATTTTATAAAGATTTTTATCTTGCATATACATTAAATGCATATTAAAAGAATAAAAAATTGAAAGTTTGATATCTTGTAACTGAACATATTGCATTGATGAAATGACAAACATAAAAACTCATCAAAGGCTTGAAGGGCCACAAAGGTGTCAGATGCAATATCATATTCATCAGGGTTCTCCATAAATTTAGAGGGTAGCAGGTAAAATTTGAGAAGGTAGGAGGAAAAATATTGGAGTGCCACTGGAGGCATCTCCTTGTTTTTAGGTACTTAAATATAGTATTAAAAGCATTGTAAAATATCAGGAAAATGTGTTTATTTAGAATGTTTATTTACATGAAAAGAAATAAAGAGGAGAGCTTAGGTTGAATTTGCTTATCCTAACAAGTACACACCCTCCTCTTGCTAGATAGTATCCCTTCAAGCCTAGTTACCTTTCAAAGGCTATAATCAATAATTTCAAAATGTAGACAAAAAATGCTGAAAAGAATATCACTACATCAGAGCGAGACTACTAGTTTACAAAAGTCGTATCTTTCGTTTTATTACGACATAACAATTTCAGTATTAACTGTTTTCAATAAATCTAACAATTCAAAAGTTTAATGTAATATGAAAAAAGCTTATTATAAATCTGAACAAGATTTATCTCCCACTGAGTGCTACCTACTGGGTTTCTTCTTGAAATAATCTGGGTTTTTTTTCGCGATACACATGCTACTTTCGTTTTGCTTAATATAAAATTGGGATCAGGATTACCGAAAACAGAACCGGAAATACTTTGTTTTAGTGCTTTTGTAAGAATGGCAACTGAACTGCGACGTTGCGCAGAATTTATCTCACCACTTTAGTACTTATCTGTTCTGCTAATCCAAAATAAGGATTTTTGATGCAACTTCAAGACCTTAGATATAAATGAAATTTGAGCAGCTTATTTTGTAAGTTTTGAATGATATTCATGAGCCACATATTTGTGGGAAAATTTCTCATTGATTATTCTGGTCCCCCTTCCCACAATATCCCATTCTACATTAGCGCACACAACTGTGGGAAAGGGGACCAGACAACTCATGGATCTGTTTTGCAGTAAATTCATCCACAAATAATGAACTTCTATTACCAAACTGTTGCTATTTAATTATTGGACAATGATATAAACAACGACATCAACAATGGAATTGCTATTCTGCCTTTAGAATATCAATTAATTATAATGTTTCAAAGTCTTGAATCCTAGGAAACTTTCAAAAACAGTAGGCACTATTTTGATTTCACCAACTGAAATTAGCTGAAGGGTGGTGTAGCGGCAAAGTCCTGCATGATCACTAGAGGGCTCTCGAGCAAGCTCGACACCTTAAAAATGTGTGGAGACATTGTTAAACCAACATACCAAAACAAAGTTTATTAGATTTTAAATCTGACCCTTGCTACTGTATATCAAGCCCCTTAACGTCTCAAATTTTAATCGACTTGAACTTTGAGATACCGAACTATAACTATCTTTCAAACACAGTTTTTATTACACTTGTTTACTGAAAGGCTGAATTGCTGTGACATCATATAATGGGCCATGATTAGAGTTTGAAACTTACTTGTTATCACATGAAAGCCCTTTGGCAGATTCGTGTATAATTTGATTCCTGTAGCCATTGGTATTATTTCGGGAGGAGGACATAAATGGAGTCATATCCAACTCCTCTGGGAATGATACAAAAGTTGAGATCTTTTTATGGAGGCCAGTTGAGTGCTCAAATCTCTGTAAATAGAAGAGAAATAATTAAGCGCAAAATAAAACAGAATCGCCTGAGCAAAGACTCTCTGGTTGTCATCTTGAAATATTTACATTTAACAACGTAATAAACCTTTGTTGTTTAACTGCCTTTCATTTCCTGATGAAGGCAATGTAATTCCCTTTCACTTTGACATGGAGCCTATATTATGTGTGAAACACAGATGCCCTCATATGGCCAAACTCTAAGGTCAAGAGGTCAAAGCCTTTGGTACCAAAAGGTCTTGTCACTAGGAATACACAAGTCATGTGAAATATGAAAGCCTTATCACCATCCATTCAAAAGTTATGACAAAGGCTACTGTTTATGCAGACAGACATACAGACTAAAAACTACATTGTATAGACCCCATTTCTCCATTTAAAATGTTTTATAATAAAATAACAAATAAATGTCTAGGTTGTTTGTATCAAGGGGGATTTGAAAATAATGGGAGCATGGACAATATACAATTTACCCCATGTAGGCTTTGTTTTCATACACATGTATTATAAGTTTAAGAGGGCAGTGGCATGAAAAAATTATCTGTCTATGAATTTTTCACAATGTTGTTGAAATTTTGGTATAGGGGACCATTGATAAAATAAAACATCCAATTCTCAAGTGGTTTCTTGTCATAGTAAAGAGTTATACACTCAATCGCTTATTCAAACCACAATAAGATACATGTATCACCTATGTACTGAATATGTCCAGCAATATTCAAGCTAACCTCAATGTTAAGCTGACGATGAACTTGGTGCAACTCAGTAGTCAGGTAATAGAATTTCTTACCAACTACTTTAACCTACATGTACGTAAAGTTTTTTCCGAGACGTTTCAGATTTTTTCTTTAATATCAAAACCTACAGGAAAAATTAATTATAGAAAGTCACATACAGCTATCTATTTAGGGCTTTCAGGAAGAAGTACATGTAACTATGACGTGCATAAAACTATGATTTTCCTGCTGACCTTGAGATGAAAACAGGCCACTACTGGCAGCTTTTTCATGGTCAGTTGCTTGGTGGATTCTTGATAACTGTGACATGTGCTGCACTTAATTTTAGCTGAACTGCCAAGGTGCTCTGGCTTTGTAAACCTGCAAGAGATTAATATATATCAGAAACACTGAGTATCAGGAACTCTGTGAAATCAATTCTGTTGTTGATCAGAATATATGTATCTTGCAAAGGGTATTATCAGAATGTGACACTGTTTAGTGAGTTATATTGAAGAAATTCACTTCCATAGAATATGTTTGAACTAAACAGTTTCATCAGACAGCAATAGATTTATACTATAATCTGTTAATAATCTTTCTTCAAACAACAATATACACTGATTACATGATACTGAGGGAGATATGACAATTTATTCACCCAAGAAAAAAATCATATTCCCGAGAACAACACTGAAGGGCAATATGATTTTTCTTGGGTGAATATATCTTCATATCTCCTGAAAATTCATGCAATAAATAGTTTATTATACCGAAACAAAGCAAGACTACAAAAATGCTCTTGAAGTTGAGATTCACTAATTTATACAAGGTATGTAACTGCTACCACCCTCAACATATCAGAAGGTACAAGCAACAAAATAGGGTGATATGATAACCATTTCTTATGTTTCCTCTCTCCTTGACTGTTGATTACTTACATGGTTTTTGTATCAACCAAAATCTGGTGATTTAACTGTCAGAAATCTGCATATTTATAAGAAAATTCCTTTTGTGCCTTACAAACTATGAAAGTAATGACTCAAACTTTTTGTGATGTCACAATAAACTCTGTTTACATTGATGTAAAATTTATAGAAAATGCACATGGCTGCCATTGGGGGGGGAAGGGGGGGGGGGGGGGGGGGGTAGGGGGGAGGATATGATGTTTGAGGGAGATTGAGTTTTATGCTCCCTTGCAGGTGACTGTCTTGACCAATCATACAACGCGTCATACAGAATTATATTGACATATAATAATAATTTTTGTTTTCAGACTTTTAAATACAGTGAGATCCTGTTATTACTTTACTCATTTCTTCACAACAAAATAACGTAATACCTAGGGCAATGTAATAATTGTTGTATGTGAATTCCAATAAAAAACGTCACTTGAAAAACGTGTATTCTCTGTAACAGAGATGGAGAGGTTTTAATATTTTTTACATTCCAATTTATTTACAGCTTATCTTAAATGTCCTTATTTTTTCATGTCCTTATCCTTTCTTTTCTTTATTACTAGAGTAGGATCTTAATAAATCTTGGTTATCTGCGTGATCTCCATCCAACATGTCTCTACCATAGACCATACTGAAACGTCTGCCTTCCTACATAATGTGTTCATGTAAATTGCACTCAAGAACTCGTTGGTACTCAACAATTGTACATCAAATTGTAAAAAAAAGAAAAAAGCCAAAAAACATATTATTTTATTGATATCTCTTTATTCAGCTCTATTTTTATTAAAATAACACTCTGCAATACATAAAATTTGTAGTGTTTATTAAATAATAGGATCCATGCCTCACGGGCTTTATCACAGAGTCGTGACGATACAGCGGCTGGACTGCACACTTAAATGCTGCATGTCTTGTACCAGTGCAAGTAAAAATACATTTTAATTTGTGATTAATGTGCCAAGACTTTATTTACCAGAAGTAACCCCCCTCCAAATAACACAAGTTTACCATAAATAAGATGATGTAAGTTTACAAACGTCACTGAAGGACCAAAGTCTATATTGTTTTAACTACATTGTATTACCAAAGCGGTTGGTGGATACTCAAGCTGTTAACTAAATTTGACAGAGTTTAAATGCAATTTTAATAAACACTATTTACGTATAGTTGTTTATCAATGGTTTTTGAGACGTGGGTTCCCTCTAGATCTGTCAAAGCGTGATTAGTCATGTGTCACTAATCTTTTAACAGACAAGAAAATGTACACACTGACAGCCTGGGGCAGCCCAGGTGTGTGAACATGCTAATTATAGGGTGATTATCTTAACACTGATTAAGTAATGGTTTATTACAATTTTGTCAGATTACCAAATCGCGGTATCTTGGGACAATGTAATAACTATGTCCATTATATATAGGTCAACAACATGTTTTAATATTAGAATGTAATAAACCATGAATTTGAAAACAAGGTTCCACTGTATATACATTTAGATGTCCATGAAAAATTGGCCAATCACAGAAATCAATTTTTAAAGTATTCAAAGGTGTCAAATATACCCTGCACATCTGACCATGTTTCACCTGCTGTCTCTATCTCCCACACAATTCCCCTCCTCCTAACTTACCTTTTCAAACAATCTAACAGTGAGGTAGGTTCATATGTCCCTGGACTATTTGTAAAACCTGTCGAAATTAAAACAAGCATTTACTACACATATTTAATGTCACTAACCCCACGAATAAATATTTGAACTAAATAAATGGTGACAAAGGTTACCGCAGTTTCAGTATTTTTGTTGATTATCAATTTTTGCTGTTTTCGCAATAATGTCAGCCCAATGAAATTTAATTATCAAGGAAATGTGGTGGCATTAGGTTGCCCAAATATTTTAAATACTCTGAAAATGACACTTGTCTTTATCTGTTACAGTACAATATCTAATGGAAGGATTACACACCTGAAATTGGTGATGAGCTGGAGTTATTCATGTTGAGGACAACATTTGGTATGGGTGGTCCTGGTCCCAGGTCAAGAGAAATGTCCCATATTGGGTCAATTGTGGTGGACACATTACTGAAACAGGACATTTTCATTTCTTGAACACAATTAAACATAATGATGCTAACTTGTTGTAAAAATAAACCGCTCAAGTTACTTCATTTTTTACGTGTACAAGAGAAAATTTCATTCTTAGAAGTTACTGAATACTTCTCACACACCCACTACAAGGTTTGCCGGGAGTTTGAATGCCAGCTGTGTTGCAAATTGAATGTTGTTCCTTAAGGCTAATAAATGTCGTTCCATTATCTCATCCCACCCTGACGTTAGCAAGTTAATATGATATATGAACTGACCACAACCACTTCAGGCTGAATCAATGACAGATCCAGCTAGAAAATCAGAAACCCAGGAAATAGCACCCCTACCAGTAATTTTTACCACATGGACAAAATATGCATTAAAATTGAATGAATAAATGTCCCCATATTTAACTTTAAGCATCCTGTCAGTGAATTTCATTTGATTCAATTTTTGTATATTAACTAAAATTAATAGCATATTAAAAGAGCAGGATTCTTCTAAGATGAGGTGTGTTGCATGATGCAACTCCCGACAAACAAAAACAGGACAAAATTAATCCCAGTACATTTAGTCTGTAATGCTAATGACAAACACTTCCACTCTTTTTACATACTTGCACTGTTGACACGTAACATCTGACTGTAACCCCCCTGTGAAGATTTGGTCGATGATGCAATTACAATGGTGAGGATTCCCTGATGCCATTCCATTTCTCCCTGTACAATCAGAAAGAATATGTAATCGCATGAATTAATTTCAACTAATGAATATAAGGGGATTACCAGTATTGTAATATTACTATTTATACCATGCACTTTATTGATAAAACAGCAGAATAGATTAAGTTACTAAACATAATAATTCAACAAAGGTTGGACAAGTTGTTTTCAGTGTGGAGAAAAAAAAAAAGAAAACTATCTATACATGTATGCATAGTCATGAAATAACCATTTGTTTAAATAAAATGATTTTAATTGAAAGGGATAAAAGATAATTCATACTGAGGATAAACCACGTAAATTTCTCTAAATCCTGTTGCTAATCATGCATAAGTGTCGTGACATTGTAAACTCACATATAAAATACTAAAATCTAACGAAACAGAATTCACAATAACATCACTCTTACAGTGCTCACTATAATAAGTCTGGTGTATAAATTGATGGTGAGGGTACTGTAAAATTCCAGATTTACTCATGCATAACAACATTTCCTCCATATAAAACATCCCAAAGACAAATCATCACAAACCATTAGTAGGTACATGTGATTATATGTTAAAGCCATTTATATCCCCAAAATCACAGGCAGAAAGGATGACTTACACATACATATATATATATATATATATATATATATATATATATATATATATACACATACATTGGAACACAGACAAAGTTGTTACTCATGCAAAAAAAGAAAAAGCCACCATGTCTGATGTAAATGTTTATCATCACATGTACACATCATAGGACAATCTTCTTGACAGGGACATTATGAATTTAATACTGACAAAAACTTCATGCAATTCCACAGGCCTTAGCCGCCAACAAGTATCCACACACAAAATCTCTACATGTATGACACATGCAAGAAATATACATATACATATGCATGTATGTTCATACAATCTTGTATTCCCCTTAGAATTTCCTGAAATTTATCTAGGAACAGAGTAACAGCCAGATAAATCTGTTCATCACAAGGATGGCCATTGTATATGTAGAACCAAGAACAGAATGAGAATTTACGAAAAGGGAATATACAAGCCTGTACAAACCTGTGAAGAATTTGTTGATGGATAAACACTTATTATCAGAGTAACCTTTACAGTGACGATGTAGCACATCAAGTGCTGCTATCAAAAACTCGTGAGCATCCTGTTGTTCATAGCCTGCTAGATGCCGAGCATTGGTCCAGACCAAATGTAATAGACGATACGGAATATGTGGAGTTCTATTACCAGAATAAAACTGAAAAAATGACAAATAAATAGTGTACACATTTCAAACACTGGGTATCTTCGTTCAAATAGATTTATAAACAATTTTCTTATATTACATTTTCATGATCATCACAATCTCTTGGATGTCTACTGTTACATATCCTTTCCAGTTTCATAAATATGTACAAACTATGTTCTAATGAGAAAAGTACGTTTCAGAAAACTAGCTACAGTATCAAGTCTCGAGAATATAACAAACACTTATGCATCATACCTCTTGGAAAAGCCTTGCCAACTCACACACAAGGCACTGCTGAGCTTCTACTGAGGTCATCTGGCAGTTGTGCTTATCAGCAAGGAAAAAATCACGTAGCACCGGGGTGTGAATCAGAGACTGCACAATGCAGTTCATGAAACAGGTATTTCCTAAATTGATTAGTCCTCTCAATCCTGTAAACACATGAATATTAATATATCTCTTTATTACAACTTGTAATAACATTTCACTGTGATGCCAGTCTACAATAATATTGTAAGATCATTATTTTTCATGGAGACTCAATTTCCCCTATCCCATGAATTTCAATCCACAATGAAATACATAATTGGTATGTTTCAATGTACAGATATATCCACAAAATTACAACCAAGTGTAAAATCCTTATAATCCACAGAAATTGGCCCCCACGAATTTAAATGAGTAAAATTTTACAATCATGATCATCCAGAAAATTTGGCCCACATGAGTTCACTGTGTACCAGTTATTTGTCTCATGTCAGTCAAGGCTATCCACTGCTCCATTCACTTTATAGGGATGGTTTATTTGAATTCCAAGTATGAGCTTTTGTAATTTCATCGCCATATTTATTTATTTCAAAATTGGAGCCTATGCTATATTAAATCTTTATCTTCCAGAATAATATTTATCAGAATCGAAAGTAGCATCATTTGTTATGATTTACAGATCACTGGCAAACAACAAACTTATTTCCATAATAATAATTATTTATCATTCCAACATGTCTTATCTTCAATAAATAATTTGCCATATCGACATAAGAGTTGTTATGACATGAGAGTGTATAGCTGAACCAATGGACAATTATCAAATTGTCGTTAATCTAAGGCCAAATAGCATATTATTATATATAAACATATAATTATATCATAATTATGCACTGGGTAGGTAATTAGCGTTATGAACATGTTAAAGAGACACTACAGCTCATTTTGCTAAACAATCATAAAATGACATTTTCCCCAGAGCTTTATCTAATTTTGTTGCATAGTTGAATGTATAAATTTTGCAAAAATAACACATTTCTAAAGTTGAAAATTCTTGTTTAAATGCAAACAATTAAAAATTTTTGAAGGCCTTTTTTTTAACAACATTGAGACTTCCTCTTTTGGTCTTTGGATGCATGCGCACAGATGGTAAACAATCCAGTGAGAGGAAACATACAATGACTAAACCCAGAATTTGACAGATTATGTGAGAAAAGGGTTAAAATAGAGCAAGATATAACTCATACGCAAACTAGAATTTCTGTGGGGATATTACTATGACCCTCTAGCTAGACACACACACAGGGTTTTAAACATGTGCATGTTTTTTGGTGGGTTTTTTTTTAAATTTGGTTAATAGGGACATGAAAGGTTTTTTGTTACAATACTGACTTTTTATTACTTACTTATAAGAAGCAGGAAATAACCCCATACTCGAGAAGTGAGTGAGGACTCCTTTAAGGGATATTTAAATAAGTTTTTACACAACACGTGTTGTTTTACTGAATTATGTAATGTAAAATATCTGAGTCAGAATGAAGAAACCATTGAATTCCAGATCTTTAAGGTGCAGTTGAGAGCAAATTAATGCATTCCTCATGTTAAAAATTGTCAGTATTGTTATGATTTGTATTATTTTATTGATAGGTATTTTAAAAAACACTCAATTAAAATGTGGAAAAAGAGCTATAATGTCTCTTTAATGTTTACAAGTAACAGTTCGAGAATAATGTGAACGGAGGAAATATCAGCTTGTATTTATTCTGAATAGTGGTGGAGAACAATTACTCCTCCTTTGGGCTCATATAATTTTCATGGACTCATCAAATTTTCTATGGGAGTCAAGCTTCTCAGAAATCATGAATCTGGGACTCACCTTGAAAAAATTCCTTATGACAATCCTGGTCATCATTATATAAGGCATTTTCACAATAACAAGACTTTGCAAACATGTAATGTCTTGGGTTATGTATTCACAAAGGTTTAACATTGTGAAGATATATGTAAGTATGCTTTCATACAAGTCTGGTTACCTTGGTTTATGGGTTTCTAATAAACCCTTACTTTGTCTTATTTATCTCCCCTTTCAAGGGATAATAGCCCTTTATTTGAAAAAAGTCAAATCACTTTAGAGATTCTTGAAAAGTTGGCTTGAACTTGCCCCCCTGGTTCTCAAGAAGTCAAAAATGCTAATTTAAAAGTAAAAGTTATCAGCTGACAGACTGCAGTCAAACTTCAATCAGATAAGACCAGTGAAGCTTAAAACTAAGGGCATGTGGTATTTTTCATGACACATAGACAGTTTACCTATAGTTGATTTATTTTCTACTTTTCTTCTCTTGGGATTCTGCCTTAGAATTTCAACTTCTACATCTGTTGGTTCCCATGCAATGAAACTGTAAGACTTCAAACCTGCTTTGATTGAAAATATAATGACACAACAATGAGTATATATATTTAATATATTTAACAGCATTTACTTTCGAAAATTGTGTCTTGTCTATAAAGTACTCATACAACATGTATTAAAAGATCATCATATCTGTTGTATATGCATTAATTCTACCACAGTCTAACTGTATTAAATGACTCATTATCAGAATTGTTGAAGAATAATCCCTCAATCTTTTAGATACTGTTTAACAAAAAATTCTTCCTGTTTGGACTCAGGTTTTATTTTCCAACAAAATTTCTTGACCTAACTAAGAGATTATACACCAGCAAATTCTCCTACATTGTTATTACTTACATACAACTGTCAATTATCATTAATATTATTTTTAAGATTTTAAATTATTTCATTATCCAAGAATAAAATGTAAAACCTAATGATTTGGAAGCTTTGTCAGTTTGGAGTTGTGCAATGCCCTCCAGTTCTTTATCATACACATAATCTCCACACTCAAAGCAATAAATTGTCCCATAGGTCATATCTGCAGCTGTATAAAATATAAAATCACATAATTTCATAAACATTCATATTCTGACTTCAAATATAATAATCTCTTGCAGTATGAAAAGAAAAGACAGGCTACATCAATTGTTACCTAAGTTGTGGTTCTTGGAAAAGGCATGCTCATGTATGTGTTTGGTTGTGTAACAGCCAAAGTAGACACAATACAGGCAGGCATGAAGTCTGAAGGATGGAAAACGGCAGGTGTGACATACCCCAGACTGTCCCTAAATTTAGAAAAAATTATCGTATTTCCTTATTAACATTTTGGGTTTTTTTCACTTTAAATTAATCAAGCCGATTGATAAAAGACAAGTCATATCAAGGCACCCTTTATATAATATAAAGATATTTTTCACTTCAAATAATAAGAAATCTAACAATAAATTGGGATTGTCAAACAAACAAAACACCTTTCTTCGTCTGGCATTATCCGACGAAGCAGCGATAAAATATGCATGAATTATTCGAAATTGGTTAGTTCCATATATAGACTTATACTCAATTATGTGTTCACAACTTGTCATAGTCATAATAACGTGTCCTCTTGACTGCAAGTTCCTTGTTTCATTTTTTAAAATAACAGCTTTCTTGTCTCGACAAAAACCTGACAAAGATTATGCGCAGTCGTGCCTCATTTTATCAGGGTTCACGCAAGGTGCAAATTCCGGTTCCGCCAACTTTGTTTTGGGACTGATTTTGACGTTAACTTACACGTATTTCAATGAACAATTAATGTAAACCAAAAATTGAGAAATATAACTAGGTTTACTATTTAAAAGAATTGTTGGGGGGGAAAAGCATATAAAGGGAAGCAGGGACGTTTCAATTCTTAGTAGGCCTTTATCTACTTTCACTTTAAGTTCATCACTTTCTGTTTATGCTTTTAACCTCTAATAATACTGAACAATAGTTGATTATTTAATATTATGAAATACATAATATGCATGACGTTTACACAGTCAGCCAATGTAACTTAATAAACGTATTTGTTTCAGAATGTGAATAAATCATGTCTTGGCATCCAGTATTTAGTATCATAGGCTGTCCATTGGGACTGCTGTACATTTTCAAAATTGTCCTATCTCACAAAAGGAAGAAAGATTTAAAGGGGAAGGTAGTTTTGATAACGGGAGCCAATTCAGGCTTGGGCAAAGGTTTGTTTTTATATAAACTGTAGTAGTTTTAGTTGTTGTAGAATTTTTTTTTTATTCTTCATTGACAAATAAATGGATGTAATATGGTGAATAAAGTCTTTCTCATATATGTGTGTGTGTGTGTGTGTGTGTGTGTGCAATTGATTTTTCCCTCTCCTGGTCTCTTAAAACAACACACCATGCATTCTGTGTTGCCATATTTAGATTACCATCTCACGATCTTGCTAACTGTATTTTAGCATGTGTTGCGGCTTTCCATCAAGCAGGCTGCAAGGTTATAATGGCAGGGAGAAACCAAGAGGAGTTGAATAAAGTGAGAGAAGAAGTCATTAAGAAACAGGTAGGTCTGTTTTCAATTGTGTCAATGAAGGATTTTATTTTGAATATCAATGTGCACTTGTTTTTTAAAAACTAGTAAAAAAAATTTATATCTTCATCTGAAACTCAGAACATTCCCATATATGCGAAAAAGTAAAGTAAAAATGTACAATTTATGAGAAGTTGTTTTCCTATAGAAATTTGCAATTGTGAAAGTTTGATATATAAGGTCATTGTTGTGTTGTGAAGAAGCAGTTTTCTTTGTTAAATGTTGGAATATTGTGATGTTTCTTCTGTTTTGTCTTTCCTTGATAGAACAAAAAAATTTTTAGTATCATCTTTAAATACAATTTCCCTGGTATTGTTGCAGTGTCCAAAATCAACTTTTTAGTTTCTATACAGATTGTTCATTTTAGATTTTAAAATACTTTTCACTTGAAGAAGAAATGGTTGCATGACTTTCTGTACTAAAGAACAGTGCTAAATTGTTTATTTGATGACCCCATTAAACAGACAATTCTGTCCCAAAAAATTCTTATTATTCATGTTATTGTATACTGAATCAATTTTCAATATAGATTGTCTAATATTCTACCATTAATTCTGTGCCATAGACTAGAAATTATATCAGCTTAACCTTTTATCTCTTTATTTTTAAAATCTTTATTAAATAATGTCGTTCACATATGTACTGTATACACATCTACTTTCGTAGATTACTATGTCAAGTAAAACAACAGTACAGTTACTTATTATTTAGATTTTGTTGATACATTTCAAACGTGTAATTTAGATTTTGTAGATACATTTCTAACGTACAATTTAGATATTGTTGATACATTTCTAATGTATGATTTAGATTTTGGTGATACATTTCTAATGTATAATTTAGGTCTTGTTGATACATTTCTAGTATATAATTTAGATTTTGTTGATACATTTCTAATGTATAATTTAGATTTTGTTGATACATTTTTAACATTAATTTAGATTTTGTTGATACATTTCTCGCATATAATTTAAATTTTGTTCATACATTTTTAACAAATAATTTAGATTTTGTTGATACATTTCTAATATATAATTTAGATTTTGTTCATACATTTCTAGCATATAATTTAGATTTTGTTGATACATTTCTAATATATAATTTAGATTTTGTTGATACATTGCTAATATATAATTTAGATTCTATTGATATATTTCTAATGTATTTTGGTTTTGTTGATAGTTACCAGAAACATTTTCTCCAGAAATTCTTATCATGGATTTGATGGAGTACAAAAATATGCAAGAGTATGTCTCCAAGGGATTGAAAATCTTCGGACGTATAGACATTCTCATCAACAATGCAGGGGTCAGCTACAGGGGAGAGATATGTGATACACAGATATGTGTGGATGAAAAAGTAATGGCAGTCAATTATTTTGGACAAATTGCATTAGTTAAAGGTGATTTTGAATTTTGAAAAATACCTTTAAAATATCACATACTTTAGCAGCTACAAGTAACATGTTTTCAGCTCTATTGTTATAGACTAAGAAGAGAGTGTTCATTATGTTTGTCAATTTACATGTAATAAGGATTTTTTTCACGAAGCAGGTTTAAGAACCTGGTTTAAAGTACTGGTTTGTTGGTATTGACTTAATATACAATACATGAATCACACACACACACACACACACACACACACACACACACACACACACACACACACACACACTAATAATAATAATAATAAATTCCATGAATACATTTATTACATTTTTAGTCAAGTTGTGACAAAGTCAGTTTACAGTATGGGGAAGGACATGTGGCTTTTTGAGCATGCACATTGTACTATTTTTTTCCAATACATATACATGTATCTCAAGTGACAAGTACTGTATGAACTTTACATGATGAAACTTCATGAGTGTCAGACTTTTCGAATTATGTTTTTCACACATTACTGCTAGTGTTTACCGGCCCACTGGTCATTACTGCCAGCTTTTACTGGCCCACTGGTCATTACTACTAGTGTTTACTTGCCCACTAGTCATTACTGCTAGTGTTTACTGGCCCACTGGTCGTTACTGCTAGTGTTTACCGGCCCACTGGTCATTACTGCTAGTGTTTACTGGTCCACTGGTCATTACTGCTAGTGTTTACTGGCCCACTGGTCATTACTGCTAGTGTTTACTGGCCCACTGGTCATTACTGCTAGCTTTAATTGGCCCACTGGAGTGGTAGATTTTAGAAAATCTGGATTTTACGCTTCACAAACAAAGTTTAGGGGAATATCAAATGACTATGTCCATTCTTTTTGCCCATCCATCTCAAAAGTTTTGTTCAGACCCGCTATTTTGTAATCAACAGACATTGTAAATCAAAATATCAAACTTTCATGACCCACTTGTGAAATAAACTCTTTATCCAGCTACAAAATCTGAATACCCTCTATTGTATCTTGGAATATAGCTACTTATATTACTACCACAGGAAATATGGGGGCTACAAGCAGTCAGCATATCTTAACAATGAAGGTATTATTGACTCTGGTGAATATTACCCATATACAACACACTCAGTGCATATACTATTTCTCCTTTGCTTCATTGCCACTAATCGAAAAATTGAAAGGAGGCATATCATGAAAATTATTGTCACAAATGAGTAATGTAATGTAAATTGTATTCATCTGCTTTAATTACTGTAAAGAAAAACCCTGAAATATGAAAATAAGAAACATCGCCCAGACTCATTTCTATGGGGGTAAAAAATTGTCATCAACTGCAAAAAAAAAAAATAGCATGTTTGTTGGGGGAGTTGTGGGTAACTAGATTTCTTGGTTAAAGGGTATTAAGTCTAAGCTGCCATTAATCTTGCATAACTTTGATTCAGTGGCAATAGTTGATTCCACTAAACATTGAAAATTAGATCCTATGAAAATTTTGACTGTCTTACAAAGGAAACAGTATAAACCAACAATTGTCTGTGTGGGGGAAAAATCTACTTGTCTCACAAGCGTGTCTTGCTTGTTGGCATTTTCTTGAATCAGTTGATCATTTTGTCAGTGTATATACTAGTGACTTTGTTTATCTGATGTGAATGCTTTTACCGTTATATTTAATAACTCACAAATGGAAGTTCTTGTGAATAATTTTGTATAAAGATAACTGAAATATATTCAAGAGATAAAGTAATTACTGATTTTTACAGAAAAATTAATCGAGTTCCTCCGGTGTAGTCATGTGCTGATATCTGTTTCAGAGATTTTACCACACATGAAACAACAAGGAGGTGGATCCATTGTAGGTGTAAGCAGTGTGCAAGGAAAGATTGCCATTCCATACCGATCAGCATGTAAGTTGAAAAATATCGGATGTTTAAATCCAGAAAATGGCAACGTCATTAAGATTAGCATATCAAGATATTGCATCACTATAGCTTCATGACATGATTCAAATATATACAAGAACCACTGAACTAAAACCAAAACTTGCATGAAACCTTCTTTGAATTGGTAAGGAAAATTCAAGCTTGATCACAACATGACTATAGGTTGCACGGTAGGGTTTAAAGACTCAAATTTAAACCCCATTAAAATCTACCTGTCCCAAGATCATGCCAGAATCATATTTTAAGCAAGTGCACAGCAGTAGTGTCCAATATGTTGGAGTGATCAGTCATTCATGTTACCCCTCTGTATACCACAATTGTCCATCAGAATGCCCTATCCTTTTTAGGTCACCTAAGGCACTCAGGTGACCTATTGTTACCTAAGTCATTCAGGTGACCTATTGTTACCTAAGTCATTCAGGTGACCTACTGTTACCTAAGTCATTCAGGTGACCTATTGTTACCTAAGTCATTCAGGTGACCTATTGTTACCTAAGTCAGTCAGGTAACCTATTGTTACCTAAGTCATTCAGGTGACATGTTGTTACCTAATCATTCAGGTGACCTATTGTTACTTAAATCATTCAGGTTACCTATTGTTACCTAAGTCATCCAGGTGATCTATTGTTAACTAAGTTATTCAAGTGACCGATTGTTACCCAAGTCATTCAGGTGACCTATTGCTACCTAAATCACTCAGGTGACCTATTGCTACCTAAATCACTCAGGTGACCTATTGTTACCTAAGTCTGTCAGATAACCTATTGTTACCTAAGTCATTCAGGTGACATGTTGTTACCTAATCATTCAGGTGACCTATTGTTATTTAAATCATTCAGGTTACCTATTGTTACCTAAGTCATTCAGGTGACCTATTGTTACCTAAACCATTCAGGTGACCTATTGTTACCTAAACCATTCAAGTGACCTATTTTTACCTAAACCATTCAGGTTACCTAGTGTTACCAAAGTGGCCTAGACTGATCACGGTGGCTCAGTGGTAGAGCTCTCGCCTCGTGAACGGAAGGTCGTGAGTTCGAGCCCCGCTCGGGCCGGCCGCGTCAAACCTAAGACGTTAAAATAGGTAGTGATTGCTCCTTCGCCAAGAGCTCGGCATTACGAATTGAGAGTCACTGGTCTTTCGGATGGGACCTTATAAACGGAGGTCCCGTGTCGCAGCAGGTGTGGCATGTAAAAGAACCCTCACTGCTAAAAGCCATTAGTGTTAAGCATAGGTCTAAATTTGCAGCCCCGTCACCGGTAATAGTGACAGTCGCCGGATAGCTGAAAAATTGCTCAGGCGACTATAAATAAAAAACAAACAAACAAAACAAAGTGGCCTATTGTTACCTAAACAATCCAGGTGACCTCAGGTGACCTATTGTTACCTAAGTCATTCAGGTGACCTAATGTTTCTTAAATCACTCAAGTGACCTATATTACTACTTAAGTCACTCAAGTGACCTATATTACTACTTAAGTCACTCAGGTGACCAGTTGCTACCTAAATTATTCATGTGACCTATTGCCATCTGTTTTTGTCCATTGTTGTTTGTTGTGCATTGGTTATAAACTTTAAAACATTTTCAATTTCTTGTTTGAACAGCTGAACCAATTTTGACCAGTTTATGGTATATAATATCTAAGGGTGAAGGGGGAAAAATTGTGAATTTCATGGACTTAGCCGCCATGGGGCTTAAGGGATATGGTCAAAACCATCAAAATTAATGTAATCTTCAAAAATCTTTACTCCTGAACATCAAGCAATCACACTATTGTCATAATAGAGGAATAAGCCCTTTAACAAAGCTGTGAAATTCATGACCCCTTGGTTCAGGGTTTATGCCCCAGTGTGGGGCCAACTTCGTCTTATATTGAAAATGCATTATGCATATACAAATTCTTCTTTCCATCAAGCAGTCAAACTGTGGACATGTTTATGAGCAATATGCCGTATACTAAACATGTGAAATTGACGACCCCTGGGTTCAGAGTTCATCTTGGTTAGTCATGTATTGGAAATGTGTTATATCTTAAAAATCTCCTTTTTACTTAAATGAACATATAGTATGTTAGTTGAGAAAAAAAACAAGAAAGCTTGAATCTTGCTTGCTACTTATGACAATCATCAGGAATATTAATTATTGCCATATCACTGTAAACTGTGTCCTTCCACTAAAGGGAGATCAGTGGTAGGGGACCATACTCTAGTTTTGGCAGTATCATTCCAAACACTTAAGTGAAGCACCTGTGTATGAAATGGTGCAACTATTCACATACATATATTTTGTTTGTCGCCAACTGAATTAAAATTCCTTTTACAAGGAGCAGTTTCAATCTGATAGTTTCAATGTCTCTGTCGAGATTGTGTGTTTTAAAGACATATTCCATATAAAGTGATAAAATGTCATTAGTTGATTGAATCATTAAGATGATTCGATATTAAGTGTCTGTTATGTATACTGAAACTTTCCTGCTTGATTTACCAGTGTAATATCTCAGGTGAACATCATGTCCTATAAGCCTTGTGTTAAGTGTTTTGATAGTAAATATGCTTGACAGATATAGAGAAAATTTTTGTTTTGATTTAGCAGTTTATTTCTAGATGCAGCTTCCAAGCATGCTTTCCAAGCTTTTTTTGACACTCTGAGAGCAGAGGTTGCCTATGACAATATCCATGTGTGTGTTGTTAGTCCTGGATACATTCAGACCAACCTATCCCAGAATGCAATGTGTGGGGATGGATCAACATACAACAGTAAGAATTAGAGTTGTCATTTAAGAAATAAATGTCATTTTTAAAAATACACAAGGGTATGACTAGTGATGCTATATGCCAGCATACTGCATGAAGAATCATCGCATGCTACACTTCGTGAAAAGTATACTAGTAAGGAGTTGTTCATGCCTACTTTCAAAACTTGAAATTTATTTTTTATATTTGCATTTTACTTTCACTTTTGTCAAATAGGTCAAATGAAATGATGGCAGAAGGGAGAGCATGGGTAGTGAAAAATATATTATCTCTTAAATTGTTTTAGTGTAATAAAACCGTCATAGAATGGGTAATTTGGGAAACATAGAAGTTTTCTTGATAACTACTATAATTCCAGCTCTTTTCAAATTTAATACAAAAAATCTTTGGGACAACAATTGTAAATTTCAGAACTCCCACACTCTAGGAGCATTAGGGGCAGGGCAAAAACTGCCAAAAAGTTATCAATTTTCAGAACTTTTTTCATCTTCAACTGCACTATTGTAAGAAAACTTTCATGATCCCAGGGGTAGGAGGTCTGGTTTCAGGGTAAGGCCAAAATTATTATATTGATTTTTGTGTTATCATTTGAAAGACTCTTCTTTAATTTTGCCAATATTATATAAAGAATAAATGCATATTTAGAACCAGCAGAAAGGACTGTTCCAAAATTGGAAATTTCACAACCACTTGATTCTGACTCTAGGGCAGGTCCAAAATAATCATATAGTATATTATGTAGTCTTTTCATCCATATGGATACTTTCAGGGCATTTGTGTTTTAAGAACACATTTTTTTTTATTCTCCTGCTGAATATTAGAATTTAGTGTAGATATTTAGAACAGGACACTTTGTTCTATATTTCACAGCCCTTGGGGCTAGTGATACTTTTAACTAATGCTCAGTTGACCTGTAAGGCTTTTGTGTGTGCCTCTTGTGTGAATTTTAAAATAAACAATGAAACAATATTTGATGGCATCAGAATTAATTATATGCTTTGAATGACATTGTGTTTATTTTTTCAGAAATGGATAGCACCACAGCGTCTGGAATGGAGCCAGGTTTGGTTGCCCATAGGATACGTCAAGCAGTGGAATTCAGAGAAAATGACGTCGTACTAGCTCCTTTGCTCCATAAACTTGTGATGTGCATTAGAACATTATGTCCTTCTCTATTTTTTTTTATCATGTGTCATAGAGCTAAATCTGGTAAAAAACAGTACTCAAAGTGTAAAACATCTTGAATGTTACAATTAATTGATTCTGCAGTGAGTTATGTAAAGTATAAATGAAAATGCAAATGAAGCTCATATCTGGAGAAAGAAAGAGAGATTCAGAACTTTATATTTATCTGGCAAAATGTAATTTTTTTATTATTATTATTATTATTTTTGTTTTTAGGAATAAAATGATTAATTTACAGTAGTTAAAGTTTACTCACACTTAAAATGATTATCCTTGAGGAAAATAATTGAATCCTGTTATGGAAATAAGTTAACAGAAGGTCCATGGGCCACATCACTCGACTCATTCAGGTGACTCATCAATATCTGTTTTTATCCACTGTTGTGTGACATGCATTGGTCATAAACTTTTGAACATTTGCAGCTTCTTCTCATGAACAACTGAACCAATTCTAATCAATTTTGGTACATAGCATCTATGGGTAAATTGGGAATTTCATGGACCCTGCCTCCCTGGGGCCTGAGGGGTGGGGCCAAAACCATCAAAATTAATGTAATCTTCAAAACTCTTCTTTACTCATGAACATCAAGCAATCAAACTGAAAATAACAGGGATTGACATTTTTCAGTTGTACAAATGCCCAGGGCAAATGAAAACTCAGTTCGGACCAGTGAAACTCAATACACTCCTATCCAATTGGGCAAGTGATTATTTCAGTAGGAAATATATAAAAAAAAAAGTCGATTCCATATTCTTTGGAGAATGCTCCTTTCTAGTAGGTCATACCTTATCTATCAGTAAGGTGTTCCAAGTAAATAATCCTATGAATGACTTATCTTAGTCATGTTTGCGAGAACCATCTATCAAAGTATTTTAGCGAGGAAAACATTCAGAAAGATGATGAAAGAAATTACAGTGTAGAGATTAATTAGAAATCTCTGTTTTAAAACTGAGGTTTAGGCAGTGTGACAATTTATGGGTTTAACTCGCACAGAAAATGATATAGTCTGTACCTTGCGTCAGAAATTCAACCTACACCCATTATGGCTGGCACTCTGTCTTTTCTTAGTGGAATACAATTTACCAAATTGATAGCATCCTTTTACATTTCTACTGAGGTACTGAATAAAAACTGATTTGTTACACTTCTGACATGTTTTGTTTATATATGTCTGCATAAAATATGGGCGCATTATGGTATACTGTTGTCGTCTGTCTGTCCATCCGTCTCCTCAACTTTTTCTTCACAACTCTTCCTAAACCCTTTGGGGAGATTTTAATGAAACTTAGTACAAGGAAAATCACAATGTGTAGATGTACATAGTACAAGGGGAACCCTGTCCAATTTTTTTTGTAAAAGATTGACTTGTTAATCTGTATTTAATTTACGAACACACCCTGTATTGTAACGCCCTGTATTGTTGGGTCATGACCTTTTGGTATAAATGTGCGGGTCGGCGCTGTGAGACCACGTTTTTTATGTGACGCTGAGTTACAGTGTGTCACGTTTCGTTTGAGTGATAAATTACCCCGTTTGTCCTAGGCATTTGGGAGGTTTGGAGGGTTGGGCGTATGCAGTTTGTATTATGTTTGTTGCATACTTGCCTGAATAAATTCCTACTCCCATTTGCCTGGTTTAGTTTTTGAGTCAAATTAAGTAAAAGATTGACTTGTTAATCTGTATTTAATTTACGAACACACCCTGTATTGTTGGGTCATGACCTTTTGGTATAAATGTGCGGGTCGGCGCTGTGAGACCACGTTTTTTATGTGACACCGAGTTACAGTGTGTCACGTTTCGTTTGTTTCCCACCCTCCCTCCCGTTTACTTGGTTTATCTTGTGTATGAGGGTTGGGCGTATGCAGTTTGTATTATGTTTGTTGCATACTTGCCTGAATAAATTCCTACTCCCATTTGCCTGGTTTAGTTTTTGAGTCAAATTAAAAAGGAGTTATGGTCCTTGGACTTACTTTTTGTAAGAAAAACACCTTGTCTTCACAACTCCAATGAAATCTTTTTGGCAATTTTAATGAAATTTGGTACAAAGAAAGATCACAATGTGTAGGTGTATGTTACACAGAGAATGCTGTCCCAAAATATTTGAAAGAGTTATGGCCCTTGGACTTAAATTTTTTTTTAACTCCTCAGAAATTCTTTGATGGACTTTAATAAAACTTGATACAGTCAAACAAATGGTAAATAGCGATGATCAAGCCCATAGCCATCCAGTTACTTGTCAAACATCTTTTACCGCTGGGCCAGGGAGCCTCCTCCTTTTGAAGATTGGTTAAACATGAAGATTGAATTAACACAGAGAAACATGTTTACCCAGTATTGAAGAAAATCTCAAAATTATTGTCCCTGGCCATGGATATTTTGTTCTAGTCCCTGGGTCAGCAGTGTGTGCGAACATATCATGTACCGATTTAGCGGCAATATATTTTTTGAGTTAAAACATTGAGCATTTGATCCAACTTCTATGTCAACAATTTGCCACAAATTACAACCCATTGTCTGCTATTTTGCAGCAAAATGATCTTATTTCCTTACTTTGGCATTTGTTATATTTTCATCCATTGCAGTCAACTACAAGTTACAATAATTCCCCACTAAGGGGGAACCCCACAGTAGTAACCTCTTACAATTGATAGGGTAAAGAAGGGATACTTGGTTACTCACCAGTTGACCTTTGCCTGACCTCACAAAGGGTGATAATTAAAATTGGTAGTTGATAGGTATATTAGAGTAAAAAATTTCAGACAATAAAGTCAGACATTCGGAAAAGTGAAAGTTTGAGTTTACTTGCCTAAAGGGCGAGTGAGATACATTAATGTCTATCCCTGTATAATAAGCAATGAGACCTCTACCAAAACATGAAATTCATCATGTTCATAACCCCTGGGTTTAGGCAAAGGTGGTAATATGTTGAAAATGCATCATATCTTAGGAAAACTCATTAACTTCTTTATTTCAAGACATCCAGGAAGTAACGTGTTTTCGTGATTATAATGAGTACTGAAGCCTCTACCAAATTCGTTACTCCTGGGTTTCGAGTTCAGATCCCTAAGTTGGGCTAAGGGGCTAAGTTGGTCATATATTGAAAAGTTACTTTTGGACATTAATCAGTTAAACTGTTTGCAGATTATAAGTACTCAAGTTTCTACTAAAATTGTGAAATTTGTGACCCTGGGTTTAGGCCCCATGATGAGGTTAAATTGGTCATTTATTTTTATTTTAGTGACAATCTTTTTTTCTTTCCTTCTGGACATCAAGGAAGCAGAATGATTGCATGATTATAATGAGTACTCAAGCCTCAACCAAAATTGTGAAATTTATGACTCCTGGGTTTTGAGTTCAGGCCCATGGGTGGGGCTAAGTTGGTTGTATATTGGAAATGCATTGTATCTTTAAATTAGAAAAACTTCTTTACTTCTGGGCGTCAAGGAGGCAATGTTAGCATGATTATAATGGAGCACTGAGTTGTCTACTGAAGCTATGAAATTTATGACTCCAGGATTCAAGTTCTGAAAAATTATTTCATGATCTGCATCCAAGCATGGAGATTTTATTTTTAAATGAATATTCCTTGATTAGGAGTTTTGGGACCAAAGGCAAATTGCCTAATGATATGTAGAAATGTTTTTATTACATTTCAAGCAGTGAAACACTGAAATTTATCCTTTCAATAAAACTGATATTTTCACAGTGAAAATAACAAAAGTGTTATTTTCACTGTGAAAATAACAACCGGAACTGTCATAAAATTCATCCATAATAAATACAACCACCTTTATTTTATGTCAAAAAAATACTTTATTGTGTTTTTACTTGAATATTAAAATAAAATTTAATCAAAGTTGTTCTATTGTTCAAATGTATTTATTTCTATATACTTTACATTTTTCTTAAGGTACTATTTTTTTTGGTGCAATATTGTTTTGAACATTGAGTACAGGGTGGGTTGAAATGAGGCATAGAAGTGTTTAGACCAACAGGAAAACGTAAGAAATGTAATAAACAGAAAATTCATTGTTTTGTTGTTGGATATTCTTGGCTTCGCACTCGTGAAAATATCAAAAAAATCCCGTCTCACTCTTGAAATAAATTCAATATCCAACAACAAAACATTGAATATCCTTTATGTATTTAATAATGATATTCAAAATTTTATGCATATGAATCATGAGCTTCAGAAAATGTGATGCACTGCACTCTGATTATTAAGGCCCATGGGCCTCTTGTTTCAATCTTTATTCCCATGAAAAATTTTGACCCCATATTATGGCCCTAAAGGATCATGACTCAACTTGAATTGACACAACATGTCACATGTGGAGATGTGTTATAACAATATAGCTAACATGAACGTGCTGTTTTTAGAGGTTACAAATCATGGTATGAAATGAAAGGTCTTGTCATAAGAAATCTATACAAAATAGGAGAGCTCGAACTTAAATTATTGAAGAGGCTCAGTTTTCTTAGAAGTAGGTGAAACTCCATCGTCAACAGGTTAAAAATTTGGTGCCATAAAAAGTTGCCACAAGGAATGCACATATGAAATACAAGAGCCCTAACGCCATTCAAAAGTTGTGAGCAAGGTTAATGTTTCAGACAAAAAAAAGAGACAGAAAAAAAAATATAACCCCCCCCCCCTCAACTATGGCCGTGGTGGGGCATAACAAAAAAAAAAAATTGGGAACATTTGCATTTTGATATGATTTAGTATGGTTCTGCTACTCTTGACAAGAATTTGTTTTCTGTATATTCCCTTTTATAAAACTTTGATTTCCTATTGTGGCCCCACCCTACCCCTAGGCCCCAAATGTAAACAAACTTGAATTTGAACTTCCTATAGATACTTGCATATCAATATGACTAAACATGGTCCTGCTGTTCTCGAGATGAATATTTATAAAGATGTTCCCCTATAAATTTTAATGAAAAACTGAACCCATACAGTGGCCTCAACTTACCCCCGGGGATCATGATTTGAACACACTTGAATCTGTGAACCAGTGGCCAACCTATTTTTGCTTTTTTTTTGTTGCTGTTGTTGTAATTTTTGATGTATCTCCCTTTTTTGAGAGAGCATAGCCCTTCTATTGAAGAAACTGAATCCCCTTTACCCAAGGATGTTTTGTGCCAAGTTTGATTGAAATTGGTTTAGTAGTTCTTTTTAAAAGATGCCTTAAAAATTTTCACTGAAAGGGTATGGCACTTCATTTCAATCCTCTTTACTCAAGCACGCTTTGTGGCAAGTTTGGTTGAAATTAGCTCAGTGGTTCTGGAGAAGAAGTAGGATATATTAAAAGTTTAAGGACAGACACCAGACAAAAAAAATTATCAGAAAAGCTTGCTTGAGCTTTCAGCTCAAGTGAGCTAAAGATGAGTTACACACACTCAAACATATATCATGACTGTAAACATCAAAGGAAGCTAACTGTGTAAAAAATTTACAATTTACACCCCTTGATGTAATAATCAACTGCAGACGATACCGAGTTAATTGCAAATGAACACAAATAATTATGGCATTGCTAAAATGGACAGATTTTTCAGTGCAGTATGAATCATTTCCCCCTTGATACAGAGGGTTCACAGCAGTGTAGTCCTCACTGTCTGATCCCCTTTTATTATTACATGCAAAGTTGGTCATTTTCATGTCCAGGTGCAGACTTCAATTTAAAGATTCTGATATGTGCAAGCTGTTGCCTCCCCCCCCCCCCCTTAGAAATAGTAGTGGAAATGTGAAATTTAATTGATGAATTAAACTGAAGGTTCAACACTTACCCCCATCCCACATGACCTAGTATTTAGAGGTTTGGATTTGTTTTATTTTGATTGTCAAGAATTTTAAGACAATGTCATTGTGAAATCAATTAAAATGATGCTTCATGTCTGATTATATATGATTTTATTATTATTATCATTATTTCTATTGTTTTTTTTTTTTGGAAACAGATTGCTTCTGAAATTTTTGGTATTAATTGTTCCCATAACTTGGACGGAACTAAACATCCTGCAAATATGGCTCAAACACCACCTACCTTTTTGACCCTACAATTTGATGAAATACAATTTTAAATTTAAAGTTTTTTCCATAAAATCAAAAAAAAATAAACATCATTTTTATCATAAATATAGCACAACTTGTTAAAAACTCAGCTTAATAAAGAATTTGGTTAAATAAACTTTACTATATAATGTTAATACTATTTATGTGAAGCTTAATATTGCAATGTTAAGTACACCCACAACTTCTGGTGTAAGGGGAATATCTGCAAAAATTGTAGACCATTGTTGAAGAATACTTAGTAGTCCTGTTGAACTTAGTTTTTTCATCTACTACCAGGGTTATTGTCCAAGAATTAAAATAACTAGATCAACAGTCTTAATCTTTACATTTAATTATAGTTAGCGGACAATGTTCAAATATATATACCAACAGTCCTCACTTCAAGCTCGTGTGAGACTTATAAGTATTAATATATCTTTTAATAATTTACATGCACAAAAAACGTTTTAAAACATTTTTCGAAGTTAAAGGTGGAATTCAACTGTCCAAACGCTTTAATTCTGAAATAATCATAAGAAGGAAATGTGACTAACGATTGTAAATTGATGAGTAATGGAAATTGTAGAGTTTACAAACACACAGAAATATGGCTGAGATGGACACAATGTTCTGCAAGTATTTGCGTCGACTGTCATCTCTTCGAACAAGCACCACTGCTGTTGTTGATGATAAGGTTTGTAATGGCAGATTTTCTACTTTTCTTATATTCATCTCGATTTGATATTTACAACATGGATCACTTGCCCAAGACAATGCATACATTCCTGCTGTCAGAAAGCTGGTCACAGCAAAAGGAAGAGAGATCAGATCTCTTTGAAAGTATCCAGCCGATAGTGAAACCACCCCACTAACAACAGAGGCTTTATGAAGAAAGTTTCCAATTTTTATCCATGCTGCAGTTTCAGTTCCTAATCTGTATGGCTCAATAATTATGTGTTTGACCTGCATTGCTAGTGCTTCTTCCAACTCCAACTCAACCTCTTCTTGATTGTCAGGGTCCAAGCTGTTACGAACAATAACAAAGTCAGGAGTTTTCATTAAGTCTGTCGAGTCCCTAAAATGAGAAAGATATACGTGCTTGCTAATACATAATCCATAGACCATGTAAAGTACATTCAATATACATGGATCTAGTTTATAAATCCCTAGGTTGAAAACATACCTTATTATGCATTGTACTTTTTTCTGCTATGGCCACTGTTGCATAAAACCTAATGAATTTCATACCAGCAGACTTGAAGCATACAAGCAGCAGAATCTTATACCCGCAAACCAAATCAAAAATGATAATCCGTGAAGTTTAGACTCTGTAGAATTAAATATGTCTACGGAAGAAATGTTAATGTGCTTGCCACGAAGTAGCGTAATGATCTCGTGTCAATGCACAGCATGAGCATACAAATCGGTCCTAGGCACTCGTGCTGGTTATAGTGCACATACACATGTATGGAATAAAGCTGTTGCTTTAAAGCTCTAGTGTCAATGACATATGCATCTAGTGTCCAGTAAAATCTGCAAACTTAGATGTGAAGCAGGCTTAAGCTATCGTAGTTTAATTTATATATGTGTAGCAAGTTTTATAACTGGATGTTAACATCTATTGATACCATAATGTTACTATTATTGTAATGATATTCAGAATTAGAAAATATGATCTTGCACAATAATTCAATGTTAATCTCTTGAATGAGAGATCGAAGGAACTTTCTGTAACATTGTATATAAATTGAATATATACATGGTAATATAACTTATTTAATAAGTTATTAACATGATAAAGTAGCCTTCAGTAGACCACAGAAGTTCTAAATATTATCAATAAAGTAAAAAAAGAATTCATTCCATTGACACATAGCTCATGGCTTGGCAAATCGAATGAATTTTATTGACCTTATTGATAAAATTTCGAACTCCCGTGAGTAGACGCTCTGCGACGTTGGCAATTGGATCGACAACTTGGCTATCGACTTTAAAAATATGTACTGTATTTGGTAATAAGATAGTTTTAAATATTCTGTTTGCTTCAATGGTTATCAGATACTCTTTGGTAAATATCATAAGAAAAACTCACCGGCTCTCAAGCTCTTCGGAATCGGAGTTTGAAATTTCAGCCATTTTTTACTTTCCTTCTTTTAGAAGAGTTAATATAAAGGGAGGTAAATCGTTATCAAAATCAAAGTACCAAAAGTAACAAAAATCAACCCAGGAAAAAAAAATATATATCGACATAGACTAAGGATGAGCATGAGACGCCGTTTTTGGCATCCAGGACCTGAATACTATAGTACCCATTGAATAAGAATAGCACTCAATGGTAATACATACCAAAATAGTGCCTTATAGATGAGACAAAAGTTACTTTAGGAAGAAATACTCCATTAATAGTGTACACCGCTTTCATATGACCAGCTTTAGAATATGTCTCTGTTGTTTAGGATGGATATAGCTCATCTGACACTGATCTGTAAGAAAAAGTTCAATTATGTGCAGTGCGAATTATCACTGGTCTTCCTATACTAGCCTCTAGTGATTCTGTGTATATAGAAACTAGTTTAGAACTTCTGTCTTTTAGACGATCAAATGCTAAATTAGTTACTATGTACAAGGTTCATAATAATGATGTTCTGCAATGTCTAAAAGAAAAATTACATAGTAAAATAATATGTCCACATACAGTCTCCGTAATGGAGACAACTATACAATACCAAAATGCAGACTTGAAGTTTATAAAAAAAAAAAATCATTTGTACCAGACGCTGTATCAAAGTGGAATTCTCTCAGTATCGAATGAAGACAAGCTACTTCAGTTAAATAATTTCGTCAAAGTGTTAACTCTAATAATATCAACAATCCCAAACCACCTGAATGTTTTCATATGGTTCCCGTTTGCTGGATATAATTCATACCAAACTTATACACACCTGTGTTTTGAATTATGATCTGTATAGACGCAATATTGTTGATACTCTATTATATTCCTGTGGCATGCGTAAAGATGCATATAACTTTTTCTTTATTTGTAATAAATATTCAAACGCTTGATATAAATTCATGGATAGATTGATAAGATTAAGTGATCTGGTTATTATTGATACACATCTTCTATTTTGGAATGATAATGTCTTATCTACCGAATTAAAATTACTGACAGTAAGTTGACTTTGCCATATTCCACACTTTTAACATTTCAGATATCTCATCTGCCCCATGGCGGTTGCCGTTTGGGCGCTACAGATGACTTGTCAACCAGTCCTCTCCATCCCTCTCTGTCCTTCGCACGTTTGACCGCCTCGCTCAGCATCAATCCTGTCCATTCTGTGATGTTGTCTTCCCATCTCTTCTCCTGTCTTCCTCTCTTTCTTCCTCCTCTGACTGTTCCCTGGAGCACTGTCTTGGCAAGCCTCTCTCCTCTTGTTACATGGCCCAATCATTTTAGTTTGCGCCTCTTGATGATGGTTAGAAGATCTTCATAAGGACCAATGGCTTGCCTTATTCTGTGTTTGACTTCCTCGTTGGTAATGTGGTCCTTGTAAGAGATGCCAAGCAGTCTTCTGAAGCATCTCATTTTTGATGCCTGAATCCTTTTCTCTAATTCTGCTGTAAGGGTCCATGTTTCACAAGCATAAAGGGAAACTGAGTGGACAAGGGAACGCATGAGTCTTATCTTTGAGCTGAGCTTGATTGCTTTGTCCTTCCAAATGGTATTTAACTTAGCCAGTGTTGCAGCTGTCATTGCAATTCTGGCTAATACTCCAGGCTTGTGAAACTATTGCTCCAAGGTATTTGAAATTCTTCACGGTTTCAAGCTTTTCTCCGTTGGCAGTGATGTCAGTGTGGATTCCAGTGTCATTATTTGTCATCAGTTTTGTTTTGTTTGCACTGATTTCCATGCCGTAAGCTGTGGAGGATCTGTCTAGTTGCCTGACCAGGTTCTCCAGTTCTTGTTCAGAGCCTGCGAGTCCGTTTATATCATCAGCAAAACGCAGGTTTGTGATTTCAGATATAACTAATATGATATTAATCTATGATTAATAGTGTGAATAGAGATATTAAAGAGAATTTATTTAGTTACTGTTTGAAACATTTTATTATGAAAGCTTTTCAGTAATAATGGTGATTCATTAGAGGAAAAGAACAGCGAATTTTCCAGGATGGCAACATCAAAATGTACCCCTGTACAACCCGAAGTATCACAAGGGAGTTTTCTTGGTCCCTTCCTTTTCTTGTTGTTTATCAATGACTTACCCGAGTATCTTATCAAATCATTTTCAATTACACTGATTGTAGACGACAATGTTCTTTACAGGGAAATAAGATTACTCAACGACTCTACAAAGCCCTGGCAAGCCCTGGATAATCAAGAAATATGGAAGAAAGAAGATTTATGGAGTTTTCTCCCCCAAAAATGTCAGAATTCACGGGTACATCTTAGAACAACATATCCAAGAGTCACCATCCACAGTAACTTAACTGATAGTATCTATGTGGACTAAGTGGTCAAGAATGCAAACTACCGGTAGACCAAACCACAGCACAGTTTTAATAATCGTTCAAAAAAAACTATGTTACTACAAATTACTAATATCCATAAAGGAATATGAGAGCATATTAGAGATACACTGTGAAAAACATCAGCATACTGGAGATAATGCATAGTTTGTTACAAGAAACTAAAACAGGACGAGAAGCGTCTCATCCATGTTCAACCATCTTCCGTAGAGTCCATTACAATATCGAGGGTAGGATAATTTGGTATGTTTAAAACTGTCAATTGTATGATAGACATCCCTATTTTACTCCGGCAGCTGTATCAGTGAGAAGTCATGGTCAAAAATCCTATGCCAGAACCTCCCTGCATCAACACTCCTCCCCTCATGTAATATACGTATGGAATAACTCGACAGTCTGTCAGTGCCTGCAACACCCCGGAGAGTTTTAAAAGACAACTGTATTTACAACATAGCTTCGCAGTGAATTTTAAGAGTGCTTTTCACTGCAATGGAAATAAAATGTTATTTGCACGTAATTCAGGATTTACCTGCACCTTACATGCGAAAATGCATCTCTGAAGTGATCGGATTCAAACCTTAGCCCCGTGGGGATCCGGGTTAGAGTAGATCCTCAGTACCCCTTGCTTATCGTAAGAGGCGACTAAATGGGGCGGTCCTTCGGATGAGACTGCAAAAACCGAGGTCCCGTGTCACAGCAGGTGTGGCACGTTAAAGATCCATCCCTGCTCAAAAGCCAAAAGCGCCGAGCATAGGCCTAAATTTTGCAGCCCTTCACCGGCAATGGTGACGTCTCCATATGAGTGAAAAATTCTCGAGCGGGACGTTAAACAAGATATAATCAATCGATCAATCAATCAAACCTTCGATATATGAACTTCCTATCCTTTCCCCGTTGATTTTTTTCAATATATTTACCTTCTTCATAACTTACTTAGTTCTGAATACAACGACCAAGAACTTACTGTCGTTCCAATAAAAGAGTGTCACTTCGCTTGATAGAGCGTGCAAATCTTTGGGTAAGGTTCCCCGCAGATTTCAGTAAAACAGGTTTTACTGTTGTTCTCAATGACCAATCACATCGAAATAACGGCATAGCGTGGCCATCCAAACACACTTTTTTTGAAATCATGCAGCCATTCAGTGAGTGATATGACAATGTACGATTGTTCTTTTCACACGATCGCCGTAAAATTTAATTTTACACGGTTGTGCACGTGCACAGATACACACTTTCTTGAATGATAGTATTTGCATTATTTCAGGTCCCATCTCCTGTAGGAGAGAAGGGAAAGGGGGGGGGGGGGGGTTACTTATCTCTTCCTCGTTGCCAGTTAACAAAATGTGACAACTATGGATTTTTATTGGATATATTCACCTGGTTCAGTTGATATCATGGTGTCATTGTTTAGTATGGTATTGTGATATGAACGCGACGGTCATTTTGGTATTGCGAAGATTCCTCAGAGAACTAAGATGAATCTTAGATCGGGAAATCTTAATTACAACTCGTGAGGAGTTCATCTTCGAAAGCCTCTTAAATTCAGAATGTCTACAGAGCCAGACTTTTTATAAAGAATCTTTTGTAAGACATACGAGTACTTATAGCACATATACTGAATTTTAACTTTTTCACTTTGGAATGTAATAACTAAACATTAAATTACACATGTACAATACCAATTTGTTGTGCAGATATTTAATGATTGTCCGCACTAAATGATGCTAAATTTTAACAGTATCACGATTGAATAATCCGAGTAACAAACTAGAAAAGTAAAACGTCATATTCACCTTCAAGTGCCTTCGAGATGAATATAACATTTGATTTTTCAAACATTAGAAAAAAAATATAAGGGAATTCTGTACGCTAGATTGATACGATTGGTGAAATATTATTGGTCGTTCAATGAAGACTTGCGTATCTAATCACTCTTGACTACAATGTAGGTCTTGTACGTTAGTTGTAAACGGAGATGACCGATCAGGTAATGTTTCATTAGCTCTAGTAGAATGATTCGAATTATTCAATCATATTATAAAACTATTATTGACATTTTCTCGTTCAGTACATTGATTTAGCAACCCAAGAAATACAATATTCACGGAGCCAGATCAGAACCACGTCCCCTATATTCACCTAGAACTCTCCGTGCCTGCCAGCCAACAAGACGAATCATTACTGCTTATGGTTTGAACCAATTTCTCGAACGTAGTTGGCTGAAATAGGATGTGAACATAGTGATTCTGGAGTACCTGTCATTCATTGTGAAATCAACGTGATTGCTATTTCGGTATACAGGGATTTCATTTTACCGTCCAATAACACGCTCCTATTTTTTTTTATTACTTTTCTATTGGAAAATCATGCTGGAACGTAACATACGATTTCCTGGTCGTTTTCTACATTTCATTATACGACAGTTCAAAGCTACGTAAAGTCCACAACATGGATTCCCAATATCAATTCAATTTAATGGAACAATTCATTTTATTCTCATATTGTACTAAACAACACGAAAGATGTACACAGTTGAAACAGTGCATTGCAAGAGTGTACCTCTTATACTGTTTTACCCTGGCAGTTTAATTCTCTTGTGAATTATATTTGTAAATTTGGTAAGATAAATCATAATAGATAACTTTTTACATGAAAACAAATTAAAGAAATTTATGACATTTGGTCTGTTTATATATAAAATTTTCTACTTTCATTTAAAGCTGAAACTCATCCCCGTCATTTTTACATAAAGTACAAATTCTCAGATTCCTAGGTATATTAATCCATCTGCCTGTATCGGTAGGCATGCATCTACTGTAGCGATGGTCTATGTTTCGTGAATGTTAAAATACAGAATCCTCAGAGGGTTTATCTATCATTAATTTATACACTGTTAAGAAATCGGATTAAATTGGGGATCGACAGGCCTAATCACAGTTGAATTACAATCAACTGGTAAAGTCGGGAGGAACGTAGAGAGTGCACACCCCCACTAATCCGTATACCGAGATGTGTTTGAAATGAATTCAATTATCCTAAAGCTAATCAAGATTTCTAAATAATAAGATACGATTTTAATTAAAAACAAAAGGTATGCATATTTCTTGTTCACTTAGTTCCAGGCTTTCATTTCTTTATTTTTTTTTTTTTTTTTTTTTTTATTTATTTATTTTTTTTTTTTTTTGCATGCAGTCATCGTTTAACCTTCTTAATTGCACAATACAATTAAGAAATAAATTTAATTTTTGAAAATACATGAGGGTATGAACTGCGACTCTTTACGCCATTATACGTAATGAAGCGCATTAACGCTGGCATAGAGCGCTGAATGTTCATACTCTCCTGACTTTGTATTGTCAATATTCACACCTGCTTTCATTTCTGTCAAGACATTCTCAGCTGTTAAATTTAGCAATATTCATATGTACATTGATCACATTCTAGAGGAAGTGTCAACACACAGAGAGAGAGAGAGAGAGAGAGAGAGAGAGAGAGAGAGAGAGAGAGAGAGAGAGAGAGAGAGAGAGAGAGAGAGAGAGATCTGCCATAGCATCCATAAGATGCCCACTGCTTTAATTAGCACACTGTGGTGGATATGTGTTATATACAAACGTACTAATATTCAGCATGTGGGTATATTTTGCAAGATTTTTTCGCTCTTGATAATCAGATTTGAACCTTGTTGATACGTACAATCATTGCTAAGAGTGCAGATGGTAGCGATAGAAATGGTGCCCCTTCTCCAGAGGAACAAACTACACGGGTCAAGTAAAAAAAATCATAACATTGAGCGTAAAGTGTATGTGAGCTATTCTCTCTCTCTCTCTCTCTCTCTCTCTCTCTCTCTCTCTCTCTCTCTCTCTCTCCAGAAAAGATAGGCATAGATACAAAAAACAAATATGATACTCAAAAACAACTATTATCCTATGATTTAGAAAGAAAATGTATTCAAAATATAAAACACCGATAGAATAACCACAAACGGATAGAATAATCACACACGAATAGAATAATCACACATAGATAGAATCATCACACACGAATAGAATAATCACACACGAATAGAATAATCACACATAGATAGAATATTGACAAATATAATAATCACACACAGACAGAATCATCACACACAAACATAATAATCACACACAGACAGAATCATCACACACAGACATAATAATCACACACAGACAGAATCATCACACACAGACATAATAATCACACACAGACAGAATCATCACACACAGACATAATAATCACACACAGACAGAATCATCACACACAGACATAATAATCACACACAGACAGAATCATCACACACAGACATAACAATCACACACAGACAGAATCATCACACACAGACAGAATCATCACACGCAGACATAATAATCACACACAGACAGAATCATCACACACAGACAGAATCACACACAGAGAGAATCATCACACACAGACAGAATCACACACAGACAGAATCATCACACACAGACAGAATCATCACACACAGACACAATAATCACACACAGACAGAATCATCACACACAGACAGAATCATCACACACAGACACAATAATCACACACAGACAGAATCATCACACACAGACAGAATCATCACACACAGACATAATAATCACACACAGACAGAATCATCACACACAGACAGAATCATCACACACAGACAGAATCATCACACACAGACATAATAATCACACACAGACAGAATCATCACACACAGACAGAATCATCACACACAGACATAATAATCACACACAGACAGAATCATCACACACAGACATAATCATCACACACAGACACAATAATCACACACAGACAGAATCATCACACACAGACATAATCATCACACACAGACATAATAATCACACACAGACAGAATCATCACACACAGACAGAATCATCACACACAGACATAATAATCACACACAGACAGAATCATCACACACAGACAGAATAATAATACAAAGATAGATAAATCACACTCAGACAGAATAATCACATCGATTTTTGAACGCTGGCATTAAAAGTACATTTTGTTGTTACCGTGTCCTCGTATAATCTGGAACTTACTAAGTTACAATCTTAAATGCTTTCATTTAAATTTCTTTGAAATATATATGATTACCGTTAATTCTATAAATTATATATTTTTTTCTACATAGTAATTTTCAAGGGTATTGAAAGCTGATTCTCTCGTTCATAATCACATTTAAATAATTCATGTACGCAACTGCTGGTGAGGATAATTCTTAAGGCATGGGGTGGTGTATTTACCGCAGAATGAATATTACATTGTTTAATGCATAATTCATGTTTATCGGGTAAAACGTATTCAATTTGGTGTCTTTCATTCGTCAAAATCGATATTGTTCTGACTAATCACGTACGAGAAGTGTACGTGTTCCAGTGTTTCTGTGCAGCCCGCATGAGGCAGTTTGTGTTTGACATTTTCAGTATCACTGTGTAGTCCTTTACCAAGGAAGAAATTAACATATTCATGTGAAGTAATATATATCTATATAAATTACTACTTGGCGTGGCTTCACGGTGCTGACATAACAGCGAGATGGAATATAATTTAGTAACTCTGCGATTGACATGTCAAGAAATTGGAAGTAACTTTGAACAGTTGAACGCGTGTGCGCTCTAATACAAAGGGTATGGTATGATGATTCCATATCGATTGGCGTATTTTACAACCTTGGCACAAGAGTTGAGTCGCTCATGACGGTGGCATGGTGTCTCAAGTTAAAACATTCGAAATGCTTTCATTTGAGTTTTACTCCAGCGTGTATCAGCTTGAAACTTGAATCAATAAGAGAATGAGATGCGAATGCTGCAATGCTTGTTTAGAAGTGTTCTTTTAAATCCACGATAATAACAATGTTTTCAAAAAGCGCGTTAATGGTCACAGCATCTCCAGTGGCGATAATGATTGAACATTGAGGATAGTGTACTTATTTTAATGTATGTTCCATTCTGCCAAATGTCGGATCCTTGAGCGCCATAAATAATCCAAATTCATTTAACGGAATTGAGTTAATGGAATATGTCGACAATCAAAAGAGCGTACATGGAGATATCAAATGGAATACGTGGACTGCGATTCAGGAGCGACCAGCAAGCGCAACAAAGCAGCACCCAGGAACCTCAGGGTGGCCGAGACAGTCCACTGACCCAGAGGTTCAATGTGAACGGCAGTGGGGCCATGAATGTGAGAATCGTACGTTCCCCCAAACCGCTAATTGCAAGAAAAATTCGGAGCTTATTCAGCAAGAGCCAACCGGATACTATTTTGGATCTATTCACAGATGAACGATTTTTGGCCAAGTTCTTTTTTTATTTTGCCCCAGAAGAACGAGGAACGTTGTGTCAGGTGTGCAAATTGTGGCGAAATGTGCTATATCATCCCAAGTTCTGGGTGGATGTGACCCCCATCATTGTTTGCCGTGATCTTAGTCGTATTGATGATCAAAGGAGCAAATTTTACGAGAGCCTCCAGCAACGGGGGTTCGACAATATATGTCTCTTTGGCGCTACTGACAACGAAGTTTCGGATTTTGTTGCTCATTTTCAGACTTTCAAAAAACAAATAAAAGCCATAAGTCTACGCTGCTCAAATGTGACTGATACGGGTATGGAGGTCTTATTTAAGAAACTGCCTTGTTTGTACAAGGTTGAATTATCAGGTTGTAACGAAATAACAGAGACAGGTTTATGGTCCTGTCTCAACCCTAAAATAGTGTCTCTGACAATTAGTGACTGCATTAACGTCGCTGATGACACTGTAGGAGCCATTGCACAGCTACTTCCGTCTCTTTTTGAACTCAATCTTCAGGCCTATCACGTGACTGATGCTTCTTTGGCCTTCTTTAGCGCCAAACAGGGATACATTCTGTCAATTTTAAGATTACATTCCTGCTGGGAGATCACAAACCATGGTATTGTTAACATTGTACATTCCTTGCCGAATCTGACAGTCTTAAGCATGTCAGGATGCAGCAAAATAACGGACGATGGGGTAGAACTCATCGCAGAAAATCTCAGAAAGCTTCGTTCGTTGGATCTCTCGTGGTGTCCTCGTATTACTGATGCCTCACTTGAGTACATTGCCTGTGATTTAAGTCAACTGGAAGAACTCATTCTTGACAGGTACCTACTGAAAATTTACAGCTCTTGAGCACCTCAGTATTTACAAATTAATATAACGTTATGTCTCGTGGTGACTTGCAGACATTCAATGGTTGCCTTTAAGCTTCTATGTTTGGCAAATTCTCTGCCTATTAATGCATTCATGCAAATAATGGTCTTGCAAAGATTGATTGTCTCAACAATAACGACTACAGATAACATAAGATTAGAAAATACACATTTTCTTACACGATTTTTCGAATTTACAATAAAAAAAGGTAAATTACGCCAAAACCTAAATGAACACTGATATAAAAAAAAAAAAAAGAAAAGAAAAATTAGCTAGACCAAATCTTTGATGAAAAACCTCTTAAAACAAATGTTCATACAATTTTTATCAAAACTCTCTGCAAAATTCGAGTAAAATGTACCAGGAGAAGATTTATAGGGAATTCTATGGCTTGTAATCCAAACAGCAAACAAAAATAACTCGAAACAACCCCAATAAATGTCAGAAAGCCAATAACTTCCCAATCATTATTTTATTTTATTATCATATTTCGTTCAGCGTTTCTTAAAATATTACCATCGAAACCAATAATCTATTCAATTCGAGATGATGGTACCGAGCTGAAATCGATGTGAGGGTGATGTTTTGTTTCATTGAGTACAGAATCGAAAAAGCGTAAAAGCACATTCATTGACCAAAATACATCATATGCTGATAAAAGCACGATCAATACCGTATAGATTATGTTGTGCTTGCAAACCATCCTTATATTGATGTTCCTCTGTCCAAAAATAGATCAACATCGGTGATATCAATGAAGGTCCTTTTCCACGAATCAAAGTGTTTCGACCTCGTTATGTATCGACTATCGGCTATGACTCACGACTTGCTTCAAACTTGGCTTCACTTTAATAATGTACCTTATCGATTTTTCTCATGATACCAAAGAACTGAGACATTACATCTCCCAAAAATTTGTAGGCAATAAGCTTCTCGATATGTTGAAATGAGAACGAGATAAAATACAATGTTTTATCGTAATGGTGCAGACGGAGGCTGGAATGTGTATGCTATGACAGCGTGTAACGAAACAGGTGATATCGACCTTTGGCAAGTTCTTACACAAAAAAAATGTCTATTTTCAACCGGAACGTAACGATGGATATAGGTACTGACATCTTAAAATACCTACGGAAGGTATGAATATGTTAACATTAGGGTGCGAGAAACGTCTCGCACTGAAGTGGGTGCAGGCGAACGCTCCATCATAAACAAGGTGAAATGCATGCTCTTGGATTTGCTTGAGAGATGTCGTATAGGAAAAATATGCACCAACCATCGCTAAATTAAAAAAGATACTCTCAAAGCAGAGCTGTTTTGGATATTTTTGTCACTGAGGACTAGCTCTGCGCGCTGTGCCTGCGATATGAGCTAGTTAATATTGAAATATTTGAAATATATCTCTGTCATCGAAATTCATGGTGCAATGAAATTATTTTTATTTTCAAGACATGCTTCTTTCATGAAGTCAATTCTAAAAAAATCTCTACCGAGAAGAGATATAAACATACTATGAAAGCGCCATTAATAACGTTATACACAAAACGCTAGCATCAACAGCGGAATTTCTATAAACTAAGTGCGACGATCGACACTTTTTCATATATATATATATATATATATATATATATATATATATATATATATAAAATTTTGGTACTTGTTCAGATAATATATTTACCAAGAACGAACAAGAGTGCAATGTTTTGTGGAAAGTTTGATAAAACTTCTTAATTCCAGAAAATGATCAAATGCTAATGACTGCAGACATCCACATTTAATCTGTTATGATATAAAATACTGAAACAGACCCGATAGTTTAATTGTGTTCTTTAATATCATTATTACCTGTTGTGTTTGTAAATTAAAAACAAAATGATCCTCAAAACTTTAATTTGTAAGTTGCGGGGAATAGAATTCATCAATAGAAGACAAAGGATGTTACTGAACTAATGAGAGGAATTTATTTATGAAATATGAAAGCCCTATCCCGAGTACCTGTTAACTTTTATTGAAATTAGAACAAGCTTCAAAATCACAAAGTTTGGTTCCAAAAGAAAGTTCTTGTTACAAGGAATGCACGTATGAAATATGTGAGAGGTCTATCACACACCATTCAAAAGAGTAAAATTAAAGTTTTGAAATTTGGATTACACGGCTAAAGAGCATGGCATAAAGAGAAAAACCTTGTCACAAGGAATTTATAATCAAAATATGAAAGCCCTACTTTAAATAGTTCTTGAGATTATTGTCTAGGGTAACTTTTCTTAAAAGTAGAAAAAATTCCAAGGTCAAAAACGTTGGCACAAAAAGAATGGCCCTGTCACAAGGCGTGCACATATAAAATATAAAAGCCCTGTCGTTTATCATTCAAAAGGTTAAAGTTGTGGACAGAATGGCAGACAGGACCAAAATAATGCCCCCTTGATTTTGATCTCCCGGGCATAAAACCCCAGGCTTTTGAAATGTTACAATTTAAAGCAAACCAACAAACAGTGATTAAGTAAAATGATGGAATTCTACAGACAGACTTTTGCTTTCATAAAAGAAGCAATAAACTCACGGTGGCCTTGTAGTACTGAAGACGTGTTGCTTGCAAATTCAATCTCTATAATTAATCATTATAAGGCGTGGTTTGCCAACGCAAAATACGCTTTGTTCTCATTTGGTATGGTATTACGATATAATTACATATAAAGACATTAATTTTCTTTAATTAACAGGTGCTCTCGGATTACAGATATTGGCGTGGGGTACTTATCCACGATGACGTCACTACGTCGTTTATTCTTACGC
Source organism: Ostrea denselamellosa (assembly GCA_024699665.1). NCBI lineage: Eukaryota > Metazoa > Mollusca > Bivalvia > Ostreida > Ostreidae > Ostrea > Ostrea denselamellosa. The sequence continues at coordinate 17,617,648 of JAMZEH010000020.1, forward strand.
TGGTGTACTCAGATTAGAGATTTCAGCCTGAAGCATATATATTCGATGAGAAATCTACGTGTTCTCTCACTTGCAGGTAAACAAATAATGCGTTGGTGGTGAAATATGACAATCTCAAGTACAGTTACGCACGCTTATAGCGAAGTGCTGAGGACGAACGATTTTGATTTGTTCACAATATATTTCAAAACTACAGGGAATGACAATCACTTCGCTGTAAACGTCATTTCAATATAAGCATGTTTGCTGTAACCGTGTTTTACTGTACCATCAAAGTGGACATTGAACTTTAAAATGACTTAAGATTTCCGTAATTTTCTTTCAAATCTTGTTCTAGAAGGAAAAGAATGACTTTCCGACTCTCGACACGTGATTATATCTGGCTTTTCATTCCTCCATTATCACCTATTTATGCAAAGGGCATCGGATGTGAACAACAATCGTGAAGTTTTCTTGATCCTTACTATTCTTCCATTATCACATTTACGTAAAGGTCGTCATAGCTAGACACTAATTTATTTCGGAGAACCATTCCGGAATTTCCTTTCCGTGGACATTTGAATACCTCTTATGTTTCATGCGTTTTTAATATATTATAGTCAACAACATTGTTTGTCGAGAGATTTCATGATTTACACCAAAATTTCCCATCCATGACGTATCAGTCGTGTGATCTTTGTATATAGATTCCCATACATGCAACAAATGTCTAAACACAATATACACATGTAGCTTCAACATGCCGCGCATACACCTGTCAGTATCCGTTTACCTCGATCCCTTAGATGAAATATCGCTCTCGGAAACCCACATACCATGTTGCGTAATGGATACGGTGTACACAAAAAGAAACATTCACTCAAGTACTTATATTTTCGTAATGGACTCCATGCAAATATTGTTACCAAAATCCGGAATATTGAATTATGCACATGACAATAAAATTTGGTATAATCTACACGTGTTCGAAAATTTTAACTCAAGCAAGAAACATGCGCAGTATTGAATTACCGAATTTACTCGGTAGTGCTGCACTAAATTATTTCCTCTCCGTTCCCTTATTTACTTCGTGTCTATTTGAGGACCAATCATATATGCAATGCTAGTACTTTAAAAGATTTATATTTATTCATGATACTTTTGACAAATTTTGTACAATAAAAGTTTATAGAACATTGCCTTTGCTATGCAATATAGCTATTAAAAAGGACGTATCAAAATAAATTATGGACACCAGTTTTATGCTAAATCTCTTCATTTTGTTTTAGGGTGCACTTTGGTGTCTGGTCAAGGGTTGTGTGGATTAACACAGTTACATAACTTAGATGAACTGGAACTGACTAATTGCCCCAGCGCATCTCAGGAAGTGTGCCTCTACCTCCGAGAGAATATGATCCATTGTCTCGTGGTAGACTAAGTGCCTCCAGGCAAATCCCGGAATTATAATCACGTGACATGTCATATGATGGCATGACAAAATTGATTTTTTTTTTAAAAATCATGTGGAAATGTAACCAAAAAGTGTCCTGTATAAGGATCACGTGACTTCTGTATCCCGAAATGATGTGAATGAGCACGTTCTGCGTAATGTGCGAACGTGGAAATAAAATTTTGAGATTACATATCGTCCTGTTTGTTGACTACAACATCGATGACCCCCTTTTTACTACGGTTCTGTATTTGGAAAATAATTTATATGCTGTACATCTTGAAAATTATCTTCAACTTTATCTCTTTTTCAAGAACAATTTTTTCAGAATGCTTGTTATCTCTGGAAATAAATAATGGAAAAAATATTAGGAATGTTGTTTCAGTGCGGGGGAAGGTGATAATTTTGGTTGGAGATAAGGGAATCGTTTACATTATACACAATGGGTGAACATCGTGTTTCTACGCCATCACTATTAAGAGAGAGCATTGGAATCACTTCACAATGATTTGTTGTTATTTGTTTGATCATAAGTGTAGCACACCTTCAAAAATTAGATGAATTCTTGGATTGATGAACGTAAAAGATTGCGAAAAATATTTACCAACCTGCGTCAAGATGTGATAGACAACTGAAGGATGTGGTGGACATTAATTAACACGTGTTAAACTTTGGCATGCCATCTCTGCTTACAGTGTGCAGGGAAACGGCTGCAGAGGCGGGATTGCGTGGGATTTTATCGATATTCTTATGTTTGATACACTCCAAGTGACGATGAACAATAACAATTAGTTTATATCATACATGTCTCCTGAGTTATGTTAAAAATAGAAACAATAGTTCCAAAATGTCTCTGCTTATCGGACAGAAAGTGTCTCTTTGAAATACTTTTATTGTTTAATAAAAAATAAGTATCAACATACAGATGTACAATGATACCTTATTAATATAGCCACTTCACTTTCAGAGTATATATCGCCCACACATAAAATTATACTGCTTTATCCAACACACATCGGGCTCAAGGTATCACACCGGTAATTGCCCAATCAAAATGAACTTAATCATTTGTATTTCCGTATATTTAAAAGAATATTGTTTTTTCATGCGTGATTTTCCGATTTCACTTTCGTCTTATCTCTTATTTTTGTACCCCTGATTAGGAAATTTTGTGTAATTTGTAGAAATAATCAATTGTTTACAGTGGAACTTTTTATGTTGGTAGCTGAGACTACTTCCTGAGGTGCACTCAGGCTGTTTACACACGTGTATATGAAAAACATATTGAGGGTAGTCTTGTTTGCGGGTAAAATTTTTAGAAAATGCCGTGTAGGGTGTTGTTTTTCTGGTGTCAGCAGACGAGACAGGTAACATAGAACATTTCCGACTGTGTTATTTGGCATCAATGTTATAAAACTGATTTTTCCCCCTCTATAGTAATATATAGTGAAAATAATTACCGGTGTGATACTTTATTGAAGTGCTTCCTGTTGTTGCGCGCAAGTAAAACATCTTGCGTGAAACTGGTCACTAGCTTAGGATATGAAAAAAATTAAAGAAAATTTGGAATTTTGTTTTACTGCGGGGAAGATGATAATTTTGATAGAGATAAGGGGGATCGTTTATGCTATTTACATTGATTGATTGATTAAATATTGGGACCCTCAATAATATTTCACTCACATGAAGACGTCACCATTGCCGGTGAAGGGCTGCAAATTTAGGCCTGTGCTCGGCGCTTATGGCCTTTGAGCAGGGAGGGATATTTTACGTGCCACACCTGCTGTGACACGGGACCTCGGTTTTTTGCGGTCTCATCCGAAGGGCCGCCCCATTTAGTCGCCTCTTACGACAAGCAAGGGGTACTGAGGATCTATTCTAACAACCCGGATCCCCACGATGATATGCTGTTTACAGGTTCACATTGTGTCAAAATGCCGTCAATAAGAGAGAACACAGGAATACCATCACAACAATTTAATGTTATTTATGCTATCAGAAGTCTAGCACATCTTCATAAATCAGATGGATTTTCGTAGATTGATTGAACGTAAAAGATAGAGTAAAATATTTACTAACAAAAATTAACAATGTTCTGCGTTACAGGAACTCCACAGAGTAAGAGATGATCGACAATTGAAGAATGTACTGGCGAGTAGCAAACTGCTGTTTGTCCAATGCCGATTTTGCCCAAGATGAATGGAAAATCAACAGTAGAGGCAACACTCTGTGTCCTGAAACTTAACAGCACCAACCAATCAGTAATGTCTCCCCGCCAAACTTCAAACAAAAACGTTTCTGCACATAGGACAAATAAAAGTGTCTTTCTGAAATATTTTTTATTGTTTAACGGAAAAGATTTTAACAAATGCCCAAGATATGTCAGAAAGACGAGTTCGTTTTTCTCCATTATCCAGTGGGAAAAGTAACATCATGCAAAGTAAAGGCCAGGTTTGTGATTTATGAATTAGCACTCTCTCCTGGGTAACTTACTAAATAATTAATACACAACTCTCTAGTTTGCCGAGACTAACACTCAGTAAGGGTTCAACATGAACAAAACAGCAACAGCTGACCATTAACGGCATTACACATTCTACTGTCCCTGAAGAAGGGAAGAAACCGATTGATTTGAGAAGCGACTTCTTTTGCAGACCAACTTTCATTCGAATAATGTAGAATAATTGGCCAAGGGCAGCTGTGATCATTTTCTCTTAACTAATTTTGGAAATTACACATTAAACACGAAATATGACGAGAATCCATGTTTGCGTAATTTGGCGAAACACATTTTTTCTCCTTTTAAATTCTTGGATATGCTCTTGGTACTGTTATTAAGAAAGTATTTCACACGTGCATCATTTTCCGGTTCGTGCTTAAAATATTCGAAGTTTTTCTTCGGAACAGGATGTGTTGCATGTCTTTTGTTATTTCCCTACAAGTGTTGCACTTTAGAAGTAGAAAATTAAGTTTACCATAATGACGTTAGTTAGGCTCGTAAAATAGTACGTCTACGAATAATCCTATGTGGAATTATGTCGAACGAATTTACAAGGATCGGTTCTGTTAAGATGAAAAGTTAGAGGGGAACAAATATTGTCCTAAAAAACAAAGGATTTCCTGATGAATGCAAAAATAAATAAATAAAATAATAAAAAACCTACTTGCATTCTCAGATCAAAATAAATTCTTATTACCATTGTCGCTATCAAATTGTGTTCAGAGATACATAATTTTTTAAACTGAAAGAAAATGATCATGTTTTGCTTGCAATCTTGAATATCACGATATATGTAAATCCTATATGTTTTGGGGGTGACTTATTGGCAAGACTTCAGTGAAGAGGATTTCCAAAAAAAACAACAACAAAAAAACAACTCTGGATATGGGGTTCGAGTCCTGGATTGGACGTTTTTATTTTTTGTGATCCCTGAAAGTCACTTTCAAAAACATTTCTCATGGTTGTGATATTTACTCCCTAATGATGTTTTACTACAATCAATCTTCTACAATTATGTCGAATTTATATTTCTTCCTTTGTTAGTCATTTTGGAGGTGCTTACAAACTCTCTTGTAGTATGTGTTTTTTAAAGGTTATAAAGAGCAAGCTTGACGAAGACAGATTTTTTAATACAAATGCCACCGCTCTATAGAATATAGAGATTCTATGTTAAAAAAATACATTCATATGTCGGAACTTTATTTATAGGCAAATGAATGGCAGGGAAATTAACATGAAGTCTACCGGTTTCATAGGCAACCCCAAAACACTTTTTTAACCTTGAAAACCCTTACAGAAATATGAATATTTTCGTGACAGTATCAGCCGTTATTTCTGGAAGAGAGCCTTGCAACGTCACAAGCATTTAAGGAGGACTAATGGCGGACTTCGTTATGAAACATGAATGAAAACACTGATCAGCAATACTTGTATATTACTTTTAAATCTAATTGCTCAGCTGGGTAGATCAATAGGTAAACATATCCACTGCTGATAAGTAGATCGTGGGTTTGAATCTTGCAGGGGATTTATTAATTTTGTTTTTCAGATTGCTTTCCACTTAAACTGCGTGTTTTTTGACTACTGTAAATAATTTAAAGAAATTCACAAAATTACTGTACATATTCTCCACTTTCCACCCATAAACGTTTTCCCTGGTGAGCTATCCCTCCTTAGAATATTCAGCAGGGGAATTTCCTAACAGGGAAATGTCACGCTCCCATACAACACCTTAACATTTATTCATTTGTTTATATTCTAAAATTTATTTATATATATATTTATTTTTTGCGCAATTTTTTCATTCGGAAAATGTCTCTGTCGAGATATAACACATTTTTAACCATTTTGACGTCAATCGAAACGCACAATCTTTTGCCGCAACTCCCAAATGCTTATTCTGATACAAAAATAACTTTATTTTTTTCTCATTTATCAGGTCAAGTGAAAACCAGAAATGTTATTGACAAACAAATTTCATTACAAATAATAGTTTTTGCCAACAGCATTTCTAGGGAATAGCCCGCAGTTTTCAAAGCATTCCTTACTTGTATCAATAAAAATGTATTTGTGAAACATACAATCCCCCGTATAGATGTAAAGTAATTCCGTCACCAACAGAAAGGTCTTGTCATAGAGGATACACATGTGAAATACGAAAACGTTTAAATGTTATGGCCAAGGTTAAAGTTTTGCAGAAGTACTCCAAGATCAAGTTAATGAGCTAAAAAAAAAATCTGGTACCAAATGAAAGGTCTTGCAACAAGAAATATACATGTGAAAAATGATAGCCATATCACTGACCACTCAAAAGGTACGGCCAAGGTTGAATTTATTTAGTTTTGTATTTTCGTTTATATGATTTTATGTCCCTGTAAATGTAGATTCGGGGGCATAAAGTGTTTGGTCTGTCTGTCCGAATGAATTTTCGCATCAAGAGAAGCCCATTTTTAATATTGGATACCTTAGATATCAATGATTGCAAAGGTAACAGTGTTGAAATCATAATTATACATAGATAGATAGACCATTGTACATGTATATAGCGCCTTATCTAATCAAGACAATTACCCTAAAGCGCTTTACATGTGAAACAAATTAGAAAAAAAAGAACGTTTCGTTTTTGCCCTTGATACAAATCAGTTTTAATTTTTGATCAGATAGGCAATATCAGATTTATTTTTAATCAGACAGGCAATATCGGGTTTATTTTTAATCAGACAGGCAATATCGGATTTTTTTTTAATCAGACAGGAAATATCGGATTTATTTTTACGGCTCTTGTGCTGATGCATCGCAGCGATGTGTCTGCACACCGTTGCTTAAAAATTTAATAATATTTGGAATAATATTTCATTCATTCATTCATTCTTTCTTTATTTCCTCCATTTGGAGATATTGAAATATAATGTTCCATATAAATACAATTACATCAATATATCATCAATACCTTACATTTTAGAGCACATAAACATGTATAGCCATAGAAAGAAGAAGAGAACAAAACACACACACACACACACACACACACACCACAGGGTGTTTATATATATATATATATATGTGTGTGGGTGTTGGTGTGGGTGTGTGTTCCAAGTATCAACAACACCTGATACCTATCAGTGTCGGAATCACAGAGTGGATACAAGGCCAAACACAAGAATTATAGTTGTTTGTTTGTTTTACGTCCCGTCAAGAATTTTTCACTCATATTGAGACGTCACCAGTTGTAGGTGAAGTACCACAAATGTAGACCTATGCTTAGCGCTCAGGGCCGTAGTAGTGAGGATTATTTAACGTCCCAACGCCTACTGTGACACGGGACCGCCGTTTTTAAGGTAAAATTCGAAAGATCCATAATTCTCACTTCTAAATACCGAGTGTTTGGCGAAGGAGCAATCGCTACATATTTTTACGTCTTAGGTTTGACGCGGCCATGGCACGAGCGGGGCTCTAACTCACGACCCCCCCCCCCCCCCCCCCCCCCCGGTTACGAAGCGAACGCTCTACCACTGAGCAACCGCGACCGGTCAGGAATTATACAAAGCTCTAATGTGACAAATGTTACGAGCAATAACAAACGGGATGATTTCAGCTTTTCCACCAACTTCCTACATTTATGTAGCAATATCCCATTATCACCTGCATATTCTGTTTATGTCTCTCAATCGATTCGATATTCAAGACCTTGATCTGCTTATGATCAATTTTAAATCGAAACAGGCTACTGACAAACAAGTTGATGTCACTGTGGTTTCAACAGTCTCGTTCAAAGTCTCAAATTTTATCGACGTTATAACGATCTACTTTCCTAATCCAACCGACGTTGGATCAAATGCTGTCTGATGTGTTTCATACCAATACTTCACCTATAGATGGTGACGTCTTAGTTTGAGCGAGAAATTCATTCTGAAAACAGGCGTAAAACAAACAAACAAATAACAAAAACTAAATGAATTTTACCTGTTTACATATCCACGATCTTTGTTGGAAATGACGTCGCACGGAATACTCGGAGCCAATAAAAAAAGACATTCAGTCGACAGTTCAATAGGGGACCGGTCCACTGAATTTTAAGTCAACAATCAAAATGTTTATTTTTATTGCCATAGTTTTATATAAGGGAAAAAATGAATATGAATAGTAATATACACTTATTGCATGGCTTCTTAGAAAACGGTCATACTCCGCTACAAAGTGAGTGAGAAAATCTGGGGAGATTGCTGTTTAAAGCTGTAGGCCAAGAGCTTCCCAGGTCTTCTCCTCTGGCAAGGGTTAACAGTTTGATTATTCCACCAAGAAGCCATGTAATTTATTACCTATCCTTCTATATAAAAGGCTCGTGAAATCAATCGGTATTTCTTTTATCCAACTTTGTAACAATATCAACAAAATTTTGTTCTTTATTGATTTTTTTTCTCTAAAACCTTCAGCAAATTGTCCTCATTGACATTACTTATGGTAGCCATATTGAAAGTAAAACTGTCACCTTGATACTTTCACCGAGATACAGTTTATAATATGACCGGGAAATATTTCGAATGTCTAATGATATACAAAATCATAACCAAAACTAGAGAAACAATTAGAAATGACTAATTACAATTTATATAGCAGGTTATGTAATTATTATGAATGCTTTCTTCAACGTCGTTGTTGGATTGGTCCAGCAACGTCAACGGTATTGGTTAGTATGGCACTGCGAATTATTAAAGAAATAAATTTCAGTTTTGAAATTACACCAGCATATTTCAGGAAGCGCGTTAGCGTTAAGCCATTTTTCATGAAATTTATTATTTTTCATATTTACATTTTATTTCATTTCTGTTGGAGATCGTTACCATTGAAATAGTCTAATTATATTTATCAATATTCATACACACACTGTTCACATTCACGAGGAAATAACTAGTTGGATCACGATACATTCTGAAGTTTTTTCATAACAAAATAATTTTAGAATGTAAATACTGTCATATAATAAAACAATTACTGATTTTTGTTATAGTATATAAACAGAACTATCAACCTAAGGTTAACAGTTCCGTATATCAACCTCAGCAAAAATAACTGTACAATATGCGAAACAAAGAGCACCCACACAGTAGCATTTTACGAGGAACCAAACACCCTTTCCCCTAAAGACACAACCTAGATACTGGTATTCATTTATAGTTCTTCTGAATGCCATCGAGGGAATTCAGCCGTCGTGTTTTACTCTCCGATTAACGCACATTACAAGCTTCAGACATCATAATATGCTGGCTTTTTGGTCTTCTTTTGAACATAACACTTCATTAAATCGGAAAAGAAATCCAACATTCATCACTGTTGGATCCTTTCATTGACTACATCGCATGGAAATACACTTCGTGAAATATAATCATACGATATGTACAATGAGGGGCGTCTAAAAATTAAGCACCTAATTTTTTTTTTTTTTTTAAAAATGTCACTGAAAAAAGCTCAAAAACCCAATATGGTCTTTGTCGTGACGCGGTCGTTTCCTGGAGGGGCCAAGGACAAATGGACCCGGCTAGTGACGTTTGCCAGGACCAATCACAAGAATGGCCGTATAAAGCTTTCACATTAGGAGGTATAATGTAATTGCACGACGCCGCTCAAGAGCGCGATGTGTTCTAATATGGGTTTTCAAAATGTACAAGAGCTTCTGCGGGATTAACATTTAATGTATTTTTCATGATTTTCCCCAAAATTAATGTGATATAACTAGATAATCGGGGATTGAAGTTCTTGTTAATATTAGCATTCAAGTTGCATAATCTCTAGATATAAAACAAGCGTATTATTATTGTTGTCAATTTGTACTGTGTTTGTTTCGGGTTCAATTAATAATAATAAATAATAATAAATTTATTTTGTAAAGCGTAAAGTCCATACTGCTCTAAACGCTATTTAAACAACAATAAAATAAGTGAAATGAGGTATATAAAAACAGATCGTAGTAGGTCCCAGATTAGTTGTAGCATGTGAACAGATGAGTCTTTAATTTAGATTTGAAGGTACAGAGACTGGTGGCAGTTCTGATATCATACGGAAGAGCGTTCCACAGTTTAGGGCCAGCAACACTAAAGGCTCGAGTTTGAATCACCGTTGAGGTGGTAAATGGCACTCGTAGTAGGCTCTGGTCACTGGACCGCAGTATTCTGGAGGGAGCATAAGGTGTTATGAGTTCTTGCAGATAGGATGGGGCTGTGTTGTGTACTGTTTTGTACACCAACACCAATGTCTTGAAGATGACTCTTTGCTGAACTGGAAGCCAATGGAGAGAGCGTAGTACAGGTGTAATTCTGTCATATTTGCTGGTGCCTGAGATGATTCTGGCAGCAGCATTTTGGATAGATTGAAGCCGCTGGATCTGCGTTGATGGTAAGCCGCAAAAGAGAGAGTTTCAGTAGTCCAGCTTTGTTGTTATAAAGGCATGGACAACATATTCTAACGATTCCCTGTCTAGATATCTTCTCAGCTGGCTCAGGTTCTTAAGGTGGATGAAGGCACCTCTGCACACTGATGATATATGTGCCTCCATGGTTAAGTGTTGGTCAATTGTTACAGCAACTCCCTTGGCCTTAGCAACAGGAGTGATAGAATCGTTTCCTACTTGCAGTGATGGTATGTGCAGCTTAGATGCCATTTGTTTTGAGGATATTACTAGCACCTCGGTCTTGTCTGTGTTGACCTTGAGGTGACGTTGAGCCATCCAGGTTTGAACTGACCTCAAGCAAGACTCCATCTGACTGACAGCAAGAGCAACCTGTTGAACTTTAAAGCTGATATACAATTCATTGTCGTCAACATACATGTGGTACAAGGCATTGTTCTTTTTGAGAAGGGTCCCCAGAGATGATGTGTAGATGTTGAATAGGACAGGCCCAAGGACCGATCCCTGGGGAACACCGCAGCCCAACTCAGTGGCATCAGATCTTGCCCCCTTCACTTTGACAATCTGGGTCTGATTGGTAAGATAGGACGTGAACCACATGAGCACAGTGTCCTTAATTCCAAGGTCCTTGAGTATTTGTAGCAAGCGTGAATGATCCACAGTATCAAAGGCAGCCGATAGGTCCAACTGCACTAGCAAGACAGCTTTCTGCTCTCCAGTGGCACAAACCACATCATTGTGAACTCGCAGAAGTGCCGTCTCAGTACTATGTCCCTGACGGTAAGCACTTTGGAATGACTCGAGTAGATCATTCTCACTGAGGTAGGTATGTATCTGTGCTGCTACAACCTTCTCAATTAACTTGGATACATATGCAAGGTTGGACACTGGCCGGTAGTTCTTTGGTACATCAGGGTCTAGTGAAGCCTTTTTCAAAAGTGGTGTCACAATAGCTCCTTTGAAAGATGTTGGGAAGGAACCGCTCTCAAGTGACTTATTTATGATGGACGTGATGATGGGAGCGAGAGTTGTGACCTCTTGCTTCACAAGAGATGTGGGCAGAGGGTCAAGTTCACAGCTCTTGTTGGCAGATGACATTATCAACTTCGTTACTTGATCTACAGTAACATGTTGGAAATGACCAAGTTCGGTTTCGTCTCCTAGTGCTGGTAGTTCTACAAGTGGATGGTGGTAGTCGCATGTAATGGAGCTGCGAATACGTGTAATTTTTTGTACAAAAAAGTCACTAAACATGACAGCCAGATCTGATGGTAATTTGTCAGCAGGCAATGGAGTGACTGAGTTTCTACCAAGCAGCTTGTTGACCACCCAAGGTCCTGTAATGCTGGAGCTTAGCCGTATCTATGAGCATGTTCACCTCTTCCCTGCGCTGAATGTAAATCTCTCTGTGTACCGCGAGTCCTGATTTGCGCCACATTCTCTCAGCTTGTCTGCGTTTCTGCTTCGCCTCTCTGATAGAGCTGTTGTACCACTCAGATTCTGGCCTGATGGTGATAATGCGAGTTCTGAGTGGTGCAAGCTGGTCCATAATGGATGAGAGTTCACTGCTATAGAGATCTGTGAGGTCAGTGAGTGACATCTCAGTTGCAGCCGATGTGCAAAGAGAAGAGCTGATGACAGCTTGACTGAAAGTACTGGGATTAATGGTCTTGACCTTGCGATAAGTCACTGACTGTTTAGGCAGCTCTGATTTGTACAAGGAGAGATTCACAAACACGGGGAAATGATCCGGGAACCCATGGTCCTCAGCAAGGGTGGTAAGCACAAGTGATTCTACTGATCGGGATAAAACAAGGTCCAGTGTGTGACCACCGCGATGGGTACTCTGAGTGACATGTTGCTGGAAGCCAAAAGACGTCACCATAGAGAGAAATGCAGCAGCATCAGCATCACTAGAATTCTCAATGTGGAAGTTGAAATCACCCACGATGAGTAGAGATGTAGTGCACGAAACCAATTGTTCAAGGTAAGCAGAAAACTCACTGAAAAACTGTTTTACTGTGTAGTTGTTGCTTCTGGAAGGGGGTGGGCGATATACAACGCACAAACGCAACCTCTTAGTAGCAATCACACTACAGTCCATTACCGCAAATGACTCCATAGAATGAGTGTCTGGTGTAGGTTTAACATTGAGGTTAGACTTGTGAATAACAGCTGTTCCTCCACCACGGGACACGCGAGGATTGTGTTTGATGTTGTAACCCGGTGGAAGAAGTGCACTAATGATAGGATTGTCTCTTTCTGAACCAGTGAGCCAAGTCTCTGTGACGGCCATTATGTCTAAGTCCTGATCTATAATGAAATCATTTAGACTAGTGGTTTTGTTGCACACTGACCAGGGATTAAGTAGACAGATGTTAAAATGTCTCACTTTGGCATTGAAGGTGTAATATTGGGAATCTCTAGATGGTTTGCTTTGATCGCCATGTTGGCAGGCCTGAGAGGAATCCCCTTGTGATGTCATGTTTAAGCCAGCCAGCAGAACCAGATTGTTATAGTCTGCCTTACGTTTCATGTTCGGCTTACCCTCCCATTTACACCTCAACCATCTAACACACACTTTGTTGATATGTCTGGCAAACCTTCGTCCTGCTTTTGTGCCTCTTCTTACTCTGGAATTTATTCCATTTGGAGGGTGAGAAGTGTTTTGTGGATTCAAGAGTATTTTTGCGGATACACATAAGTAGTAATGTATCCAAGAGGTCTTGGGGGGGGGGGGGGGGGGGGGGTAAGGGGAGTCGAGTACACACAAGTGCTTGAAAACCCCTTTTAAAGTCGTTATCCTCCATAAAGTTACTAACAAATTTTGCTTACTATAGCAATTAAGATATCTTAATCAAAGTATGACTTCACAATTAACTCTTTATCCTAAGGAATGTACCAACAAACTACATATTGTCAGTGTAATCCGGTCTAAAAGAAATAATAATAATAATAATAAAAAGAATTTAATTTCTTTCGGATCTTCTGCTGCCCGATACCTTTGATGCTTGCGTCAAGCTGATTTCTTGTGAATACTTGTTGTAACTTTTTCCTTATGATATGCGGTGTTCTGCGCTAACCATACGCTTGTTGGCCAGCTGTTAGTAGTTTTTGGTTATGTCAAATTTTTGTTTTCTGTTACAATTACTTAACACGTGCAGCAGATGTCAAACCTCTTTAACAGCAATTGCATGGGCGTAAAGCTTTCATTCATGGAACATAAATACTAATGGTGAGAGAGTATATTCTCCGTCTGGTTTGTTTTACAGGTATACATATTAGGTCCTAGTCATTCTACATGTAGTTCATTGTGGGTGCGACACGCGGCGGTATACCAGTCGGTAGGCCGAATATGTGTTCGAAATTGTCATTTTATTTCAGTGATCATAATCTTATCAGTCTCGCATTAAAATATATTCATTATGAAAGCAATTACGAGCACTTCCATCTAATTACATGTATATTTGTATCACGCTAGATTCTTATTAATTTATAAGACATCGACCCTCTCTGAATGAGTCTGTAAATACGTCCAACATTCATCCATTTCTTCATTACAAGGTAACGACTGACAGATAATTTTTAAACCCACTTTTGTGTGGGCGAACTTCTACAATCCCTGCATTATACCACCTCTGAAACTGATGAATTTCATTCACACAGTTTTTTTTTGTTTTTGTTTTTTGTTTGTTTTTTTGTTTTGTTTTGTTTTTTCCCATGACTTTATATAGCTGAAGAATGATATTATAAATATACTATTAAAGTATCCTCCAGTTATAAATAATGTTTTGTTTTGTTTTTTAATTTATTTATTTAATTTTTGTACTAATACATTTTATGGCTTGGACAAGACACAGAAAAAAATTACTGAAAAACTCCTATCTAGCATAACTTTTCAGAAATTTTGATTGATTTTTTTTTGATATTCTCCACTCAAAATGTCTTACGACAGACGGTCGTTTGTGGGAGTAGCGCCTTAAGAAGAAAGACGATTCTTCCTTAATCTTCCTTCTGTATACCACCTGAACATCTTTGTATAAGCCAAGACAAATGACACAAACGACCTGTCGGCTGTCAACTTGAACTGATACACGATATTTGCAGGGTTGCGTGATGTCGTACACCCACTAACATCGTCTCGTTCTCGCTCGAGAGGTTAAAACGTACGTGCTTGTCTGAGGAAAACTTAGTATATCTAAGTTCTAAATGTTAAGTAATCTAAAGTATCATTTTGTTTTCAAATTAGCCTCGAATATACACTCATCAACAAGAACAAAATAGTGTTATCATTAAAACTGATGCATGCTGGGTAATACAGAGTGCCGCTCGATAAAGGCACCACCACATTGTCACGTAGCAGTTTGAAATAAGATGGATGATTTACATTGTGAATTAAAAAACAAAAACCAATTACGTATTCCAAAATATAAAACATTAATGTACTTAATTTATGGATTGATTTGATTGGATGGATGTTGTCAGACTCGCATGTTTGACAGATAAGATAGGAAACTGTATAGTGTATAAAGCCATAAAACCTGTTCATTAAATGGGTTCCTGGAAGAGTAGAATAACTAGAGTGCGTAGAACTATCACATCTTAAGATGGACTCCAGCACTGTACAAGCACGGATATCTCAAACGGGTGTTCACTTCCCATTGCTGGTAGCTATGAAACATAATAAAAGTCAGGAAGTTGCCAGGACATGTTTCTCAAGAGTATGTGCCTTGTACAAATATGACAGTTCCACCTTTCTAAATAATAACCTTCTAAAATATGATTTCCTGTCAAAAGTTAATCAGATCAGGTATCTTCACAAATATACATGAAGTTTTCATTTACTGAATTCTAAAAGCTAATAATTATCTCTATTCAATAACAAGTTTAGATGTTGATGCATCGATCTATTAGAAAGCTACAATTTTCATCTATTCATTAGTTGTTTCAGAGACTGACAAAATCTATCTGGTTTATCAATTCCAATCAGCATCTTTTGTCTCTTTCTCATGTTATCAACTTAAGCCCCTCATTCCAAGGAAAGGAAACAATTTCAGTGTGCAAAACCATCTTTCTACCATTTACAAGAGAAGTCATCGATATTCCTGCTGGGCTTTATTCTTGGTTAAGAAAATTAGAAGTATCATCAAAGACATCATGTTATACAAAACCTTTCATTTTTGGCTTAAGATTTTTTTTCTTTCACGTCAGAAGCAATTACACAGTCTGTTATCATTCCACATGCTTCAATATTAAATTTTTCATGTTTTATAATGAAATAATTTTCTTGAGAAAATCATACAGGAACATGATAAGCAGACAGAAACAGAGGAAGCAAATCTTCTTGGATAATTATAGATTTGGGGGTTTTATCATACTTGAAATAATTGGATCAGAAGAGATATAGAAACTAGTGAGAACAGCTGTCCTAACACATTCAATAGTAAGTTAGGGGGTTTTTTTGGTTTTAAAAAGGCAGATATTTTGGTCATGAATAATCTTAAGTACTTTTAATAATTTCAATTATATTGTACTTCAGATATAATGTACCCAGGAAGAGACCACCGACCTCATTCTCTTTAAATACCATATCTAACTCTGTTCCCCCCCCTCTGATCTGACAATTAATAATATTGAAAGTATAAGTAAAATTAACTGAAGTACATTGTAATTGAAATTATTAAAAGTACTTTCTTCCACCAATAAAAACTGGACACCACCAGATAACTGAAAAATTGTTGAGTGTGGTGAAAAACAAACAAACAATCAATCAGTAAACAGAATGATATTATACCCTCTAGGATTGTGAATATTGTATTTCTCAGGTAGTGAAATCAATGTATTAACCTATAAAATGTCATTAATTCTTTTATTATATGACTGAATAATTCAAAACTGGTTAATAGAGGTTACAAAATGATACCTTGTCACCCATCTTTGTTTAAAGCTAGAGTGCAAGACCTAGTTAAAAGTGATAAGAGATCCAAACTTTCATTGGATGACCAAAATATAATAACTAATTGTATCAATCTTGGAATTTCTGATTTAGTTTGGTCCTGATGTTGGAAAAATCAAACTTATATTTACCTCAAAGGTCCGTGGTGGTGACTATAATGTTCTACTTTTTCTAGTTTGTTGAATCTCAGCCAATCAAAAAGCTCAGAATTATTCAATTATGCAATAATCCATAAAACCCAAATGTGGAGTTAATGTATTTTCCTCTAAATTTCAATAAAAAAACAACATAAAATCTGATACAGAAAAAATATACACAACATAATTTCATAATTTGATGATGTATATATGAGATAAGCGAGTAATCCATTGCACAGATTCCACACACCCTGAACTGTCCAATCAGTGATCTGGATCATGTGTACCAACATGAAATGTCATTGATGATGTTGCTTTCCATTCTGAAATCCACAGGAAGTGGAAACGGTGTCAGGAATTCCACCATGACAACATCCCTAATCCTGGTTCACTTATTGATCCCTGTGGAAACAAGGATGATGAAAAGTGTATGATGCACACCTGCCTGTTGTAGGAGATTATTAGAACAAAAGGCCCATAAGCCTTAACACTCACCTGAGCAAATAACAAATCTCATGCATTGCAAGTACTGTAAAAAGTATCAAGATACTATGTGGTCATGGGAAAATTTATAACTTTCTTGAACATGAAGTTTGTTCACATTCTGTGTTGAATATGAAATGCCATAAAATCATAATTATGAGTAATAATAGGAAAATGCTACTTAAAAGAAATTTTCAATCAATTTTTAATGAGCCATGATCTTATATCACGCATACATGACTAAATGCAATTCTTAAGAATATAATACGAGGATTAAAAAAATTAAAAGCTATGGACTGCTTTATGGGCAACACTTCTTGCAATTGCTATAATTATAAGTTCTTTCATTGTCATGTAATAGGACTATGTATAATAACAGTCTTTTCTGATCCCCCATGAAACTCAAAACTTTGAAGAAAGACTAAACCTTCTTTATTTCGTAAAAGAGATCATGTCAAATATAGCTCCACATAATCCGTTTCTGATATTTAAAATCATTTACAGTACATAGCATCTAAAGTGACACAATATCTCAATTTTAATCAAATTGACTTCAAATGCTAACATCATAAATTTATCTCTCTAGTACACATATATAATCGAAAAATTTTGTTGTCCAAAGCTGCTCTCTAATGTTTTGTAACTTTCCTCGCTGTAATTGAGTATTTACTTCATTATTTGTATGCACGGATGAGTGAATCATACATATAACATTTGAATGGTAAGATTCGGGGAAATTTGTCAACATTGAAATAAATGTTGTCCGTGGTGAGTGAAAACTTAGTTTACAATCAGCTGATTGGGAAAATTAAGTTACACATGACATCACTGTACCATGTAACTACCTAACTAATTAACAAGACTTTTTGAAATTGTGGCTTAGATTTAAATCCGCATTGTGATTAATTATCGCACTATTTTGGTGAGCAAGCTATGAAAATTAATTACTATATGCATAAGGAAGACAAAATGTGCATAATTTTGTATAATTTCAGTGTGCAAATAGAACCCTTATCAATTATCATCAATAGTTGTTTCAAAGTGGAAGTTCAACTTACAAGTCAACTGATGACTGAACTGAAGTTCAACTTACAGATCAACTGATGACTTAAGTTCAACTTACAGACCAACTGATGACTTAAGTTCAACTTACAGATCAACTGATGACTTCAACTGATGACTTAAGTTCAACTTACAGATCAACTGATGACTTAAGTTCAACTTACAGACCAACTGATGACTTAAGTTCAACTTACAGATCAACTGATGACTTAAGTTCAACTTACAGACCAACTGATGACTTAAGTTCATCTTACAGATCAACTGATGACTTAAGTTCAACTTACAGATCAACAGATGACTTAAGTTCAACTTACAGACCAACTGATGACTTAAGTTCAACTTACAGATCAACTGATGACTCAATTATCAAAAACCATTTCCTACAAAATATGAATGTTAACTTGTAACCATGACCCCGAATTTTCCTTTGACATTACAGAAGTTGTCCATAGATTATGCAAATTAATTTTACAAAAGTTATTTTTTTCATGCTCGGACAGTATTCAAAATTTGCAAAGAATGTGACATGTTGATCACACTTAGCTTAATAAGTATATGATAATGAAAGATGATGTCCTTTCGGGTCTATTTTCCATACCCCTCTCACTTGGGATCTTCAAACTGGATTATAGCAGTGACCTTGAACCTTGACCTTGGTAAAATTGCTTTAAAGTCATGACACATCAACACATCATATGCAAACTTTGTGTCCACTACAATCTGTGAATTCTAAATAGCCTCTTAACTTTGATTGTGGGGTATATTACAATGATTTATTTAAATGTCGTTCATAATCTAGTGAAAAAATGTTACATAACCCACAAGAGGCAACCATATCCTAATCAACAAAATTACAGCTATTACTTAATATGCGTGTGATAATGGAATAATTAATGGCATTAAGGACAAATTTATGTTCCATTCATTTATCTTAACTACAATTAATTATACAGAGAGATTGAATTGGAGATGGATTTAACAGCTAGGAGAGGGGTCACCTTCCCTCCTCCATACTCACTCTTCCTCTTCATTACTATTTATTCTTCCTCCCACCCTTTCCTTTCTATCCCTCCCCTCTCTCTTTACCCTCCTCTTTCCTTTCTATCCTTCCCCCCTCTTTTTACCCTCCTCTTTCCTTTCTATCCCTCCCCCCTCTTTTTACCCTCCTCTTTCCTTTCTATCCCTCCCCCTCTTTTTACCCTCCTCTTTCCTTTCTCTTAACCCCCCCCCCCCCCCCCCCCCATTTTACAGTGTCTGTGCCTATATGGAAGCTTCTGTCAGTTTCTTGTGCACTCTTTGATTCTGCAAATGGTATCACTAAGCTAATGGAAAATTTCCATATCAGAATAAAATGCTGATCCACTGATTGCAAACTGCAGGAAATGTACAGTTTGGTGATCGACCAATTATTACAATTTATATCTTAATCATTTCGAAGTATTTATAATCTTCTGTCTTACATTACATTTCCTGTTCATTTTATCATTAACAACTCTAAATTCTCCTGAGATCCACAGTTTAACTTCATCGCCTTTCAACTTGTGAATTCTTTCTAGTATATATAGAAACAGACATTGTGTGTGTACTTATTTTAGCACCATCAAAATGAGTACAACCTGAGCTGAAGCATTGTATTTGGTCTTAATCATGCATTAGTGCTCCAGTAGCTTCACACTCTTTAGTACAACCAGCTTCTGAACATAGAATATGAATCTCACTATAATTAGTATTGATACAAGATATTCCTACCTATTTTACCTTTGGTAAGTAATAAATAAGATTACTAACATTATAATCTGACCCCAAGATGATAATTTATGACTATTTAATTAACAGAAGATTTTATATGAATTTATCTCTAAACAGGTTTGATATACAAAACAGCTTTTAAAAGCTGAAAATTTGCCAGTTCTTTACACAAAATCAAAAATGTGTGGGTTGCCTTTCACTTCCTTTCTGAGGGCCAACATGAGTATTTTTTCTACACCATGTAGCAACAAACTGAAGGGCATCTATACATGATCAAATTAATTAAATTAAACTTCATACTTCATTGCTGCAAATACATGAGAATAGCTGTTTGTTCATGTATGACACTAACAACAATTTTCACAGATATCAAAGAAGTAATTTTCATTTTTGAAAATACATAAGGGTATGAACTGCGATGGTTCATGCTGACCACATTGTATTACACTTTCAGTTCTGTCAGAATTCCTAGCTGTTCAAATAAATGTATTCATTCGCAAACTGTTTACAACTGCAGTGCATTCATGAGCAAATGCCTATTATTACAACTTGTAAAGAGGGGCCTACGTGGCCGAGTGGTTAGAGCATCATGCTCAAAATCACAAGGCCTCTCACCTCTAGTCGGCATGGGTTCGAATCTCGCTCGCGCTGATATATGTGAGAAAGTTTGCCAGTTTACTTTAGGAAGGTCGGTGGTCTCTTCCCGGGTACATTGTATATGAGATCTCTCCTCCACCAATAAAAACTGGACACCACCAGATAACTAAAAAATTGTTGAGTGTGGCAGAAAACAACAAAAACAAACAAACAACTTGTAAATATATCAAAAACAAAAACATTGGAATTGTGAATAGTGTAAAAAAGAAATAGAAATCACTCACTTTGTGATGTCATACTCCAAAATAGAAATTAACATTGGGGTCATGGATTCTTAATGTTTCATTCACAACTAACTCAACGTGGAAATTACTAAATATCACATTAATTGAAAAATATTTAAGTTTCAGGGCCAGAGATGACAACTGTAAAATAAGAGAATCAGTGACTAAAATGATCTTTAAGTCTTTAAATGTAATGAAATGAATGACTCAATTCACCTATAATTTCACAGTTACTGTTCTCAAAATGAACTGAAGTCCAACAAAAATAAAATTATTTATATTACCAAATTTAGAGAGGTAAACACATTTCAGAACATTGTACTGGTATGATAATGGTACTTATGTTAAAACATCTGTATTGAGCACAAAAATGAAAACACCCAGTTGAACTTAAATAAATTATCACAAATGATTTATTTGCATAGGTAATCTAGTGCTTTACTCCTCTGTGCTGACTATATATCACACCAATCGATTTAGACTGCACACATAAATGTCTAAAAAGTTGAAATTGTCACATTTTACAACTCTAATGGGCACACCAGCTTCTGTGCTTCTTCAAAATAAGAAGTCTCTTTGATTATTTTGATATAAAGATTATCTTTAAATGTTGGTTCAATATCTTTCAAATGAAGAGAGAAAATGTGTTTTGAATTATCTTTCATTTATATTCACTTCTACTCAACTCTTATTAAGTTTGTATCAAACAGACAAAAGCTTCTGAATGTCAGGAGTGTCTTTAATGAGCTTAGAGTGAAAGAACTCATAAAAATAAAAAATGCACTTTCAGAATTGATCTTATCATGCTAGCAAAACTGTTACATCTTATTTGTAAAGGTCACCTTGTCTTGATCACTTCTATCACGATAAAATCAAACTGGACACATATACTGAGAATGGCACTAAGTCTTACATTTATTGTACTAAATGATGCCAGTTACTAGAGGTTTTCAGTTTAACCAATCACAATCAGAGTTCAGACAATGGACTTTAAGCTTACCATGGTGGGATATAGTGTTTTCTTTGTAACGGAAGACAATGGTATATGATGGTATTTTTGGCTTAACTCTATGAAATATTAACAGAATCCTTCATTAGTACAAGTGTGGGATTGGGAAATTCCACCGAGGGGACAAGAAATGAGGCTTTTCCGAGTCCTAGAATCTTATTACAGAGGTGGAATTTCCCTATCCACATGAGTAAATAATGAAGGATTATTTTCTCACATTTTAATCACAATTTACTGCATGAACTTAGAAGCTTTGAGCAAACTCAAAATTATCAAAACCCTCATTTGAACTTGAAATGCAAACATTAATTAGAGAGACAGAAAGAACATATCTCAAAATGTTTTATACTGTAAATCTGGACTAAAAACACACAAGATTGTCCTCTGAAATCATTGACATCAAATCAAAATATGAACAAAACAATACATAATTTGCTTCACCATGTAATGTAAATGATAGAAAAATCAATCATAATATTATGATGAAGAAATCTTATATGGTTGTCTTACACAGGAAAACATTATCCTACATTGGTAATTATGTGCGAAAATGTTTTTTGTTGTTGCTTGCAACTATGGTATATGGTGTATTTCTGTGACTTACCACTATGGTATATAGTGGTTTTTGTGACTTACCACTATGGTACATAGTGTTTTCCTTTTGATTTACCACTATGGTATATGGTGTATTTTTGTGACTTACCACTATGGTATATAGTGGTTTTTGTGACTTACCACTATGGTATATAGTGGTTTTTGTGACTTACCACTATGGTATATGGTGTATTTTTGTGACTTACCACTATGGTATATGGTGTATTTTTGTGACTTACCACTATGGTATATGGTGTTTTCTTTGTCTCAGCATCTTTGACTTCAGAGGATTGGTTTGCTGTACCGTCAGGACCTGTGGGAGTGGTGTCCACAAACACTTCGTCTACTACACGAAATCTAAAAATGTAATATTCACCATTTAAAGGATTACTTATTGTAAGGACTTAATTTGTACTTTATTTTGATGGACAAAGCAAAACTTTGAATTACTGATATATCATCTAAAGCTAGAACAGATCCTTTGTCATTATAAATGTATGGCTGTTCATGGAGTTTGAAACTTTATATAGATAGAGAGGCTTTGTGAATAAGATTCACATTGGTTGATTGGATGTATTTTGTTTAATGTTCCCTTCAAGAAATCTTCACCCATATGGAGACGTCACTACTGCTGCAAAAAGGCTGCAAAATTTATGCCTACGTTTGGAGCTTATGGCCTTTGAGCAGAGAGGGATCTTTATCATGCCACACCTGCTGTAATATGGGGCCTTGGTTTTTGCACTCTCATCCAAAGGACCATCCCATTTAGTTGCCTTTTATGTCAAGCAAGGAGTACCGAGGATCTATTCTAACCTGAATCCCCACCAGAGATTTCATTAGTACAATACATGTATATGATTCAGAGATGATTCAATAGTTAAAAATTATGACCCTCATCCCAAATTTTGGATGTTTGAAATAGGAAAAAACATCTACCATGATATTCTTGGTATAAAGAAAAGCATAGAATGGCATGAAATTGTTTGTAAATATTATCATACTTATGTAACACAAGAATAGTTCAGTGACACCATTTAAAGCCATAAGCAATGTTTTTTTGCTATTCTTTATTAAAACTATATCTCCATCTCCTTGATAAGAAAAGATTTTGTATGACTTTCAAAAATCGGTTTAAATCTAGTAGTGTAGTAAGATTACTATTCTTCATATATTAGCCTGGCTGGCTCAGTGGTTAGATCACCTAACCAGTAATGCAAGGGTCCTGGGTTCAATCTCTGATTTATCCAAAGATTTTCTCCCCCTCGTCACTACAATAACTTTAATAATATCCAAATACACATGTACAGCCTTCTGTAAGACATAAGAGTTGACTTTACATTTTACTTGCTACAGCCAGGAAAAAAGTCTAAAACAGACCTACTGAAGAAATAAGATAAGATGAAAGTGAATTTTACCCCCCCCCCCCAAATATCACAAAAATAGTGAGAAATATCACATAGGACCTTAAAATCACAAAAGACTTCATATGATATTTCAAGTCAATCTGGTTTTCATCATATTTTGGTTTATTCTGACAAAGGGGAATAACATGATTATATCAATATGTTTAAGACAAATTTTCTTGAGTAATCTTTAAATAATTTCTGCTGTGTTCTAAATTAAATATGATTCAAATGTCAGAGACACGTAATTCTTTTTTTTTTAAATTGAGAAACATATGCTGAAGCTATTTCTGGTAATCAAGGCTTAAATCTGTTAAATCTGTTTGTCAAAAAGAAAAAAAAATATGAGATCAATAAAAAAAAACACCCAAAAAACAATTCTTAAGACAGCGGCACATTAATTAAGATGTTGCAATAGATCATCTATATAATATCTGTCCAACTTGCTGTTTGAATATTGATGATATGACATACATAAACCTCATACATCCAAACAGTCAAGCAGAACACTAAAGGATATTAAAAATCAAAGCTTTGAATGGCAAGAATTTAATGGAATTTGGTGCACTGCTGTAAATCAAAGAAAATATTCTTGCATTCATAATTTGCTGGAACTTACCAATACTTGTTCCCCTTCATCAGGATGTCACTGTGACATCTATTGCCAGATGCCTATAAAAATCTGCGTTCACAAACCGTTTTCCACCATGAAATCATCTAAGTTTCTTGCATGAGAAGTCTGATGTTCAGTATTAACCCTATTTTGGGAGTTTCAATGAGATGCCAAATTGTAAACTTTTCATTTAATTTCCAGTTACTGATAATTTTGGTTCTATACAAGAAAGTTGCCTTTTCAAAGGCATTTTAGTAAGACAGACACTAATTTAGAAGAGAAATTAATGGAAGTGACAAAATACTGTGTCCAATAATCAAACGCAGTGTTTTGTCATCAGTGTCTGCAATCAAAGAGTTTCTAGAGACAGGCTGTGAGATAATGAGGTTTTCTTTTCTGACATAATCATGACTTGAAAAAAAAAATTTCAAGATGAAAAGTTTTAAAATTAGTACATTTCTAAATATCCTTTTTACCCAGAGATTTATGATGATTAATTAACACTATTAAGTATCCTAAAATAGATCATGCTATTCTTTTTCTAGTACAATGTGTGCTTAGGGACTATGTTACAAGGTCAGATGTATCAGAATACCTACCCAGTCCACGTGCTTCTGGCAAATAGGCAGCATC
Organism: Ostrea denselamellosa; assembly: GCA_024699665.1. Taxonomy (NCBI): domain Eukaryota; kingdom Metazoa; phylum Mollusca; class Bivalvia; order Ostreida; family Ostreidae; genus Ostrea; species Ostrea denselamellosa. The sequence continues at coordinate 17,642,500 of JAMZEH010000020.1, forward strand.
AAAGAAAGTTGAAATAATATGACTGTCTATTTCCATACATTAAAAAAAGTACTGTCATATTTAGTTTTATTAGATGTTCTTTTGACTTTTTTTAGTTCTTTACCATGCGTGTCCCCAATGACCTCCATTTGCACTCACTAGCCCCAATTAGCAAACTGTCCAACAGACAGGAAGGAGATATGGTGAAAAAAGACACTGGTTTCTATGTTTTACAATTTAGTACCTTGCACTCTGTCAGGACAATGTCAAAGTGATACCATTGTTGAAGAATGGAGCCATTAGTGGGAGTTTATGTGGCTGCTGGAGATCAATACAATTTGTGCCCAGTGAGATTTAATCTCTCGAAGAACTCCCATGATGCAGGGTGAACACGATACCCTTTTCAGTGTATAAGTTAATTGGTAGACAGAATACAACACAGTGGATGCTAAAAAGGCAAAGAATCACTGTATAGAGACTAAAACCCAGACTATTATACAGTCTGGCAGTTGGTTTTTAAGGCCACAAAAATGTTGTTGTATGTTTATTGTGAAAAATTCATTTAGCAATAGACAATTACAGTCTACTACCAATAAAATGAAATTCAAATGACCAATTGTCTATTTTTATCGAAGTTCAAAATAATTGAAGTTGATCTCTTTTGTCCATTTTGGAACAATTAATTTTTGATCCTGATATGACAAATGCAGCTACAACGTAATTACCTAGTACACTATAGTAGGTCACTACGCAATAAATGTCACATGTCACTAAGACCTGGTCTCTGGACACCTATCTATTTACATGGTAACAAATTCACTGACCATGAAGACAAGTGGTCAGCATGCGTCATAAATATTTCAGCTCACAGGATTGTTAATTGATTTCATATTATGAGATATTTCAATATTAGCGATTTTAAATTAACCAACATTTTGATTAAAAGGAAAAAGAGATGTTGGGTTATTTTTATTTCACAATAACTGATTTCAGAATAGGTGGAGTAAGTTGTATCGATTTTCATGTTTCTAAATTCTAGAAGCATGAAACTGACCAAAGCATTAGCCTGTTCTGCTATTCAGCTCCATACACAGAAATGATGAAAACTTTGATACAATGATATGTAGCCTTAACGAAAATTTTGATGCAATTAAACAGCCTTGATAAAAACTTTGATAAAATAAAACATAACCAAGATGAAACATTAATACGATGAAGAATATTCATGATGAAACATTGATATAATGAATCAATCACAGTCTTGATGAAAACTTTGATACAATAAAACATACCCATGATGAAACATTGATACAATGAAGCATAACCATAATGACTGATTGATTGTTTGTTGTTGTCTGCCACACTCAACAATTTTTCAGTTGTCTGGTGGCGTCTAGTTATTTTAATGTGGAGGAGAGAACCCAGATACAATGTACCCAGGACGAGACCACTGATCTTTCGAAAGTAAACTGGCAAACTTTCTCACATATATCGCCGTGAGCGAGATTCGAACCCATGCTGATTAGAGGTGAGAGGCCTTGTGATTTTGAGCACGATGCTCTAACCATTCGGCCATGGAGGCCCCATATAACTCTGATGAAAAGTTTGATACAAAGAATCACAGCCATGAATGAATACATCTGTTGTACTCGGAAAACAAAATAAAGATGCTAGATCTAGATTGGAACATGCTTGATTATAGTTTGGTAATATTTTGTAAAGTACAATATTCTTATATTTAGGTGTTCAATCATCTCCATTTGAGTTGGCACATTTCGGAGTTTGTACATGGAAGCATCAACCAATCATTATCTTTTAAAGAAAATCACGCCATGAAGAAAAGCTGTTTTCAATGAATTTTTAGATATCACATTAACTTCACCTTTAACACTGAATTTATTTAAACTGGCATCAAGCAGAAAACTTCAAACACTTGGAAATTGGTGACAGTAAAGTAAAACTAGAAATATCTCTAGTGGACCAGATATTTGTCTGGAGACTATTAGTAAGATAAAACAAATGATGAAGGGGAGTAGGTGATACTCCTATACCTGTACAGCACCCACTGATGTTTCAGTCATGCAAGATTCTTCCTCTGTCATCTGAACATGAAGGCACAAAATGGAGATGTAACGTTCTCTCCTTCTTAAGTATTCTAAATACATGTAGTTTCTTTCTAGTTTTTTGGCAGGGAATATTCCTACATGAACTTACATCACTCTCACAATCATCCAACCAAGTGCTATACAACAATATTAAGTTACAAGGCTATATATATTACCAAAGTTAATGTGTTACGAATGTTAAACAGACTATTGGATGTTAAATGTAAAGAAGGCTTGCATGTGTGTGTGTGCGTGTATCCGTGTGCGAGTGTGGTGTCTCTATACACCAAAATAAATACTAAAAAGGATATATCCTTCTAATACACAGTGTATATACTTCATACATATTCTTCATTGACAGTGTATATACTAAACTTTGTGGAGGATCTGTCTCCCCTGAAGAGTATCAAGACCAAAATTCATGACATCATAAATTCATATAACCCACACCTGTCCACTCCATGTAATCTGGCTTGATGATGGGATTTCAGTTATAAAAATGAGAACCCCCTTTCTGTATTATATCATTCTGATGTGACTTTTTCTTTTTTTTTAAATTTGTTTTGCTATTTTTTTTTTTGGATGGTGTGGATTTAATCAAAGGAATAAATATGATCAACCTTGAATTCACAGATGACTGATAACCCCCCACCCCACTGCCACCCCGAGAATTTTCACTTAATGAATATGAAAAACAATAATCAGCAAACCTAATTGTTTCCTTCTGAAAATTACTATAAAACTCATTTTGTAAACCTGATAAATTTAAATTGTACAGAAGTTTTCTTTCCCGATCTGAAATAATTTCCCAATTCTGTACATACCAAACAAGTCCTTGAACTTTGTTCAATACTCGTAACTAAAGCATGTGCAAAGTTTCAAAAACATTATACCTCAATGCACACAGGGATAATTATGGAACGACAAACTGGAACACAGAGAGGAGGCGATGTATGGATTTTCTCACACCAATGAGTTTGACAATGCATAATTTTATGTCAGACTCTGCTTCTTTTGGTGGCCACTTCAAAAACTCGCCATGACTTGACCACAAAAAGTAGGCCTTTAATTCTCAAATAATGAGGATAATCAAAGTTTAAAAGTTGAAGAATAGAAACTGCAACTACAGCAGATCTAGGAATCTTAAGGAGGTATTCTACAGCATCATAATGGCTGACTTCCTTTCAAACCATGAATGAAAATATAAATATCAGCAATATTTGTCTATACTTTCAGATTTATTGCCTCACTGAGTAGCTCAGTAGGTTAGCATGCGGCCTGCTGAACTGTAGATTATGGGTTCGAGTCCAGCAGCTGTTTTAAATTTTTTTTCCAGATTACTTTCTAATAAAATTGCATTTTTTGCCTAAATAAAGTGAATTTAAAAGTTTTCAATTTCAAAATGTTGTTTTACATATCCTCCATTTGTCATCCATATCAAATTTCTTTGGCATAGCATTCCTCCTTAACAGTCACCTTATCAAACAAATGGCCACATTGCTCACCTGATCAATGAAATACTCTTCTTGGTTTTACATTTACAATGAATCAAAACTACATCAGTATATTTGCATATATTGTGACCCCAGTGGTGAAATTTTGAACATTCTTAATTCTGCAAGCAATGGGATGCAGACATAAAAATCCAGCAAATTGTACCCTTGTCTAATGTTTTTCTTTTTTTATTAATATATTCACAGAATTTTCCAGTAAAATATTTTACGTTTGTTTCCATACCATGGCCCTATGGTCACAGTTTAAACAAGAGGCCTTAATGGTCACCCAAGTACCATAGACCCGTCTCTGAGCCTCATATTTGCATTTAAGCCTCATTCTGGAGTCTATAGTGCACAGCATTATCTTTCTAAATATGCAGACGGACAGACAAAACTTCTGAAAACTCAGATGAGTCAATTTCATTTTATGGCATGGACAAATATTTTCTAATTTTTGATTTTTGCAATCAGTAATCTTGTTGGGCTTAATCTTTGCCAAATGATCAGGGTTCAAGGTCACAACTCATTGTTTGGATATGTACAAAATCTCAATACAAAGTAATACGTTTGTGGCTCAGGATTCATTCTAAATTTTCTTTTACTATTGGCCATGGTTTCAGCTAAATATCCTCAGATCACAGCCAGAACACACAATGACGGACAGGCACAGATAACAATAGATCACATTAGTGAGAAAGGTTAACTTTAACAAAACAGATGGACAAGTATTGGAATACAAGTCTTTTTCAAGCATTCTAACCTGATTTCTTCTCCAATGTCCATGAATAGATCGTGTTTACCATCATCCGTTTGATATTCCCAAGCCCACAACTGTTCCTTGTCGTCACTAACAACAGTTAAGGATTTCTAAATGTACAACTCAATAAATATCTCTTGATTACAGTGCAGATAATAAAGAATTAAACAGTGTATGAATTGATTCATTTTCAAATAGCCTGTGTTCCACAATGCTACAGAAATCATCAAAAAATTTAATGAGTCCCCACTGTGTAAACTGTTTAATGTATCCCCTGAGGTCAGTCTCTTATGGATGAGCTGTACAGAAATGACTAAAATCACTATAAAGGAACACAATTAATTACCTATATTGTGGCAAGTGCTGGAAAATAACTTTCTCAGTCTTGAAATTTTGTAGGAAAATATGTCTTCAGGCTTGATTTATAAACATTTCAAATAAAGCAAAAATTAGAATGATTCCTAAATGAACTAATACCCCACCCCCCAGGCTAATCAATATAGGACATAACTGAAATATTATATAGCTGAAGACCAGAAAGACAAGATTTTCATCAATACTCATGTTTCATCTGTATGGCAGTCAGCTGGGATACACCAGGTTCCTTTCACTCAGTATTTATCACTACTTAGAGGGTACAATTTTTCAGGAAACCCATGCACTAGTCTCTAAAAATGTCTGGAAAAGTCATATTTACAGACTGACAAATGGACTGATGATTCCATTATACCACTGCCTAAATTTATGCAGTTGTCTCTGTGAAATACCATATTCTTACAAACTCTGAAATGACTTAAAGTCCAAAAAGTTAAGAACCTCAATGAAAATAACAGGTGCACAACTTCAATATATACATATATATTAAGTTTGAATCAAATCTGTTCATTGGGTTTTAGAATATTAATATTAATTTTAGAATATCCATAAATTCATTGAATATTTAAAAATCTTAATCAAAACAGCACATGCACAACTTCATTATTCATACAAGATATCAATATACATGAAGTTTTTATCAAATCTGTTCACTGGTGTTAAAGATATACTCTGGACAAATGTCTATGGATGGATACACAAATAAAGGTGATTCCAGTATGCCCCCCCCCCCCTTTTTTTTGAGTGGTATAATAAATCAAAAACTCTTCCTTTAGCATTGAAATAAGTGCATGTAAAATTGTTACAGATTGAGGACAAACTTGCACCAAAATGGTGGCATTTAGCCAGAATTAGGAATACATACAGAATCCATACAATTCCTCCCCTGCTATAAATCTGTTGCCGGATAGAAAAGTATTCAAATTAAAAGAGAAAATGTAGTTCAGAACCTTTATTCTGTATTAGATCAAAGCCATTGGGCACAGTACTTTTACTTTATACACTGTTTGAGAATGGTTATTCACAAAACCAGAATGTGAACGAAATTCATTTTCTACAAGGGAGTACATTTTGTTTGCACTGTAAACCCACAGTCTTCACTCAAAATGTCACCTCAAAGCAAGAATTGTCAAGAAGATGCATTCGCTGACACCGAACTTCCTACCTTGTTCTCCGCTTCCTGCGGAAGATGAGCATTCATCATGCAACAGTAAAAGTATTTCAAAAGGATACAACCTCGATGGGTGCTGCATGGCATCTGCTGGTATAAGGATATCATCAAATATTCCTATTGAAACTGAGATGAAGACAAAACACACTATACTGACTGTTAAATGCAATTGACCCCAATATTTAATATTCATCAAAAGTAATTCAATGCATATGTTCCCACAAACATTGCACTTCAACCATGTTTTCTGATGATATTTGTGTGGAAACATACCATTTAATATTTATACCATTTAACGTGCATCTTTGTAATGTAATTAATGTCATGAAAGTGCAGCACTTATAATTGACTGTTTATGGTAAAGTTAATTAAATACAGCATACCATGAACCCCTTCCTTACTGCAGCTTTTCGTTTTGCCAATCAAAATTTCATCCATAAATGGTCGAAAAACAACATATCTGAAATGCACTAAAATGCACACACTAATTCAATCATCTGTTCATGAATTGCATACACTTTATCTAATACTGAAAATGTTATGTCGATATATTTCTATTTTCAGAATTTTATTGGTAATAATTTCAAACGTTGTAGTCTACTTAACTGTATGACTCAGATCAATTCTTTCTGATTTGAATCACATTCATAATTAGTAAATACATGTAAAATTAACCTTAATATACAAGGGATGTCCCACAATTAGACATAACCTAAATTAGACAACTATTGGTCATATTGATTCACTGAAAAATATTGAAGAAAATTTTCAGTTACCTTTATTTTTTTCTTAGAACAGAAACATCTTGGATGTAAGAAAATTGACACCTGACACTTTCAATGTCGTGACAACAAACACATGACCAACCCAGATCAACACATTTACATGTCATTGCCATATAAAACTGAGACTTTACAACAGAGTTGATAAGGAAAACATCTACTGATTGTTCATATTACAATTTTAGTGACAATTGCCTTTTTTTTAAACTCATGATCTTGAATCAGCATTGACATTGGTTCAGAGACACATTGTTTGTTTATAGGTATAACCTTTGACCTATTTAAAATGGTTCTTCCATAACACTGTTATGGCTCTGATACAAAGTGGGATGAAAAGATAGAAGATGGACATAATGATTTTATATTCCACCCAGACTTAATTTACAGCAATAATGCACCAAATTTGTCTGTTGTTTGTTTTGGAATAAAGGTGAAGAATTTTGGTGCATTTTCACGAGGTTTAACACTATGAATTTCACGATTTGGTAGAATCTTTCCATGTGTTTGTAACTCAGTCACAGTTTAATTTAGCTGTTTTGGGATAAACAGAATGTTTACAGGCTGTATTTATAGAGGGTTTGGTTCTAGTTATGGGCATCAAAGGAAAAAAATGACATGAAGTTCAGGTTTTTTTCTTTCCCAACCTTAAAAGATGCTACATGTATACACAAGTCATGTTCTGATGTGAAAGTTGACAAAAGTAAACCTAGGTACTACTGAATAAGTTCATAGGATTTTTTTTTACTTTTTTAAAAAGGAAAATGAAGGATTCATTGCTTTAGAAAAATAATATTAAGATTTATCAAACCTTGTTATCTGGAACTTGATGGGCCGAGAAAAAACTTCCGAGATATCCACGGATTTGGGATATTGATGGTAAAATACTTAAAAAGATAAATGGTTGGGACTTTTGAATCACTCTGAGATATCCATTGTATTCGAGATATCGGTGTTTGAGATATTAAAGTTCAACTGGATATAATCCTCATACACCCCTGGAACTCGTGGAATAATAGACTTAGAGTTTTGATATGAATATTTTAATGAATGGATCTTGTTCTGACTCTACACTCACCAACTGTGTGGGAGGCACCATCTCCTGGAAATATGTAACTATCTTCAAGTTTTGTAATATCCCACAATGCAATACATAAACCTACATTGTGCACAACCTACAAAAATAAAAATAGAAAATAAAAAAAATTCACATTATGCTTTAAAAACAGTCTGGCAGTATTTTAGATATCCTGAAAACTTTATATTTTGTCATAAACCTATCATTTGCATAACTAAAAGTAGACCATTATCTTGAAGACAGATGCAGCTGATTTCTGTGATAAATGGAGTCAATATGTTTTGTAGAGGTACAATGTGCATTTTATGAAGAAGCTCCTTCTCAGCAAGAAGAACACCTTTCAAAATTTTTATCAAGAAAGAGCTATGAATTCCTGTTGAGTACTTCAGATTGGACAATGCATGAATTACATATGACAAACCTGAATCCTTTCTTCAGACAGTAAATCTGAGATTTCATTCACACTTTGAATTATGATAGAGTAATCTTTTATGAGTCACATTTATTTAAAACAAGAGGCCCATGGGCCACAACACTCACCTGAATTATTATTGCCCCTGCTGTTCTTCATCAAGAAATTTTAAAAGATCTTAACTCTCTTTAATCCCATGACAAATTTTGATCTCATATTATCACCCTTATCTATAGCCCCATGGGGTCAATTAAGACTTAAATAAACTTGAATTGATACAACGTGGGGGATGCCACAGTATCAATATGTCTAACATTCTGGAAAGATTTTTAAATAATTTTACCCTCTGTATTATGTAAAATTTGATCACTGATTTTACGCCATAACTTCAGGGTCCATGAAAGAAAACTGAATTCGGAATGTCTGTAATATTGATATGATTTTGCTCTTGAAAATAACTTTTATTTCAAATTTCCTATATATTCTCATATAAAACTCGATTCAAGCCAGCCTATCCAAATATGGACCTGCACTATACTGAAATGCTTGCATTTTAATATGACTTTAATCAGTTTCTAATGATAAGATAATTTTCAAAGACTACACATTTTCCCCATGTAAAACTTTGATCCCCTTTTGGGGTCCAATCCTACCCCCCCCCAACCATTTAATGGCAAATCATGGCCCTGCTAGCCATGACAATTTTTTTATAATTCAAAAAAATAATAATCATATATTTATTCTCATGCAAAAATTTGACCCTTTATTATAACCCCACCCTCCCCCAGAGACCATGACTTGAACCAATTTTAATCTGCACTTCCTGAGAATGCCTGCTTATTGATATGACTAATTATGGCCCTGCTCATCTTCAGAAGATTTTAAAAAAAATTTCCTTAAAAATTTCCATATAAAACTTTGTTCCCCTATTGTGACCCCACCCTGCATGTATTACCCAGTTCCACGGTTTGAATGAACTTGAATTTGCACTGATCTAATTTGTTTGCATATCAATATGACTAGAAACCATAATACTGTTGCTTTTTTCCCTGTATATTCCCTTTGTTTCCCATTGTGATTCTGTACTACCCCAAAATTGAAAACTGAATCTACAGCATCTGAGGATGCTTGGATATTATGACAAATCATGGCCCTGCTAATCTTGAAAAGAAGATTCTTATAAAATAAATTAAAAGATGTCATTATCATTTTAATTCTTCAAAAATCATCTCCCCTTTGAAAAGAGCGAGGTCCCTTTTTGAACAATCTTGAACCCATTTTATGGACACAATAGGTAACCAGAAATTTAGCTCACTTGAGCTTAGGTGAGCTAAAAATTGAAAGGTCTTTCTCAAAATGTTTAAAGGGAGAATGTCAAAAGTTGTTAGAATTCTGTTCAATTTTACTACAGAATGTAACAAAATATTTTTTGATTCAAAAGAAAATGGGTATATAAGAAATTTGGACTCAAAATCTTCATATATTCTTCAGTAGAAATTTTAATCATTTAAGTATGGTGATGTTAACCACCATTAAAGAGTGACACTGTACGGAGACTAATGTGAATATTAAATTCATGTCACAAAAAAATATCAGGAAAAGGCACAATCAGGATCACCTGGCTAATAAGACTGTTAATTTCCACATGTAGTAAATAAATTCAAGACTAATTCGCCTAGGGCAATAAGTAGAGAAACTATTTACTGGCAAATGAAATACAGATAACCAATTTATTTGCTGAGATTCATAAAAAAAACAAATGTTTATAAAACATATGTGCCCCCCCCCCCCCCCCTCCATGGTAAAACATTGAAAACGGTTATACACATGCACCACTTAATTGATAGTAGTGACAAAACAATTCAAGATATTGAGCAGACAATATCTTCCAATGTCTGGAGTGGATTGACCCTTGACTTTTAACCATGTGACCTAAAATCAATTGGGGTCACCCACTCCTTAGGATGTACCAGTATAACAAGTTTGGTGTCAATCAAGCAAATGATTCTTAAAATATAGGCGACAATATACATCTATTACTATGTCCAGTTTGACCTTTGACCATGTGAACCTTAAATTAGTAGATGTAGTCTAGTCGATATACAAAATGACCTCAAGAAAATTGCTACAAAAGGTTTTATTGGTGTAAGTTATACTACTGTACAATACAGTCTTAACAACGTATCAAAAATATACAAAAATATAATTAGCTGAAGACGTTGAAAAGGGGGTCTTTAATATGACCACGAACTGTAAAATTTGAGTTTTCATTTATGCTACAATTTGTCCTCCATACACAGAAAATATGACTTAAAATATGACGTCATGATGACACAAGTCTATGAGATACGCTGTGAAAGCATGGTCACTGTTAGTTGAGAAATATTTATATAAACCGCAATAATCATTTATGGTATATAAGTACATCAAAATGGAGTTCTTGGGTCTCTTAATGTTTATTTGATGCTAGGCGCACAAGTATCTAATGATATAAACTCGGACCAAGTAGGGGGACTAGTTAAATTTACGTATCAAAACAATCGTTCATCGCCCGATTCCAGATTTTCACCAGCAGAAGTACATTAGGTCCATAATCTTAAATCAAAAATTTTATAGCAGATGTCTAAAATCAAATTGTCTTATTGAGGTGGAAATGGCCTTTATTCACTTTCAAAAATAATATATGGTGAGCCATATGTGACATTTTTATGCATTCTATACGCATATAACGTAAAACAACAAATTTCAAGGTAATTTTCAAAATCTGATTTCTATTTAGAATTTTTTCAGTCAAACATTTAAGATTGTTTGCATATCAAAAGATAAAACAATTATTTGAAATAATATTCAACAAGTCAAAAAATCAAAGCACAGAATAAAAAAAAAGGGGGGGGGGGGGTCAACATTTTATCTGCTGAATTGAATTGATACAAAAATGGATATATGTGTTCTCTGAAACAAAGATCTATATACAGGGAAAACAATTGTTTTATGGGAAAAGGGAAGCATTGGTATTAACAATGCAAGCTCAGAAAGAGGCAATTCTATATCTACTAGGGCTGGACAGGTCGTTCATGAAGAATGTCAATATATCTATGTCAACCCCAGAGTTATAAAATGTTTGAAAAGAAAATTAACATCACCGGTAATCCCTATTCCATCCAAATTACTTAGATCAGAAAAGCAATTCAATTTCAAAGAAGACTGTCTATTTTGCGGAAAACCAGTTCATGGTAATGCAAAACGGAAAAAAACAAGGAGTACACAATTTCAATCAACTTTGGAACAGATATGCAAGGACAGAAATGATGAATGGGCAGTTGAAGTTAAAGGTAGGACAGAATTTGCTAGGGATCTTCATGCAGTTGATGCCATTTATCATAGTAGTTGCAGTGGTAATTTTCGATTAGGAAGAAAAGTGCCAGAGGTGTTTTCAATATGCAAAGAAAGTGCATCTTAATCACGAGATTGGCCAAATACCAGCCACAAACTTTTCTTACAAGTGACAAAATATTGGAGGAAAATGACGAACAAACAACAATCAAAGATCTAGTACATGAAAAGTCTCTCCGGAGACAAGGCATATTCCCTTCAACATATGAAAATCAAATTGAAGAAGCATTATGGTATGTCCATCATAATAACTGAATTAAACGACAAAGAAAATGTAGTTACATTTCGTCAGACTGCTGCAACCATATTGCATAATTTCTACAAGGAATCAGAAGTTCTAAAGTCTGACGAAGAGAATAAAAGGTTTCTGATAAAAACAGTGGCAACACTTATCAACTTATCAAGAATGATATATGAAACAGGCCTGTAGATAAAAGCATTCTATCCAAGCGTTCAGAATATTCTGTCAAAAGAGGGTCATTTACCAGACAGTTTTTCATCATTTCTGAAAACCATAGCTTCTGAGAATGTCCCATCTACCAAAGTTAATTCAACTGGATAAGCTTTCATACAAGCCACAAGACCAAGACTAGTGATAGAACCTCTTCAGATTGGACTTGCAGTACAACTGCATCATATGTTTGGATTCAGGTTTCTAATAGATACACTAAACACTATGGGGTTTTGTCCACCATACTCTGAAGTCAAGAAATTTGAATGATCTGCTGTCATTTCATCAAAGCAAGAGCCCTGTCCTCTAGACGAATCACATTGTCTACAGTTTGTAGCAGATAATGTAGACCATAACATCAATGCCATTGATGGAAATAACACCTTTCCTGGTGTGGGGATTATATCTTGTTTGTCTCCTGGGTTAAAGAAAACCCCTCAACGCATACAACGCTTGGATGTAACTACTGATGACTTAGTCGCATCTGGCCATATCAACCTATTTTACGTCAATGCGGAAAAACACAAGACATTCATGCAACTTAAATTCCAAGAGCTGAGACCTATTAAAAGCATGAACTTTTCTTGGAAGATTGACATCTTGAAAAATGTTGTATGGCCTTTAAGATCAACTATGCCTGGTTGGTCTGGGATGATGCAAATGGTTCCAGAAGGCAATAATCAAGGGGTTTCGGATATAACCTTTTTGCCCATGATTAATCTGAACCCAAATGAACTGAATTGCATCTTTTCAACGTTGGTATTTGTTTCTAAAGAAGTTTCATGACATAATTGAACTACAATCATAACGTTTGATCAACCATTGTATTGGAAAGCAGTTATGATGACAAACAGTGGGTAATGAAGCAACATAGTTGTGCGTCTGGGATCTTTCCACACAGAGATGAGTTTTCTTGGCAGCATCGGAGGAATTATGTCAGGTTCTGGGCTTAGAGAAATACTAGAACTCATATATGCCCCAAACGCTGTTAGTGTTATGTTAAGCAGGAAGGCAGTTTCTCTCGTGCAGTTCGAGCAATGATGCTTTAGACACTGCACTACAATGCATGCTGAACGAACATATATTTGGTTTGAATCAGTGATGAAGTTGAAAGTGATTTTAAGGAAGCAAATCCCATTTTAGACAAAGCAGATGAGTTATACCATCGTCTATGCTCGAAAGATGACCCTGTTTTCACTGCATTTGGAGAAGCACATTCAAGATAAAATGAATGAAATCAAACAATCTCGAACATCAAAATTATGGCTGTTATGTATTGACATGGTTGCCATTTTGAAATGCTTCTTGATTGCAGACAGGGGATTGGCAGCTTCATCTATCGACATTACAGGAAATGTTGCCATATTTTGCAGCTACAGGTCACAACCTGTATGCTAAATCTGTGTATCTGTATCTGTCTCAAATGCAGGACCCTTAAATGCAGGACCTAGACAAAATCCATCCTGAGGTATATAACCATTTCATGAAGGGAAACCATGTTTTATGTAGAACCGATCGGTATTAGTCAGGTTAGTCTACTAACTTAATTATAGAGCAGGTATTGATGAGAAGCGTGAAATCCACGGGCAGATTAACACGTGGAAAAGGAATGGGGACAGCTCAGAGGGTGCAGTGGCTTTTGTCTCTGCCAACATTAGCAGCAGAATACAATCAAGCAAAGCAAACATTGACTGACACAGGATACCAAACAAGTGACCAGCATGTTGATATGTCCAGATCAAGAATGGAAAAAGACAACAATGGTATCAGTGTATTGAGCTACTTCTTGAAAGATAGGGACTCTTTTGTCTTACATGACAAGACTGCGTAATATTGAAACTGGAATGATTGCAGACAATGACGCAAATGCAGATGCTGCAAAGAGTATAGGCGATAAAATTAAACAGTCTAAAGCTGGACAATTGGCCTCAGAAATTTCATTCAGAAAGAAAGATCAAGTGGTTACTCTTGATATAAAACGAACAACAAACACTAATGTCACACACTTGTCACAGATTGATCCTCAGCTCAGAGGTTGACAGCTGTTGGATCAGAAACACTCAACACAACAGCTGAGTTGTTTGAATACGAACTTTCAAGCTTTCCGTCATCAATATCTGAATCAAATGGTCTTTAAAAGCAGGCAGTAAAAGCTACGCTTGGTGAAGCTATATGGAGTACAGGTGACTGTCATGCTGAAGAACTTCCCACAACAAATGTGGTGAATGTTATCGATGGAGGATCTTTACTGCATCAAATACCAAGGTCCAAAACCCAGATATTTTCTCAGATTTGCTCAAAATATGTTGATCAAAAGGTGTTTTCAAAATCCCATCATTGTTATGGATGGTTACAATGGCAAGTCAACTAAAGATATGTCTCACATAAGACACAGCAAAGGAATTCAAACAAACACTATAACATTTACTGAGAACATGCCACTGAGAATAAAGAAGGAAACATTTCTTTTGAATGAATTGAATAAGCAACGCTTTGTTGCCCTCCTTGTAGGAAAACTAGAGGAAAGCAATGTTGAAGCCATACAAAGTGAGAGTGATGCAGATTTGTTATGTAAGACAGCTGTTGATAAGGCAAACGATTACACAGTGGTTGTATATGGAGAACACATTGATTTGTTGGTTCTGCTGTGTCATTATGCAAAAGAAGACAGACATAACATTTTTTTAACCTCTGACAAACAAATATCAATGAAAAACCACAGAGTTTGGGATATATCTAAAGCACAGTCAGTTCTTGGAATTGATGGTTGTTGTCAACTCCTTTTTATTCAATGCTTTAACAGGGTGTGACACAACTAGTCGTTAGCATGGCATTGGAAAACCTGCTGCCTTGAAAAAGATAATGAATGACGTTTATCTAAATCACAAGGAGTTGTATTTCTGAAAGAAAATGTTAGCAAAGAAGATATAATCAAGGTGGGAGAGGAAGCATTAGTCAGCTTGTATGGCGGGGCACCTCTAGAGGGTTTAGACATTCTCAGGTAGAGAAAGTGTCCAACCAACACAATGTCAGTTAAGAGGCATGTTGTGGTCCAAGTGCAGTCACTTCCACCAACTTCTAATGCTGCCATGTTTCACTCAATGCGAGTTTTCTTACAGTGTCAGCACTGGAAAGGCAAAACAGTTGCAGATCACGATCCTACTGAATGGGGTTGGACTCTCAAAACCGGCAAACTCCTACCTATTCAAATGTCTAAACAAGCTGCACCCGACTTTCTGTTGAAAATCATCCACTGCAATTGTAAAACTGACTGTGACAATAAGAAATGTAGCTGTCGAAAGAATGGCATAGCGTGTTCTGGTGGATGTGGAGAATGTAGAGGAATCAACAGCTCCAATTCAAGAAATACTCCAGAATGTGATGATGAGAGTGAAAACGAGACCTAGATTTGAAAATCTGTAATATTCCTTGTCCTTTACAATAAAAAGGATGTTAATTCCATATCTATCAGCATTTTTGCATGTTTATGTTGTAAACTATTTGCATAAATTGTACAAATCTGATCCTGTTATCCACTTACAAAATAAGTTGATACCAATTGATTTGATATGGTTATTAATTATTTCCAGATTCCCATGATTTAAAACAAATTCATCCATATTTGTATTGTTGTTTTTCAAAGAAAGGGGACAGCCAGAATAAAAATTGGAAATTAACTTCTCAAAAAATTTTGCCATGCAATTAGGAAAAATGATGTTTTGCCTGATCTTCAAACTCATAATTCATGGGGGTTGTTGTTGTCTTCTACTATAAATGCCTCAAATCCCCCCCCCCCATTTCCAACTTTGTTGTGTGTGTGTGTGTGTGTGTGTGTGTGTGGTTATGTATGTTTATTGAAGTCTTTTACTTTTAATGCTCATATTTCAATAAATACATTTTTTATACCATAACTTTCAACCTTACATTCTTCTTATTTTGCTGGGGCCTTCAGCTCAACATTTAGATATATCAACAATATTTAATCTATTAATAATAATCATTTTCATTCATATGTCAATTTGATATATCCCAAGGAACTCGGAATAAAAGACACAACAGAGTCTACCCATCTGCTTTGTACTTAGATTTTTTAATGAACATTGATGTTAATGGCAAACTAACAACACAATTTTATGACACACATGATGACGCCAGCTTCTCTATCGTCAACTTCCCATATTTATGTTATTAATTTCCATTATCACCTGCATATGGTGTTTATGTCTCTAAACTGATTCAATATGCAATAGCTTGTTCTGCATATGATCAGTTTTTAATCCACAGGCTCTCGACAAACAAGTTGATGTTACAGGCATTTCAAGTCTTGTTTGAAGACAGCATTTGCAAATTCTATGACCGTTGTAATGATCTAGTTTGCCTGTACAACCTATAATTGGGTCAAATCCTGTCTTACATATTTCATACCAATTGTTAGGCCACTCCTCACACGTTGATTTTAACTGTGGATTATTCTGTTTACCTGATCTCTCTTAAAAGATATAGGGTTCACAACAGGTGTGACCAGTGGGCAGGGGATGCTTACTCCTCCTGATCACCTGATCCCACCTTTGGTATGGCCAGGGGTCCATATTTGCCCTATTCTTCATTTTGTATTCCTTGTAAGAGTTATGAGATTGATCAGTGTTTGTTATCTTCACCTTTTTATTCACTACTATATACTACTTGTGCAGAGCCAGTCACCCAATATAGATTTTATTTTTGCATTACAACATAACAAATAAAAGTCAATGTAAAAAAAATGGAGGGAGGGCAGCCCCCCCCCCCCCCCCCAACCCCCTCTCCTCCAGTTTCTACTTTCCTGTAAACATTATGTTATACACATTATGTCATACAAACAAATGGATGGGACAATTTCTTATTATACCAAATGTAACTTTGTTGTTAAGGTTTTTATCATTTAAATTTTTTTTTTGGAGAATTGAAATTTTGAGTATGTCATATCTACAGAAAACTTTTCAACAGAAAGTTAAAGAAGATGCAAAATAGAAAATGAAATGCCTCATCTTCTTAGGTAGTTCAACTTGGCTTAGTGTAATTTCAATAAATCAGGACCATCTGCTGAAATTTAATTTCTTTTCAACATAAAGAGGACTGAAATTAAGGAGACATTTACAGAAATAAATGGATTACAAAATACATGTTAAAAAAACAAATTTCTATTATTGAAAAAAACCTAACATTTTGATGATAAATAGACATCTGGCATCATCCCCATTATTAAATTATTCTGTAGCATTTTGCCGTCTGCATTTCCTTGGGGTTTGACAATGGTGAATATTCTGTAGTGATTGTGGCTTAACTATTATTTCTTTTGATTTACTTTATTTCTATAAATTGCTTTAATACACAGATAATTCTAATGTTTTGGTTTCATTTTCCAGAAATAATACAATTTCTTGTTTTATATGGCACAACAATACAAAGCATATGGGTGTTGTAACACCAAGTGGTTCTGAAAATGTCATCAACTAAAGAGAAGATGGAAAATATATATCACAACACCGAGTTGTTCTCTCAGAATGTCTTCAATAAAAGAGAAGATCCAAAATATGTATTTTGACACCGAGTTGTTCTGAGAATGTCATTCACTAAGAGAAGGTCCATGGCCTTCATTGTTGTCACACTATAACCTCTGATGTACCTTCCATACAAGTATTTTAAATTACCAATACACTGTCAAATCAGGAGGCGGAATTACTGAAATCATACAAATGTTTGACCTATTGAGACTCCTACATTGAAAAGACAAGAGTTTGACAGACAAGTAGACAGTTTTATTATTTATAGTAAAGGTTTGTTTTTCTAGCATCCCTGAGGGACCTGAGTTAGAATATGTCCTAAGAACCCCTTACTTGTCGTAAAAGCTGACAACTAAATAGGGCAGTCCTTGTACGTGACTGCAAAAACCAAGGCCCATTGTCACAGCAGGAGACAGATCTCTTCCTACTCAAAGGCTGTATTAGTGCCGAGCATAGGCCTAAATTTTGCAGCCCTTCGCCAGCAATGGTGATGTCTTCATATGAGTGAAAAATCCGCAAGCAGGATGTTAAACAATACACAACCAACCACATGGAAGTAATTTGTTTGTCCAAAGCTGTTCTGTGTTTTATTTTATTGACAGAGAGAAAATGTTCACATAAAGTTGAGAGATTATGTCACTTTACAATGTACTCCATATGACTAATTTAGAGGCATAGCTTCATTAGCCTCGAGCAGGCACATTCTTACACATACATGTAACTTGCTTTAAGCATAAACAAATCATTTAAAGGCACCGATCTTTTGGAGAGAACCTTAAAAATGAGGCATCACTGGCAAGACAAGCAACTGCTTATCTAAAGGTCCAAAGTCTCTTATTATTCGGTTAAAGATACAGAACAAGCTTCAATTTTGATGTTAGATTATGATAAAGACATCAATACTGCAGTATTTTATGGAAAAACTCCATTAAATACAAAAACCTATGATTTGTAGAAATATAATGAAAATAGTTTCAAAACACAGCCTGTCTTTCTAATGCACTTTCATTTTGAAACAAGCTATGTGATGACCACTTCACTGTCTCAACATACCACATGTTTAATTTCCCAGCAAGTTTTAGATTTGCTTATCATCTAACTACACTTTAGTGTTTTGCAGATGATCTAGCATGATGATGCATCCTACCTCCTATAGAGACTACAGCTGATGACCTTCATGCACTAGTATGTTATAATAGTCTTTGAGCTTACCTTGTTAGCTAGCTTCTTGTTAAGAGCCTCTATGACTGCATCGTTGAACTTAATATGGAAGAGCCAGGGCGGAATCCTGACAGTGTCTTTCATCTCTGCCAGGACAAACATGGTTGTGCCTATAGTAGATTAAAAACATTTTAAAGTGAAATATTAAAGTTACATGCCATAAAACATAGCTATAGTGAATCTCCAAGGTCAGCAAACAAAAGTTCATTATCTCTAAACTCCGTTAAATAGAATAAAATTTACGTTGTTTTCCTCTCAGCAAACAACGGATTGTTACATCTAATCTTTGTTACAATACAATAAAATTTTCATTATTTTCCTCTCAGTAAACAACAGTTCATTGTATCCAAACTTCGTGATATAGAATAAAAATTTATTTATATATTTATTTTACTTTCAAAGGGGAATAAATATCACTTCACATCAAGTGTGAATTTGTTATAAGCAAGTTTTACTATACTGTATTTTCAAAAGTTTTAGCTGAATAGTTCCATCATTTTCATGGTTGTGCTATACTACCAAATCAAGTAATTAACGAAGGATGATTTTTACTCATGAAGGAATAATGTAAACAAGCATTTTAAGTGTATTGCAGACAATACAAAGTCCCCTACTGGTACGATAATTCAGTCAAAAGTAAGTCAAGTGTAACAAAACTCAAACTAGATCCGTAACTATCCAAGGCAAAGCCACACATCAAATTTCAATTGCATATCTTCATCCAATGCGAAGAAAAGTCTGGAAAACCTCAAGCATTCATCAAGGGACATAATTCAGTCAAAATTAGGTTAAGCATAATGAAACTCAAACTTCATCTGCAACTATCCAAGACAAAGTCATATATATGATTTCAGTTGAATATCTTCATAAATGGTGGAGAAAAGTACAGAAAACTGATTCAGCATTACAGACAGATGGACAGATAGAGGGTACACTAATAGTCCCCTTTGGCAAAACTGGTAGGGGACTAAAAAGCTTTCACCAAAACCATGTATATGATAATGTTTCATTTAGCAAATCAATGAAAGTTGATGTAAACAAATATTAATGAAACAACAGTGAAGCACTATGAAAGTTGATTCCCAAGTTAGCCCGGAACCTTGGTGACACGAGAACTTAATGTAAGGAGTTTCAAAGAACTCGAGTCACCCGAAAGCCTTTACTTTTAAAAGTATGATCCCTCACATTATTATACAGATTAAGACATTACCATCTGTTTTCCAAGTTCTGATAGCCATCAACACCAAATTCACACTAATACAGGAACACAAGCCTGCATCCTACGTAGCTTGGACCCAAATTTGAAATATGCAGATGTCAATGTGCTCTCAGTTACATAATTTGATGATAGTTCGTTCAATCAAGTGCAATGATACCAATTTCAGTTGTCATGTCCTGACTAAACAATTGCCACATGGGCCACATCATATTTCCCCAATAAGCAATATTACTAGGCTTCTCTCTTCTGTTGTGGCTTGATGTCTGAATGTTTAATGTCTGAAAGTTTGATGTCAGAAGCCTTGATGTCTGCAGGCTCATGATAATTGCTTTATAACTACAGGGAATGAAAATCACTTTGCTCTAAGCGTGAATTCATTATAAGCATGTTCACTGTAACCAGGTTTTACTGTAGATATGTTTGATGATTCTGCGTAATACATTATTACTAATCACTATGGTCATCAGAACCCCAGTCTGATGAACCTTGGCCCAAGGAGCTATGAAACTGAATGATTGTACAAAGAAAACGATTAGGTTATATGAAAGCCCTCGCCATAAAAGGTGTTGTCTCCACTAGGAAATTGTATATGTATGCAAAACTTGACCAATGATATAATGTATATAACCCGGTTTTTCTAATTGTACAGTGTTAAATTCTCACTTTTTACAGTTGTATATATATTACATTCATTGAAATGATGTATCAGTACAGTTATTTTGAAGGTCTGTCAGAAATTAGCAAAGTCCTTTTATTTTTGTGTTGGTTTACTAACAACAAAGAAGCAGCCGGCCCTTACAATTGTCTACTTGACAAGTTCAAATACATTTTTTAATAATCTGACTATTAAAATGAAAGTAAAAGTTTCTTCAAGTGGTTCCCCAATTTATTAACCTGCAAATTTTGGCTTTTACTACAATAAGGTTAGATAAAGGTAAGAAGTTGACCGATATGTAATGAATGTGATTTTGTCATAATATTATCAGACAGAGCACTCAAGTAGCACAGTGCCAAGTTCCCTCTTAAATAGTTTGAAGGGGCAGTCCCTGAAAAAAAGAGAGTTTCTGATTTGTTAAATACATATTCTTTATTTGGTCATGTGAATTTCCAGTTGATCCTATTTTTTATTTTATTTTTATTTATTTTTTATTTTAGATTTTATTTTTAGATGACCAACGCCCTGCAAATATACCTGAAGACATTCAAAATGACACTATTAGTCAAATCATACCTGAACAATCACTCACTGAACTGTTATTTTAAAAGATGTGCTAAATTTTTTGAGGAAACTTTCATAGAAGTTTTGCCATTCCAACACAAATGGAGCTTTTTAAAAATGCCCTCATCCTATTCTAAGACATTGTCGCAATGCATGTTTCTGAGAGTACTGAGTAAATTTGAATTATTTCCCCTTGGAAGGAGATATAACCCTTCATGCAGAATTCCCTTAATTTCTGTGTGTTTGGTTTACACAGATAAATCAGTTGTTATGAAAGTAAATGTTTCCAATAGATGTACAAATGAATAGGTTTACTGACAAATTCAAATCTTATAGGTTTATTACTTTTCAAGCTTAACTCCTTCAGGAAAGCAATTCAAAAAATCATGTATTCAATTCAAATCTGATACTCTCTAAGATCTGATTGGTTTGAAAACTTATCAGTGTACACTACGTGATACCAAATAAGGTAAAAATCCTAATTAAACGCACAATGACTGAATAAGGATGCAATTAGAAGGCTTGGAACTGCAGACTAAGTAATTAACTAGCTAACACTAAAACTGATTGATGGAATGGTAAGGATGAATTTGCATTAATAATACAGGCATGAACACAGAAGAAAAAGAGGGAAAAGGAAAACAAGATCCCTATATATTGGTAATAGTTCGATTAATTCTAACAAAAAAGATAATCTTACTGAAATTGCCCACAACTTTGACATACGAGACAAGAAGAGCACATCTTGCAAATTAAATCAGATGACACTGAACTGCTTCAGATACAATTTTTATTAACTGCTTTTCTTCTAGGCTCCAAAAATTGGAATGAGTCACCAAGAAAACTATTGTCATTCTCTCTCAAATGCATTTATTGAGACCTAATCACTGGATTATAATGGCAACTAAGATTAAGCTTCTACAGCCAAGTGGCAGACGTCACAGTCATCTCAGCTGCTCTCCGTACCATAATTACCAGTTTGTTTCTGTGGACAGGGCATCTAAGATCATTAACCTTGAACTCTTCATCTTGGGAATTATGGGAAGCTATGAATTATAAGTCTTACTTCAAACCTACGTACTTAATGCGTGTTGACGGGGAGTAAATCATATGTATATTTGACGTATATCTGACTATCAAGATTTTAAACATTTTAACATACACAAGATAAATAAAATGTTGACAATAATTCAATGTTCTGTATAACTTACATGTATTTTTAAGCAATTTCCATTTTATTTGTTTGTGGAATTGACACAGAGTTCTGTACGTGCTAATAAGACTCAAGATTTAAGTTTCCATGTACAAGATTGCTAACATTTCTGTATGATATTTACATATTACATGAAAATTTCACAAAGAATCCATAGAATGTGCGACTGTTTTTCTGAATTCTACATGACAAAGATTTTAGAAGAATTTTCCAATAAGATTTAATTAAAGCCATCCATGATGGTCTCCTTCCTATGAATCTTTTGCAGCTACAATACACATACACAAGGATGCTTACACAATAATTTGACAAACTGTGCATTGAGAGGATGATGAACAATTCTCTCCCTACATATTGATTGATTGATTGTTTGTTTGTTTTCCGCCACTCAACAATTTTTCAGTTATCTGGTGGCATCCAATTTTTGTAGGTGGAGGAGAGAACCCAGATACAATGTATTTGGGAAGAGACCACCGACCTTCCGAAAATAAACTGGCAAACTTTCTCACATATATAAGCACGAGCGGGATTCGAACCCGCACTAACTAGAGGTGAGAGGCCCCTACATATTATCTGTGTGACTGTTTTACTGGTGTCAAATCCAATGAAAACTTGTTTACATGAACTATCAGAATACTACATATATTCCTGAGCTTCTCAGATTATCATATAAATTAATTTTCATATACATTGTACATAATTCACATGTACCACTTTCCCTTGAATATGTGCTATCTATAATTGAATTGTTTTGCTTTCTGAATCCATTCTAAAACTACTGCTCTCAGAAAACTGTCCAATCAGTTGGAATCTACTGTCCATTCTTAAGTCAAATTTGTCCATTATTTCAAACCTTTCAGACAGTTTACTGGATAGTGTTACAGAGTGGACATGCAGCTGAAAGAAAGAGATGAATTACATAAAACAAGGCTTTTTGTTCTGATAGTGGAGAGACACACGTTAACTTTTAATGGAGAGACACACGTTAACTTTTGGTGGAGAGACACAAGTTAGCTTTCAGTGGAGAGACAAGTTAACTTTTAGTGGAAAGACACAAGTTAACTTTTAGTGGAGAGACACAAGTTAACTTTTAGTGGAGAGACACGAGTTAACTTTTAGTGGAGAGACACAAGTTAACTTTTGGTGGAGAGACACACGTTAACTTTAAGTGGAGAGACACATGTTAACGTTTAGTGGAGAGACACAAGCTAACTTTCCAAATCCATACCATTTCATATGTCTTATATGATATATAAGAGGATATAAAAGTTTTGAATAACACGATAATATGATTTTAATTTGAAGAGGTGTTGTTATGAATTATTCTAAAGGCATTAAACTTTCTATATGTCAAATGCCTATTGTTTTTCTATTCTCACTTTATTATTAAATTCCCAACTCTTTGTGTGTGTGCATTTGTTTGGTGCAGAAGAAATATTTCCTCTTCAAGATATTTGGGGGGGGGGGGGGATTTGATGAACTTCTCACCTGAGATTTAAAACTGCCTATTCTTTTAACAAAACGCTGACTACAAAATCATACTTTTTCATATAACTTTGTAGTGCATGTTTACCTATGACTGTCCTTATTTGACAATGGAGACAATGATTTGAGGAGGTAAAATACCTCAAACTGAGAAAGATCTCACCTTGTATATCTGACTGTTGATCAGTTCTCTCTCTCGTAGAATGGACAGTGGGTTTTGCCTTTTCTCTTTTACATAAAATATACTTAGCAGTTGTGTGGCAAAATATTTGATTTAAATAAATTTCATTTTTGAAAACACCTGAAGGTATGACTGTGACAGCCAGCACACTTCATGAAGCACATTAGTGTGCCAGCACACCTTATGCCCTACCCTGTTGCCATGACTATCAGCAGAGCAGCCTTCTGCCCATTTTCAGGCATATCCTGACCCCACTGTTTGTGGGTTTGGTGGAGAGGGGGTAGAGCAGCCCACATTCTGCCCAAATCAGGTGAACCAAGAACATGTACACCAATCTGGGCATTCCACTCAGGGGACAGCCCCAGTATCTCGCAACCCCTTCCCGATCCCCCAGTACTCATATGTAGGATAGCATGTGATGGCCTTAGGTATAGACATGAACCAATACAAAAACCTGCGGTATGATATGAAGTCTGGTTGGGAATCCTTCTTCCACAAGTTCATTCAGCTAGCCCACAGTCAATGGACAGAGAGCAGCATGACCAGTTCTACTAATCTCCTTAGCGGGCACTGCGAGCGACTATTACACTTTGTTGTTGGGGATGGATGGTAACCTCTCACTGGCTGATATCTTCAGAAGTTTTGAGAAGTGCTTCAAATTGTCAGGATGTAGTACTACCAGCATTTCTGGTAAACCATTTGAGTCAATTAAGCCCATGAAGGATGCGAGGATGGTGGCCCTGCAGGAGGTCCAGCAGCTGGTGGGAAGGTCGATATTAGAGAAGGATGTACAGGATCTGCGTCAGAGAATTGAGGAACTGGAGAAGGAACTGCAGGGGGGTGGGGGTGGATTCCTTCCTCCTAGATGCACCCTTCATCACAGCAGAGGCATGAACAGAAACCCACAGGGTGCTTCAAGTATGGGACTCTTGGCCATTTCAAGAGAGGCTGTCCAGAGCTCAATGGAAAGAGACACCCAGAGGCCAGGGGGCAACAATTTTCTCCTAGATAGAATTCTGAGGCCCACCAGTCAATGGACACTTGAGGCTTGAGGGCGGGAAGTGATGATCTGTTCACCAGCCTGAGGAGAAAAGTGAGCTGGAGGTGGTTAGTTGCCATGCAGAGGAAGGGATGGATAACATGTCCTGCTAGCATGCTTCTGGCCCAAAGAGACTTGTCTGTGCCCATCACGCAATTAAACCTGACCACCAGATTTATGGTAGAAATGGTGATCCAAAGAGTGCAACTGCAAACGATGGATACAGGTGTCAAAATCAGTGTTCTGTCCACCAGGGTTTATGACGAGCTCAACCCCAGCTGCCCATAAAGTAACACATCACCATCCTTGTGTAGGCTGGTGACAATGCAAGGATGGGAGGGTTTATCATTGGTCCTGTGAGTATGCACCTGGGAAAATGGAATACAGTGTTGATCTGTATGTGGCTCCATTACAGGATCAGATGTTGTGGCTCTGTTAGAGGATCAGATGTTGTTGTGGCTCCGTTAGAGGATCAGATGTTGTGGCTCTGTTAGAGGATCAGATGTTGTTGTGGCTCCATTAGAGGATCAGATGTTGTTGTGGCTCCGTTAGAGGATTAGATGTTGTTGTGGCTCTGTTAGAGGATCAGATGATGCTGTGGCTCTGTTAGAGGATCAGATGTTGTGGCTCTGTTAGAAGATCAGATGTTGTTGTGGTTCTCTTAGAAGATCAGATGATGTTGTGGCTCCGTTAAAGGATCAGATGTTGTTGTGGCTCTCTTAGAAGATCACATATTGTTGTGGCTCCCTTAGAGGATCAGATATTGTTGTGGCTCTCTTAGAGGATCACATGATGTTGTGGCTCCGTTAGAGGACCAGATGTTGTGGCTCCCTTAGAGGATCAGATGATGTTGTGGTTCCCTTAGAAGATCAGATGTTGTGGCTCCCTTAAAGGATAAGATGATGTTGGGAATGGAGTTCCTGCCCCAGCAGAAAGCTCACTTAGACTTGAAGAATGGTACTCTTACCATGGGAGTGGAGACATGATGTATAGGATGCCCAAGTCTCTGTGGCCAAGACAGTCCAGGTCCCAGATGCTGTGGTCCTAATTTGTCCCTGTCATTTTGATAGGTAGCTGGAGGACTTGGTGATTGGCCCTTACATCAGGCAGTTGTCAGGGATTATTTGGTTCCACACACCTATCATGCTGTTATGAGTGATTTTGCAGTGGATTGTTTACCTTGGACAAAATGCATTGAAAAGATACTCAAAAGCCCACACTCATTATGTGCAAAGTCCAGGGAGCTCTCTGGTATCTGGGATGATTGTGAGACTTGTGTTTGTTGGAAGCTTGATTATGACCATTACTTAAGACCCCATGTGATGGGTGGTATCATGGTTGCGCTGGCCCTGGGAAACTTGGGGTGGCTTCATGTGTTTTCTGCACTTTAGACATGGTCCAGGAGTAGTTGACACCATTCCTAGTAAACTAAGAGACAAGAAGCAATGCCTACCCCACTGGACAAAGATACTCGAGTGTGTTAACTGGCAGAACCTCAGTTCCACAGGAGCAGACTGGGAAGGATTCTGGATAGTAGTATCTGAGACTGTCCCTGGGAACATTTTATTGGAGCCTGCACCAGTGTCCTCAGACAGTCTCTTCTGAAGGAAGAGGGGGGTGTGTTAGGCCCACTTTGACCATTAATGGGACCCTGTATCATCATCCTTCAAAGAAAATTGTGGGGGGGGGGGGGGGGGGGGGAGTGTAGCATCTGGGGAGTCTTCCCCAGAATGAAACTGCCTAGTATCAGGGAGCAGATGAGAAACTTCTGGCAGCATGAAGACATTTCCTGTGGTTGTGGAGTGAAATACAACAGCAGAAGAGCCTCTCTGACATTGAAGCCAGGCAGCACAGAAAAGTGGCTAAGTCCGTAGGACCCACGTATTTGTAAATTAAGTAATAAACTCTAGTTTTAATATTAGTTGAAAGTAAATGTCACCCACAATGAGAAATTTCACAAATGAATTGACACCCACACACATGTACATTGGTAAAACTCTCAAACGTTAACAGTGACATTTGCACATCCAAATATCCTGTTCTGCTTATCTGTAAATTTTCAGTGTTGTCTCAATGGGTGAGAAATCTTAGTAGGTTGGAGTAGAAGCAAAAAGGAATGGGTGAGGTCGTGAGCAATTCCAGTGTTGTTTGACTAAACTTTCATGGGCCGACCTGTCCCCAAACCACACAATTGTGTCTTTTATTGTTTGCAGGGCTGCACACTACCCTGTATTGAGAGCCACACCCTGTTTTCCTGCACAAGTATGTTGTTTTCTATCGTGACTAGTCTAAATAAAATAGGTTATAACCCACAAATTATTAAGAACCAATACAAAGAAACAGCATTGGTTTATTACTGAAAAAAGACTATTTTATTTAGACTAGTCACTATAGACAACAAGAGACCCACAGACCCTATCAGTCACCTGAGTATTAGTTAAGAGTATCACTATAGTCCCAAGAGCTATGAAATATAGAGAAAAAAAATTCCTGTTGTGAATATCTTAAATTCTAATATACAGCAACAGTATAAAACAAGATGTGTTCTTAAAACTTATATGCCCTTGAGAGTGCCTACACTGATGAAAGGCTTTAAATAATATGATATATATGTAACATTCATACAATATGACCAATTTGGACCCGTCCTCGAGTAAAACCCAGGGGTTGTGAAATTCACAATTTCGGTAAATCCTTTTCCGCTTTTCCTAAATATGCATTTGGTTTTATACCGTATCAGCAAACTTAAAGAAGTCTTTCAAATGATAAAGACAATAATCACTGTAATAATTATAGCCCCAGCCTGGAATCAAAACCCTTACCCCCTAAAAACATGAAATTCAAAATTTTGGTATAGGACTTACTACTTCATCTAAATGTCTATTTAGTATCAATAACATTAAAGAAGATATATGTTCTGCACATACACACTATATATACCAAGTTTAGTCCTACCCTGGAGTCAAAACATCTACTACATAAATCATAAAATTTACAATTTTTGGTAGAAACCTTCCTACTCTATGTCACTTACACATGTGCAGGTCTAGAGAAGATTTTTGAAAATTGATAAAATTTTGGCAGCTTTTGCCCTGTCCCTAAGGCACCTGGGGTGCAAGAGTCCTGAAATTTACAATTTATGTCCCCTTGTCCCAAAGATGCTTCAACCCAAATTTGAAAAGAATTGGAATGGTAGTTATTTTGAAGTTAAAAATGTTTAATTGTTAACACACATTGAACTGCACACAACAATGGATGCAGATCAATTACCTGTAAAGTTGCACCTTGGGAATGGACATCTAAAAATAATTCTTTACACCAAAGAGAACACATGGAATTCAACAAGTTCAAGAGCAGACTAGCGAAATTCCATCAGTCCATAATTAGTTTTAAAAAACTGAGATAATTGATTTTTATTTACATACATCTACTACAGTAGAGGAGTCGGAGGCATATTTAAACTGGGGCTGCTGATTTTGACAGGGAAAGATTTGGAAAACGTATTCCACTTCTAGCATCAATAAAATTTTGTCAACTAAATCATAATATATACCATTTATCATTTGGGGCGTCTTATATGTATATTCATTACAAAACTGACCAAATTAATGACTAAACATCAGATCCACGCCCTAGGTAGTTAAGGAAGCTACTAGGTACCGCAATAAAGACTACAATATACACGCAGTGTACACAGTGTATGACATTGAAGTTCTTCATCAATTTTTTTTTTATACCTTTATTGATTGTGAGATTGCAGATAATTAGACCTCGGTGATTAAACACTCTATGGTGTACTATAGTAATTATGTACCAATCAATTCTTCAATCTATCAATAGGTAAAGGACTTATATAGGCAGTGTCAGCTGCCTGATCCTGTGATGATGTATCATAATAAAATACACTTTAAATTTAACATCAATCAATTCAAATACTACATGTCCTATTTTGTACTTTTTTTTCCGACAGTATTGTAAATATTTCAGCCTAGCTACTGTATGACATCCACACGAAATGTTGTTACTTTTTAAGCCTAAGTAAGCTATTATGAAAAAATCTACCATCAAGGAGTTTGCTTGCAGCATTGCTTATTATTTCTTGCATAATATTTAATAAATATCAGTGTATAATGTCTCCATGTGGGATCATTCCTCAGTCATGGTATGTTAATTAATAACACATGCACAAATCAATTCTACCTGTAATAATCCAAGAAAAATCAAAAGATATTCCAAATTACTTGAGTATGAATTCACGTCCTATTCAGGCAAGAAACCGTCAGTATTTACATGCATTTAATAAGAACTATCATTTTCATCTTAAATAAGCAAACCAAAACACTTTTTCATACTTCGTTATTTTAAGCAATACAATCCCACAATATAGTGATGAAAAAGAAATGTAAAGATTACTCATATAAATATTATAAGAGAAATTCTCACAGTCTACAGAAGTCAAAGGGGAACAACAAGTTAAGTCAATTCAAATTAGATTCAGTGAAGGATTATTTATAGATGCTTTAACAATGAATATGCAACACTTGGTTTTCATGTGGTACATCTTATGACATTTGCCTCATATCCCTTGACCACATCATTTCACAGAAATTACTTCTGACGTGACACTTTAAGGATTTATGGAACACTGATCATGTTGGAGATTCTATGTCGTAACAGTGATGGTCTTCATTTTAGGAATTTTGACACTGTGACCTTCTAAATTATGTTACATCTCATACTACTAGGCTGTGATGTCATAGCTGTTGGTTACATTGTGATGTCACAGTGGTAAGGATCTCAAACCCAAGAGAATTCGATAATCGCTGATGTTTGCTCTGCTAAATTCTTTTATCATTTTTCTTGAACTTCTCTGCCAATTCTCCGTTGACTTTGTGGAAATGTTCAGAATAAATTTGATTTGATTATTTTTTATTTTTAAAAATTGATAAAAATTGAAGGTACTGATTAAAGTACTATGATGATAACAGACAGTTATAGTAGTGGTGAGAGTGCACAAAGTTCAATATTGCCCAGTTCAACATCATATTGCTATGATGAAGGAAGTACACAGAAAATATTCTATTTATTGTGTTTTGTAAAAAAAAAATTTTTATAATAATTGACAGGTTTTTTTCATAAATCTGATATACATATTAAAACTAGGACAAACAGTCTATGTAGTAAATTTTGATGTACTGTTGACTGTGATTTTGTTTATACCACAAAAATTCAAAGAAAATCCATTCTCTGTAGTCTTTATAAATTTTAGATGAAAATAAATTTCTGGACCACAGTGTTAAGATCATAGGGTACCCAAGATTTTGGATGCAACAAAAAGTACAACTTTGCTGTGTTTACATGGAATTTTCAACAATGTACATGTATTACTAAATTGGTCATTAATACAAGAAATGCAACAATAAAAAGATGTTTATGATGGATTTCAATTTTTGGAGCAATATGTCTTCCCAATAAATTTTAAAATAGAGGTTTGTAAATGATGCAAAAATAAAGGTGGTACAAATCAACTCTGGGAAATGTGATTCATGGAATTAGTGGAAACACAGAAAACACAAAGTAATTACCGAAAGCATCAGCATATCATTAAAAAACATTTACAAGGTCTTATAGTGTACTTATATGCATATGTTCTCAAAGTTTTGGTCGTATTGATAGAAAATTGAATGATTTATGGCTAATTTTATCAGAATGTGTGATGCAGACGCTCCACAATAATTTTTGTGATATTAAATATAGCAACTTCATCAGACTTAACCTATTCAATTTTTGTTCTTGGTGAAATATATTTTCCTCAACTTCAAGAAGTTCTGGTTGCAATGTGAATAACTAACCCCCCGTTAGGTCATCGATGCCGCCGAGAAAATTAGCCATGAATCATTCACTTTGGTAATACATGTATATGTAACACCCTGTAGATGTATTTTAGTATAAACATATGGGTTTTTGGTACTTTTTGTGGTGTTTTTTGGTAACTACTTAGTGTTTAGCTACAATATCAACAGATAAAGGAATCTATATTACTCCTGAATTCAAACATAAATGTAGCATACTTACAGTAATCTCACTGACTGTAAACTTAATGTTCAATTACATCACAAAAGTCTGTAAAAGACAGCCAGTTACCCAGTGCCGAGCATGTCCATGTGAGAAAAGGTGAAAGTGAAAGTAATAAGCATTGGGTAAAGCTAGGGAAATGCATTCAGCTTTGATTGTCTATCACTAATTTGCGTTGCGTTCATGCTCATTTCTCATCGAGACTTATCAGGTCGATCTATAAATCTGCAATAATTACAGTTCTATAGTGGAGGTAATTAATCTGTTACATGTATAGATTCGGGGGGGGGGGGGGGGGTTCCCAAGAAAAGGATGCTCCCTCAGTCAAATGAATTAGCACACAGGGGCTTTTCTTCGGCATTGTGGGGAAAAAAGAATCTCTTTAAAACCCCCTTTGAAGTCGTTTTGATAACACGCTGTTGATACATTTTGGTAATTTATGCACCCCTGCAAGTAGTTTCATATCAATATTGAAACCCCCTGAAGCTCCTCGAGTTTATCTCCTAAGTAGTCATTTTATCTATTTTCTATCATCGTTATCGCGTGAATTTAATAAATATGACACAAATTTTAAGGTTCTTTTTTTTTTTATTATTAATTTTTCATTAATTTATTTATTTGTTTAATAAGATGTAAGTTCTCTTGATAAAAGTACCAATAAATCAAACAAATTTTGTCCTTTATTTCCCTGAGAGTGGATAAATGGTTGCTTTTTTATTGTTTTTTTTTAACAAAAGACTATGAATTGCCTTATATTTGAAAATTTTAGGGTGGGTTTGCTGGGTGCCACTGAAAGGAGCGCAATTCGTGCCTATTGGAATACCAAAAGATTGTTGGAAAACCTGATCACCAAATACTATGAAGATAATGTCAATGAGGAACTCTAACATCTTTTTCATATCAACTTCAGTGTACTTGCGCGAAGAATCAGAGTGGTGTTTAACAAAGTAATTTCTTTTTTGACTGACTGATCAATAGATATGAATATTTCCTTTTTCCATTTTTGTTGAAGAAACAACTGTTTAGGGTGTCAAAAATTCTAGTCTTTAATTCAACCTGAGGAATACTTGTGTAACGTATTTATAAAAAGAATTATTAAAATACTATGAGCATATATGTAATAGATAAGAAATGAGATTGACCGGGCGGGCATTTGATATTTTATGAATGATATTGACCTTTGATGTAGCTTTGCCTGGTCTTTTATCAAAGGCTTAGTTATCTGCAAGATCTGTGTAGAGTTTGGTCAAAGGAACACTTTATGGTTAACAGGAAGATGTATATCATAGCTTTGTTGCCTGAAACAATATTTCGACTTCATTAAATTACTCATATATAAACACACACTTTTTATGTTGTGCAATGATTTCTTTGTATGACAATTATTTGATAAATCTTTAAATGACAGAACGTGTTTTCAATCTTTCTGAGTATATATCAATAAACAATGCTGGAAAGGTAAAATGAAATTAAAACTTAAAATTAATTAAAATATACTAGCAAGAACATTACATTGTCTCATTGCAAAACAAACAACAAGCAAACACTTAGGAGGAGAAAAATTGGGATAATCCACATGTTGAGTTAAAAAGGGGAGGGGCAGTAGATCTGCTTGGCTGTTATGTGGATAGTCCGGTCATTCTGATCCTTGCATACTTAATCTGAACTCTACATTCAGAGCTTCTTGAAATATCTATTGAAATACATAAGTTACCCCCGTCTGTAATTGTGTATTGAAGTTAGAAAATCCATAGATTGGGAAGAGAGTGGAAAGGTGAGAAATGTGAATAAAAACTTGCTTGGCTCAAATTTAGGTCTGCGTCCCGAATGTCTGTATAGAAAAAAAAAAAAAAAGAAAAAAAAAAAGAAGAAATTGTCGATATAGCATTTTCAATATATATGAAGTTAAATTCCAATTTCTATCACAGATTATTTATAATCGATTTGTAAGATCTAAACTCGATCCAGGTCAGATTTCATCTCCCACGTTTCGGATTAAACAGGTTATAATATAATGTTTCTCAGTCATACAAAGGATACATAGGATTGAAATTGAACTTGTATGTACAGATCATCTCTGATTTACACTACCTGTGCTTGTGTTGATTTATATAATATGTTTTATATTCCAACATGATTTTGATGTGAAAAACTTTAAAACATGATTCCTTTGAACTAAACAATAATGAAGAATAATGAGTTGATAATGATGAAACATTCTAAGGATGTTGTAGCGTGTTACTTTACAAGCATAGATAGTTTTATGAAATAAGATGCTTTAAAAAAATTATTAAACATTTAAGTGTGTGTATATAAGCCTAAAATATGAATTGTTGACATCCTTTGTGTTGACAGATTTACATGTAACCCTGTACAGATAAATTTCATTGTAACCCTGTACAGATAAATTTCATTGAAACCCTGTACAGATAAATTTCATAACGTGCGTTATTCTATTTGTCTATTCAGTCTTGGACTTCCTCTGCATGATAGACGTAAACATTTTAATAGACACATTGAAATTATACTTTGACAGCTGAAAAATATATTACGTACGTCAAAATTTAATTAAAATAAGATGATCCTTCTCCAGTGTAACGATTAGAGGTCTGATTTTACTTAGGTTGACGTACCTCACATCAAGCTGTCGGTCACAAATTTAATTCGACCCCCCCCCCCCTTTTTTTTTCTTATTTCTGTTAAAAAAAAAGTATCGATACTATAATCGATATTAACTAGCATCTTCGTGCGAAGTGGTTTATTTCAGGTGGAGAATATTAAAAAAAGCGAATTAACATTTTGAACTAAGACAATATAAAAACACATTAGTTATCGTTTATGAAGGAACCCCAAATCGCCTGTAATTGTACTTTTCAGTATTTAGTACCGTCCTGTACATCCGGGAACTTCCATTTCAAGTCACGTGATAGTTAGCATCGTGGAGGAAGAAAAAAAGGTTTGCAAAGAGATATCATTTTTTTCTTCACACGAAAATTATTACAGATTTATTTATTGTTAAGTACTAAGCGTATGATTATTGCATACATATATACCAATATGTTGCTGACAAGTTGATTTGCTAATTGGGAAATGTCTAGTTGTGCTATACACAGGAGTGCGAAAATTTATCAATAAAGTCAATAAAATCCACTCGTTTGACATACTCTAACACAAAGCTTGTGGCTAGGTCAGTCGAATGGATTTTATTGAATTTATTGACAAATTTTTGAACTCCTGTAGTATACCATGCATCTCGACATTTTGATCTACGATTTTGCCTATCTCAGCGAGATTCGTCGAAGCACAGGTATCTGAATTTCTATCTATGTATAGATAGACCCCCCCCCCCCCCCCCCTTTATATAAATACACCAGGTGTGCAACGACATCTATTCGGGTTCAATTTTATTATTAAATTTGGATTAGTTAGTTGTTGTAAACATTGTGTTTGTGTTTTTTTGTGACTCTAAATTTAAATAGTGTACAATGGCTAACGACACAGACCGATGTAACACGATCTGTTCTCTGGAAATATTTTTAATCTATGATGAAAAAGAAGGGACCTCATAGCAAACAATTTGGATATAAAAACCACAGGAGTCCAAATGTTATTTGTAAAGGTCTACAATGTAAACAGTTTCATGCCACCCAAAAATAGGGTTTGTTGGTCAGATTTTTTTTTTAAATTATTGATTATCCTTTACATATTGTATATAGATATTCCCTGTTTGCCCCAGTCTTACATTTGTGAACTCAAATTACCTAGGTATGCAACAAGTTACCCAAATATTATGTATTTGCATTGAGTATAATCTGTTTTATTTCTATAAAACATGGACCAACATATGCAGTTCTGACTAGCACATCAAATTTCTTAGAAGCATCATCTTTCTTTTGCAGAACAATGACGAACTTACATAGTTTCATGTTTTATACAGGGATGTGATCAAATTCCTTAGAAATAAGAGGAAAACTGGTCAAAAAAGGGAGGAAAACACCTCACCCTACCTGGAAAAATATTTTCTGTCACTTCAGATCAAATCTAGAGTGTTTCACTTTTTCAAAAATTAAAGAGACACTACAGTTCATTTTCCATATTTTCATCATTTTTTTTTTCTTTTAAACGTATCGATAAAATGATAAAAATTATAACGATACTGACAATTTCAACAGCAGGAATGCATTAATTTGCTCTCTACTGCGCTTTGAAAGTCATCTGGAATTCAATGGTTTCTTCATGCAAACTCCAACATTTTACACCACATGATTCAGTAGGACAACACTCATGTTGTGTAAAAACTTATCTAAATAACTTTTAAAGAGTCCATACTTACATATGGAGCATAATGTAATTTCCTCGTTCTTCTAATTAAGTAATTGTAAGTCATCATTCTAACGGAAACCGTTTCATGTCCCTATTAATCAAACAATTTTTATTTTTAAACCATACCACATGTTCTGATAAAAATAGCACTTACTTTTGAAGCCCTGTATGTGTGTCTCGTAGCTGAGGGGTTATGGTAACATCCCCACATCAATTCTAGTTCATGTCTGAGTTGTATCTCGTTCTATTTTAGCTCCTTTACTCGCATAATCTGTCAAAATTCTGGGTTTAGCCATTATAGGACAACATTGCTGCATTGTTTACCGTCCATTCGCATGCATGCGAAGACCGAAAGAGGAAGTCTCAATGTATTTTAGAAAGGGCCTTCCAAAAGTATTAATTTTTACATTAAAACAAGAATTTTCAACTATAAATATGTGTTATTTTCACAAAGTTTATACTTTCAACTATGCAACAAACTAAAAGGAAGATGTAGTTTCAATTCCAGATTTTTGGGCTCAGATACTATATAAACTTTTAGGGTCAGGGATTAAAAAAATAGGACCAGTCGTGAAACCGTAAACAAACATATATATATTTTTTTGGCCTTAAAACTTTCGACTCCTGTGATCGAGCTTGTTGGCTTTTAATTCAAGTGAATTTGATTAAATATATACAAAATCGAGTGTATGAAGTTTTTTATGATATTCATATTTCCTTGGCATAGGAAATACAAACAACTTACAATTCCATCTTGACAAACATCCTGGCTACAAAATTGATTAAGTGGGCAAAAACAAAAGTCAAAATGCAGATGGTTTAGTTAAGAAAAAAAATAATTTAGAAGTTAAAGGTATTTAAATAAAACTGTTGTCTTGTTTGTTATTAATACTACTAAACAACTGCAGTAAGTAACACCAGTGTTTGATTTATTTATATGAACGAATGAAATAACTAAATTGAATTATCTCATTTATGTTCAATTATGAATCAAAAAGATACCTTCGATTCGATAATCCAATGTAAACATCTGCTTCTCAAACAATAAATTTGAAGCAGTTTATTAGATTACAAATCAAATGATGGTAAATTATTATTTTTTTAATGAAATTAGTCAGCAAGTAATTCTAATTTATATTTAATGTTAAAAAATGATTTATGACTTTAAATCAGATCTGCAATAAACTTTTTAAAAAAGTCTTGTTCCTTATGTTTGATTATTTCATGTTTTTGTGGGTTTTTTTCATTCTAATTTAGTATAATGATTTTTCCCAATTTGAGGAAAATGTTGCAAATTTTTCTGAAATCAAAAGGAGGGTTGTTAGTTTGAAAAGCAAAAATAAAAAAACCAGTCACTGGTTCTTTGTCCCTTAGAAAACAATTATCATATTCACTTTTCACAGATTAATTCTAATAGTAATGATTTGTAGACTAATATGGCTGAAGAAACAGACACTACAATGGAGGAAAAGTTGTTGGCTGGTGATGAGAATAAGAAAGAAGTAGGAGGTAAACTGTATTTGTCTATTTGATTATCATTATAGCTTCAGAAACATCATTGTCACAAGCCATGGCTGAAATATACCTCCTCTCCCTTTTCATTTCATACAAAACAAATGAACCTCAATTTATGAAGACTGGACATTTCTTAAGTCTTAAGATTGGGAACAATAAGTAGTAATTGGCATTGGGAATAATACTATTTATTGGTAAATGGTACCATTTATATTATTAAGATTAAAAATAATGTGAAAAGAAGGTCAATAATTTCCTCATGGGTTAAAAGGCATGGTGTTTGTTACTAAAAATAGATACTGATAATAGCATTTTGTTTTTTTTGAGTAGTGACCGTCACGTGTGAGTGAATAACTTTAAAAAGAACTTTGGATTGTGGTGACGTGGGATGCAATAGCTTTTCATTTGTTTTTGTCACTGAGTTAAGTTGTTTCACTTTTAGACACAATGGACACAAGTGAGAATGCGGGAGAGTCTGAGTTAGTGGAAGTACAAAAGGATGAGGAGGAACCGGAAGAGGAAGAAGATAAGGAGAAAGCAACTGAAAAGCGAGAGGAAGAAAACTCTCTTTTGACCAATGGTTTGTTTTGTTATGAAAGTTGATTCATTCCATCAGATTTTGAAAAATATTTATAAATGTATGTATTTGGCAGTGAATATAATGAAGTCACAGTAGAAATGCTCTGTTTAGATAAGAATGTATAAAGCTTTAGGGGAAAGATCTTTTATAACCTCTGTTAGGCTCTGTTGTAACTTTGAGACATAAGATGATCACATTGTGGTTATTTTGACTATTTTTACTCTCTCTTGGAAATACTATTTTAAATCCTGATCTCTGAGGGTGGTCATTACTGCACAGAAGTTCCCAAATCAAATCTCCCTCAAAGCAAGATTTTACACTTTAACTGGCAGGGAAATCCGAAAGGTGTTAAATCGCGGTATACCAGGAACTGTTGTGACGGGCTTATTTAATGTGATTCTGGACCACTGGGAACTGTCGGTGAAAGGGGTAGATTTAACTGGGCTAAAATGTGGGGACATAATAGGGGTTCAAAGTATTGTACAAGAAATGTTCAAAGACTTTCTGAAGAACAACATCACTTGGTTATATTAAATATATACTTTATGACTGCATCAATCATGTCAGATTGATTCACTTCTATTTAAACCATTTTCTCACCTGAGGAAAAGGTGGTACCTAGTTAGGTGAAGTAAACCTTTGTAAAGGTTGACAAATGAAACTTACAAAATGTTTGTTATTATCCAGGTTGTTTGCTTCATCTATAGGTAATAAATGACAAATGTGATTTTTCTCTTAGTTCTGGTCCCACAAAGACATCTTCCTAGTGGAAGCCATTTCCCTTATGTATTCATCCAAATACATTGTAAAAACAACTAGAATATTTATGATTGTTTTGCTGAAATTATTGCCATCAGTGATAGATTGGCAGTATGCATAATCACTGGAAATCAAGTGTGCAAACACTGTACATTACGAAATCAGGTTGTTCAATGAAAATCTGGTTTAAAGCATGACCCAAAGGATAAAGAAATATGTAAATAATGGGTGAATTGGTGTTTATGCACAAAAACCTCTATTAACGTATGCTATTAATTTTCTTTACAGCTATCAAAGGACCTATCAGGCTTTCTGTTGTTCTTATCAAAGATTTGGGGAATCACGATTTACATCAAGTTCTGCACAGATGCTCGAAAGCCACCCTTGAAATGGAAAGGAGAAGAGGGTACCTGCTTTTGTTATCATAATAATAGTTGTTATGCCAACGTTGAAGGTGTGGGGCAAATATGCTTTGCATCTGATAGTCTAAGAACTTTGTCCAAATGATAGAGATCCGGAATTTCTGAAAACCAAAATTTTGTGTCAGTCATACAGACTGATGATGGCTTGGGGTGTTACGCAAGTCCGAAAGGAAATCTGTCAGTCGGAATGAATTCTACTATAAATAATGTTAGGTTCTATCTAGAGGACTAAAAATGTACTCAGTTTTGTTACAATTTACTGTAATGTAAGTAAGTGTAATATAAAATACTGTATTCCAAATACAGTCAACTTTTATTTCAATGTGTCTATTTCTCTCACAATCTCCCTCATTTTCACTTTCATTCTGTTCACAATCAGTCTCATATGCTCCACTTGAAATTCTCACATACGAGTGTCTTTGTATTTCTTTTTATCATTAGGACTACTAGATTCTGTTCAAAGATAGTACTTACCTTTCCGGGTAAAATGAAATATTCCAGATTGTATTGAGCAGATTAACATTTCATATTGATAGATGGCGTTATGAATTTTATAGGACATTTTGATTTTCCATCAGTTTTCAATGACCAGTGGTTTTCAAAACTCTGGGGACCCCTTTATGTGATGTCATTAAACTTCCATCAGTGAGTTGACCCCTGTGCAATATCAGACGCATTGGTCACAGAACTTTCTAGCATGTTTACAGCTTCTTCTTTTTTTTTTTATCAACTGATGACTAGAGAATACTGTCATCAAACTTCATAAGGTGGTTGAGCATTACTAGTAAAATTTGGCCCATGTTAATTTTCAGGTGAAAAGGTTATGGGGCTTTTCGTCAAAGCATTTGTTGATTGTGCAGCTTATAACTAGAAGACTCTTTACCTGATACCCTTGGTTTATCATTAACAGAACATTAGTAAATGCAGATATTAGAGATATTGAATTGTGTGTTATATTTATTGTGACTGGTTTGATCTTACTATATGGCTTTGTGTGTTATTTACAGTGTTGTGACTGGTTTGATCCCACCTGATGGCTTTGTGTGTTATTTACAGTGTTGTGACTGGTTTGATCCCACCTGATGGCTTTGTGTGTTATTTACAGTGTTGTGACTGGTTTGATCCCACATTATGGCTTTGTGTGTTATTTACAGTGTTGTGACTGGTTTGATCCCACCTGATGGCTTTGTGTGTTATTTACAGTGTTGTGACTGGTTTGATCCCACCTTATGGCTTTGTGTGTTATTTACAGTGTTGTGACTGGTTTGATCCCACCTGATGGCTTTGTGTGTTATTTACAGTGTTGTGACTGGTTTGATCTTACTATATGGCTTTGTGTGTTATTTACAGTGTTGTGACTGGTTTGGTCTTACTATATGGCTTTGTGTGTTATTTACAGTGTTGTGACTGGTTTGATCTTACTATATGGCTTTGTGTGTTGTTTACAGTGTTGTGACTGGTTTGATCTTACTATATGGCTTTGTGTGTTGTTTACAGTGTTGTGACTGGTTTGATCTTACTATATGGCTTTGTGTGTTATTTACAGTGTTGTGACTGGTTTGATCTTACTATATGGCTTTGTGTGTTATATTTACAGTGTTTTGACTCTGTGGTTTGATCCATGGAGATCTATCGGAGCTCTTGCCATTCTCAAGAAACTTGCAAAGTTGCAATTGTCT
Source organism: Ostrea denselamellosa (assembly GCA_024699665.1). Classification (NCBI taxonomy): domain Eukaryota; kingdom Metazoa; phylum Mollusca; class Bivalvia; order Ostreida; family Ostreidae; genus Ostrea; species Ostrea denselamellosa. The sequence goes on from JAMZEH010000020.1 coordinate 17,682,966, forward strand.
GGAGAAGATTTCAAAATGGAGTGTCCCAAAGCTTTAGCATCAATGCTTGGTAGGTGATTTGATTTGATATGATATTATATGTACAAGTTTAGAATTTAAATGATGGTATTATATCTAATTTTTAAATTTTGGTTTCCCTCATATATATATATAATTATTTTTTTTTGTGGTGCCTATATTCCAGTTATAAATTGAAAATGTTCTGCGTACTTTAGCCAACAAATCAGAGAATTGGAGTTACTTTATAATTGTTCCTCTGTTGTTTCATTCAGGCTCACAGAAGATAAAAGAGAAGTATCCTGATGCTAAATTTGGTAAATATTTATCAAAGGAGAGGATATCATGATGGTTGATGTGTATACATACTAGTGATAGGACTTCAATATTTAACATATGTATTCCATTTTGTGAGGGTCGTTTAATATATACCATGATAAATGATGTGTTCCTTGGAATACTATAATTAAGTCAAAGGTCATAGGTTACCATGTTTTGAAATGGGGTAAGGGACATATATTATATGTTTTGCAAACAATTGTTGTTGATTTTTCTTTTAAATATCGAGCAACATAAACATGTATAATGCTCTTTTCATTGACAGAACTTGCAACTCTTCATTGTTATGGTGAATGGATTCTGACTTTTGCTAGAGATTGGCAACGGTCCGAAATGAAGTTTTTAGAAACCACAATGGTTTCAGCTTAACCCTGTCATCCCCTCTCGGACTATTCCATACAAAATATGGGTCATTTCCATTGAAGCAAGACCAAAAGGGGTGACAGGGTTTTGATATGACTTATGAATTTACAGGAAACAAAAATAAAACTCTCTATGTACATGACATTCCACCTGACACTACTGAGGAAGTTTTACGGGCAATGTTCCCTGATGTATCTAGTGTCAACATGCCCGTCGATAAAGAGGGGAAGAAACTGGGGTAAGTGTCGGCCACTTGTCACCATGGCAAGTTGCTGTTGCTTTCATTCTACAATATTTTCGACCATCAGTTTTTGTTTCCACTTAACCACATGCAGTGATTTTCATATTGACCCAGCATGTGTTACCAACTGTGGTCACAGAAGATAAGGTCACAGTATATGATGTTTTGTATTGTTATACTTACAATCTTAACAGTTAGTTAATTTACAGTTCATTAATATGTTTAATTTTATTTCTTTTTAACTCATCTGTGCCATAGGCTGAATGAGTTTTTCGTCTCAAAATTTGTCATCTGTCATAAACATCCTGACCCTAGGGGTTGTAAACCTGAACAAAAGGTTTATTATTTAACAGTAACAATATCCAGACCCATATATTAATGTGGTTATTTTCAAGAGCCACAAGGTTTCAGACATTGCAGATTCTAGCGGTGAAATGGTAGTCTACCTTAAAGTATGATAAGTGTGTTCTAATATTTGTCATACTTTGTTATTTTTTATAACAAACCTTTTGAATACTTGTTATTAAATTTGTATATCCTGTCAAAACAAAAGGTGTATATTTAATTTTTTAAAATAAAGGCCATCTTGTATAAGAATATTTGATAATAATAAACTGTGAAGTATTTCCATGTAATAGTTTTCAGAAGTGTATTCTTTTATTTTGAATGTTTGTCATTTATCTCAATATAGTGATGAAATTTCTTGGAGTCCTCATTTCTATTTAAGGAAAGATGGTAAAATTCAACAAAAATGTGAAATTTGTCTAAAAAAAAAAACAAAAAAATTTGAACCATGAATTGAATATAGTGTAGTGAATCACAGAGAGATTCAAAACATTTGGGAACTGTTTCACCCTTAGCAGATTCAAGTTCCTCTAAGAACTACTGCTTGGGCTTAGGCAGAACAGCAATGGAGATCCAAATTTTTATGTAGGAAAGTATTCCAAATATAAAAGGACACTGTATAGAAAATCTTCTGTTTGAGATCGACAAGATCGTATTTTTCATATTCACATGTCAACATTTAATGCAGTGAAAAATTAAGGTTGTAAATTCTTGGCCATATTATGACATTCATAATAGGATGGGACCAAAATATTGGACTTTTTTCTTTTAGAACTTCAATGCTATTTGTAAGTTAAAATTGAAACAGTTGATTAAAAATAATTCAAAAATTCAAAAACTGTACATGCTCTGAATCAGGGGGGGGGGGGGGGGGGATGCTGATTAGTGAGCTGTGTGGTCCATGAGTCATATGTTTTTATTGTTTATCTGTCAGTCTTTTACATTAACAACTCTGATATGGAAAAAAAAAACTAATTATAATGAAATGATTAGTTGTAAAGCATTCTGTCTTGATTACAGGGTAGCCATTCTGGATTTTATATCTGGAAAGGACTGTGCTGCAGCTTTGGAGAGAAATCCTGCTGTTTTGATCGGAGAATCCAATTGTACAGTAGACTGGTACTTTCCTGCACCTGAAGATGGTATTCACATCCAATATTTCAGTCCATTCATTGTTATATGATTAGTTTTCATGGTAGGGAGGTATCCAGAAGTTTAAATCCTTTATATGAGAATTTGGACTACATTACAAATTTCTCCAAACATGCTTACCCTTAACATCAATATTTCATTTTATCAATAGGAAAAGCAACCAGGGTCTGTAAATACCAAATTTAGAACATTTTCTGTATTTGCTATGTTCATTAGCAAGAACTATTTGAATTTGAATTTAGTCAGTGTTAAACTTTTGGCAAGATGCATGTACAATGGACTCCTGATACCAAATCTAAAAATACATGAGTTGTATATAAATATTCTGGGTTTAAAGACTCTTTCAAGCTTTACATGCATTTTCAAGTATGGCTTTTGTTTTTGTAATGCAAAAAAAATTCAAGCTTGTTGTTAGATGTATTGACTTGATACAATTTTAACAAAGTTCTCCATAGGATTATGTAATGATGAGACTATGAAATGTTTCTTGCAGAGGAGCCCCAAGAGAAGCCTAAAAAGCAAAACAGGGAACAAGGTGGTGGTTGGAGAAAGAGAAATCGTGGGGGTCAAAACAGTGGCAACTATGGTGGTGGAGGAGGATACCGTGAAAGTAGAGACAGGGGTTTCCGTGAAAACAGAAGTGGTGGTGGCATGGGAGGTTATGGACAGAAGTATTGTAAGTGCACATCAAAAGCAAGTTGTACAACAAATACACAGACTACACAGAGGACAACACATTAAAAGCAAGTTGTACAACAAATACACAGACTACACATAGAACAACACATCAAAAGCAAGTTGTACAAGAAATACAGACTACACAGAGAACAACACATCGAAATCAAGTTGTACAACAAATACACAGGCTACACAGAGAACAACACATCAAAAGCAAGTTGTACAACAAATACATGGACTACACTTGGCACACACCAATAGCAATGTTTTCAATCTTTGAAAAATATTTAGGTAAAAGTTCTTCTAGTATACATGCTTTAAAATATCCTCTTAATATAATTTCACATTTCCATGAAGATGTTGTTGTTTGTCTCTAGTGGCAAAACAGGAAAAGATGAATCAGATGTTGATGAACCAAATGCAGAACTTGGCCAGCATGGTGCAGGGAGGAGGAGGAGGACCTCCTCAAGGTTTTAGCAGCCAGGGATATGGTAAGGAAATAGTTTAGAAATTTGGTTCTTAGGGCAAATGTTTCTAAAGTAGATGCAACACTGTTTTAACCAGGATTATCTGGCTTTAAATCGGTGTTTACAAGCAACTGTCACTCGGCCATTTAGATAGCAAGTCAAGTGACAAGTCATGTTCAGTTTAGAATGTGTTGTTATCTGCATAAAGTTGTGTATTTTATAATTATGTTACTGTGTCATAAGTTGAAGAGAAATAAAGGAATTGAATTCCTCTTGTAATTCGTGGTTTTATGCATCAACTAACACCAACCCATAAATCTAAGATAATGATGGAGTTCTGCTAAGAAATTGCTAAATTGCATTTATGCTTGCACTTACCATTGCCTAATTATTTCTTGGACATAATACTGAATCCACACAGGATGCTGATAACAAAGTTGTTCAAAGATAGAGTTTGACATGATTGACCCCGTATCTTCTCTTTTTTAAAAAAATTGTGCATGTCAGGAATTGATTTACCTTTAAATATGTTTGAAAGTAATCAAGTATCAAACTGTGGTAAGTCTACTGTAGCAGTATATAAGGTGTAATGTTGTCTACTAACTCTGAAATGAAAGTATGTACATTAATTATTCTCATTCTGATATGTTTTCAGGCAACCAGGGGGTAAGTAATGATTATTAGTAGTGGTAGTATTATTAGGGTCCTGCATTGAAATCACAGGGGCCTTATAAGCATCACATTGTCTATCTGCCTATGTCTGCCATCACTTTCATTGTGACATGGTATCTTTCATAGCTTTCAACATAAATCTTTCATATTTCATTCTTGTATAGTTGTCCATTAAAGGAAGATGGCTACACATTTTAATGTCATGAAGCTAAGGCCACATGTCTTCTGTCTATTATGCTTTCATTGTGGCCAGTTGAAAAGTTTTCAACTAAGATCTGTAATGTTTTATCAAAGGTAATTGATAGTTAAAGAAAGGTATCTGTAGATTTTTTTGGTCGTGAAGTTAAAGGTTAAATTCACAGCAGACTTGATTTTGTACTGAAAGGTAGTTGGTTTGTTTATTAAAGATTAGGGGAGTTTGTTGTGACTATATACATCCTTAACAGTTTTTCACTACTTTCATATTTTATAAAGGTAGTTCTCAAATGTTTGATTGCAAGTGGTGAATTGATGATCAATAATAATAGAACTTTAATTTATCTTTCTGAGTTGAATTACTTTTTTTTCTGTACAACATAATTATAACAGAAAGCCATTATTTACTGTCTTGTTGCATTTTCCATTAAGGCCCATTATTTTCCTATCATATGTATTTATCTGACATTTCAGTTTGCGGATTATGGTGATTGTGATCAGGGATTCGGTGGTGACAGGTAAGTAACTTCAAATACCTGTAGATAACTGTAAGTTCTCTTTAGCTCAAGTGAGCTTATGCTATTATACATGAAATTGTGAGCTATATCTCAGGACATCTTTAAGTAATTTTTTTATCATTCTGGGGCTAATTTCATTGAAAAGAATTAAAACAGTAAGGCCACAAAAACTCTTAAGCTTTTTTATGCATTGTAAGTTCAATATTGCTCTCAAGTACACCAAAGCATAATACAGAGTGAACTTTGTGACACATGTTGGTCTACAAGCCTCACATAAGGCTTAAATTCATTCATTTGTCAGTGTGGTTGTAATGTGTGTATATGTTTAAGTAACTTTTTCAGTTTTGGAAGCTACCAATCTGGTTACTATGGAGATGATGACTATTCAGCACCAAATAAGAGAATGAAAGGTATATTTAGTTAGAACTTGTTAATATCAATGATCTCTGTAAGGAAGTATATGGTATTTGAATAATAAAAACTTTGATATGACAAACTTTGATGCTGTAACATTAAATAAAACAGCAGAATTTAAGACCTTGGAATAGGACAAACACAGATCCCTGGACACACCAGACAGGAGAGTTGATTGGCAAGATAGGAAACAATGCAGCGTTCGTGGCTTTCTTCTGTTAAAGTCAAAGCACTAGAAATCACAAAGGAAAAGGGCAGGTTCAATTCACTGGGGACAACTATTGGATTGAAATTGGAGTTTTTGAAATGAATCTCAATCCACTGTGTTTTGACTATAGCAGATGAGAATCAATGCTGTATATTTCCATTCATGACAATTAATAGTCTTGTATTGCATATGCTTTAATTCAGTATTTTAATCAATTTCCCCACCTACACACACACACAGTGGAAAGCATGGACAAAGAAAGTTTTTGAATGAGTTCTGTGTGTGTAAAGAGGACAGAATTAGCTGAAGTAAACTTAATGGAGTTGAGTAATGTGCATGGGTGACAGCTCATGCTGTTTATGGGTGTGTTTTAATCAGCTGATTAATTAAGATGTAGAATGACAGCAGTAACACTGCATTTAAATTGTGTGTCTGTAGAAATCCACACAAGTGATCAATGAAGTACAATTTTTTTTGCAGAGGAAGAACAAAGGGTAGTTTCTATAAAATTACATATCGTGACTGTATTTTGACAAATTTGATGCCTACGAAAGTCTGTGATTCATCACCAAAACAAAATTTTGCTTGATCTTTAATTAATGTTTCTTTCTTTCATAGGCAACAGGCATATGAGACGAGGGAACATGGGAGGATGGTAAACTGGTGAGGATTTTTTGTCCGATTGAACTCGGAACTCTGTTAAACTCTAAATTATTGTTGAAGTTTACAGTGTCCAAATTCTTTCTTGTTTCTTGTCTCTCAAAAATAAATTGTTGTTTACAGCTGTTTTGGGCCCACATGTCCCCTAAATCTGTAGATCCAGTGATGGTTCAGTTTTCAAATAGAGAAGTGTCTCTCACTTCACGCAAGTTTTGATGGCAAAAACTACATACATTGAACCACTGTTGCATAGAGTGTTTGGTAATAATCACCCTAATGGTTATTACCCAAGTCTTCTTAGCAGATTGATCTTTTTGTTTTTAATTGAGAATTGAGCAGTCAGTGGATCAAGCTACAGTATTTTAGGACTTGTGGACTTCAAACTGTAGAATGCATTGATATAAAAATTGTTAACGTTTTGAAGATTCCTTTATTTATATTTGTCAGGAAAAAATTTATCTAAAGGCAAATACATGAATGTTTCTCATTTAACATAACAATACATAACTATTCAATATTGAATGTGGAAAGTTCTTAAAATTTTGCAGTGTGTGATATTCCATACAATATAAACTTCTAATGCTGTAATACAGTTGGATCCAAGTGGGTTTGATTCGGCTACTTAATGGCCTGTAAGTTCTGTATTCATGACAGAATATTTCTTTTCTTTTTTAGGGAAAGATCTGGCTATATCATCAGAGAACAGAATTGTTGAGATGTGGAAAGAGGACATTTGTTCGTTTCATACAAAAATCATGAACAGAAATCGAATTATCTCATCCTTCATTGTCATTGTCGTGTTTTTGTTTTTTATCTGATGTGAAGAAAAAGAATTGCAAGTAGTAAAATACATGTTCTCATAATTTGGAGTCATGATTTTGTGTAATGATTTAAAAGCATATGAGAGAAATTTAATTTTTGGTATTACAGAGAAGTTTACTTGATGTTTTCAAGCTTTGAAGTAAAAATGAAATTGAAACTCTTGTTCTTTTGAAGAATGTTTTCTTAAATTAGCTAATTGCCATTGCTTACAGATATGCGGCTTCATCATAACAAAAAATCCCTACTTCACCAAAAATGGTATTCTGGAATCCAAGATTGGTAGATGGAGTGGTTCAAAGAACTTGGGGGGGGGGGGGGGGGGGGGGGGGGGCAAGAAAGATAGTGACCAACATGCATGTAAATCATGGGCATTCTTGCAGTAAGATAGCTATGAGGTAAACCCCCTGTCCCCAGACTATCAAGATGTTCTAAAATGATGAAGACCAGGCACTGTTAGCATTGAATGCACCCTAGTACCATTCAATATTGCAAAACTTGCTGCCCCTTGAAACTTTGGGGGAAAATCCTATGGGATAAAGAAAATATACTGAGTGATTTTTAAACTACACTGTATCTTAATGCACTTTAATAATGAGAAACATATTGTCAGTGAGAAGCGCACAACAGTCTGGTCGAGAAAAGGTGGGATAAACTTCATATAGAAATTTATATTGGGAATAACCAGGACGTTAGAAAAATTAGTTTTGTATGAAATTTCATTTAGGAACTCGCTTATTTCAAAGGAGTGAATACGGCTTTCGAAATCTTCCGAAGTATAGGTGTAGCTATTTCTTGACGTGATTGGGGCGAACAACTATTTGATTTTGAAGGGGGTTTATTTCGGATGCCACAATGCCAATTTCTTGCCTATTCAGCCAAAGGACAGAGTATAGATTTATTAGAGTTGTTGGGCCATTCTTTCTCACTGATTTTGACTACGGATTACTTCGAGATCAAGCAGTATGTAGGGTTCACTGCGGGTGTTATTGGTCAACGGGGATGCTTGCTCCTCCTAAAGCACCTGTTTATTTTAGTCTTGGATTGTATTCTTTATAGGAAATATGAGATGGTTACTGTTCGTTATCTTTTGTTCATCATTTCAAAAATAATTCTCTGCCACTTTGGATAAAAAAAAATTTGAAGATAAAATTAAGACAATCATTTGATTCACGACTTCAGAAACCATGCCAATTCTTCAAAGTACTGGTATAAATTTTGTCACCAGATTGATGTGTTAAAGACCCATAACTCTACTTTCGGATACGATCATGTTATAACTGGTCGTGGAAGCTCAGTTGTAAGAGCGTACTTTTCGTAACCGGGAGGTCGTGAGTTCCATAACCGCTCGTGCCATGGCTGCGTCAAGCCTAAGACTTAAATGGTGATTGCTACTTCGCTAAACATTCGGCATTTGAAAGTAAGAATCACGTCTTTTGGATATGACCTTAAAAACGGTGGGAACCCAGGTTTGAATAGGTCCTCAGCACCCCTAGCTTGTCGTAAGAGGCGACTAAATGGGGCGGTCCTTCAGATTAGACCGCAAAAACCAAGGCCCCGTGTCACAGCAGGTGTAGCACGATAAAGATCCCTCCCAGCTCAAAGCTCCGAGCATAGGCCTAAATTTGCAGCCCTTCACCGGCAATGGTGACGTCTCCATATAAGTGAAAAATTCTTAAGTGGGACGTAAAACAGCATACAGTCAATCAATAAAAACGGAGATCGCGGTAGGATTGATTGAATGTATATTGTTTAACGTCCCGCTCGAGAATTTTTCACTCATATGGAGACGTCACCATTGCCGGTGAAGGGCTGCAAAGTTTAGGCTTATGCTCGGCGCTTATGGCCTTTGAGCAGGGAGGGATCTTTTACGTGCCACACCTGCTGTGACACGGGACCTCGGTTTTTACGGTCTCATCCGAAGGACCGCCCAATTCAGTCGCCTCTTACGACAAGCAAGGGGTACTGAGGAGCTATTCTAACCCGGGTCCACACGAGATCAGAGGTCGCGGTTGGCATGGGCACATAAAAGAACCCTCAATGCTACGGCCCTGAGCGCTAAGCATAGGACTAAATGTGTGGTACTTCACCAACAGCTGGTGAAGTTTCCATGTGAGTGAAAAACTCGAGAGGGGACGTAAAATAAAGAAACAAAACATTGTTATGGGCCAGCGTAAACCTTAATAACTCAGCAGAATTCAATCACAACGACAATTCAAAATTTAACACAATTTATTTACAATTGTTGAAAGAAAAATACAAGTTAAAAGCCAAACAATATTCAGTCAATCATTTCACAAGGATGAAACACTTTTAAATAATAAAACACTCATGTGGACCAATGATTCGGGGACGCATTTTACCCAGATCAATTTATGGGATATGCTTGTGTCGAGTCGTACGTTATTTTGTCTAGTGTCGTCAACTTTCATCCATTTATTTGAATTAATTTCTGAGGATGTGGCCACAAGTGTGAACGGAGGATGGTATTATATTGTTGTTTTTGTCGTAAATGCTTTTATTGTCAAATGGTCTACATTACACGTGTGGCTTTAAACACTCGAATTTCCTCTGCCCTTTTACAGGTACACCGATGAAAAGCTGCTATTGGCCACCCCAGGTCCTTGTTCGGTTGAAGTTCGAGATGCGTCATCTCTTTCACAGGAAGAATTTTTGAAAAGGTGGTATGGTTTCTCTTAGAAAGTAAAAATACTTGCATTAAGTTGACAACAGTTGCACAATTAGTACAAGACATAGGTTATGGCTGCAGCACTAATTACAGCTGTTGTTAACTTAATGCATAAGCCTTCAATGTACCAGAGACCGAATTATAGATAACTTTGTATGTGTGTCTCAGAATGTATTTGATTTATATACAAGCCATGTATACATGAGCACAGGTAGTGCATGGTTTGTAAAGTGGAATAAAGTTGTCTTATTCCAGATACGCTTATGCAAGACCAGTGATTATACAGCATGCAACGGATAATAAAGTAAGTACATTTTGACTCATCCAAGCACACAATCATCTCACTTATTGGGATAAAAGCACAGTATTATATGTAGTATAATTAGTCATAAACATGTTTTATAATTTTGTAATTGAACAAATCAATCTCTTGATGTCTTCTAATATGAAATTGAATGTATCACTGACTAGCCTAGTGGCTAAGCATGCTTTGTAACTAGGAGTGACAGGTCATTATAACCATATACATGTACAAAGAACAGCAACGTCCAGTAAACCATTGGACTTAGGTGTATGTCTTTAAGCAAGCTCATCATGTCCCTTTCAGGCATTCCACAAAATCTGTGAGAAAGATACAATGTTGGAAAAATATGGGACCAAAAAGATAAGATTAAGTTCTGCAAATACACACTCCTATGATAAAAGTGAGTTATTAAGGTATATGTTAATTGCTGATCAAGCTTTTTTAAAAACATATGATCATGCATGTATAAAAAAAAAAACCTCTTACACCTAATCTTTTATAATATCAAGTTTTGGAAGAATAAAAAAGGTTACAAACGTGAAGAAAAGTATGTAGAGGATTCATAGAGTAATGATTTATGAATTCTGTATGTAAAAAGTAAATCATGTTATCCTGCCATTATCTTCTTAAATGAAGGTGATATTTGTGTAATGTTCCATTAATATCTACCATCATTCTGTTTTACTGTGACAGATTCATATTTATTAAAGTTCCATTGTGGCATCAGAGATTCAGCAGCAGCTATCTTACTTTTCTAATGCAGAATGAGCAATTTACCTCATAAATAGAACTTAATATTGTGTAGGGTTATAAACAAGTCTTTCTGTCTTGAATTATAAGTGATATTTAGGTTTGGATTTAAAGAATGAAGAGGGATTTACAACCCTTGCCCTTTACCACATTTCTTACCCATGCCCAAATATCATTAATGTTTCAAGTTATGATCATGCATTTCATATTTAATTATTTTTCAGGGGATGTAACTCTGAAATATTATGTGGAAAATGTCATGAAACCCCAGACTTTGGAAATGTTAGGAAATGGTATGTTGTTTACATGTGAGACCTTTATTTTGTCTCAGGAGGTGTGGGGGGGGGGGGTAATACTTATATTGTTTTTATAAAAGAATTCTAAGCTCCCACCACACAGTGCCATTGTGAGATCCACTCTTGCACTGAGTAATTGAGGATGAACATATTGGTGCAATTCAGAGGAAATTTGATTCTTTCTTAAGTCTTCTTCAATCCTGACAGATTTGAACATGCCTAGAATTGTAGTACACCTTTCTGATTTGTTACAATGATGTATAGAAACAATTCAGGACTGGAAATCAGCACAGTTTGACAGGGCTGAAGGACTGTGTTGCTGGCAGTGTTATGACTGAACTTGGTAACACTAATTTTTTGTTACCAAACTTGTTTAATAACAATAATATAATAGCAATAAAAACTTATAACTATAGTGCCATATCTTAAATAAACTTTAATGCACTTTACACACAAGTACAGCAAATATCATAAAGAAGATTATCAAATAAAACTTTACAATGAAATTTGGTTTTTAGAATATCTGAAATACAGGATTGTTATAGAAGATTTGAAAGTTTGATGCTGATATATTTGTCCAGACATTCAAGTTTAACAAGTTCCATATACTGATTTTTGAGTACAATGAAAAGCAACATATCACATTTCATGAGGACCAGTGGATGCATAGTACTGTAGAACAGAACCCTTACATGACAGTGTACTCATGACTGCACATGTATTACATATATAACTATTTTCATCAATGATAATTTCAGAAACCTTTTACTGGTTTGGGGACAATAACTATACAGAGTGGGAGGAGCTATTTGACCAGTACACGCCTCCTCCCTATCAGTTGCCAAGGATGACCGGGGCTTACAGCTTTGGAGTGGCAGGTATAAAACAAAATGGATGTTATTTCTTTTAATATTACATTAAGGAGGAAAAACACACCAGAGAAATCTGATATGGGTGGAAAGTGATGGATATGTACAATAATATTTTGAAAAGTTTCAAATTTACTTAATGAGTTAAAGAATGCAGTTTTAGTAGATAGTAATTTGCCAGACTTGAACCCATGATTCAGATTAGCAGTCGCCACGTAAACCTACTGAGCTGTCCAGCTGGGTGAAATATACAAGTATTGCTGATCTTTATATTTTTATTCTGGTTTGAAAGAAAGTTAGACATTAATTTCAAAGGCACGTTGTACGAGTAAATAAAACATGTGTGACATTATGTCAATTTATGTGAATGAAGGTCAAACATTTTTGAGGGTTCAATTTCAAGGTTACAGGTAGATTTTGAAATTCTCTCACCTAAAAAATGTTTTGAATCATAGTATAAGTGGCCATGCTAGATTGTGTAAATAAACTGGAACTGAAAGGAATTTTACATTTATATTACTTCTCTTCACTGATCCAGGGGCTGGTACCGGCGTGCCATTTCATTTTCATGGTCCTGGATTTGGGGAAGTTATTTTTGGCAGAAAAGTAAGTACATACTTTATTTATGTTGCATTTCTTAAAAAGTAAGCATTTTATTGTTAGTATTTTGCCCTTTTGACCCAAATTGTTGGTGTCAAATAATGATTTGTCTGTAAATAGAGATGGTTCCTGTATCCACCGGAGAAAACTCCCTCCTTCCATCCCAACAGGACAACCTTGCAGTGGTTGATGGAGGACTATCCAAAACTGCACCCCGAGGACTATCCGCTAGACTGTACAATCAATCAAGGAGAAGTAAGTACGGCTGTACACTCCGAGGACTATCGGTTAGACTGTACAATCAATCAATAAGTAAGTATGACTGTACACCCCAAGGACTATCCGCTAGACTGTACAATCAATCAAGGAGAAGTAAGTACGACTGTACACCCCGAGGACTATCGGTTAGACTGTACAATCAATCAAGGAGAAGTAAGTACAACTGTACACTCCGAGGACTATCCGTTAGACTGTACAATCAATCAAGGAGAAGTAAGTACGGCTGTACATTTTTGTAATGTTGCTCGGATACAAAGAAAAAGAAGCCAAATTCTGGCGAGAATATCTTAGATTCAGTGTAATATTCAGTTAAAGTTAGTCTTTGTAGATCGGATATATAGTTAGTCTTTGTAGATCAGATATATAAATTAAATGGGAGAAATTAATTTTGTTGATTTAAGTTCAATACCTACCAATTTTATGGAGTTTTTTTTTTACCAACTTTTAACTAAAATTGTAGTTTTTCAGTAAGCAAGGTATTGTTTTAAATTTCAAAATAATTTTTATCCAACACTATTTCCTATAGTGTGTTTGGCTGAAATTACGTAGTACCTGCATTAGTGAATAATAAGTGAAGTTTCATGAACTTTTTCATATCAAGAAATTATATACATGTATAACGAAGTAGTTGCAGATCTGCAGTTCTCTTGGAAAATATTGGTATAGACTCTGGTCTGTTCCAATATTTTACCAGAGAGCTACAGATCTGCAGCTGATAAAGAGTATATGTCATGTATATGGTTTGTTTACAAGTGTTTCTAGCAAAATGGGGAAAAGTTCAATAGAGTATTAGGCTGTGCACTGGAGCACTAGATGGCTGGGGGGGGGGGGGGGGGGGGGTGTCTGGGTGCAGTTTGAAAAAGTGATGTATTGTACCACTACCACCACAGACACTAAAGAATTTAATTATCTTGGACTTAGCCAAAATATATAAAAAGTGATGCATTGTACCAACACAAAGACTACAGAATTTAATTATCGCTGAAAATAAGAATGAAGTTTTAACCAGGAATGTAATTTGTACTTTCAGATCATATATTTTCCAGACAGATGGTGGCATGGTACTCTGAACATCGACACAAGTGTTTTTATTTCAACATTTTTGGGTTAATAAAATTTATTTGTTTCTTTTGTTAAAATGAATTTTTTTTTCTTTTCATATGCCGATCACAGTTCCTCCAAACCTCAGGGTATCTTTAATATGCATGATATAAAGATAGGCTTGTAACTCTGTAACACTGTACAAAGTTCCATATTTCGGCAATTAGATGGAAGGAAAGGCATTTTATGCTGTATTCTGTGTTATACATACCATTGATACTCAGTTGTTGAAAGGGTTTGTGATGTCAATGGAATAATGTTTTGTTCACTTGTAGCAGCTTGGTGAATCATTGCTGTATATCTATATTTCCAGGGTGTTTTCCTTGGAGATACAAATTATGATAGCCATTTCCTCACCAATATGCAACAGTTATAAAGAATGCACGTATGAATCCTGATAAATATTGTATGTTTTGATGGTTGGAAATTCTAACAGAAATGAAAATAGAATATGAATTTAAGAAAAAGTATATGAAGGTATGAACACTACACACCAACAATATTGTTTGTTTACAGCAGCGCGAACCCGCGCCGACTAGAGATGAGAAGCCCTGTGATTTTGAGCGCGATGCTCTAACCACTGGTCACGGTCTCCTTTAGCAATATTGCATGAAGTGTTAGTGTTTCGTGAAAAGTATGCCGTGCAGTTCATACCCACATGTATTTTCAAAATGAAATTTATTTCTTAATTAAATGTTCATATCAAAAAAAAAATAATCACAAAACACGGCTTCTTCAGGATATTTTGTTGATTATGCACTTTATTTAATTTCTCTCTCTCTCTCAGCATAACCCTAAAATCACTAAACTACCCGCAGACATAAATCGCTTTCCATCATTGTATCTTGGGATTGATTTGGCTCAAACGGAAACTTTTTCATTATAAATGTCCATTGCGCTGTGAACCTCCTCCATGTACTATTTTTTATAGCGGGACACAGGAAACTGGAGTAGTAATTGTATGAATTCTTTACATGGTGTCCGCAACATTTATTTTTCATAGCGTGACACGGGAGTAGTATATTGTCTTAATTCTTTACATGGTGTCCACACCATTGACTATGGCAATGGCCGTCACTTTCTGCTTGTAATCGCTGTACCATGTAAAAACCGAACACTTAAAATGGCTACTCTTTATATGATGTCCCTATCAATTTATTTGCTCCCACCGACATGACCTTTTGACCTAGAAATCAGAAGACGTCTTTCTTTCCTTATTTGGCATTTCTGTAACAAGAAGGAATGGCTCTGTCCTTGTGCTCGGTGTGCATGTGTTGGATGCATCAGCACGGGCAAGTCACTACGTTCATTGCATGGGAAAGTCTCGCGTGAGGAGAAATCGCTAATATGTAAATGAATCTCATGGCAGTTTTACATCACCTCAGTTACTAGAGTAAATTAGGAAGGGGGGGGGGGGGGGGATTGCACTTGTACTTCATGGTAAGGAACCGTTTGTAGAAAAAAGGTGTTTCAATTTGCGTTGGTTTACAGTACATATTTATTATTGCCTAAATCCCGGTGTCTTCAAAAAAAAAAAAGAAAAAAAAAAGATTGATTTGCTGTTTTCCGCCACACTCAACAATTTTTTCAGTTATCTAGTAGCGTCCAGTTTTTATTAGTGGAGGAGAGGACCCAGATACAATGTACCCAGGAAAAGACCACTGACCTTCCAAAAATAAACTGGCAAACTTTATCACATATCGGCACGAGCGAGATTCGAACCTGCGCCGACTGGAGGTGAGAGGCCTTGTGATTTAGAGCGCGATCATCTAACCACTCGACCACGGAGACTCCCTTTAAAAAAAAAAGCAGCTGTGTCTGCTGCCTAGTCATTCACTTATTTTGAGAATAAAATAATTGTTTAAAGATAAAGCTCTTTGAGAGGGGGGGGGGGGGGGGGGGGGGGGGATCAGACTGGTCTATCCTAATTTCTCCCTAGGGAGCCACAATTCTACAGCTAGGAGCGTTTACTGAACAAGAAATCACAGGTTCAGCCCCAGCTACATTAATCCTAAGACGTGAAATTAGGTGTTGATTGAAATGAGAGTCACGGGTCTTTTGGATGAGTCTCGCACAATCTTCACTGCTACGGATCTGTGACATCTCTAACCCTGACAGGCAATAGAACGATACAATCTTCACTGCTACGAACCTGAGCACCATGCATAGATCTAAATATAGCTTTCATTTCACCTACCGCCGGTGACAACTCGATAAGATTGGAAAATTCTCGAAGGGTCATAAAACAAAATTTTTTTTAAAAAATGCATTGATACGATGGAAAATTTGATTTATCTTGAAATATTTCAAATCTTGACTAGTGCGGGATTTAAATTTTTGCTTGCAATTCTTTGAAAATTTTAAAAGGATTCAGTTATGCGATGTGACACATGGGCCTCTTTTTTATTCCAAATGTTTATCTGTGCATTGCGTAACTTTGTTGATTAAAGACATAATTAAAACGAGAAATTCCTTAAGGTATCCGATTCACAAAACCCCCTTTTTTCAAGAATTAATTGCTATGTAGTACAATCTTGGTATCAAATGAAAGATAATTAACATACACCACAGTGATTCATCAAAATATTTTTCAAAATTAACAAGACATATAAGAAATATCTGTTATATAGTATAAAATTAATCCGTATGAGAAAAATACATTACTGACAAATAAAGTCAATTAGAATATAATCTCAAAGAAAGCTCGCGGTGAAAGGATTCCTATTACCGTGGTCTTTCAAAATATACAAAGAAAAATAAAGATCACCTCACAAATTATGATATTTTTTTTTCATTTTTAAAGATCTCTGCATGGGGAGATAACTCTGGAAAAAATTATAATTTACTGTAAATAGATATATGTATCATTTATTCTCTCCAACATCATTACCTCACTAAAATTAGGCATTTTGTTTTCACGAAAGATTTAAATGTTGCTGAAGAGTAGCTCGTCAATCGCAAGCCCTGCTGTTGTTGTTTGTAGGCCTTCTCTAACATATCTTCAGTGTCGAGGAACGTTTTATATAAATTTATTAGGGAAAGATTCCAACGAATATACAGCTCATTCAACGAATTCCTTGCCACCTATACGATTTACAGCACTGATCAGACGAGAATTGTTTTCTGCATTGTTTAAGAACTTTCTACATGAGAGATCTAACCGACTTGAATGCTCTATGAAGTCGTATGCATTCGGAACACTTGTCAACCGTATTGACGTTCGTTTTGTTACATGTAGGATCTCTCAGCAGACATATAGACTGTTCCTTTATCTAACATGTCACCAGTGATATCCCCCACGCTGTCAATAATATCTCACAGAATTCCCATTGCATCACAGCATGCATTCTATATGAATGCATCGGTGTTCGTCATGCTTTGTGATCCATAATTGAAAACGCAGTTAACTTTAGTCCTATATCCACGAGATAACTCATCTAGTTTTGTTTGCTTTCAGCCTATCTTCGCCGGGGATTTCAACATCATTCTCGCTCTCTGTAAAATGTGCCTTGCATACAATTTTAGCAGCTGATTTTAGCAATTTGTATATGGTTTTGTTCTAAAAATACTCCGTATATTCCATTAGGCAAAATTTCACTGACCAATTAATTAATCGAGTATATCGATCTCTCTCCTCTCCCATTTAAAGGAGGACTGACATTTCACTATGTTTAGAAGGTATTACGTATACATTATTATGGTTTCTTTGCCGTCTGCCAAATTTGGGCTTTCATCCAGAGAACAGATTCTGATCACCGGATTTTTAACCGTTTTCTTCGTTTGTACAAGTTTTGCAAACGGCGACCATTTTAAATTTTAAAACATCTGCATGATCCATTAATTCTGTCCTTTAGATAACCACCAGATGCGAATTACAGCTTAGAATAGGACTAATTTTCTCAATTCAAACTATTTAACACATGTAATTTTCGAATTGAGGTGAGTTTTCCAACTTCAAAATGTTAGATGACGGTATATTAGCGTGAAAAACCAAAGTGTTCTCCATTTACGTTACACCTAATCTCGAGTGTGTTTCCCTTGTCTGGGATGGGTACTCCGTTTAAAAAATTAGGGGGGGGGATACAACTGCCCGGAGCCGAAAGCACAAGGTCGTCCAATCATAACCTTTACGCAGAAAAGGGTGTGAAACCGTCGCCAACAGTTGAAGAAAAACTCATTTATTTGATATCGTGTATAAAACACACAATTACTTTCCTATGGTGGCTGATTTGTGCCATTTTACAATTTGTCGTCTTTTCCTGAATTCGAGAAGAAAAGACGACAAAACGATAGTAAGCAACTTTTCGCCCCGAAATAACGAAAAGACGACAAAATACAGGCGAAAAGATGACAAACAAACCACGCTAATTAGAGACCACTTTAGTCATCCTTCCACTTGGCGTTTTGTCATCTTCTCGAGATTGATTGATTATTATTTATTGCTTTCCGCCACACTCAACAATTTTTTAGTTATCTGGTGGCGTCCAGTTTTTGTTGGTGGAGGAGAGAACCCAGATACAATATACCTAGGAAGAGACCACCGACCCTCCGCAAGTAAACTGGCAAACTTGCTCACATAACGCCGCGGCCGAGATTCGAACAGCGCCGACAGAGGTGAGAGGCTTTGTGATTTTGAGCCCGATGCTCTTAGTCTGGTCCAGATTTTGAAAAAAGAGGCTAGAAATGGGTTCTAACGGCAAATTATTATTATTTGGTCCAACATAACTTTTTAACCTAATTTGCGTATGCTGAATCCGAAAAAATATGTTGAACTTCATGAAAATGGCGTTAAATAGGTCAAAATGGCGATTCAAAATGGCGGTGTTGAAATTTGCAAAATTATCTATATGGCTTTATTTTAAAAAAGTTTATTGCAAATTAAAGCAATTTAAAGGCTTGTACTAAACTTATATGTGTCTGAAAAATAGAATAAATTGTTCAATGTTCGTTAAACAATTAAAATTGTGAAAAAAACGATTAGATCCCAATTAACTCATTTTTTCGCAACCGCATATTGACGCACAGTATATATATGCATTTTGATATGATATTTAATGCTTATTTCCTTCTAATTGTGCAAATTATTCAGTTAACGTATTGCATACTTTATGATATAAATGCACTTGAAATTCAACACAGCGTTCAATGGTTTTCACAAAAGCGCGACCGACACAATCGAGGATCGAATTAACAAATGATTCTGACATAAGGTATAAAACTGATGGCCGAGGTTATAGGCTTGTCATATCTCACCACTCATTGATTAGAAATCATGACTGAACGATCACTTAAGCGAAGTTATCAAATAGATACAGATTTGTGTGTTATATGTCAGGAAAAAAAGACAGACACGTTAGAATTAAAAAGCAAAAAGTCTATCGAAACGTTGACCGAGAGGGCATCTCGTCGTAAGAAAGTTAAAGATGCCAGGAACTATGATGCCATTGACAGAATAGAAAAATTAAGTCCGAATGATAGAGTTCTATGTCATAGGAAATGCTATAGTGCATTTACTCACCCCAGACCAATTCAGTTAATGGAAAGAAAAGCATGTTTGCTTACAAACACATCTGATACAATCAACGTCGATACAGAGGATGATGTACCGTCTACGTCATCTTGCTCACACCCTTCTGCAGCAGCATCCCGAACTTTGCGAAATGCATCTACACCAATAGATTGGGAGTTATGCATATTTTGTCAACAACAAATTAAACAGAAGCTATTCAACATTACAACATTTTCTGTTAGCGACATGGTTCTTAAAAATGCAAAGTATGACAACATACTTCGTGTTAAGTTAGGAAACGTTAGCGATTTGATAGCTGCAGAGGGTAAGTACCATCTAAAATGCATGAATGCTTTTAAGTATGATACACAAAAAACAGAAAAGGAGTCAAAATGTGAAGATCTGGCCATGATATTTCTTGTTCGAGAACTGGAGTACGCAGCCAGCAAGTGCCAAATCTTACAGCTCTCTGATACATGGAACAGGTACTCCAAGTTGGTAGAAGAGGTAGGATCTGAAATGCCACAGTCTTTTATCACTCGTAGATCAACGTTTAAAGAAAATCTGCAAGCCAAGGTGCAGAATATCTTCCAGTTTCTTCGTCCCCTCGATAGAGCAGTATCTGAACGCGAAACTCTTTTAGTGCCCCATATTCTTTCTAAATCTCATTTTGGAGATATGTTTCATGATGACCAAGATACCATGGATGACGAATTACTCACTATGCCATGTTATAAACCTCCACACAACTCATTTCATGAACTGGTACATGTTGCACTAAGATTAAGATCAGACCTGCAAGATAGACCTGGTCACACGGGTTTGAATGTTTATGAGGCTGATGCCGTAAGTTGTGTCCCAGATAGTATCCTCATGTTTCTGAATCTTCTTTATGGCGGACAAGAGGTCTTTGATTGTACTGATGGCAATGACAATCCAGATTGCAGCAGACAGAAGAAAATAGTGAGCGTAGCTCAGGATATTGTGTATGGGGTAAGTAATGGAAAAAAGTGGACTCCAAAGCATAGTGGCCTTGCATGCACCTTGCATCAAATGACAAGGTCAAAACAGCTGTTAAACTTGTTTAATAGTGCTGGTCACACCCTGAGTTATAAAGATGTTCTGCGTGTTGACACTGGGCTTGCAGAGGAAAGCCTTCAGTCTATGGACGAAAGGACTGGACATTTCCTTCCCTCGAATTTAAAGCCAAGCGTTTTCACACACTTTACAGCTGACAATATTGATATTAGTGATTCAACACTGGATGGCAAGGAAACATTCCATGCAACGCAGATAGCATGTTGGCAACGAGGGTCGGGAAATGACATTAACCTTCAGCACATAAGTCCATCTTCAAATGAGACATTGAAGGTACCTCCTCAGATGGACAGTATTGTCATTTCCCCAATAGTAGAAGGAAAATCACAACCTCACTATCCCAGACCAGTTACGTTAGATATCTTCCAACCTTCTGACTCAGAGAATCAATTGTCCTCTCAAGAGTTTGCTAATGAATTGGCGTTTCATTTGCACAGACATAAGCAGAAAGTCCCAGCTAGTTGGTCAGGACATAATCAGTCTGTCAGTAGTAAAAACCCGGATCTCACACTTGTTGGTTACATGCCTATTGTACAAGCACCTGCTCATGAAATGGATACACTTAACACAGTTGTCCAGAAATGCATGCACATATCTGAGCATCTTGGTCAACGTCATACAGTTATCACAGTTGATCAAGCTTTGTACTTTAAGTTGATGGATTTAAAATGGTCAGTTCCTGAGTATAGAGACAGGCTTGTTCCAAGAATGGGTGGCTTACATATAGCTATGAATTTCATGAAATGTATAGGAGATCATATGAGAGGTTCTGGTTTGCATGAACTGTGGATGGAATGCGAGTTATTAGGACCTGTGGCTGCTGAAAATGTATTAGGTGGAAAGCACTACAGTCGTGGCATGAGAGCCCATAAAATTACTGCTCAAGCAATCTGGAAGATTTTACTGCCAGACTTTGTGTTATTTGTATCTACCAAAAATGTTGATCATTCGCAAACATTGAATGGCATCATGACTGAACAGCAAGACATACTTTCTAGCATTGACCAACTGCAAAATCCTGTTTTCAAAGAGTATTTTTCAAGTTTCAGACAGGAAATTGACAACCCAAATGTCCTGTTTTGGTGGTCATATTTGGACATGGTTTCTATCCTTTTAATGTTTACAAAGCCAGAAAGAGATGGGCTTTGGGATTTATATTTGAAGTCTTTCCGTTCAATGCTCCCATGGTTCTTCCGATATGACCATACAAATTATGCTAGGTGGGGTAGTGTGTATCTTGCTGATTGCCACCAATTGCCTATTGAAGTACTATCAGAGTTTCAGGATGGAAATTTTGTCGTCAAGAGAAGTGCTGGAACTTTCAATCAAGTTGACCCAGACCAAAGTCAAGAATGGCTAAACGCCACGGGTAAGAAAGGTGGTGGAATTGTAGGAATTACTAGGACTCCATCTGCTCTCAGTAGGTGGTCCCTTTCCTACAATCTGAGATCTCATATAAGTCTTCTTACAAAGGTGATGTACGATGTGAATCCAGATGACATTCTCACACACAAGGACGCATCAAAGAGTCGACAAGTTACTGATGCAGTGTATGAGGATTCGCTCGTTGATGCAATGAAAAGGTTTAGAGTATTTGACCTTTTGTACGAAAGAGATCAACTGATCAATATAGTTACAAAAGACAAAGCTACAGATATGATCAAGGAGTCCTTACTTTCTGCAGCAAATTTGGGACAGATATCATTAGAGAATTTCGTAAAAGATCGTCTGATACCAAACATAGAAACAAGTAGTTTACAAGTTCCTTTGAGAAGTGTTCTGAAAAAAAGCTGCTCATTAACATTTGACTCCTTATACAAGGTACAAGTTGTACCAAAAGCTGTGGAAAAGAAAAAAATTCTAAAGGCAGATCGGAACATACTGCAGAGACTTGTCATTGCATATAAGGCCGGACGAGAGGTTGATTTAGAGCAGATTTTGAAACACGAGCTCCTTCCTGTGCCGATATCTATAGCGGATACCAGCGGTGCACTAAAGTCTGGAAACAAATCTGTTGTTTTAGAAGACATACTTCAAGATGTTGATGTAAGGGCGCGAGTCGAAAATGTAGGCGAATCACCAGCTTTGATCATAGATGGCCAGGCTTTAGTTCAGAGCATGAAAACACATGGCATGAAAACATTTGGAGACTTTGCAGATGAGTTTGTTTCCACTGTGGTGAGAAAAGGGGCCATGTATTCAAGAGTTGATGTTCTGTTCGACCGTTACAGGGAACAATCTATAAAATCGGGCACTCGTTCTCGTAGGGCAAAAGGGCAGCAGCCAGTTAGAAGGGTTATTGAAAATAAGGATGTGCCACTCCCGAATAACTTTTCAGCTTTTTTGTCTTTGAATGACAACAAGAAAGACCTAGCTGCCTTTTTATCTGAGCAGATAATTCTTCATGCACCCACAGAGAAAACTGTTGTTACTGCTGGTGGGTTTCTCGATGAGAATAGCGTTAAATGCAATGACGAATTCCTCGATATATCTGCCCTACATGCGTCACATGAAGAGGCAGATACTAGAATAGTTCTTCATGCCATACATTGTGCGAAAGAATCCACTTGCAGTTCAGTTGTTGTACTAGCATCTGATACTGATGTTTTACTGCTACTTGTATCTTTCTTTTCAGAAATAAATATACAGTTGTGGATGGTTGCTGGAACATCTGCAAAGCCCAAGAACATTCCTATTCATGCTGTTGTAGAGAAAACCTTTACCTCTCCAGAAATGTGCACGAATCTGTTAGCATTCCATGCTCTGACTGGATGTGACACAACTTCTTTTTTCTTTGGGATATCCAAAAAAACTGGATTTAAGGTTTACAAAGACAATGTTGGGCTTCTTGGGGGTTTTGGAGAGGGCAATTTAACTGAACAGAAAATAGTCGACTGTGAAAAGTTCGTATGCAAGCTGTATAACCAGGGCACAGTGTCGTCAACTGACTCGGTTAGGAACATTTTATTCGGAAAATCCAAGAGCCCCGAAAACATGCCCCCCACTAGCGATGCCTTGCATCTGCACATTAAACGTGCACATTATCAAGCGCTGGTATGGAGACAAGCAAATATAAGTAACCCCACATTACCATCTCCAACTGAGATGGGATGAAAGTTGAATGAAGGTATTCTAGTGCCTATTCTGATGACTTTAGACCCAATTCCAGAATCTTGTTTAGACTTGATTGCATGTAGTTGCACAACAGGTTGTAAAACATTGAGGTGTGGGTGCAAGCGTAACAATTTGCTGTGCATGGACCTTTGTAAGTGCAAAGTCACAAGCAAAGAACAATGTAGGAACAGTATACGTTGAATTTTGAGGAAAAACAGAGAAAATTCGGGTTTTCTTTCGTGCAATGGCTTTTTTAGGGTCGCATGCTTATTTCTATCTTTTTCTCGATGCTATTGTATTTTGTAATCATAGTTTTTACATTTTTTTTTCTACATGCGCGTTTCAAAACGATTTGAAAAAAATTACTGTCCGCCATTTTGAATCGCCATTTTGACCTATTTAACGCCATTTTCATGAAGTTCAACATATTTTTTCAGATTCAGCATACTCAAATTAGGTTAAAAAGTTATGTTGAACCAAATAATAATAATTTGCCGTTAGAAGTTCTTTTTAGCTGAAATCGGACCAGACTATCTAACCACTCGGCCACGGAGGCCCCAAGAGAGGCATAAATACTATATACAGCTAATGAAGGAATTCGAGATGAAAAGACTACAATTTGAAACGAAAAGACCACAAAATGGTAACTAGCGATTGTCGTATGCTAATAACATGACATAAACGCGGAGAAATCATTTACCAATTACATACCGATAGAATGTAATACACAAAGAGCTTCGCATATATAAACACATTAAATTCTTGCAAATTGCAAGTACATTTTCTACCCAAAGTTCCGTGTAAGTGAAGCTTGCGTAACGCGCCCTCTGGTGAGAGAATAAATGCAGGTAATGCAGGTGCACATAACATGCTTGCCTCGGACAGCTATCACCGTTGACGTGTTTATCGTTAGATTTTATGTCTTCCTCTCAAGGCATTTTCAGACGATGCAAAGAGGCCGAAAATCACTTCCTTATACAGAAACGTGAAATGAAAAGTAACTAAAATATGCGTTTATTGGTTTATTGATAGTTGTGTGATAAATAGAATCTTACACTTGTGCTTATGGCATATGGAATTTATGAAATTCATTACTAGATTTAAATATTTCCCTCTAAGCCAAGACTCGGGGAAATATCAAATCTGGCAACTCATTTCATAAATTTCATATGACATAAGCTTATTTATTTGTTTAGAATAACCTGTATATCAATGCCAATATTTTATTCTTATAAAAACGAAACATGTAGTTGTAGAAAACAATAAATGCAGGTACAAAATGTATGATTAGTGAGCACAGTTATGATTTGCATACATAGTGGTAACTGACATAAACAAAAACTACACGTACTAATCAGTGACATATTTGTTAACACGTACATATATACATAAACATATATATCACAGACACTAAATATTATTTGCATACGCAGAATTGTAGCTTTGTACTAAAATTTCCCAAAATTATGATTATAACATTATATAAATATTCTATAATAATGATAATACTTATCAGAAAACATGCGGGACAGTACAGACAAAAATCACGCCATGCTTCCATTCAATATATCATAGCCTTATAGTGTAAGGAACCTAGACATTTAATTCATTATATTTGTATTTTGAAAGTCAGTGCTTTTATTCAGAAATGTAACGGCTTGGCCAAGATCAGGTGTACATTTCGAGTTAAATGATGTTATAAAACTGATATAACTGCAATTCTTTACAGTACACCTTAGGTAAATGCTGTACTATGCAGAGATCAGAAAATTAGCATTACCTATATTACAGAACTCCATCCCTGTAAACTACCACATAAAGGTAAACAAAATCACGTTTTGGACCGTTACGCTGTTGCACCTGTGTGTGTGTGTGTGTGTGTGTGTGTTTTATTTCATTATTTCTTTTTGTTTTTGTTTTTTTATAATATGGTAATTAGAATTTATCAAATTTATCAAAATGATTTCAATTGTGTATTCGAAAATGTATATACTGCAGTAGTGAAAAATTTCTAAACTTGAATTTATTTTTTGCGGAAAAGAAATATCATGGATATTGTTGAAATTATTCTTAAATATATGTTATCCACTTTTGTTATATAAATCAGGATTTTTTTTATATTGCAAGTAATGATAGCATTTCTTGCAAAAAACAAATTAGATGTCAGGTATTTAAAAGTGTCTATTTTCTAAAAGAATGGTCTAAACTATATATAAAATACCATCATAACATAATACATTTGTTTTTATTCGACAATATTTTCTTGAACAAGGAATATTTTGTATTCCAGTATTTCACAAGTGTCTGTGTTTAATAAATGAAGGTGTAACGTAGAATATTGACCCGGGTTAAAAATTGACCAAGGGTTCATTTTTCAACGTTGAATTTTGAAGTGGGGGTGCTTTTTCTCCGTTGAAAATTGAGACCAAAAGTCGTGAAATTTGTACCCGGACTCATTTTTCAACAGCTTGGAAATTTCCCTCCTAATCTCAGATGACTTGGAAATTGAATCTGTTGAATACTGAATCCAACTAGAGTTTTGAACTGTCTTTAAACTGGAAGTTGTTCTACGCGATTTATCGGTATCTACTTATTTTAAAAATGAAAAAAATTGGTCTGAGATAATCCCGATGTTGTTCATCAGTACACGATTATCTTATTTTCATGTTTGAGGCCACGGTTGTCCATCATAATCTTACTTACGACGTCACTTTTTTTTATACCCCCACCCCACCCCCACCCCAATAATAATAATAATAATAATAAAAGAAAAGAACAAAACTGAAAACAAAACACATAAAGCAAAACAACAAAAAAGAAACAAAACCAAAACAAACTTTTTGGGGTTGGGGGGGGGGGGGGTATTGAACACTTCTGAAGCACCAGCCGATTTCCTGCATAGACATAATCTTTAAACTCTTACAAGGGATCCGTGTTATTATATTTCATTTACTATAGATTTTAAGCTCTAAAAATCCCAAATGGGAGGGTCCGAAATATACATCAATTCATTAAAATGTATTTTATGTTGTTAAATTTAGAATCGCTTTAATGGTCAAAATTTCACGACGCGGTTCAGTTTTCAACGAACTAGGGTTTAAATTCAACACCTTTGGTCTCAATATTCAACGTTCAAAACAATGACCCCCGGGGCAATTTTCAACCCGGATTAAAATTCTTTGTTACATGTGCATAATTGATTTTATTCTTGTTTCATATTTTCAAAGTAATCTATAGCGTAAACAAAAGATATGAAAAGCGTCTGCATTAATACCAAAAACAAACTGCAGGAGAAAGATTAGTGTTCCTAGCCCCTGTTTTTTAATTTCATTAAACGTCATAACATATGATAGATGCAGTTAATATAAGACATCTATTTACTTGTTTGAAAGACACACACTGTTTTAAAACACAGGTATCTTTTTTATCTTATATTTGACTATATATATATATATATATATATATATATATATATATATATATATGTGTGTGTGTGTGTGTGTGTGTGTGTGTGTGTGTGTGTGTGTTGAACAAATGTTCAGTAATTGTGGGAGATATTGTGCAGTAAATTGTGCAAATCAAGATACAAGCATGAAATTTGGTATAATGGCTTATTAAATGTTAATTTAAAAAAGAACAGCTGCTGGCCATGATTTATTTTTATTTTTTAAATTCTCTAAATTGTTTGCCAGGAAGCAGCGACCTTATGATGTCATTCCACCTATCAGAGGTGCTCTTCTGGAAGACCAGAAGAGTAGCATATCAAGGTGGACATGTTTAGACTCACACAGATATATGCATTCAACAGGTACCAAGTCCTGAACACTAGGAGTGGGTGAAAGGAAAAGACAATGACAATTGGAATCCAAAATAGACTTCATTGACTGACGTCGCAGCCTCGTGGCAGGAACTTTTGAAATACGGATGCAAGAAATCCTGCTGTATTGGTAACTATGACTGCTACCGGTCTGACCTTCTCTGTAAGGGTTTATGCGCATGCAACTGTCAGTTAGATAAATATTAGATAACCCAATCTGTCGCTCTAACCAAATTAGGCATTTGAACCAAACAAAGTAAGTGATATCTCTTGTTAAGTTGATGGAAATGAAAAAAAATAAACATTTTCTGTTTATCCGCCATGTTTGAACAGGAAGTTACATTTAATTTTCATTAATGCATTGTTTAATCATATTTCAGGGACTGTTTGTTACATTTGATCAAAATTTTCATTGGATTGTACCGGACAAATTAAATGCGATATCTTCTTACGTTGACTGAAATGTTCAAAATTGACATTTTCGCTGTTTTGGCCGCCATATTTGAACCGTAAGTTAATTTTATCGTCATTAATGTATTGCTTTATCGTATCTTAAGGACTGTAACTTTTCTCAAACTGTTCATTCGATTATACTAAAAATGTAAATGATATTTCCTGTTAAATTATTGGAAATGATGAAAATGAACAGTTCTGCTTTTTTTGGTTGCCATTTTGAAATGGAAATTACATTTCATCTCATTAATGTATGTCTCATCGTAATTTAGGAAATGTATGTTACTTTTTATCACAATTTATATTGAATCACACTTGCAACACAATTTAGGAAATGTATGTTATTTTTTATCACAGTTTATATTGAATCACACTTGCAACACAGCTCTCAAAGGATTCACGAAGAGTGGCCAATATGAACTGATGTCATTTGCAAAATGAGCGGTGGCCATTATGAAAAACATGAATTTTTTTTAAATGGTCAGCAGTACTTTTTTTTCTTAAAATGATGTTTTGGGCTAGTTTCTATGCATGTTTCAGGATTTGCACAATTCTCTTGCAATTTGCTTGTTAATGTCTCCCACTATAAATATTATTATACGAATTTAGTAGTTTATCAAATTTGCTGGACTTATTGATGTAACTTTTGCAAACAGTTTTAATTCAAACAATCAGCTTCAGAAACAATATATACCCTATAGGTTCATTGAAATATATCAAAATGTTCTCCTGTTTTATCACAACAAAGCTAACTTTGTCTATATAATTGCATTTTCCTATCATAATACGAACAGTACAAATGTTTAAAATGGATAAAAGTGTCGCGGTTGTTTGTATTTGAATCATACTGAGATATCGTATTATCTCATTGATATTTGGATTTTGTTTTTGATTATTTTAGTCTTAATTTATTATATTATATGCATATTGTATGGTTTATTAACATAAATTGTTTGTTAAACATAGCAAGTATGTATTTGTAAAATACAATTTCTTATCGTTAGCCTCCTTTTACAGAAACACATGAACACGTGTAGTCCGTAGCTCCTTTTTGCCTTAATAGTTGAAAAATTCATTACTTCCTTAGTTTTTCTCATACTGACACCAAATATTGAATTTTCTATCTCACATATCTTATTTTTTGAAAAATAGAAACGTGATTAAGATATTGTTACTTAATGTATTATTATTTTAAAAGGTGTATGCTCCTTCAGATCAGAGAAAATATTCGTGTCCTTTGTACGTAGTATTCTTTTATAAAAATGAGTTTCATATATAATGAATTGTTTTTTTTTTCCATCTACCATTGTTTGAAGAGTTCTTATTTGAAATTAGAATTTGTTGTTTTATAAAAGTTGTAAAAATGATCTGTTAAGCTGGTGTATGTAGAGTCTGTAGCCCACTCTGGTAGCAAATATACTAAGGATGGTATCTTTTTAACCTCTTGACAGAAATGCAAAGTATTTTCAGAAAATTTGCCCAAAGGATGTAGTATCACATAAAACTTAGAACATAATTAATGTAACTTATCTTTTCATAATTCTGCAACCAACATGGGCAACTGACCTTGGCCAAGCCGATAATACATTGAAAATGCATAAAATTATCTGAAACAAAACATGAGTAAATGTAGAACACGATATTTACATAATAAAGGTGAAGTCCCCAAATTATTAAGACACTGTTTAAACCTTCGGCATATTCATGTGTTAAGCTGTAAAATATCTTCAGAAAGAATGGTTCCTATGGACGCTTACGGTTCAACGTATACATGTATGTAGTAGCGCACTTCATCAGGGGTTTCTCTTCTAGGTACATCTTGATTTTGTCCATCGGAGGAAGTTCCAGGTTCATTGTTTAGGTTTGAAGTTGAAGGCCTTGGTGATAGAGATTCTGTAAGAAATGGCGTGAACCAGTTGATTGCAGGAAGTGAAATGGTGTTTGGAAACATAAAGACAATTAGAAAAAAAGAAAGAAGGAAATATGACATTTTGAAGGCGAATAAAGCTTTATATGCCCCAGAAAATGCAGGTAATAAACTTTTATACCGAATCGAATTTATTTTCAGTGTTTTCATTTACAACAGAAGTTTAAACTTCTAAAATTCTTTGTTTCTTCATGTCCAACTCTAAGAACCTCTCTAGTCACATGACTGAGTAAACCAATCAGATAAGTTCTGCAACAAAATCTTTGAAATGTGGTATACGAGTACAGTAATATTATCGTAACTCATTAAGTCTAAGCCATGTGAGACTGTGTACTTCTAAATTGTCGGCGATTGTTAAGATTTTCAAACGTGTAAACCTTATTTTGACCGTTCCATTCCTATCCCGTAATGGAGTAAACAAATGGGAATCTATACTATATGATGATGCTTGCATATCGTACCTGTGCGGTTCTTGGGATTTTAAAATATTTTTTCTGCACATCGCTACTGTGCCTGAACAAATCTGAATTTTTATTATACGTGTATAAAGAAGCTTCCAATGCAAATGTTGGTTTCTCTGGATCAGCGGTTCTTGAAAAGAAGTTTTATTAAACATTTCTGAGGATACTTTTGCCCAATATTGGTTGAATTTTTAATTTTTTCTCATGGGGGAGAAGTTGAAAATGTGAAAAGCCTACAGATGGACAAGCTTCGATCAGAAAAGATCGTTTTAAATTCTGATGTGTATGTAGACACGTCCTTAGCCAAGACTTTTTTTAGGATGTTAATTGCTGTTATGTCGAGGGAGATCTCAGTGTAAAGGAACAAAATATCCCAGAGCCACATATCTCTTAATTAATCATTTTAATTTAATGATGGTGATTCATAAATTATTCAAAATTCTCCTGAAACATTACTAACTTTAAAATGTATTTGAAATGTGATTTTATAAGTGCCTAATTGCTGTTCGAGGGAGTTCTCTTGTCATTCATTAATAAAAAAAAGAGTAAAAATAATATATAGTGATCATTCTGATAATCCTATAGAGAATACAAAATGTAGAGCAGGGCAAACATGGACCCCTGAAGTGGGATCGGGTGCTAAGAGGAGTAAGCATCCCCTGTTGACCAATCACACTCTCACTGGGTCCTATATCTTGATCAGGTAAATGTAAGGAACGGCCTAAATGTTGAGTTAAAGGCTACAGCAAGTTTAAATTTTGATAAGAATACAAAAAAAAACCCAAAAAACCCCCAAAAAAACAAAACAAAAAAAACAAAACAAAAAAACAAAAACCAAACAACCCCCCCCCCCCCCCCAAAAAAACCCAAACAAGCAAACAAAAACAAAAAACACGTCAGTTAATAAAGGAGTACAATTTGTGTCCATGGGGATTGCAATGTTCAAACTGATGGAAGACGTGATATGCGGTACTTACCTTCGACGACTGGTTTGCTACGATTACGGCATATTCTGTAGAGTGCATAGCCGATCATCACTACCGCAATCCCTCCAGCTGTAACCTAAAGGGGGAAAATGGGATTCACTAAAATTGCTATCTGGATTACGTCGTTTAGTATAGCACGGGGGGGGGGGGGGGGGGGGGGGGCTCCGTGGCCGAGGGGTTAGAGCATCGCTCTCAAAATCACAAGGCCTCTCATCTCTAGCTGGCCCGGGTTCGATTCTCGCTCACGCCGATATATGTGAGAAAGTTTGCTAGTTTACTTTCGGAAGGTCGGTGGTCTCCTCCAAGGTACATTGTATCTGGGTTCTCTCCTCCATTAACAAAAACTGGACGCCACCAGATAACTGATAATTGATGAGTGTGGCGGAAAGCAACAATCAATCAATCAATCTAGTATAGCAGTCCCATTATTCACAAGATGTGATGAAAATAAAACTCGAAAGTCATAACACAACAACACAAAATTGATCCGGGGCGGATGCAGGAATTATCAAGGGGGGGGGGGGGGGACGTAATAATTGTCAAAGGCATGAATATTCTGGAGGAGTGGGAGCTCTTCCTCTTAGAGAACGGACTGACATAGCACTACATCCAGTGTTGTAATGTCGATATTTGTTTCGAATGATGTAAATTACACTCATAACGCCAGTCTTGCAATATGGATGACATATCTGTTTTATCTGCCTTAAGTTTGTTTTCGTGATCATTGTCAATTTTCTCTACTTGTTGAAGCACATGCATAACAGACATACTGGGATAAAGTGCCAATTTGACACGAATGTAAATCAGAACTTCTGATAGTTGTTTAAAAACTTAAAAAAAAAAAAACCAAAAAAAAAAAAACCAACAAAAAACAACGGTGAAAATATGACGGTACCACGCACGTATCATCGTTTTTCAGTGTGTGGGGGCGCAGGACGGGGATGCTGACTCAACAATTGTCTATAGTTCTTGACAAGGAAACTTTTTATTTTTTTAATCCAGATGATCTTTTGCCTAAACTTCAAAATCCTAAATAACGGTGTGGTGGTTGAGGGGTGGGTTAGAGGTGAGTCAGCGTTCATCCATCTGTACACAAGTTCAATTCTTACTTTCTCTCCATTCAATACTACTATCAAAAAGGGGGCAGTCTAGATAATTTTATTTTGCATGTGAAAATAATTAGATTTACAAGCGAAAAAAAATAAAAATTTTTTTTGGTAGTACTAGTAATGGGCTCACAGGGTTGATCTTTTCTATGTTTATTGTGAATGAAAGCTACCTTGGATCGAACACAGTTTTGGTGACGTACTCTGCCAAGAGTTTCCAAGATAAGGAGGAATCCAAAACCTCTGGGCTTGCAAAGATGGGATGGGGACATGCCCTCGGATTTTTTCCCCCCCAAAAGACGAAGGGAAATCGTACGATGGAATGACAAGCAAAACAGGCGAAAGTGACATTTACATGCATGGATAACTTTGTATAATTATGAAAGAACTAGGTTCAAAATTATTTAATGTGTACTAATATTCAATAAACTAAAATACGCAATCAGTCTAAAATGACAATTAAATTTATAGCTCTTGATATAAATTTATTTATTTTTTTTAATTTTGGAGAATCCATGAAAATATGGTTTTGTTGAATTTCATCTCTGACGAAAATGATCGACATGTGTTCTGTAGACGACTGAATTTGAAATTCCATTTTTTTGAAATTATTATATCTGATTTTTAATTAATTAATAAATAATAATAATAATCATTATATATATATATATATATATAATACTGGTATAATATATTATTAATTAAATTAATTAATGCGTATTATGCTACGCTCTATCAACAGAATGGGAAGGGGGGGGGGATGTCGTAGGCTCCCTACAATCTCTCCTAAGATCCGCCACTGTTGATTGCAAGTAGGGGATAAAACTGAAAGAGACCTACCAGCATGATTTCACGAGTCTGTGGACACACTTTTTCAGGGGGGTCTTGTAAGCCCAAATATTGGAGAATGCTCTCCCAAAACGTTGGTTCCGGTTCATGGCTGTCAAGAAAGTTGGATTAGAATTTCATTAAAGTAATCATGTCATTAATTGGAGTTTTTGCAACAAAGGAGTTGATTTTAATCGGTGACTAACTCCAAGGTTCAGGATAATTTTGATCTTATTCAAGAATCAGTGTGAAATTGATAGATTCATAAAAATATGTTACCAATTGAAGTAATTTATCACTCCGTGAACACCAGTCACTGCCGCCTCGAACCCTGACTTAAAAAAGTTTCCTATGTTCGTGATAATATCATCCATTGTTTTGGATGGTTCTTGCACTTGTGACGTCATAATGCTGTTTCATTATGACGTCATAAAATTCGTAACTAATTCCGCGAGAGAGTTAACTTTAAACTTTACCGGGGCACGTGATGCATTTAGTAAGTTACACATTCTCATGAAATCAGTAATGATGTTACGTTACATGTATATGACAAATCTAAACTAGTAGCCAGTGGATATAAATCATACATCCGAAACTTCAACTACTGCAGGCGCGGATCCAGCTTTTTTTTATCGGGGGGGGGGGGGGGGGGGGGTGGTTCAGAGGCCGGGGATCTGGGACCTGGTTCCAGGGCGAAGCTTCTGGAATTTTCACGTTTTTACAGATAGTAGACTATGCGAATCTGCATCCAAAATTGCGGTACGGTAATTTTCATATAATATTATGACCTTGAATTTTGAAATCGACCCCAGTGAGCGAATCGAGAGAGTTTTTGAAGCAATATTAAACGCGATGCTAGGGTGAAAGATAACTATATTTTCTCTCAATTGGATATTCCAGGGGGTATCCAGCCCAACCCCCCTTAGATCCGCGCTTGTACAGGTACTATACTAGTTAGTGTATGTACTACCACTCCCCATCGTGACAGGGACGAAAATTCGTAGTTTTAATAAACTTGATAATGGATAGTGTTTTTCGTTTTTATCCAGTTTAAACAACATTTTATCTATGGCATGTCAAATGCTGCAATATTTGATCTTTTCCATTTGTATTGTACTATTTTTGATTTGTATCCTTTATTTTTTTTATTCGATTGTATTGTATATTTTGACAATATATACATGTAGATACATGTATGTTTGGTGAATCAATAAATTGAACTGAATATACACGTGTAGGGATCCCCCACCCCGCCCATCAGCAGTACATGTATCAACTTCGACTCTAGATGGCTTTCAGAAAAATATTGGTTATTACATTAATTGTATGAAACACAATGCAGACCAACACCACAAAGCATATTTAAAAAGAAAAATTGGTTGATTGATTGTTTGTTTGTTTTACATCCCGTCGAGAATTTTTCACTCATTGAGACGTCACCAGCTGTAGGTGAAGTACCACAAATTTAGACCTATGCTTAGCGCTCAGGGCCGTAGCAGTGAGGGTTCTTTAACGTGCCAACGCCTACCGTAACACGGGGCCTCCGCTTTTAAGGTCATATCCGAAAGATCCGTGATTCTCACTTCTAAATGCCGAGCGTTTGGCGAAAGAGCAATCACTATCTATTTTTCGTCTTAGGTTTGACGCGGCCATGGCACGAGCGGGGCTCGAACTCACAACCTCCCGGTTACGAAGCGAACGCTCTAAAAATTGGAAGTAGTGTTTTAATAACACAGAAGTCCACAAGTCTGCTCTAACAAGAATCTTCTACATGCCCTCATTTAAAAAATAAACAGCAGCGACAAGGTATATGGACCAAATTTGAATGACCACATAACGATCAGTTAATCCGAAAGATTTGATAACTTTGTTATAGACCGTATATCAGATTGCTTCGATACTCTTATACAGATATTATGTGTTGGAAAGAAATTTATAAATGGGAAGGAGGGGGGGGGGGGATGTCAAAATGGACCTGTTTCACCCATTATAGTATTTTTCTTTATTTCCATATTTTACTCTGAGAGAGAGAGAGAGAGAGAGAGAGAGAGAGAGAGAGAGAGAGAGAGAGAGCGTATAAAAATGTTGATTGTGAAATCATTGTGTGATTTTGAAAATGCTGTAAAAATAAATTGGAAATATAATGGTAAACAATGTGTCAAATTATATGTAAAGGACTGTAAAAAAAACCCCAAACAAAACCCTAACCCTAACCCAAACAAACAAACTCATTTTTCGGCACATGACACATTATAAAATCTGAAGTGTTATCAACAGAAAGATTCCTTTCTTTGCCCGACCTTACTGATTTAAAAATCCAACTATTTGAAGTTCAATTTTATCGTACAAGGAATCAGAATTGCAGCAATATATTACTGTTTCTTCAAAGTTTTTCGATGCATTTCTACAAATTGTACAACGAAAAATAAATCTACATGCACTTCAGTATTGTGAAAGTTCAGCGATCTCCATAAAAGTAGAGAACTAAATTCTACGAGAGTTTAGCTTTCTCTATAAATCTATAAAAGAAGAGAAAAAGATTCTGTGAGAGTTCAGTTTTTTAGGGGAAAAAAAGGGGGGGGGGGGTTCAGCGTTCTCTATAAAAGTAGAGAAAAAGATTCTGTGAGAGTTCACTATTCTCTATAAACTCAGTATTTAGAGAGAAAGATTCTAGTGAAAGTGTAGAATTCCCTTAATAAGTAGAGAAAAGATTGTATGATAGTTATTAACATATGGTATGCCAGTCTCTGATTGGTCAAATTCAAATCTGTATTCAAATTAGGGAATGCAAATTAGTTTTGCATAGTATGGTTAGGTATGGGGACACACCGCCTTGACAGGGTTAGGGTTAGGTAAGGTATATGATATCTATGTTGTATACATGTTAAAAATGAATGGATGCGCGGATCTAAGACTACAGTAAAATAGTAATACGGATTATAGTATGATAGTACGTTTTATCGAAAAATCTCCGAAATATTTAATGATATACCATAGCATGTTATACCTAACCCTAACCCAAACAGAAATGTTGTGTAGGACGTATCTGTAATACACAGAGAGACAAGGACATATCGCACTTCGTGCAGAATTGCTAGTGAGCAGACAATGAATAATGCTTCTCGTGGCCAAAGTCAAGCTTTACACGTTTATATGCAGTATCAAAAGGAGAGAAATGACTGTATGAACCGCAAATCTGCAATGGAGAAAAACACTGCGAAATATTATAAGAATTCATATTAAAGGACCAGTCAGTGGTTCAAGATCCTCAACCTTACAAGGTCATTTGGACAACTATACAAGGTCATTTGGACAAACATACAAGGTCATTTGGACAACTATACAAGGTCATTTGAACAACCATACAAGGTTTTTTGGACAAGACAGAAAGGTTACCAACAGTTGACCGGACCACAAATTTGTAGTGGAGAAAAAAATTAGTCATCGCTTTTAATCACAATATATATATATATATATATATATATATATATATATGACATCAAGTCTGAGACTTAGAAACAAGCATTATTTGTGCTATCAACGTATAACACATGTCTGTTGTTGATATTTACAGGTGACCATTGTCCAGAGACTTTCTGTAATTAGACATGAAACATACACTCAGACCCCTCTCTATTAATAAATAAACAAACCAATATCGATACGCCGTTTATTTTATCCTGAATTTTTCAGCAATTTGAATTTGGGCGAGGTTTTGTATTTTTTTTTCCTATGGCGTAGAGGGGTTTCTCTGGGTCTGTTAGAAAGAATTGATAGGTTAACCGAGGGGATACGTGTTTTTCTGTTCGGTTTCTTATGAACCACGGCAGTGTTCTTGGTGTCCTTATATTTGGAGACCACAATCCAATACGTGACCATTAATATTTCCGTCAGTATCGCCTTCTAACGATTCCTCGATCGCATCATTTATTATTTCCTAACACATTTTGTGTACAAAGTTATCTGAATGGTCGAAACTAATCATGGATTCATTGTCAGGTGTTTTCGTGTGAATCTTCCAGTAACAAATACAGTTGTTATTCGCAATGGATTGCTGGGAACTTTGAAGATGGAAAACCTGTATAAAAAAAAGGAAGGGAAAAATACTCTCCTAAATCATCTGACTATATGAAGAAAACTGACATATAAAAGTTGATAGGGGGAAAAAAACGTCGAGACATATTCATGATTATACGTACAGCAGGAAGTACTAATTAGGCATTCGCTCTGTACAGTACAACAATGCATTGTTTGTGTTCAGAGCTGAATCTCCTCACCATTTAAACCGCATATGCAGAGATCAAACAGATGATTTAAATTCAATATTTATGACATGCGTGAAAGATAAAAATTGAAAGTGAAATAAGAAGTAGTTTTAATAAAAATTTAGCATGTCACAATAAATGTGAAGTATGGAATTTTTAGGTCGCTGTTCTTGTTTAATTTATTTTCTTCTTCAAACGAAGTATCAGCTGTTAAGACATGACTTGTTTAAAAAAAAAAAAAAAAATCAATTCTTATTTGTTTCAATGTAAACACCTCATTCTGCCAATAAAATACAGTTAAATATATCATGAAATTAATCTCTAATTTCTTTTAATTTCCTCTGTATATTAACCCAATGTCTACTTTGAGTTTCTTTTAATTTATATTAACCTGACGTCTACTTTCAATTTTCTCTCTATTTATATGTTAAATGAACGTCTACTTTCAATTTCATTTAATTTCCCCTCTATTGGTATATCAAACCAACGTCTACTTTCAATTGGTAGCTGGTGATCACATTTTTAAAATCGACAAAATGTAATTGCTTCGTTCTTTGATAATGTGTTAAAATAGCTTAATAATTTTATTTCATTTTTCTTATAAATTCTATGATTTGACGCTTTGAGAGAAGTTTTGAAGAGTGGCTTTCCAACTTTACTTGAATTGATCAATTGACGTAAGTGTGACGTTTGCTGTCAATTACTTTATATTATCATGGTTTTGATTAAGTCATATGGCAGAAAGTCCACATGAGTTCGATATACTTTTCACCTCAATATTTCCAATCCACACAAATTTTCCTTCTAATTATTAATTCATGATAACTCTCCAAGTTTATATCACATATTTGCTATGGTTGTTTCTTTTCAAGTGAGAAATTATGCATGTTTTAATTTTAAATTTCCATACTTTCATGGAATTTTCCCCATTATCCGAAAATTTCCTGTAGATGATAAAAATGGTTATTTGTATAACAATGCATTCAGGGTACATGAGAGAAACCTAAAAAAAACAACAAAACACCCCCCCCCCCAAAAAAAAAACCCCCCACCAAACCCATACCCCCCCCCCCCCCCCCCAAAAAAAAAACCCACAACAAAACAACACCCACTTCTATAGATATGAGCATAAATAACCTATTTTATTATAGGTGTATGACAATAATATGTGAATTTCAACAACTAAATAATTTATGAACACAACTAGCAAGTTCATCAAAAATTTAAACACTGATAAAGTGATAAATAAAACAAAAAACGTACAAGTGTGATTTCCAAAGACGATAGGCCTACTCTTTTGGGAGTTCCTGGAGTCCCTTTAAGCTCAAAGACCGGGTAATCTTTTCCAGAAAGGAGAGATCTGGTTCACAACGGTCAAAAAAGTTTTCATTGGTAGTCAGTAAAACATTTCTTTAATTTAAAAATGGTTTTTAAAAGTGTCGGAAATTATGTATTTTGAACACATAATAATCAATGATAAGAAGCTATGTAGCGGAGTTTCCCAAAATAAAAGACTTCTGTTCTATTGAATGTATTGCATTGTATAGAAATCAATTTTTGTACGGTAAGACAGTGATTTCGCTTCATTCAGAGCCTTTGAATTTGGTTTTCAAACACAATAACACATATTCACGTATTAATAACAAAAGTTTATAAACCTTTGTTTTTTTCTTTCATTGAAATTTTGCAACAAAAATTTCCGACACTTTAATAACACAAAGAAGAAGGTATACAAAATAAAAAAAAAATCCCAAAGCCTAAAAAAATCCATCCAACACAAAAAACGCCCATAAAATCATTCAACTTTTGATATCTTTATCACTTAGCATAGGAAAAGGGCATATTTTGAAACTGACTATTGATGCCCTGAAACCATTGGAAATTCTGTCATTTGCACTCAAGGCGTATATAATGGCGGCATCACGAAATGTGATCACACATCTGTAAATAGGACGACAAATTTTCGTTCCAGGAATTGATGGGTAAGTACTGCAATGCAATATACTTGAAATATTGCATAATGATATATACAGTAACTGTTAGAATTATCATTTCCGATAGAAAAAAACCCCGCATGCTGTTACAGGTATCTGACGTATAGGGTTTACCGTAAGTAGTTTATCGGAACACACCTTTCTCGGTTTGAAATGTAATCAGGATAATGAAGGTTCTATCGTCTCCGCTGGAGGACTATTACAGAAATTTAATGACATTCAGTGATGGTTGTGCTGTCATAACTTTGTTGTTCCAGGCTCTTGGCACTCTGCAGTAAGACAGATAAGTGTACATAAGAAGATTTTAACATCAAAGAGTTGGAAATAATCATTAACTTTGAAGCCGGAATAAAGATACCACCGCGAAATCTGTTAGTCAGGATAATTACAAATGATTTGGAAAAAAAATATCAAAAACAATATAGCATGTTGACATGAAATTTTTCTACATGACATAATCATGATTTTTATTTTCGTTTAAGAGAAAGCTGGGGACCATTTAATTATGATCTGCAATTTTTCACAATGAGTGAGACTAAAAATGCCTTCCTTGAGTAAGCACATTTAGATTTATGTTTTATTTTATTTTGAACACTTAAACACGACAGACTCTACTCATAACATATGTCAGGAATATATATATATATTTGCTATGTTACTCGTTTCTCTTTGGTCGAGTTTAGTACCTTTTTTTTCTTACATCAAAATATCATTGCAAGAAAAAAACAAATAATTATCATTTGCATGTAATCAAAGGAGAATAATTCATGTCTAGTTGGAACTGGGAGAAATATCATTTGTCCCTTCAGTACTATTCAGAGCTATTAAACAAACTAAAAATTTCTTGTACATGACTTAATCACCTGCCTTCATACTTTATTCAATATCACCGAATAAATTTTCACATCTGTTACAATAATTATTTTAAAATATGACATTTCATTGCTAAGGTGTTTTATTGGTGAGGCCAGATGTGAATTTGTTTTTTCATTACTTATCGGCCATAAAATGACTGTGAATACTTTGGTGTACGATTAAACACATACTATGTCCCTGGGTGATAATTTTAGACTTAAAAGATTCTCTCTCTCTCTCTCTCTCTCTCTCTCTCTCTCTCTCTCTCTCTGGTGCCCTCAAATAAAAGTTCTTATATATAGTGAAGTGTTTTAAAATAGAAATTTAGTTTGTTTATTTTTATTGCAATTGGTCTGCGTCCGTCGTAGTGCGTCGTTAATCGTGCTTTAACAATTGAACATTTTTAACTTCTTCTTGATAACTACCATTTCAATTCTTTCCAAATTTGGTATGACACATCTTTGGGACAAGGCGGACAGAAATTGCAAATTTCAGTACTTCTGTCCCCTGGGGCTCAAGGGGCGGGGCAAAACCACCAAAACGTGACCAATTTTCAAAAATCTTCTTTAGAACTGCATATTTGTAAGAAAAACTAAATGCATAGCAATGTAGAGCAAGAAGGCCTCTACCAAAATTGTAAATTTCATGATCCCCGTTGTAGAGGTTCTGACCACGGGGAAAAGCCAAACTTGGTATATTTTTCAATTGTAAAATATTTAGAAAACATCTTCTTTAATGCTATTGATACCAAATTGAAACTAAATGGATATTTGGATGAGTAGGCAGTCCTTTACCAAATTGTAAATTTCGTGATCCCAGGGGTAGGGGTTTTGGTATGAGAGTGGGTTCAAAATGATCAGTGACTAAATTTGTTAACAATTGAACATTTTTAACTTCGGGATAATGAAACTTCTATGGGACAAGATGGACGTAAATTGTAAATTACTGGGCTTTTCTGTCCTGGGGCCCGGGGGGGGGCTGTTAGGATAATAGGAATGTAAATTGTAAACTTTATGATTATACCTCTCGCAGAGTTCCATGGTTGGGAGTAGAACTGAAAAAAAAATCTTCTCTACTCCCACACATGTGCGAGAACGACCAAGTGCATGGTTATCTTGTCATGAAAACCTTTATCAAAACTGTGATATTCATTGCATCTTGCAGG
This sequence comes from Ostrea denselamellosa, assembly GCA_024699665.1. Lineage (NCBI taxonomy): Eukaryota > Metazoa > Mollusca > Bivalvia > Ostreida > Ostreidae > Ostrea > Ostrea denselamellosa. The sequence goes on from JAMZEH010000020.1 coordinate 17,724,500, forward strand.
TCATGGGAATATGAGGTGATTTAGATGCTTCAAAACTTCATCTTTTCTTCTGTTGTAATTGAATGCGAATTGTATAACAGTATGGAACGCACTATAATATAACCAGTATAGAATGTACTATAACATAAACAGTACAGAATGCACTATAATATAAACAGTATAGAATGTACTATAACATAAACAGTATAGAATGTACTATGATATAAACAGTATAGAATGCACTATAATATAACCAGTATAGAATGTACTATAACATAAACAGTATAGAATGTACTATAATATAAACAGTATAGAATGCACTATAATATAAACAGTACAGAATGTACCATAATATAAACAGTATAGAATGTACTATAACATAAACAGTATAGAATGTACTATAACATAAACAGTATAGAATGTACTATAATATAAACAGTATAGAATGTACTATAATATAAACAGTATAGAATGTACTATAACATAAACAGTACAGAATGCACTATAATATAAACAGTATAGAATGTACTATGACATAAACAGTATAGAATGTACTATAATATAAACAGTATAGAATGCACTATAATATAAACAGTATAGAATGTACTATGACATAAACAGTATAGAATGTACTATAATATAAACAGTATAGAATGCACTATAATATAAACAGTATAGAATGTACTATAATATAAACAGTATAGAATGTACTATAATATAAACAGTATAGAATGTACTATAACATAAACAGTATAGAATGTACTATAATATAAACAGTATAGAATGCACTATAATATAAACAGTATCGAATGTACTATAATATAAACAGTATAGAATGTACTATAATATAAACAGTATAGAATGCACTATAATATAACCAGTATAGAATGCACTATAATATAAACAGTATAGAATGTACTATAACATAAACAGTATAGAATGTACTATAATATAAACAGTATAGAATGTACTATAATATAAACAGTATAGAATGTACTATAACATAAACAGTACAGAATGCACTATAATATAAACAGTATAGAATGTACCAGAACATAAACAGTATAGAATGTACTATAATATAAACAGTATAGAATGCACTATAATATAAACAGTATAGAATGTACTGTAACATAAACAGTATAGAATGTACTATAACATAAACAGTATAGAATGTACTATGACATAAACAGTATAGAATGTACTATAATATAAACAGTATAGAATGTACTATAACATAAACAGTATAGAATGTACTATAACATAAACAGTATAGAATGTACTATAATATAAACAGTATAGAATGTACTATGACATAAACAGTATAGAATGTACTATAACATAAACAGTATAGAATGTACTATAATATAAACAGTATAGAATGTACTATAACATAAACAGTATAGAATGTACTATAATATAAACAGTATAGAATGTACTATAACATAAACAGTATAGAATGTACTATAATATAAACAGTATAGAATGTACTATCATATAAACAGTATAGAATGTACTATAACATAAACAGTATAGAATGCACTATAACATAAACAGTACAGAATGTACTATAACATAAACAGTATAGAATGTACTATAATATAAACAGTACAGAATGTACTATAATATAAACAGTATAGAATGTACTATAACATAAACAGTACAGAATGTACTATAATATAAACAGTATAGAATGTACTATAACATAAACAGTATAGAATGCACTATAATATATATAAACAGTATAGAATGTACTATAACATAAACAGTACAGAATGCACTATAATATAAACAGTATAGAATGTACTATAACATAAACAGTATAGAATGTACTATAACATAAACAGTACAGAATGCACTATAACATAAACAGTACAGAATGCACTATAATATAAACAGTATAGAATGTACTATAACATAAACAGTACAGAATGTACTATAATATAAACAGTATAGAATGTACTATAACATAAACAGTATAGAATGTACTATAATATAAACAGTATAGAATGTACTATAATATAAACAGTATAGAATGTACTATAACATAAACAGTACAGAATGTACTATAACATAAACAGTACAGAATGTACTATAATATAAACAGTACAGAATGCACTATAATATAAACAGTATAGAATGTACTATAATATAAACAGTATAGAATGTACTATAACATAAACAGTATAGAATGCACTATAATATAAACAGTATAGAATGTACTATAACATAAACAGTATAGAATGTACTATAATATAAACAGTATAGAATGTACTATGACATAAACAGTATAGAATGTACTATAATATAAACAGTATAGAATGCACTATAACATAAACAGTAGAGAATGCACTATAATATAAACAGTACAGAATGTACTATAATATAAACAGTACAGAATGCACTATAATATAAACAGTATAGAATGTACTATAATATAAACAGTATAGAATGTACTATAACATAAACAGTATAGAATGCACTATAATATAAACAGTATAGAATGTACTATAACATAAACAGTATAGAATGTACTATAACATAAACAGTACAGAATGTACTATAATATAAACAGTATAGAATGTACTATAACATAAACAGTATAGAATGCACTATAACATAAACAGTACAGAATGCACTATAACATAAACAGTATAGAATGTACTATAATATAAACAGTATAGAATGTACTATAATATAAACAGTATAGAATGTACTATAATATAAACAGTATAGAATGCACTATAATATAAACAGTATAGAATGTACTATAATATAAACATTATAGAATGTACTATAATATAAACAGTATAGAATGTACTATAATATAAACAGTATAGAATGCACTATAATATAAACAGTATAGAATGTACTATAATATAAACAGTATAGAATGCACTATAACATAAACAGTATAGAACGCAATATAATGTTTGTTTGTTTGTTTTACGTCCCGTCGAGAATATTTCACTCATATTGAGACGTCACCAGCTGTAGGTGAAGTACCACAAATTTAGACCTATGCTCAGCGCTCAGGGCCGTAGCAGTGAGGGTTCTTTAACGTGTTAAAGGCCAACCGTGACATGGGACCTCCGTTTTTAAAGTCATACCCGAATGACCCGTGACTCTCACTTCTAAATGCCGAGCGTTTATCGAAGGAGCAATCACTACCTATTTTTCGTCTTAGGTTTGACGCGGCCATGGCACAAGCGGGGCTCGAACTCACGACCTCCCGGTTACGAAGCGTACGCTCTAACCACTGAGCTACCGCGACCGGTCGCACTATAATGTAAAGAAAAGATACTATAATATAAACAGTATAGAATGTACTATAATATAAACAGTATAGAATGCACTATAACATAAACAGTATAGAATGCACTATAATATAAACAGTACAGAATGCACTATAATATAAACAGTATAGAATGTACTATAACATAAACAGTATAGAATATACTATAACATAAACAGTATAGAATGTACTATAACATAAACAGTATAGAATGTACTATAACATAAACAGTATAGAATGTACTATAATATAAACAGTATAGAATGTACTATAACATAAACAGTATAGAATGTACTATAACATAAACAGTATAGAATGTACTATAACATAAACAGTATAGAATGTACTATAACATAAACAGTAGAGAATATACTATAACATAAACAGTATAGAATGTACTATAACATAAACAGTATAGAATGTACTATAACATAAACAGTATAGAATGTACTATAATATAAACAGTATAGAATGTACTATGACATAAACAGTACAGAATGTACTATAACATAAACAGTATAGAATGTACTATAACATAAACAGTATAGAATGTACTATAACATAAACAGTATAGAATGTACTATAACATAAACAGTATAGAATGTACTATAATATAAACAGTATAGAATGCACTATAATATAAACAGTACAGAATGTACTATAATATAAACAGTACAGAATGCACTATAATATAAACAGTATAGAATGCACTATAACATAAACAGTATAGAATGTACTATAATATAAACAGTATAGAATGTACTATGACATAAACAGTATAGAATGTACTATAACATAAACAGTATAGAATGTACTATAATATAAACAGTATAGAATGCACTATAATATAAACAGTATAGAATGTACTATAATATAAACAGTATAGAATGTACTATAACATAAACAGTATAGAATGTACTATAATATAAACAGTATAGAATGTACTATAACATAAACAGTATAGAATGTACTATAACATAAACAGTATAGAATGTACTATAACATAAACAGTATAGAATGTACTATAACATAAACAGTATAGAATGTACTATAACATAAACAGTATAGAATGCACTATAATATAAACAGTATAGAATGTACTATAACATAAACAGTATAGAATGCACTATAACATAAACAGTACAGAATGTACTATAATATAAACAGTATAGAATGTACTATAATATAAACAGTATAGAATGCACTATAATATAAACAGTATAGAATGTACTATATAAACAGTATAGAATGTACTATAACATAAACAGTATAGAATGTACTATAATATAAACAGTATAGAATGTACTATAATATAAACAGTATAGAATGTACTATCATATAAACAGTACAGAATGCACTATAATATAAACAGTATAGAATGTACTATAATATAAATAGTATAGAATGCACTATAATATAAACAGTATAGAATGTACTATCATATAAACAGTACAGAATGCACTATAATATAAACAGTATAGAATGTACTATAACATAAACAGTACAGAATGTACTATAACATAAACAGTATAGAATGTACTATAATATAAACAGTATAGAATGCACTATAATATAAACAGTACAGAATGTACTATAACATAAACAGTATAGAATGTACTATAACATAAACAGTATAGAATGTACTATAATATAAACAGTATAGAATGCACTATAACATAAACATTATAGAATGTACTATAATATAAACAGTATAGAATGTACTATAATATAAACAGTATAGAATGTACTATAATATAAACAGTATAGAATGTACTATAACATAAACAGTATAGAATGTACTATAATATAAACAGTATAGAATGTACTATAATATAAACAGTATAGAATGTACTATCATATAAACAGTACAGAATGCACTATAATATAAACAGTATAGAATGTACTATAATATAAATAGTATAGAATGCACTATAATATAAAAGTATTCAGTTTGAAATGACTCGCGCATACTATGACAATAAAACTTTGTAAAACTGTAAAAGTGAACTATCATTTCATCATTTGTGTTCGCACCAGCATGTAAAATTTACGTGTCATTTCCCATCAAAGTATTGATATATCAACTTTATCCATGCGCTGGTTAAATCTAGTCTGAAGTGTAACTGACAAACCATGAAGTATTTATATTTAGGATTTCCTTATGAAGATTCATTCAAGATTATCGTTACATGGACGGGTATTCCCTGACTTCCTGATAACGATCCCAAAGGACATTGATGTTACGTCAAAATCCATTAATTTGAAGACGCGTTTCACTTCAAATGTTTCCGCTGTTTCTGAATTTATTTCTATGACGACGGAGATTTGCGGTTTGGTTTGACGTGGCTTTTAGTTTAGCTTTGCTTCATTAGGGTTACGACAGAATTTAGAAATTAACGAATGCGCTCTGAATCACAAGGAGTGCTCTAAGTTTCTTGGCCTAGAAACAGAAATATATTTCTAATGATTTTTAACTCAGATTCAAAGAAATGTTAATTTTTTTTCAATTTTAAAGGAGATATCTTGAGAGAGTAAATATTCTTCAAAGGGTGTTACTAAAAAACAAGTCAACACTTTTGTAAGAGTTATGACCCCTAGTAGAGCGGCTGTGACTAACATTGATTGTCTTCGATACTGATCGTTTTCCATGATATCTATTGAGTCTATGAACTAATATCATTCGCTTCCGTTCTACAAGAGTCAAATTAATCCGAAATATCACCCTTTACTATTTGTGCAAAAATATCACTTTTAAAAAGAAAGAAAATGTGAAAGCTATAACCATTTTCTAAAATGACAGGAAATTTACTGTTTTCTGAAAGAGACATGAAAATACCAACTGCAATAAATTTCTATCAATGTAAAATAATGAGGTACTTCTCAACAAATAGAACTTTAAAATATGATGCAGGTAGAAGACAGTATTCTGCGCCGAAAGGTGATTACCTGTGGTTCAATTTAACGATTGGTATTATTATTACTCGACCTATTAATCATGACGGGGACTTAAATTACACGATGCCAAAACATCACGTATTCCGAATTTTGGAGAGCACTACAGATAAACATTCTCGTCCATCTTCATTAACTTCCCATAAACTTGTGAATTATTGATCACTATGACCAATACAGAGGTGACCATTAGCGATATGACAATCGAACACGTAAATGTGTGAGTTGCTGTACTGGGAAATAAGTTTCCGTGACAGCAAAGCAATACGCAGAGGGACATTCTATCCGATATGACACTTAGATGTCCGCCCGTAGTCATTTCACTGACCAAAGTAAGTTAATTAGACGGACTTCGTGTTATTTACATATCAAATTTTCATCGTAATGATGAAAAGAAATTGCCTCTGTGAACTATTGCGTCGCGTGTCGTCTCATGTCATTTCCCAAGAATCTCGCTTATTCCAAGAAGCCCCAGTGCCCGGTCCTGTCGTTTACCAATTTTACATTTCAGCAGCACTGTTTGGAAACAGGCACAGGGATTAAGGACGATGACGTTAATTGGGTTCTCGTGGAAGAAGGGTGTTCGATGCTTTCCTTGCGCTTTTTTTTTTACTGAGCATCCCTGTGTCATATCAAATATAACAATACATTCTGTATGAGAGATTTAAAAACATATGCCAAACTTCAAGCAATACAAGTTGTAAATCGCGGTATTTTTTAATTATTCAAGTATGCACAATTAACAGCTCTCTGATAAAAAAAATTCAGCAAAAATATACAAGGAAATACCGGATAATAGATATTTTCTGTGGTTGTCCACTTTTTGCTAAATTCTACGGATAGAAAAAATCCGCAAAAATTACAATCGCAAAAAAATATATTCATACATATAAGTATAAATAGGTATAATACAACCGCAGAAATAGGAAACGCAGAATATAATATGCTACCTTTTAGGGATCAGGACGCAAAAATTTCCACTAGCAGAAAATACATGTACACGTTATACGGTAATGCTTGAGAGCATACCTACAATGAGCGTTTCATATAGACCGCGCCTAGTCTCGGACGCAATCGTTAAAGACTGGTTCATGGGACGATGATTGCCGAACAAAATCGGGTTGCAGAGACCGAGGTCATGCAAAGATGGAAATTGACGTGAGTAACTAAAAAATTTGTTTGTGTCGATATGTCACATAATTTCATGAATTACGTTAAGTATTAAAATGTAAGAAAGTATTAATTGCGCAAATTTGCCACTCAAATGATTTTTTATAATGAATTTACTGATATTGGCATATTAGATTGTTTACAAATTTGACACTTGCGCAGTGCGTTTCTTCCGCATTTTTCCGAACTATTTTCCCCAGAGGTTGATTTACATCAGGATTACTGTCAGGAAACAATAATCAATCAATCGACATTTTCTGCTGATTTGACGCACACACACACACACACACACACACACACACACACACACACACACACACACACACACACACACACACACACACATATATATATTCACAAATATGCTATTCAATTTTTTCTTTATATTTTCAATCAATTAATCTGCCATCATTAAATTTAACAGCTTGTATTGCTTTTAACTGGCATTTAAAATTTCTGTTTGGTAAGTAATTACTAAAAGAAATTCTTGATAGATAAACCAAGAATTAGACCCTGATAAAAATACTAGTATTCTCTATAGCAATCAATGTTTCTAATTTTAGTTATTCAAAGTTGTCTCTTCCCAGCATAATAGTTAACCAAATTTTCAAGATTTGACATTTTATTAAATCACAGTGTACAATGTTTGTTTCACTAGATTAAAGTAAGACATTATTCATTCTAGTTATTCAAAGTATTATTGTATCAAACATTTTTATAATGGTCAAAGGACTAAGTTTAACATCAAGTAATTCCTAGTCCTGAAATTTAAACATTCTTCAATTACCGTTGAAATTCACTATTTGAACGTTTAGATAGTAAAAAAAAATTATATATATATATATATATATATATATATAATTTTTATATATATATATATATAATATATATATATATATATATATATATATATATATATATATATATATATATTAGTAGCCATTTTCCCCAATATATATCTTACCAAAATGAATAATAATAATAATAATAATAATAATAAAGCAGGAAAATATCATTATCATCCATAGAGACTGGGAGATGGTCTGATATTCTGGTGAGAATATCTGTAGTCTATGTAATTTTTTGAAAATACACCAGAGTATGAACTGCGACGCTCCACTCCAACATACTTCAAGTAACGCATTAGCATTTCATGAAAAGCATGCCGATGTGAAGAGTTGCTGTTCATACCCTCATGTGTTCACAGAAATGAAATTTCTTGTATTAACGTTCTACTTTCACTTCTGTCTAAATTCCCAGCCTTATAATAGACACACTATATCTATCAAGTAGTTCTGTATTCATACGCGCGTTGTGTACAACTACAGCGCGTTCATGAGGAAATCCCTATCAATACAATTTGGAAAAATAACGAAGGCAAAAACATTCCAAATGTAGATATTGATCTATGTCATGAAAAACTGTGAAGAGAATGAACAATAGACAATCTTCTGAATGTTATAAAGAATACAAAACTTGAATAGACCTCTTGGAAATTGGTGTCGTAGGCATCTCTACCCACAACCTCTACTTACTGTAGATATCATACAGGCGGGACTTTGATTTCTTACGTTAGTGTCGTGTATCAATATTTTCATATAATCAATATTCAATTAGGAAAGTGCTCATATAGAAATGTGTAGATACCTTATCAATATATTTATGATCTGAGAGAATAAAGTGAATTTGAACTCGAACTCGATACTGATTTGTCTATTTTTGAAATATGATGTAACAAACTTGGTGGTTTTTAGAGTCTTTGTGAAAAACATCTTATTTGTCTAAGGCAGCGTAAAAATTATGGGCGCCATGCATGATCAAAACTATTTTTTACGTATTTGCAACATTAAGATCCTATTTTATAGCAAATGGCAGGAAATCTAGATATGTTCAAGTTAAATTAAAGATAGGGTCTAATATTTGGCGAGTTTATCATTCGTTTGATCTTTATGAAATGTTTTATTATTTAAACGGTTTTACATTAGAATTAGGACCAAACGCTATTAGCAAACTTCCTTTCATACCGGTTTTTCAGAATATCAACGGTCTTACCTAACGATATCACTACTTAAAAGTTTCAATAATGACAGCGTCCTCAATCAATCTAACCTTACAATTTGTAAAGTGAAAGGTATCAGTCGTGAATCAAGGCGTTCTCTGGAACAAGTCGTGATTCAAGGCGTTCTCTGGAACTAGTCGTGATTCAAGGCGTTCTCTGGAACTTCGAAAATATTCTCTTTATGTGAAAAAGGAGGATATATATATATATATATATATATATATATATATATATATATATATATATATATATCGTTTATCCGAAAAGTTAAACGTGTAGCCTGATTAATAAAAACTTCCAATTTCCTGAGTGGCTACATACGCATTCGAAATAGTACCCCTCAATAGCCGATTTCTCATTTATTAATAAATCTAATTTTATCTAATCAATGATGCCAATCTGAATATTACTCCTCTTATAATAGGTGACACACTTTCACTTGCATCTCCTTATAGCCCAAACCAACTGAACGAATCTAAACAAAAACGAACTAACACAACCTGGCAAATTCATTAATATATTGATTGATTGATTATATATTGTTTAACGTCCTACTCGAGGATTTTTCACTCATATGGAGACGTCACCATGGCCGGTGAAGGGCTGCAAATTTAGGCCTATGCTCGGCGTTATGGCCTTTGAGCAGGGAGGGATCTTTAACGTGCCACACCTGCTGTGACACGGGACCTCGGTTTTTGCGGTCTCATCCGAAGGACCGCCCCATTTAGTCGCCTCTTACGACAAGCAAGGGGTACTGAGGATCTATTCTAATAACCCGGATAAGAGCCCAGCATTTACAACAGTAAATCACCAACACTGACCTGCTACCTCGACTGAGCGTCATGTTAATGGTGACGAAGAATGAGATTCTGCTGAATGTTTGTGGACGACGAAACATTTCAGGTTTTAGGTGTAGAAGAAAATGCTGTTCTCTATGAACGAAACAATATCAAATGCAAACGGAAGTTTACGTAATACAAGACGATTTGAAGGAAGAGGGTGGAATTGTAAGTCGAGATCGATGAACGGAGAACGGTTTGTTTGGTGTAATGTTTCATTCTATGTACTAAAATACATCAAAGTTTTTATTTTAAATTTTCATATATAGTATCATTTTTTTTTCAGTTCAAAGTTAAGTAGAACTCTCAGTAAGTAACCTACACATGTGTACACAGAAATTATTTGCGCAGTTGTCGTCTTTCCATTATTTTGGGCGAAAAGACTACGAAACAACAATAAAACAACAAATTACATTTTATCGTTTTTTCGCTCCCAAACCACACAAAGACGACGGAACGAAACGAAGACAAAAATTCAGGCAAGAAAATGACGACACAACTCTCAAAAGTCGTTTGTCGTCATTTTGCTTGGTGTCCTTTCGGATTTTCATCCCTGCTAATTTGCGATATCGTAATTGTCATCTCTTTCCGCACGTTAATTTGCGACCTCTTAAATTTCGTCTCTTTTTCCGCTAATTTAAGATCTCTTAGCCATCGTCTTTTCTCCCTACTACGGAAGCATATATTACCCACGTATCACAACAAATGGCTGAATACAAATCGATTCGTAGCTTTCTAAGCGAATTGTACGTCTTAAAATACACTTCAAAACATACCATTTTGTTGTTTTGAAAGTCATCATGTTGGGTATTTAACTCGACTAACTGAATATACAAACCGAAATAATGGAAATCGTATTACCGATATATTGACTAATTGGAACGTAACGTACTTGATAGTATAACTTCAAAATGAAATTACCCCTTGAGGATCCGGGTTAGAATAGATCCTCAGCACACCTTGCTTGTCGTAAGAGGCGACTAAATGGGGCGGTCCTTCGGATGAGATCGCAAACACCGAGGTCCCGTGTCACAGCAGGTGTGGTACGTAAAAGATCCCTCCCTGCTCAAAGGCCATAAGTGCTGAGCATAGGTCTAAATTTTGCAGCCCTTTACCGGCAATGGTGACGTCTCCATATGAGTGAAAGTTTCTCGAGTGGGACGTTAAACAATATATCATCAATCAATCAATCAAAATGAAATGTTGGTATACCTGGGTTTCTTTTTGGCGACTTTTCAATTTGAATGCATTTATGTTATATATTTCATGCAGTAATTTCGTGATGCCTTCCTTATCTAGTGATCAGTCACCCAAACATATAAAACTCCTTCGGTTGGCCATACAAGCTCGGATTCGGCGTGGCATACTCCTAACGAGACATCCCAGGTCATTTTGGAAAAGGTTAGTTCATTCCTGTTGCAATGCTGCAGCAAATTCTTGGACATTGGTAAGAGGTTGTTGACGTTGGCGTAGCCGCTGTCCAAGCATGTCCCAGACATGCTCGATGGCGGAAAGGTCCGGACCGAGTGCGGGCCATAGTAATGTGGTGATATTCTGCTGTTGGAGATAATCTGTAACGATCATGGCCCTATGACATCTGGCATTCTCATCTTGAAAAACGACGTGCAAACGGCACAACATGGGATGCCAAGATGTTGTCCCGGTAGTACTGCCATGTGACAGGTCCAGCAACAACATGCAAGTCTGTTCTGCCGGCAACAGTGATGCCTCCCACACCATTACATATCCACCCCTATACCGATCATGTCTAATGACGTTAACGTCATGTAAACGTTCGTTATGTCGGCGCCAAACCCTCTTGCGTCTGTGCAGGAAGTCCACAGTGAACCTCGACTCATCTGAGAACATTACGTGGTTCCATCGTCGATTATCCCAGCGTTGATGGTGACGACACCATTGGAGTCTGGCTCTAATGTGACGATCCTTCAAACAGGGAATGGCACGAGGACGTCGGGCGTGTAAGTGAAATCTGTGCAGTCGATTCCTGATGGTCTGGTCACTCACCACCAAGCCAGTATCCCTTTGAAGTTGAGAACTTGTTTGATTTGCTGTTACCAGACGATTTCTCAAGGCAATAGTGCGGATGAATCTGTCCTTCGTCTGGATCATTGCTCTTGGTCGATCGAATCGTGGTCTATCCTGAACAGACCCTGTAGCACAATGTCTGGACCATAATCCGCTGATAACAGACTGGGAAACATTCATTGCCCTTGCTACAGCGACCTGTCTTGTGCTAACCTGTAGCATGCCAAGGGCACGTAACCTCTCATCCTGTGTTAAACGGCGCATGGTCTCTGTTTATTTAATTTACTTCAGCAACTGATAATCTGATGCTTTCCCTCTTCAAAATCTTCCTTTAGTGTGGCTCATTCAGAGGCATGCAAATTTGTGGCACAATACCCTTGATTATCAGTAGCATCCCGTGCAGATTGTGAGAGTGTGATTGATGTGTTGGGGTGATGTATTTCTTTGGAAATGCTTCGTCGTTAAGGATCTATACAACATGGTTTCGTATCCCTTTGTATATGTGAACATTTTGATCACAAAATACAGTATCCCCAACATTTTTTGAATAGTATATATATTGTTAAATATCACGCTGATTCGACGCACAATTACTCTGAATTTCATATCAAAAGACGGAGTTCCTCAATGACAATATCTTCGTATGTTTTGGCGATCAGGTCTTCCAACAGTATGTTGGAATTGCAATGGACACGAACTGTGCTCTTTTCTTAACTGACCTGTATATTCTTATGAGCCAGAATTCATTGAAACGTTCTACATGAGAAAAAAAACTCTCTTACTGTAACCGTCAACTCAACATTTAGATCATCGTGTTAAGCGAAGGGTTTTCGGTCCACTCCGCTCTCCACAAACCTTGGCAGATTACGTCACGAAAACTGTGGCTAAGTTTTCATTGGTTCCAAGGTTCGACCTTGGAACCAATGAAAAGATAGCTTTCATTCAAAAGAAACATTAGTGTAAACAAGCCAAGCACGTGTGATATTTAGGAACAAGATTCGGGATCGATCTCGACGATGAAACTGTGTCGGTTGTGTAGGGATCAACTATTACTGAAAAATCGTAGGGCAATTTTTTCAGCTTTATTTGAATTTTTCAAATAACTGTCCGAAGTTCTGAATTACAGCCTGTGTCAAAATGACAATCTGTCCCAGAATATTTATTATGCGTGCTTCAAGAAGCTAAACAGGCTAAGGGAAAATTTACTATGACCTCGAAAAGAAAGTCCAGACACTCAAAGCCGAAAAGTCTACTATATTACAAGACTTGCCTCATAAACATAATTTACAGTATGAGCATGCGATGTGCAAAATTAACTGGAATTTTCCCTTACCACGCTGATGTTGCCTATCCTGTTTCTAGCGATATTCTCGTCCATGTTTTATATTTTCTATAGCACGTAATTGGTCCGCCTTTAATATTGCTTCAAAGGTTCTTTAGTTGGCTTCACCATACTTGTTTACAGTATAGTGAAAGCCATTATCCGACTGGCTAGATTCAGAACGTTCGCTAGGTGTCGCCATTGCGGGCCACATTTTCGTGGCGTAATCTGCCAAGGATTTGAGGGGAGCGAAGTAGACCGAAAACCCTTGGCTTGCGAAGATGCATCTGAATATATCCATAACGTTCTATTTATTAACAATGATCATTTTCATTCATATGCCGTTTCGATATATCCCAGTGAACTTGAAATAAAGACACCACGGAGTCTTCCACATCTGCTTCGTTTCTAGATATTTTATTGAACATAGATGTTAACGGCAAACTATCAACTCAATTTCATGACAAACGGAATGAATTCAGCCTCTCTATCGTCAACTTCACATATTCATGTAGCAATATTTCATTACCACCTGCATATGGTATTTATATCTTTCAATTAATTCGATACGAAAGAGCTTGTTCTGGATATGATCAAATTTTAAATCGATGCAGGCTACTGACAAACAAATTGATGTTACAAGGGTTTCTACAGTCTCATTTAAAGTAACATTTCGCAAATTCTATGGTCGTTGACAGATCTCGGCATCACGGTGATAGAGCGTTCGCTCCGTAACAGGGAGGTCGTGAGTTTGAGTTTTGCTCGTGCAATGGCTGCGTCAAAATTAAGACATAAACATAGGTAATAATTGTTCCTTCGACAAATGCTCGACATTTAGAAGTGAGAATCACGGGTCTTTCGGATATGACTTAAAAGCGGAGATCCCGTGTTGCGACAGTCGTTGGCACGTTAAAGAACCCTCACTGCTACAGCCCTGAGCGCTTAGCATATGTCTAAATTTGTGGTATTTCACCTAGAACTGGTGACGTATCAATATGAGTAAAAAATTCTCAGTGGAACGTAGAACGATCAATCAATCTATGGTCGTTATAATGATCTAGTTTGCCAGTGCAACCTGTCATTGGATCAAATGCTATCTGACGTGTTTCGTATCAATTGTTAGGCCGTTCTTTACACTCTGATTTTGACTACGGATGTGTGAACGGCTTACTCCTCCTAAGAACCTGATCCCACTTCTGATTTGAACACATTTTATTGTATAAATATACAAGGGGTTTGGTGACAAGTTCTTGCAACTTAGAATTCTCAACGGGACGTAAAACAAACAAACAAACTGTCAATCAATCAATCAATCTTGCAAGTTAGAAAACCTCTTCCAGACTAGGCCTTTGGTATGCTCTGAGGTCCGCCTTTGCCCAGTTCTTCATTTTATATTTTTTGTAGGAATTATGACATTGATCACTGTTCGTGACCTTCACCTTTTCCCTATCAAGTATGTAAGATAGAGAAATCTTGAATGGTTGTATTACAACGGAAAAAAGCTAGCTGTCTGGTAATTATACAAGAATTCCCTTCTTACACTGCTACTAGTCATGAATTATGACGTCATATATTTTATATGACTAACGGTATATTGTGAAGTAAAATATTTTGTATTTTTTTTTAAACTTTCAATTTGATGTAGCTTTCTGTTGGGCAATCTTGTTGTGATAGTTTGCACGTGAATTGTAGACTATTTTCGGGTGTGCTCTTTCTGACTATAATAACAATAATAATGATTCGTTTAATATATAGCGCTTTTCCAGCATATTCTTCTCAAAGCGATTCACAATACATTATTACCCCAACAGACCATATAACATTCCAGAGCTCTCTCAGTTAAGGCAGCTAGAGCACTAACATTCTAACAAAATCTTTCACTGTCTATAGCCAGGTACCCCTTTTACACCTGGGTCGAGAGTCTAACAGCCTAACCACTAGGCCACCGACGCCATTGAGCGCATACAAGTCACGGTTTTAAAAAAAAAAAAATTCAGTAACAACGGAGTTTATTGCAGGAAGTGGAAATGAAAATAGTTATTTTCTACCTTCATATAATAAATATTTTTATCATATGGTTGAATAATTACAAGTTCTCTGGATGGCTGAAATCAAACCAAAAAAAAAAAAAATGAACAGAACGTTATGTTCATCTCAATATACCTTCGGGCTACTATAACATTTAAGTTTTCCAACATCAGATCAAAAACAAATTGGAAATTTTCGAATTGATGTGATTGGTCATTATTTTGTGGTCATCCAATAAAAATCATTTTTGAATAAGTCTTGTACTATGGATGTAACAAAGACGGAAAATCAAAATCATCTGGTACGCTCTAGATAGTATCACGGCGGTTTTAGCGTTTTATATGGGATGTCGGAACTAAGAAAAATTAGAACTCTTCAGAAAAAGAAGTTACGAAAATTATGTTTCACTTGGGCAACTCTTGTATACAAATTAGTGACTGCTAAAGTCGATTAATATCTTATAAAAAAAATCTACCCAATTTAAAGATTATTTTCCAGAAATGTAGCAAGCGAATATCCGAGTACCAAAAACATTACTTATTAGATTAAATTTCTGATGTTTGGTTGCGGAAGGCGATTTAATAATAACTCGCAGCATCAATGGTGTAGTTTCTCTGGTGTATGGTATGTGAATATTTACTCAGTTTGTTAGATTTTCTTGAGTTAATATGTACAACAATCAACCGACCGCTATGTAATAGTATCGTACGCAATCACATTGTGTGCATGTGCGTCAATTTGATCTCGCACGCAGAATCGAAGGTGCTTACTTTGCTTTACATGTGACGTATTCATTGTCTCATACAAAGCCTCGCCATTTTTAAATGCAAACATCATTTCATTAGCTGCTCACTTTTTATAGTTGTCATAAATGGTAGTAAAATGCAAGACTGAACCGATGAATTCAACTCATGTACTGAAAGATACTCCACCCCCACCCGATTTTGGGCAGAACTACATATCTTGTCAGCTAAGAATTTTTAGATAAATATGAAAGTAACTCTAATCTCCGTTTGCCCCCCCCCCCCCCCCCCTTTCCACGACCAAAAAACAAGCTTAGTGCCTGAACTCATTATATCTGTCACATGTAGTGTGATTATTTACTGAAAAGTTGTCCAAGTTAACGCAGAAAATAAGATCTCGTTGGTCATACTAAACATTAAAACCACGACAGAATCGGGGACGAAATAGTAGTTCCGATATTCCGTATTCATTCAACCACGAATTCGACAAAATCTCGCGTCTCTAATAACATTTGACTGGGTCTCGCACTTAACTGTACAAAAAGATGGCCCACCCAGTTTTGTTTCATAGGGTCTAGTTGTCGGTTTCGATCATTTAAATTATCAATCATATAATAAAAAAAAAATATTGACATTTTATCGGTCAATACGATGATTTAGTTACCCTTTGGGTCCTGTAAATATTGTTCTGTTCAAGTATTCACCTAACAAATGTCAATGATTGTATGACCTGAAGTGGCCATTAATATTTTTCACAATTCCAACAAAACATATATATCTGCAAGATATGACCCTAATATATCGCTGAGGGTTGGAAACTGGGTTTTAACAATCAAGTCAGCTCAACTTCGAGAACCTTCAAAGTTTTTGAGTTCCAGGATTTGACTCTGAGATAGCATGAACACATTGGTATGAAGTGTGTCTTAGGGTTGAACCTAGATGACGTATATTCTGTTCAGATGTACGGATATTGATATTAATATCATCTGAGAGAAGAATATTTATCGTTACTGAAGCTAATTGACTTTCATGCTAATTGCAAGTTCCACGTGCTTATCACGGGGCGTCTTATTGTTCATCGAACGAGGACGTATTTTTATTTGATAAAGAATCCATGATATTAAGTAATATTGTAAGGCATTTACTTTGGTGGAATGCAAAAACAAACACAAAACAGAAGGCACTATCAGTTCGAAACGCCCAATTTGCCCGGAACAATAGTAATGCAATAGCCTATGAAATAGTCTATGTTAAGTATTTTGTCAATGTTGTTATTAAGTGTCTCGTCTTCATTTAGAACTACAAAAGAGTAAAAATATGTGCTTAATTAAGACCTTTCAAAAAGAAATTAATTCTTGGAAAAATTCTTATCTTTAATATTTCACGTAGTTCGTTTTACAAAAAGTAAACATGTTGATAATTACTAGTATGAAAATATATTATTGTTCACGCCATAAAAATTTATATCTAAGCGCTAACTAACAGAACCATCGCAAATAATTCTATTTTAAAGGTGTAGTTGGAATCCGTCTGAAGGAGTTAATCTCTCTCTCTCTCTCTGCAAATTGATTGAAAGACTATCCTATACAGAAATCGGTTGATGACTAGTGATAGAAGTCTTGATGTAGATTATCGGACTTCCTAGTAACAGTAATTCATGATATATAAGCTATCAATGGGAGAGATTTTACGTTACAAATCTCTCCCATTGATGCTTATATATCATGCATTACTGTTACTAGGAAGTTCGATAATCTACATCAAGACTTCTATCACTAGTCATCAACCGATTTCTGTATAGGACAGTCTTTAAATCAATTTGCGCAGAGAGAGAGAGAGAGAGAGAGAGAGAGAGAGAGAGAGAGAGAGAGAGAGAGAGATTAACCAGGCGATATGAGAGATGTGTGTACTCATCCCTTTATTTATAAACTTTGACACGAAAGATCCCACCTCGAGGGAGAAAAGTCGTGTTTTGTAAATGAATAAACCCCCCCACAGAATTGAAAGAATACCAAAAGAAAAACAACAGGGCCATTATAAGAAACAACTGGCTAATGAGCAAAATAATAGCTTTCTCAAGTTCAGTCTGTAAAACCTGAATCGCGAATGAAAGAATTATGAGGCAACTAGAATTGTTTTATTAACATGTGAGTTTCGTAAAACATGTTAATGTCAGATAGATACGTTAAAACCGCTAGAAAATGGAGTGTAAACGCTTTCGCTTTTGGAAGATAAACCTCTTCAGTACAACCTAACCTACATGCATGTGAAACTTAATAAACAAAGGTAGCCCAAACTCATTCAATTTCTCTCTCCAGAGTTCAACACATATGATATGATAGCACTGTATGGCGTACTGAAAACTCATCTAAAAAAGTCTTAAAGGGACTGGTTCACAATTTTTTTTTATAAAAAAAAAAATCAGTTCTGATGTTAAATATTAAAAATATAACTTGTTTAATCGATAGCCAAAATTTGGACCTTCATGCAAGGACAAGGGCAATATTTTAGCCCTAACTCTGTGGTATGTAAACAAAGACTCGAGTCTTTTTATGTATAAGCAAACCAGTGAAATGATAATTTTGTAATTTAAAGCATCTTAATGTTGCACTGTCACAAATTCATTTTTTAAATGGAACCTTTTACTTAAAGAGTACTTGAAATGCGATATATATTGTAAACCTATATCGATATCCATTTAATTCGAAAACTTCATAAACAATAACATACCCCAATCTTTCTTTACAAAACAAAAAATAAACTCTCTGTAATGAGTTTCTGTCATAAGGTACAACCTTTACTTTTTAACACATTAAATAGTAGAGATTGATCATCAAAACTGAAAAACAAAATTTGGAGGAAAATCGTGAACCAGTCCCATTAAGATATGTTTGTGAAACACTATGTTCCAAACGTTGCCAAGTTCATGCGTAGCAAATTTGACCTTGACCTCGACATAAATTAACTTTTCTTTTCATCAAGTATGAAGACTCTCGCCTGATTTACTGTTCACATTTCAATCATATGGACACTATAAAGAGAGACAGACGCCCACCCCTCGTCTTGGTCTCAGGGACATAAAAACATATATTAGGGACAACACCTCTTTTCTCTTTATGGTTATGCAATTTATTGACTTTTAACCATCCAACGAATCACGCCCAACCCCGAATAAAAATAGGGTGGAGTCATTCAAAAATCTTCTCATGAACCACTGGGCCAAGAAAGTTCAAATTTACATGGATGGTTTCTGACACAATGTAAATTTAAGTTTGTTTAATATTGGTCCCCGAGGATATGGTGAGGCCACAATAGGGGATTAAAGTTTTACATGCGAAAATATAGGGAAAATATTTAAAAACCTTCTCAAGAACCATTGAGCCAGAAAGGCTCAAATCTACATGACAGCTTTCTGACATAATGATTCATGTTTGTCAAAATTAAGATCCTTGGGGGGGGGGGGGGGTAGGGTGGGGACACAATAGTTTTACATGCAAATATATAGGGAAAAACTTTAAACGTGACTCAATTTGACCCAAGGACCTCTCGTTATCTTTTCGAAGTTTTCGAGTATATAAAAAGAAAATACATAAATCCTTTTTTAGAATGTTTCATATCCACTGGTAATTTTTCCCCGCGACTGAAGATCGGGGGCGGGTACATTGATTTTGGTGTGTCAATTTCTTTGTTTGCAACTTTAATCATTCTCATAATCTTTGAACAATATAGAGACTTTATGTTTGGTTTGTTGGTTGTGTATTGTTATTGTTTCACGTCCCGCTCGAAAATAATGTTTTACTCTCATGGAGACGTCACCATTACCGTTGAAGGGCTGCAAAAATTTAGGGTTATACCCTGCGCATATGGAATTTGAACAGGAAGGGATATCTATTGTGCCACACCTGATGTGACACGGGACTTTGGATTTTGCGGTCTCATCCGAAGGACCGCTCCATTTAGTCACCTCTTACGACGAGCAAGAGGTACTGAGAACCTAACTGATTCAAACTCAGATACTTGGTAAACTGACAGGTCAAGGTAATAGTTATGCGGGTGAAGGTTGTTTGTTGAATTAAATGAAGCCACGCGTGGATCGGAGGCTTCTTGTGATCTTTGCTCTATGGATTCTTTAACTTGATTAACAAAAGACATATTCCGCAACAGGTTCACAGAAAGTTTGGATCTTAGTCGCGATTTTGTAAATTCTATTTGTCTATGTTGTGTAAAAACAATGCTTTCTCAGATACGATAATTTCTCTCAAGGGTTTCAAGTTGCGACAACGTTATTCTAATGTTCCCAACAGAGTTTAAATCTTCACTGAGTACTGTATTATACTAGCGTAGACTGACAAATAGGTTTATCTGCAGGGAGCATTAGATCTTGTTATTTGTAACCGAAGGACTGGAATAATTTCACGTGCTTTGTCCTGAGAGAAAAGATGATAAGAGAAGAACTGAATACGTCACACAAGAGACCGAACGTTGAGTGATGTGATTTTTCTATGTCATCTATTTGATAGATTTGTTTAGTTTCTGTGGTAAGAAGAACTGCAGAGATGCCAAAAGAGGTTTTCATTTCTTAGTGAATGGTTTATGCATGAATGTTATTACGTGTATTTACTCACTGAGGCTATTTCACGGTTACTAATGAATAGAGAGTGTAAATGAGCCATATTCTGTGGGATCTTGGTATTGTACAGATGTATGGAGAGGATCAGATTGAAAGGAACATTCAATTTTGATTGACGTTAAATTTCAGGAGGTATTTTAGTCAACATTGGGACAAACTATGTCCATGTATAGTCTTCAGTTATGAAATTTGGGTCATGAAGCCACATTGTTCTTTCTTACTTAAGAAGGGCTTCAGAAAACCTGAAATTATACAGTAGTATATGAATAGATATCACTTTATTCTATTATTATTCATTTGAAAAATTTGAAAGTTTGGATTTTTGGCATCAGTAGAACAAATTCACCACAAAATAAAAAAGAAAAGACTTTCAAAATTATGGGAATAAAACGTAAATGATTAAAGTAAAAGAAGACAGCGGATTTACATGATATTTTGGGCTTGGCGTCACTTTAAATGCCTTACCCCTAATCCATTTTCAAGGGGAAAAATTGTTTGTTTTTCTTATATGTTCTGATGCCCCACCTGTGTGCCCTATTACACCAGTATTATAACATGAAAACTTTCGAAACATCAAAGTACTGGAAGTATGACACCCAAACATTTAAATTTACCAGAAGATATTTAGTATACATCATATTTAAATTAGCCGGTGTTTATATTCGTTTTGCTTTGCAGATAGACACATATGTTCATAGACTGTGATTAATGTTGCAAATTAAAGATACACTTTTTCCACATTTTAATCGAGTGTTTTTTAAAACATGTATCGATAAAATAATAAAAATCATAACAATACTGACAATTTTGAACATTAGGGATGCAATAATTTGCTCTCAAATGCGCATTAAAGATCATCCGGAATTCAATGGCTTCTTCATTCTGACTTTGACATTTTACACCACGTGATACAGTATGAAAGCGTGGTGTAAAAACTTATTTAAATGCCCCGTAAAAGGGTCCACATTCGCTTCTCGAGATGGGTTTATTTACTGCTTCTTATAATTTAAGTAATTATAAATCATTATTATAACAGAAAACCTTTCATCTTCCTATTAACCAAATAATGTTTTGTTTTAAAAAAAAAAAAAAAAAAGGCCACGTGTTTTGATAAAAATAGCACTTACTTTTAAAGCCTTGCTTGTGTGTCTCATAGCTAGAGAGTCATAGTGATATCCCCACACAAATTCTAGTTTGCGTATGAGTTGTATCTCGTCTATTTTTATTATTTTCTTGTATAATCTGTCAAACCTTTGGGTTTAACCATTGTACGCTTCCCTAAAGGATTGTTTACAGTCCGTGTGCATGCGTCCGAAGACCGAAAGAGGAAGTCTCAATGTTGGTAACAAAGGACCTTCAAAAACTGTTATTTTCAACTTTAGAAGTTTGTTATTTTTGCAAAGTTATTTAACAAAATCAGAGAAAGCTCTGGGAAAATTGTTATTTTACGATTTTTGAGCAAAATGAGTTTTAGTGTCTCTTTAAGACAAATTTTGTCTTAGGAGGGCAAGTTAATAAGAAACCAGTCTATCCCATATTTGATTGACCGATTTTCATGTCTTGTTTCAATACATGTTGTATACTTCGGTAAAAAATTGCACGCGTATCGAGTCATTCTGTACAAGATACTGAATATCAAACATGGATAGTGATGTAAAGGCATGCTTTTCATCTAAAGTTGAGTACCGTGCTGTAATTCGGTACTTGTATTTAAAAGGTAAAAGAGGCAAGGAATTCTACGGCGAGTTAGTCGATGTTTATAGGTCTTCTGCACCATCTTATGTTAGGTTAAATTCTGGGAAGAGGGGTTCAAACGCGGTAGAACGTCTTTAGAAGACAAAGCCAGGTCTGGACGCCCACTGGATGCCACCGACGAAGAAATGTGTAACAAAGTTCGAGATCTGGTATACTCTGATAGGCGAATTCAGGTAGAAGAAATAGCCCAGGCATTGGTAGTGTTTCAACAATCTTACATTTTAGGTATGTGAAAGCTAACAGCCCATTCGGTCCCCAAATATCTTAGCGATGAGCAAATGGCAACCAGAGCATCAGTATGCAGCGCGTTGTTGATTCGTATTAGGTCAAAAGATGATTTTCTTTTGCGTCTGGTGACTGTAGATGAGACTTGGGTTCATTATTATAAGCCAGAGAATAAAGCTCAGAGTCATCAGTGGATACGGCCGGGGTCCCTGAGGCCAAAGAAGTTCAAGACGTAACCATCTGCTGGCAAGGTGATGACCACAGTATTTTTGGACGCAAAAGGGTTATTATGTTGAACGTTTTTCCCGAGAAGTACAATAACGGGAGTGTACTATGCAAACTTGCTAGACCAGCTAACAACCGCCATCCATGAAAAACGCCGAGGTAAACTCTCTAAAGGTGTTTCGCTGCAACAGGACAACGCGAGAGTCCACACTTGCAAAGTTTCAATGGCTGCTGTAGAGTGAATGGGTATGTTATTATTATTATTATTTATTGCTTTCCGCCACGCTCAACAATTTTTCAGTTATCTGGTAGCGTCCAGTTTTTGTTAGTGGAGGAGAGAACCCAGATGCAATGTACCTGGGAAGAGACCACCGACCTTCCGCAAGTAAACTGGCAAACTTGCTCACATAACGCCGTGGCCGAGATTCGAACGCGCGCCGACAGAGGTGAGAGGCTTTGTGATTTTGAGCCCGATGCTCTAACCACTCGGCCACGGAAGCCCCCTGAACGGGTATGAATTAATACTACATCCTGCGTATTCTCCTGACCTAACTCCTAGCGACTTCTTCCTGTTCCCAAACTTGATACAGTACATCCGTGCATGTCAATTCCGATCTGACGAAGACGTCGTGACGGCAGTTGAGGAATGGGTTAATGAAAGGGACCCTGACTTTTTCAGTTCTGGGCTGATGGCACTTGAACACCGTTGGTTTAAGTGCATCACACTAGAGGACAATTACATCGAAAAAGAAGAGGTGGATCTCAACCGGAAATAAGTTAGGCTGATTACTTACTGACTCTCCCTCGTATAATCATTGTCTGCTCTAATGCAATTTCAAGGTCATTTGGTAGAAAGAGTGTGACCTTGAACTAACCTTAACAAAGAGCAAGTTTCAAAAGACTGTATACATTCTATTTTCGTTGCATAGTTGGTAGGTTGTATATTGTTTAACAACAAAATCGAGAATTTTTCACTCGTATGATGACGCAACCAATGCCTGTGAAGGGCTGCAAAATCTAGGCCTATGCTCGGCTCTTACGACCTTTGAGCAAGGAGGGAACTTTCTCTTGCCATCCCTAATGTGACACGGGGCCTCGGTTTTTACGGTTTCATCCCCCGCTCCATGGAGAAGCCTCTGACAACAAGCAAGGGGCACAAAGGACCTATTCTAATCCGGATCCCCACGGGAATCGTTGTATACAAAATGTCCCATCTCAACACGTCTAATAGATATGAGAAGAATTTAATGATTAAATGGCTCTTTGAAATGTAACCAGCCAATATTTCTCTCTCTCTCTCTCTCTCTCTCTCTCTCTCTCTCTCTCTCTACGGATGTGCACACTTCTCTTTCAGAAATGTGTTACTAGTTATTAGATTTTGTCACTAGAAATCCAAGAAGCATTTGCATCATACATCATTCACAACTTAACATGTTTTATGCACATATACAGGCACGTGCCATCGTTTTTGAAAGGGGGGACTAAGGCAAATACCGCAACCCTACCCCGTCGAAAAAATAACAAGAAATACCATTTATTTTTGTCTGCATGTCACGACTTAGTCTCATGATAAGTAAACACGGTCCGCCCATTGTGTTACTTGTAATATTTTACATAGAAGGCACATAGAGCTATAATGCGTCATAAATAGTTGAAGGGGTAGTCCCTCCCCCGCCCCCACTTCTACGTACCTGATATAATTAAGGGATGTATTATGTAATGTTTAATCCAGGATAAATATTTAAAGCATAGCCGAGGTAGTGCCAATTTCAACCAACGCACACGAAAGGAAGACGAAGTGCGCAATAGAGAGCGTATTATTAAAGTCCAAAATACGTCCACTTCCGGGTACACCATCACACCATTAAGCCTATATATTGCTTATACATAAAAACCTTATTGCAGCATTCCAGAAATATATTTTATTTAAAAACACACATATTTGTTTCAACCCATACTCCTGCATATGCGTTTCAGAATGAAAGAAATCCAAACTTTCTGCACGTTGGTTTTGCACGTCATATTTTGTAGCTGGAATTTCAACAAAAGTTCCACAAGGCGGGACATATCCTCTTGCAATGAATGTCTACAAGCTTTTTCTAAAATGTCCTGTAGTGATCTTGACAGTTGGATCCAAAATCAGTGTGGTTCTTTCTCTCTTGATAACAAAAATACCCGTGAAGTATGACATCAATCTAACAAAATATGTGGCCAGTAAAGTGTCTACAAATTCTGTCTAAACACACTCATCTACACACGAACGGTCCGAAAAATATATCCCCTCTTGCAATGAATAGCAAGGGGATAATTAAGTTTCGATTTCGCGCATGACACGGTTTAATATACAAAACCTAATTTTCTTTCGTTTTGAATTTGTGGTTTGGAAATGAAGCTTAATCAGCATCTAGCATTCACAAGTGGATATTTTTGAATTCGTGACTTTGATACGATGTTAAATGAAGATTGACATGGTTTAATTGCTGTTCATACCAAGCTGAGTCACTGATATCACGAAAGCGTTTTGGAATAGCATGACGTGGAAGTAATGATTGATATTTAACTCTAGAATTATTCCTATTTACACTTAGCACAGCAGGACAGTAGTTATTATTAACCACAGTTTGGATGCTACCTTTCACGATGTCGCAATGTGTTGTCCATCTTGTGCATCATCCACATGCACCAAAGACCTATCGTATAAACACTCTAAGAATTGCTTAAGTTCAGCTATGAACTCTTACGGTGACCTTACGTGGAGAGACGGTGGAGACGATGATATATGGACGCTTACGGTGACGTTATGTGGAGTGGCAGTGGAGACAATGATATATGAAAGCTGACTGTGACGTTATGTGGAGTGATGGTGAAGATAAAGATATATGAACGCTGACTGTGACGTTACGTGGAAAGACGATGGAGACAATGATATATAAACGCTTACGGTGACGTTATGTGGAGTGGCGGTGGAGACAATAAAATATGAACACTTACGGTGACGTTATGTGGAGTGGCGGTGGAGACAATAAAATATCAACACTTACGGTGACGTTATGTGGAGTAGTGGTGGAAACAATGATATATGAAACTTACGGTGACGTTATGTGGAGAGACGGTTTTTTTGTTTGTTTGTTTATAGCCGCCTGAGCAATTTTTCAGCTATCCGGCGTGGAGAGACGGTGCATACAATGATATATGAACGCTACAGATAGATAACATGTTATCGTAACTAACTTACAGTCAGCTGTGAAAGCTCCCGAGACAAGATTCACAATCTGATGATTGCGCTACGTTTCACTGCACTGATTCTACTTTCTATCAATTTCACAGGGGAGTTACCAGATCTCTAGTGGTTGGATTTCTAATCTGTGGCTTGATTATCAATGTCGGGATCTAAAACTGAAATCCCCCATGCCGACAAATTGCCTGTAATGATTGGAAATTACAATGTCTATTGCTGTTAATTTGATATATGTTGTTATCTGACTATCTATTAGGCTAGTGAAATATTACATAGTATAAGTATACATTTATGTTCATGTGCTAGTGTTTTAAAACATGCATTGTACTGGATATTTGAATGGGTATATATCAAACAGGAAGTGACCAGGAATGCAGTAAATGACAAGATTCGAATATATTTAGCTATATTCACACTTTCAATATTTTTGCCTTTGTTATCTCTATTAATTGTAACGATAGCCATTTCCTCCTGCGATGCAGTTGTGAATAATACACGTATGAATCTTGATGAATATAGAATAACTATTTTCACGGTTGGAAATTTAAACAGAAATGAAAGTAGAATATAAATATAAAAATAGATTTCACATTCTGAAAAATATATGAGGTTATGAACAGCAACCCTTCACGGCAGCTTATTTTTCATGAAGCGCTAGAGTCGGTTCCATCAACCTTTAACGTAGATTGTGTTTAAAATGGCAGACGGTGAGCATGACATTACAGAGAATCTATATGGCCACCCTGGTATCAAGAATTCCATAGTGTGGAATTAGTTTGGCTTGAAAATAAAATTAAAGTTTGGGGCCTCAACAAAACAAAATCAAAATTTATCGAACGCATATTGCAAAGTATGCAGAAAATGTTAAAAAAGGTAAGCCTAAACTTATTGACTAAATGAACTTATTTACTATTGGTATAAAGATATCTACATAAGTTTCCGAGAATAATGTAACGTTCTTTTCATAAAATACTACGAAGGTCCATGATTTAAGAGAATCTGCAATATAATGAGAATTATTGACTATGTAAATTTTATATGAAGATACAGACGTATTAGATATGTGGAAGAAACCCCCCCAAAATAGTAGTGAAAAGGGATTTTAAATGAAACATTTAAACTCATACTTCGTGAAAGATATTGTTATAGTGACCATCAGTATCATGTAGGGACGCTGATTGTATAGCTCATTTAAGCATTCATTAAGGCACACAACTATCAGATTAAAAGTGATGGGACCGGGGTATCTGCCATTAAGAAGCAGACAGAATTGCCAGCTGCAATAACTTGTGTATTAAGCCATGCATTTAAAGGAGAGACATCTGGACAATACTTTAACGAGACTAATCTCTTACTAAAAACATTTTGTAGGAATAAATTTCAAACTCGTTTTAATGTGAAAAACATTCTTTTTTTTCAAATTCTAAAAATATTGTTTAATGTCCCGCTCGAGGATTTTTCATCGATATGGAGACGTCACCACTGCCAGTGAAGGGCTGCAAAATTTAAGCCTGTGTTCGGTTATATATTGTTCATTTACATGGAGGCGTCACCATTGCCGGTAAAGGGCTGCAAAATTTAGACCTATGCTCGGCATTTACGGCCTTTGAGCAGGGAAGGATCTTGATCGCACCACACCTGCTGTGACACCGGACCTCGGTTTTTACGGTATCATTCGAAGGACCGCCCCATTTAGTCGCTTCTTACGACAAGCAAGGGGTACTGAAGATTTATTTTTACCCTGATCCCCATGGGATTAATGAATATATGTATATACAGTGCACTGAAAGTGTGAGGTATGAAATGGTCAAGATAAATAACAGTATTCAATCTCGCTTATCCATCTAATACATGTTCATTTCAAGTACAGTCGATAGTTGATAATGGAATCTTTTATAATTAACAATTTTTGAATTAGTACTCCATTTCTTACAAAAATCAGAAGTAGGCTAATAGGTCCGATGAGTTCTCGGCCTCCTTGTTTACAAATTTCCAAACCACGTGATCCCTCCCCTGTCTTGATAACCCACGCTACGTGAATGTGTCGGTATTTTGACTGAAATGCAAATGGGTGAGAAGAAGCCCCTGCATACACATTGTACATGTAGAACACTATTTGTTGAAATTCTTCATTAGCCGATAGAGATTGACTGTTCAACCATAATAATCGCGGACGCATGCGCCCAGCGCTTAAAAGGGATACGAAATGGTAGGAAAAGTGACGAGTCAACTGGCCAAGTGACCGGATGTTGCTGTTACAACCGATGGGTCAACCAGCATAACACAAGATAGTTATCAAACAGTAACAGCTTCTTATTTTCATGATAAATGGAAAATGAAATGTATTGTTCTATATACAAAGAAACTAACAGGATGACAAACATTTAAAGAAATAGAAGGAAGTCTTAAAAAAAACCCCCAAAACAACAACAACAACACATAAGTGGTCATCGCCAGGAAATCCAAATGTAATTTCAGACAATGCAGCAAATGAAGATAAAACTTTAAATGGGATAGGAAAGGTTTGCCTGCTGTTAGATTGAATCTCTTGCTGTAAAAAAGGGACGGGGAAAAATAGAGGCCATTATATCAGCTGGGTTCGAATTTACCATCAGTGAGTAAAGGTAGAGAACTCTAAATATAGGGTACCCATGTTCACCGATGGAAAAACACCCCACACTAAATGGTATGAATTCTAATCTGTATTCTAATATATTCACACGCAATCAATTTACATTTCCCGAAATTCCGTACTCTGTCTATTATTTCATGCTCAAATTTTAGCTGATCCCTGGCGCTGTACCATTAAACAGAATGTTTGTGCATTGCTACAAGCAGTTTTATAAAATATGCAACATTAGATATCATTTTTAAGTTGAATTTCTTACTCAATTCATAAACCGAGTTCCATAGTAGCTCTAAGTGAATGAAAATTGTAAAACCGTCTGCACTTGCACTTATCACAGGCCATTTTTGACCGGTGCCACTAATTATCCAAATTGACTTCGTCAAACACCTTCGGTAATGTAGTTTGGATAAACATAGACATAATAAGAGCTGTGTATCTTTATAGAGACTTGTAATTAGCATATTATTTGTACTTTATTGAATAAAATTATTTGAGTCTCCAAATCGCTTTGGGTCACTCCAGTCTTTTTGGGGTAATTAATGCAATGGTCAAAATGGCTGCGATAAGTGGATTTTACCATTTTCACTTTGTTATATTCTTCCACCATTCTTTCAGTGCGATAGATTTGTTTAAAGAAAAGCAATTTTCTTCTAGAGGTGAACGGAATGCATATTACATGTACGTTGATTCAAGATTTCCTTACAAGATGGAACAACACTCTGGCGATGATGAAACGGTTATGGGAGCAGATATAAGCCCTCACTGCTATGGTCAATGATCTGAAGGCAGGGAGAACAGCTGCGAAAACTATCAAAAATTGTTCCTACACTATTGATGAAGTCTTTGGTGGAGGTAATTGTGCGTGTTCTTGATC
The DNA here is from genome assembly GCA_024699665.1 of Ostrea denselamellosa. NCBI lineage: Eukaryota > Metazoa > Mollusca > Bivalvia > Ostreida > Ostreidae > Ostrea > Ostrea denselamellosa. Next base: position 17,754,508 of record JAMZEH010000020.1, read on the forward strand.
TTTTTTAAAAAGCAAAGACCATTTCATGTGTTGATCTTCAACCGACAATGGCCAAAGTTCTGCACATACTAAGGGACATATCTCAGGGACATATATACAGATACAGACTTCATTTTCAAGTAAAGATAAAATGAATAAATAAAATAAAACCCCAAAGAAACCCCAAAAGTAAAAAATAAATAAAGAAAACCCCAAAGAAACCGCAACAGTAATAAATAAATAAATAAATAAAACAGACAAGCAAACAAACCAAAATAGCAACAAAACAAACCAAAAAAAAAAAAAAAACCCATTAAAAATAAGCAATATATATTGGAGAAAAAACCCAGACATGTATATTATTGGCCTTGTATGCTCGGTGCTCAAATCTTACTACCAAAGATATTTCAGAAGCAGTTAAGCACAGAGTTAGACAGAGGTTGAAAGAGTATATCGCTCTTTCTATGGTGAAGTCATACTTCATAAGAGGTGTTTCAGCTAGCCATTAAATAAACTCCTGGTGTAGTAATGAGCCACCACAATTAAGCGAGTCATTTTCCATGTCGTTTGAAAATGGAGGTACAAACAAATTATAGACTTTAGATATGTATGATCAAATTAATTTTCTTCGCAAAACTCTATTTCAACAGTAAGACCTTATTACATGAAACATGCCAGTGTTCTCTTCATAATCTCAGAGGGAAGAGGGGGGTGGGTGGGTGGGGTGGTGGCATTGGTTGAATATGCACGTGCATCTTTTAAGATCATCATGTGATTAGTCCATGTCTTAAAAGATTTCAATCTTAAGTTAGGTTGGAAATCCACATTCTTGCACTTCTAATTTAGAACTTTCTTTAATTTAATTTAGAACTTTCTTTAACAAATTAAAGCAGAGTATTTTTCAATGGCGGTGTTAAGACCCTACAACAGAGCCGATTCTGTCTCGTTCTTGGACATACGATATGAGAACATTGTGATAACGAAGTGATAATGTATCTTGTGTGAATTCTAGAGTAAGGAATTTTACCACATCGGCCCTGTTTATATAATTATAGATATAAAAGCAATCTTATAAAATATTCGATATTCCATAGGATATTCTAAAATGTTTCGATATTTTGACGGGGGTCGGAATATTCAAACGATACGTTTGGCTTTTTAACTTCGTTCTCAAATACTGAGTTTTGGCCTATGTTAAGGCGCTTGCATACAAGAACCTTATCACATCCACTGCAATATTCCACTGCAATATTGACACCATGGTTGCACTAAAGCTGCCATTACATTGGATCTCTGAGGCGGGAACTTGGCAAAATGAACGATATTTGCTTTTAATAATGCGTTTTCAATCTTCGATTATCTATTATATGCGATTAATGTCAAGCGTAGAAAAATACTATAGCTGATAAAACGAAATTTATTAGCATCATCGTTCATCAGTTTATTGCAGAACCGTGAAATTTATCTTCCCCCTCAAAAACTGATACAATAACGAAGAATATATGTAATAATCTTGTAAAACTGGAAAAATGCCAAGCAAGAATTTGATTTATTTTAAACTTGGTCATGAATACAAGAGTTTGTTGCTTTTAATGTGCGATATGAATATCATCATAAAGTTGTATTGTAGTGTGCAACTCCAAAAAATCTATATTCGGTAAGAAGCCGGATGGGTACCCCCAGTTAACTTTCTGAGGAATATATATATATATATATATATATATATATATATATATATATATATACACTGACTGATTGGTTAATTTGTCTTTAATCAAGTATGAGCAGAGTTTATGATGCTTTGCTCGGAATTAATTTAATAATTTAATTTGAACTATTTCGTCATTTGATTTTTTATGTAATGGTATTTTTCTTTGTTTCCTTAATTTTTTGCATGTTATTATTAAGTATATAATAAATGTGATAAAATATCGCACCCAATATCCACGCTCGACGAAGCCCTTGAAATTTCAACCTTCGGGTTGATCTTCGGTTCTTAGGTTAATATGAGGCATGGTATGGAAAGGGGTATGAATTGTTCGCTGTTGATGGATATAAATATTCGCGTAAATGAAAACATGTTGCAAATCGATATGGCAACATTTTGAATACTTTCATTCACGACACAAAATGGTGACAGATGGCGAATCAGATGTAATATGTTAGAACCATTGACCATAATACCATAGCATCAATGCTGTTCCGAAATCAGAGGAAATTAACTTGCCAAAGACATAATGAACAGCCTCAAATGAAAGATATACACGAGGGTTTAGAAACAAACACGAAAAATCCATTTTTGAAATTGATACTGAGAAATAGGGAAGAACTACTCGGTGGTTTAATATACGAATGCATGTCGATTTCAAGAGCAAGAGATTGCCCGCAGCCATAAAAACAATCAGCTTTCTTTATTGATTGCACCACGTGTGATTATGCTTAAAATAGAAGTCGTTGTGCGACGAACAAATTCGTAAACCGCAGCAAAAGTTCTTGTGTTTTATTTACTTTTTTTTATTTTGTGCGAAGGAACTCTACGGATTGGTATTCATAGCCAAAGTGCAAAGAGGTGCGCAATCTCAGAAATATGCCCCTTCCGGAGTAGTTGTGTCGCTGAAAATTCTATAATATACTTGCTCAAATAATTTACCGTTTTCTTTTGTCTGTTGTATGTTTGTTTTACGTTCCTTTGGAATTTTTCACTCATATAAAGACGTAACCTGCTGTTGTTGAAATACCACAACATTTGACCTATACTTGGAATTCACGGCCGTAGCAGTGAGGGTTCTTACCGCGAGTCCGGACCTCTGTTAAAGAGTCTTTCCCAAAAGTCCTGTTACTTTTACCAATACTTGTACTATGCGATTGGCGAAGGAACGGTCAGTACGTTGTTGAATGTGTTAGATTTGACGCGGCGCCGAGATTAAGAATTGAACTCATGACCTCTCGGTTGCGAAACGAGCATCCCAACCACTGGACTACTGTGAACTATTCTCTGATGAAAAGCTGTATTC